>OZ004677.1:10711230-11330874 GCA_963924505.1 Agonopterix alstromeriana | reverse complement strand
AAGTGCCCTGATTTGTTCCTAATGTAACAGTCTGGTAAAAGAATGAATTTGTCTTCTCGGGTCGCTAATCGAAGTGGATTATCAAAAATTACTGGTAAGGAACGAACGGGTACACGTAGCGGTATTTTAGACTGTTCTTAATTATAGTCTAAGAGATAACTACGAAAATCTCTTCCAGAAATCAAAATAAAATCATTATTATTTGAAGCTAGGCTTAATAGGGTCCCGTTGGCACTCTTCGGGCACGGAACCACAAAAATTTCCGTCCGCAATAAAGTAATAAACTTATTTGAATATTTTTCCGATCGGTTCTTCTACTAGGTATAACTGTAACTTTACTACTGTAATGATAAAATAACTCTCTAATGTTATGAAAGAAGGAAAATGAACTAAAACGTTCGTAAGTTATAATAAAATAGTTATTGAATCCGACTTGCCTTTTAATATTAGTCGGTCACGCACGATTTTGCGTCGTTTTTTGGAGAAAAAAGTTGTTTGTCAAGAGCAGCGCGCCATTGTTGAGCCAAATTAAAATATTTAAGTATTCAGTAAAAAAATGCATTATAAAATAAAAATTAATCCAGTAAACCGCACATAGAAGTGTTGAGGTTCGTTTCGTTAAGTCTTAGCTTGTCGTTGCTATTTGAAATGGAGTATAGTTGAGTTTGAACTAAGACTTAATAAAAACTCTCGACTTCTGTAACTGGTATTGAGTGCAAACTGCAAACAATTTTACGTTTTTACTAATAAAGAAATCACAAATAAATTTATCGTTCACTAAAACAATAGATCCTATTTCCAGTTTCCTGGTTTTATTTTTGGCGACAATGCCTATGCCACCTTCCTGGTTTTGTTTAATTAAACAAAAGCAAAAAGTTTTATATTTCTCATTTCCATATTTTTCATACAACCAAAGAGTTTTTATAACATCTAATAAATACAGAACTGGCAGTAATCTGTCAGAAAAAATGACGTTAAGCCAAATACTTCAATTAAAAAGAAAACAGTTTTCTTCCTTTTTTAGTTTTTATGGGTTTTGATATTTTTTTTCCAAGACATCTTGCCAGTTCACTTAAAAAAAATAGAATCACTAAAGTTTTTATTCCGAAATTCCAAATAATGAATGTCTCTTTGGTGCCATTTTCTCCAAACAAAATTAAAATATCTAAAGAACAACGAGAGTTTTTCCAGCAAATTTCCTGGATTGCTGGCGTATGGTACTCCTGGTCTCTCGGTAGAGAGTAGTATATTCATTGCTCCTGGTGGTATTGTTATTCATAAGAATTATCTAAAAAAAAAAAAAATTATTTAAAAATCGGCGTGACACGCGCGATTTGTGTTCTTTGAATTTATTTCTCGAGTGGTTGAGAACATTTTTCTCGTCTCGATTAAGGCCAGTTTTATCTAGAATTCTCGCTCCGAGAAATCTCGAGCAAAAACCCTAATCACGCCTTTTATATCGTTCGTTCGCGCGCAAATAGAAAGAGAGCTAAGGCGCAATAGCGTTCGCGCTGCCATGCTACGGCTGCGGCTGCTGATGTAGATAATGGTTCTAGTTCTTACAATACATCAGTACATAAACTCACGACCATAATCCCTTTCGGGGAGCTTCTGACCAAGCTGCTGTTGTACTTTTAACAAATTGTAGTATTTTTTGTTCTTGTTCTTACGGGTTTAAATACATTTCTAACTCTGTAAACATAATTTTTAGGGTTCCGTAGTCAACAAGGAACCGTTATAGTTTCGCCATGTCCGTCTTTCGGCGGCTTAGCTCTGAGAATCTTAGTACTAGAAAGCTGTATTTTGACCTTTTATCGATTTAGGGATGTGTTAAATATTAAGGCAATTTTTTTTAGAGTCAAGATCCACCTCAGCCAGCTAAACGGTTGTTTTTGGATATGTAAAAAACATCACAGTAATAGTCACGCAATAGTATGTATAACGAAGTTAAAAGGAAAAATATCACAACTAACTAGGCTGTACAACTTAACGAGTACTTAATAATCGACCAACTTATAAAATGTACTTTCTAGACGTTATTAAATTTGTTTAAACCGTGAACTTCTAAGTCCGCATATTGTGACGGGCAACTACGGACGGAACCCTACACTGGGCGTAACCCGACGCGCACTTGGCCGGTTTTTTGTTCTATTAGTAATCCGGATGATTGAACTCGTTATTTGAACAAACAAAAACAGGTTATTCCTTAAAATGTAACCAATCTTATCAAAGCGGAAATTATTGTGTTTTTGGTGAGCTACAGCGTAACCTAGACCACAAAAAACACTTGATTTGAAGAAGTTATTTCCTCGTCGATTTCATGAATGAATGAGCAGGAGCACGAACTTTTGTCTTCCATAGTTACGAGGGATTATAAGTGTTCTTTGGTTACGAGTTACCTAATAATGAATGTTTTGGATTAGTTCCACATAAAACAGTGTGGTATGTTGTTTTATTTTACGAGATGATTATTGCTTTGCATTCTTGGATAATTGGAAATAAAGCGCAGAAAGGTAATGGGGATTTCAGAGTAGCGGGCACTATAGTTACGTTATTTGTTCTGTGGTAGGTACAGCATAAGTTTTGAATTAGACATTTTCAAAACTTTCTAACGCACATGGATATTGTATTTACTTTCAAAACATTCCCTCTAAATAGGATTTTCATTGACAACGGCAAAACGTAAAGGATTACAGTTGTTTCTTGCAAAGATTTAGAAATAAATACTGATTCTATTTGGATGGGATGGATTTGAATTTTACATTGTGTGAAGTGGGATCATACGATGTAAAATATAAGCTTGAAAAGCTTCGTTATTGTCTACATGTTATATAGATAGATGAAAACAAAAATTTGAAAATCTTGGTTTGAGGTTGAAACTATAAAGCGATGTTTAATAAAATTATATCAAAAAACATTGTTTGAAAGAACCAACATTCCTATCTCTGTAGACTTCTTCATCAAATCGATAGACCGTCATTGAGTATAACTTGTCACCATGGTAAAGATATTTCCTCATCCTCATCAGCCTATAAACGTCCCATTGCAGGGCAAAAGAACTTCACATACGCATCAGAATTTCTTCTTCAGCATGTGTTACATTTAGTTAGAAGAATTCATTCAGAAATTTTTCACCCAGCTTTAGAGACTTGCTCTTTGACTGGAGATAACGCACCCGATATATCCATCCCTAAGAGGAAGGATCTTTCTTTAAGACTAGAGAGAGCCATACCAATTGTAAAGTGTCCACTTTTTTTGACGTTTAGGTTTTAGTGTGTGGTGTCAAGTAGTATGGACAAAAGGCACCAAGTGATATATGGCCTTATGTTTACGGTCACTTTTCACACACACTAGCTCAAAAAATGTAGACAGCCGCATAAACAAATATCTATAGTTCCATCTCCTTCTACTATTAAAGGTACGTCATAAGGCAAAAGAGACCAACTACAATCGTAAATTTATGCGGGCTCTATGGAGATCCTTCCTCTTAGATCCATCCATATTATCTTTGTTATAACCTTACCAAATCTGTCCTATTCCAGGGCGCAGCGGTATGTGGCGAGCAATACTGCTGGCGTGCCTCGTGGCCTCGAGTCCTGGCCAGCAGACGCGTCCGAACAGGGTCCTTGACGTGACCAGCTCGTGTGATAAGGGCTCCATCAACGTGGAGCTGTCATTGGAGCTGCCGTTCAAGGGCCTCGTGTTTAGTAAGGACTTCTCGAGGGAATGCAGGGTTCAAGGTAACAAAGTTTAACTGTTGCTTCTGATGTATGGGCTATATACTATTACCTATTCTGTGGTATGGGAGAAATTTATATTTAAGATCACATTAGATGAACAATATAGGTGGTTATGAATAGGGGTTTCCGGGACGTGAGACGTTCAGAAGGAAGAAGTTTACTTGAATTTGTCACAGATATTCAGAGCTTTCAGAGAAAAAAAAGGGAAAACTTTTTTTTTAATGTAAATTTTTGTCCTCTTTCACCACAGGACAGTTTTATGCTAATACTTGATGACGTAGGATTATCAATGGTGACCTTTCGGTCTATTTAGACGCCATTTCGGTGACCCTAATTTTGGTTGCATTAGATGGGTGTTATCACCAAAGAAACTTTTTTAAACATAACTTTAATTCTCTATGAACATGCCACGAACTAAAAAAATATCAATAAATTGCAGGGAATCTCCAAAAGAAGATCACAATCCATTTACCATCGAACGCGTGTGGCGTCCGGACTTCCACCCTGAACACGACGGTGGAGGAGCCTGGCGATGACGAGGACCTGTACTACAACATCGAGCTGATCGTGCAGATGGACAGGCACTTGCAGCAGTCATCCGATCAGGAGTTATTGATTAGGTACGTTTTTGTTTCCTGAGAAATCTGTAATAGGTGCAAGTCACCTTTAGTTTTAAATGTTTGTGTATTGCTCCTGCCGATCTCGGCCATTGCGACTGCTTTAACTCCGTTGTAGGCGTTGATGAGCTCTCATGTGGCTAACATAGCTAATCTTCTGAGAAGATCCCTGCACATAGCGGCGCGTGAGCACATCGCACTCATTGTGATATTGTATGGCCGATAGCCGCTGGTGGTTGGGCTCTCAATTCTGCTTTAAGTATATAGACATTCAATACATTTCGCACTCATCCATACATACCTGCCTGTACGTTTTGGATATTGTGACTTGAATACCCTGTATAGTAGGACCCACAACTTGGCCCTAGCAAACTATTGGTTCGAGCATGCTCCTGGCCTAAATCAACTGGCAATCGTAATATCCCGTATCAGAAAAAGGCATCAACAGTGTGTAAAAGTGTTTGCAGGTCATGCAATTTTGTATGGCTCTGCTGTGACAGTTAGATTCGCATTTCACGACACGGATTCTAAACATTCAACTGTTCATTATACAAGTGTCCTCTTTGCTTTAACGATATGCTGACTTTGACCTGTAACTATTAGACTGATGATATGTATTTTTTCGTATTTCCAGATGTAAATTGCAGCCTAAAGCAGTCCGCATAAATAGTTCGGCGCTGGAGAGTGTTATCAAAACTAAACTACGAGAAATGGCAGGACAGGAAATGAAGAAGATCAGGTAAAACAACATTTTGTTCTATGCTGACGAGAACAAGACGCAAAAGACTTTTTAACTAAGAAGTAGGTGTAAGGAAAGACAATATTTTTACGTATAAGTAGGTAAGTACCTTCTTTTTTCAAATCTCTCATTCATTTTCACAAAATGGGGGACTAGCCTCCAAGCACGTATCCAGGCTTTTGGTTGGGGGCATATCGCGTGGTGGTGTAGAGTCTACATTGTAGATCTATATACAACGTGTTGATAAAATAACGCAAAACTAGAAAGTAGTTTGTTTAGAATCAAGAGCAGAATCGAATTATCATGTTTTCAACATAGGTAATTTTTTTCAAAATATTAAATAATTTGTTTGTAAAATTTAAAATTTACTGAACTCGATCTCAACTCACTGCACAGGCACACTCACCCTACTTACTACCAAAAAAAGATTCTTAAAATGTATCCATGAGCACGCTATCGCTTTCATTCATTGCTGAAATGATAAATCATTTTTGACTAAAATCTTAAAATTCGAATAACTTTAAATTTTAACCATCAAAATAATGAAATTATTATATCAATCAAATTATTTTGTTATAAATCAGTTTGGGTGTATGAGGTTTTGCGCTTATTCATTAACACGTTGTATAATACGGACACTCCCTGTTCCCCAACAAATTTGACCTCACCTGTCTCTGTGGTACGATAGATGGACGAGACGGTATGCAAATGGTGTTGTTTTTTTTCACTCGCATTCCCTCAGCTTACATGTTCTCTTCTTGTCAGTGCGAGCCCGATTGTACTACACTTCATACCACCACATCACACTACCATATCCAGGGTGTAGTTTAAAAAACCTTTATAATTAATCGTATTAAACCTCCGTACTTTCTAATTCCAGAACAGGTCGCAACCGCCAAGGCTGGATCAACCCTGCTGAGGTGGAACAACGGGAACTCCTCATGGAGTCGGCCAGGGCATGGATGGAACTGGCGCCAGAGGCTGGGGCGACTGAACCAGCTACTGTCGAAGTGGGCCAGCCCACCAGGCTGCTCATACAGTGTACTCTGCCAGGTTATTGTGTACTTTATTAGTATGGGTATAAAGTTCATCCACTATGGAACTATGGAAGTCTAGCTCTTTGCTTTATAATTAGGTACCTAGGTATATCAAAGTACTATTATTGTACTAATGTCTCTTAAAGTTACCATTAATTACTATTCTTCTTATGGTATCCCCCACAAACATTGTTTTCCAGAGACCGATCTACATACAGGGTGTAAACTTAAATATGTATTACATACTTTAGGTGGTGCATCAGACCATCAAACTGCAGCTCCTCCACACCCTGTATAATGTTTGCTAATAAATTGATAATCTACCATTATAAATAAGAATTTTATTGATTTTGGATACGCAATTTTATTGAATTTGACGGCCTGATAGCCCGCACTTGGTAGTGAACCTACCTGCTGAGCCCAGGGTTGCTAATTCGAATCCCGTAAGGTGAAATATTTGTATGATGAATATGGATATTTGTACCAGAGTCATGGATGTTTGTGATATACATATATGTATGTATTGTATATCGTTGTCTAATCATAATTATAAAAGTCTTGGCTAGAATCTGGTACTTTCAATGGGAGACTAGATAATCTGTGTGACAATGTCCAAGATAATAATATTAATTTAATTAATGGGAAACTAGAAAATTAGAGATAATCGGCGTGATCTAAAATAAACTCCACTACCTAATTCTAAAGCCTAATTCCACTTACGTTCCAGTTGGAGTCGGCCTTCGAATAACAAACTGCGTCGCTCACGACGGCCTCGGCGAAGCATCCCAAAAGCTCCTCGACGAAGCCGGCTGTCCCATCGACGAGACAATCTTCAACAGCCCTTCAGTCCATAGACATAAGCACAAAAGTTCTGAAATCGACTTCGCTGACTTAGAACCCTTCGACCCTCAAAGGAACATGGATGAAAGTGCCAACTTAAAACTGGCTAGAAATGACCCAGAGTTTATGTTCAAAAACATCATGACATATCAGCATGCGATCACTACTTTTGCTGCCTTCAAATTCCCAGATAGAGCGAAGTTACATCTGACGTGTGGTATAGAATTATGCAAGGGTTTCTGTCCGGTGGTTGATTGTAAAGCGTTACAAAAGCCTCAGCAGACGAGGGACGGGCTGGTGAGGAAAGCGAGGTTGGATAAAGACGCTAAGGGCGTGGTCATTGAGAGGCTGGAGGTTTATAATAGCATTGAGGTCCTGGCGCCTAATATTGAACTGGAGGATGAAGCTTCGATAAGAGGTGAGTTGATGGCCTGTGGCCGTAGTATGGCTGCGTGATATAGCACTACGCGAGGTAGTAGCGTACTTCGCTCTTTCTATTTGCGTTCGAACGAACGAGATTGAAGGCATGATATAGCTTTATCACGCGCGCCATACTACGGCCTCTGGGCTTTCCTATGGGCGTAATTCTAACGCATGATGCAGGGAGGACAATTTTTTTTTTTTAATTCCTTCGACGGATATAAATGTTGTAATCGAAAAAGCATTGAATAAAATTTTTGAAAAACCCTCGACTAGAAGAACCAAACCCTAGAACAATTTCATGGAAATACAATTTTTCAGTTTTACGAGTTTGTGTCTCATTGAAATTTGGAACAGAGATGGCAATGGCAGCCCTCGACGGATTTTCTAAGGTTTAGTTCTTCTAGTCGAGGGTTTTTCAAAAAATGTATTTTAATGCTTTTTCGATTATAACGTTTACAACCGTCGTGGGTTTTGGGAGTGAGCTACAAGCTCACTTTTGAGCAAATTAGAAAAATCTATGACTAATAATAATAAAAGATAATGGTTTTCCGAAGAGTTTTATAGCAACCAACTAGAGATTGGTGGCTATCCTTATAACAAAATTATAGCAAAAACACTTGTAGGTATGTAAACGTTTTTTGTGAATTCTAATCTTCTCTAAATAAATAAAAATACCGAATAAATAAATAACGCTCACGGTTAGGTACACACGGCGACACATCAAGCTATACAAAACCAACATAAGCTGGCCGCGCGACGTTATACGTTAATGGACCTACGTGCGGCCAGCTTATTTTGGTTGATGATGTGGCGTCGTCTGTACATACATTTTAATAATCACAAACATAAGCTACTAGTTAAGCTTTTATATCATACAACACAAACATGCAACATCCATGATCGAACCGGGATTCGAACCCAGGACCCTGGTTTGAAAATAAGGCGTGGTAACCTTTACACCAACCATCTTAATATGTCTCTAAAATTCTGTCAGTGATATCTACCTACTAATTATATCCATCCTTATCTTCCAGGCTCAAGAAGAATAGAGAGCGAAGAAGAAGAATTCGTCCGAGGTTTCTCTCCAGGAGACAAAACCATCTGCCTATCACCAGGAAAAATGGCTCTAGCCTTCTGTGTTTTAGGAGTCATATTCCTCTGCGCGATCGCCGTTGCATTCGTGTCGTTGGTGCGAGCGAGACGACGCTTAGGCCGAGAACCGCTACATACATCCCTCTCGTTCTACACTGGAAGCAAAAGTCTATTTTCTTCAAGCGAAAGTTCAAGTTCTGGATTAAGCGGTAGCAAGTTACTTTTGACTGATAGTCCTTATTTAGATCATCATTCCTCTTCAAGCAATAATTGGCCTTATTCTAGAGCTTTTTAAGTGCAATTTGTATTTTTCTGTTTTAAATTTTTATTTCAAATTGTAATTGAAGTTGCAATGCGCCTTAATGAAGCTAGATCTTGTACAAAAATAATAGAGAATCTTTGAATAACTGCTCCAGCTATAAAATCTTAAAAACCAATTCGTAATCTTTATTGCTTGATTAATTTAGTGGCGTTGACTTTAGAAATCACTTCAGGATTTTACAGAGACAGGTTTTCAAAAATTGGTGCTATGTTAAGAAAATTTAACAAATTACAATGTATTTGTATTTAATAATTCTAAGTATTCATACAGGTGGTAAACTTAAATGCGTTACATACTTTAGGGAGTGCTTCAGACCATCAAACTGAATAATTATCACTACAGGACCACCATTGAAAACGCGAAAAACAAAAAAATTAAGATTTTCCATACATCTGGGTTGAGTAGAATTTTTTTTTCGCGCTATCAATATTGGTCCCATAGTAAAAGTTTTTCAGTTTGATGTAAAGTATGTGAGTTTACACCTAGTATATGAAATCAACTTTTTAAGACTGCGTTTCGAAATAAGCTTCCAAAGCTGTTCTGTACTTAATTTAAGTTTACAAATAATCCTATTTATTTTAGTTAAGTTATCGACAAAGTGTCGTTTGAGGTGGTGCTTTTGATAGGTAGGTACTGTCGACAGAAGTGTAGCAGTGAGAGTTGTTTCTGCTGACCGTACCTTGGATTTAGGTTGACAAATAGGTAATAGGTTGTATAAGGGGATTAAGGCCGGGTATTCAATAGGTAACAAAATAATGTACAACACAACATCCATTTAGCCAAGAAAAGGTGATAAGGGAAATCGCGCTGAATGCAAAGTAAACAATCAAAACGAGCTAAAATAAAGGCGAAAAACACCCGGCTCAAGACAGGGTAAAGTGTAGGGAGTGGCCCTACTCTTTACCGTTTCTAAGGTTCGTCACAGACACGCGCTATAATATGTTGCTGTACAAGAGTACAGATGACGTAAGAAGACTTACGCACGCAAAATTACATAAGCACGTCTCTTTTCTGCCTGCGAGTGAGAGGAAGCGATTAGCAACATGCGTGCGTTAGAAGAGTACCGCAACATTTTATAGCGGCCGTGTGTTGTGAAATTTAGAAGTGAGCGATTTTACTTATAATGCGCGGCAAGCAAACATGTTATAAGAGCCCTTCCTTAGTGTTTGATCGGCGATTTATCAGCTATTGAAAGCTACCAATAAATCAATGGAATATTTTAGCGATACTGCGGGCGCGAATTCTTATGTTGCGATTACATTATCCAACTAATCAGGCCCGATTGAGCATACATTGCGTGCTTCCATCGCTACACTTTCAAATAGAAATCGGGCCAAAACGCCAGTGTGGAAATGCTTAAAATAAGAGGCGGCAAATGTGTTGTGTGGAATATCCGACTTTGTAGGTAGTTTTATTTCATTTTTGGTTTCATTAGCACTTCCTCGAAAATTAAAAGCTAAGTTTATTTAATACCTATTCGTAATGAGCAAATTTTCTGCTGTGTAGGTAGCAGATGGGACATTTATTGTGATATGTAAGATGTATGAAGGTTTTAGAAAATATTTTGTACTTTTATATGTTTATGATAGCGATCAATAAAATTATGAGTTACATCATCATTGTGTTTTGTTTGTTAAAGTATTTTGAATTTTTTTTTACCTATTTTATTAAATAACTAGCTTTTGCGCACGAATTCATCCTCGTGAAATTAGCATAAACATAAGCATATTATATGCTCACGACTATCTTCCCCGAGGGGGTAGTCAGAGATATTCTGAAACTTCAGAACATCCACGTTTTACCAGTAGTACCGAAACTCTGTCCAGTGTGACGGGGGTGAGCCCGTCGCCACATAATGGACAGTGGGTACAATACCTACATGCCTCGAAATTGAAAAAAAATTGATAATATTTATTTATTTATTATTAATTTATCCTTTCTTAGTGCACCCCTACATCATCCGTAGAATATTGATTCCAAATTTCACGATTCTATCTTCACCGGTTTAGGCTGTGCGTTGTCTAGTAAGGTCTAAAAGAACCCCGAGAACCCAACGTTTAGGACCGCAAAATTTCATTTCGTGCTATTTTTAAAAAAGGTAATAAAAAGATAAAACGTGAAGTTTTTGTACCTACTCATCCGGTAGTGATCCCCACCCGGCATTTCGGGGAATCCTAAAGTTCGGCTAAATAAAAAGTAGGTTATGTACCTAGGTAAGGTAATATGCGAATGAAATAGGTAGGTAACGTAGGTAACTTTTTACATAGGTAACTATATAGTATTATGTTATTATTATTATTGAGTATTCGATTGAACTAGGGCACACTGCCTCGTCTAGTGATAAAATTTTCACTAGGTACCTAGGTATTTCAAATTTCAATCGAGTTTCATACGCAAAACAATACTAAACAATTAAATAATACTACCTACGGCGAAACAATAATACTATACTACCCAAAGAGTATAGTAAATAATTATACTAATGCGGACAATAGAACGTAAGAAGAAAAAAGATCTCGCTGAACATAAAGTAAAATTTTGTAAGATGCGCCAAAATTATGTATTTGGTTTTCATGGTACCACTTTCCTGTTCTATTTGTCTATGGTTCGTTCGATAGTGTTGTCTACGTATCAAATTTCTAAACGAAGTCGATAAATCTCAATCGATTAAATTTCTCTACACGAATAAACATCTAAAAACAGATATACTATAATACATAGTTCGAGCATGCACTTATAAAAAGATAAATATAAGAACAGTGCGAAATGGATCAAGATTTAAAATTATTTTCGTGCCTGTTAAACGTAATCGATAATTTGTATTTAGCCATAGACAACACGCGCGGACGACGCGTCACTAGATTCTAGCGGGATGACATCATTTTTATCAAAGAGTAGTTTATTTCCATCAGATATTGCACTCATCTGAAAAAAAAATGGCTTAAAAAGGCACTCTAATCTATGAAAATAGTTTGTGGGTGATGGTTTATTTATCGGTGAATTATACATTTTGAAATAAATCCGATTACTTATGATTTATTCCAAAATGGATAATTTTTGTTTTCTCTTATATCTGCTCTATACAGAAACGGCAACATCAAATTCAGACATTGTTAATATTTTTCTAAGTTATTTAAACATTATTTTAAGTTTACGAAGGAGTTTAAAGGTCCGACGAGTGATGTCATTCTTTATTTTATTTAAAATATCTGTAATCCTTTCATTTTAAAATCTCTGAAATAGAAAATATTTCTATTGAGACAATTATCTCGAAATAGTTTTCAATTCAGCCCTCCAAAAAAAATTTAACATGCTGAATCCTTTTAAAAATCCTGAAAATCAGTCTAAACTAAAATATTGATTGTAGGCATAATTCATTTCTCAGGTGTATCGTCTCAAGAGAAAAAAAAGTCTTTAGTCTATGATGACATGGGCGGCGAGCGAAAAGGTGATGCTTTCGCGCGACGATCTTTCGTTTGCCTCGCCCTCGACTCACCGTGCTCGTACTCGTAATCACTGATGATTTAAAACGATATTATAAGTGAATAGTGATTATTTATATGCTCCGTATTGTAAAAGTGATAAAGGTTATGATTGTTAACATAAAAACCGGTGTGAGAACTGTTTTTCTAGTGTAAGTGCTGTGAGAATCATTTTGGAACATTGGCCGTCGAACGGTCTTTGAGTGTGAATTTGTGTGTGCCGACGAATTTATGTGTCGGTTTCTGTGACGGAGCAGCATTCCTGGACTTATAGTAATAGGTATGTCTTCAAAATACTTTCAATCTATCTAATTAGTTTTAATTTGGGTTGTAAAAGGCCGCAGAATTTTCGGATTCCATCCGTCTTCTACTGACTATTTTCCTAGACTATTTTTGTATTTTGAGCAGTTTCTTGGTATTCAGTAAGTAGATCCTCAACGAAATTACCTAAAGATAAAAGCATAACGTCATAATCTCGCCCCTTATCTTGCATTCCTCTTAATTACTTTCAATTGGCTTAATAATTAATGGTGCAATGCTCTCTCACTCCTTGATACACACTTTGAAAATAATTAAGTTTTGAACCGAAATATGAATCTGATGGCAGAAAACTGTATTTAGCCTTAGCCACCATCAAGTTCAGGGTTCATTTTTTTTTCCAAAAATGTTGTCTCCACTCTGCTTTAGCCACTGTAGTGTTAAGAATTATTGTTTTTCGAAAATGGTCTTATAGTAAAGCCAAATATGAAATTTCAACTTTCTGAAATAAAAACTTTCAGTTATAATTTTTTTAATTTGTCAAATCTCGGTAATCAATTTTGAGTGACTGCTGGAGTCAGGTGGACCTCCTGGCGGGCCAATCGAGCCGGAGCCTACAATATAAGTTAGAAGGCTATGGCGGGGGCAAGCGAGCGAAGAATCTTAGTTTATTGTTTTTACAGGGCACCCTGACACGCTTTTTTAGACAAATTAGATGAGATTTGTCAAATTTCAAAAAATTACCACTTTTATTTCTTTTGTCCTCATGTCCATATTTATTTTTGAATCGCATTGTATGACCAGTCCATCTTCATTTGAGTGTTCTCACCTTAAGACACATTCATCATGCAGCATGCTCCTTTCCATTCCTTTTTGACATACCTACTTTTAGTTTCTGTAGCATGCTTTTTAATTTTAAATGGATAAATAATGTATGCTATATTAAAATGGGATTTGTTCTTTGGATACGAAGCCTAGTAGTTCCTATAATGTCCTGCATGAACCAATATCCATAATTTCTCGACACCCCAATGAATTTTCAACTCTATTCTCTATCAAGTGCAATGAGGTGAATGAAGGTGTTTTGTCGCACAATTGATCATATCGTCGACTAAAGTGTCAGACCTTGTAACTCCATTAGATCAAATTTTACAGGAGGCATAAGAATCTTCATCACGAAAAATGGCAGCCCAGAGTTATATGGTTGTCTATTTATCATTTTAAATTGTAACGGCTTTTTAAAAGGAGTTAAGAGTTGTGCCATGGATGCATTCAGAAATTAGTAATAATAAAATGTAATTTGATAAATAAAATGGAGTTACGAGGTTTGACACTTTAGCCAACAATATTGTTATCAGTAATACAGCAAGTGGAGCATGAATGCTGTTACTAAGCATTTGGTATTTAACTGTTATTGCTTTTCAAAATTATTTACACTCACTGCAGATATGCTCATTAAAGTTAATACTCCATTAAATCTCTTGCTGTCACTTTTTGTCTTGTTGACGTAGTAAAAGCTGACAAGAGATTTAATGGCGGATTAACTTTAATGAAGGAGTCACGTTGCAGGTTCTGACCCGAGAACTTGTCTCGCGTGTTGTCCGCGCGTCGCGTTTTTGCCTGCCACGAGGCTCCGCATTCCTTAATCTCTTCTTGTTCTTTATCAAAAACAATCCCTGAGATTGGGATAGATACTCCCACAAACTACTTGACATTGGCGGAAATGCGGTGCTAATGCACAAGCAAAAAGTCCATTAATTATAAATAAAAAAATAAAAAAAAAACTTTAATGAACATTTCTGCAACTGAGTGTCAGGGTCTCCACTTGCAATACTGCTATGCTTCAAATCATAAGCTATCAAAATCGGTTCAATAGTTTTGCGTGATGCTCAATCAAACAGACGAGACAAAAATTCTAAAAAACCGTTGATTTGGAGTCAAAGACACCTAAAAACCATATCATAATCTTTTTCTTGTAAATATCTTCAATGTACAGCAATTACATTCTGTACCCACCAGCACACTTCTGTTAAGGTGCTATTTCATAGCCGACTGCGGATCGCAACTGCAGACTGCACTACAGTCGCCAGTACTACACTTATAGATATTGTACTGGTGACTGCTCGTGTAGTCTGCAGTCGGCTACGAACTTGTACTGGTACAGTTTTATAATACAAAGTTTAGATAATGTTTAGATATTAAACATTTATCCAGAAGTGGTGAAACAGGCCCTTAGTATTTAAACAGAACCTGAGCAGTGAAGTTTTTAGGGTGAATTTGATATCATTAGCATCCTTTTAAACTAAGAGTCTACCCATCAAATTGAACAACTTTTACTATGGGAGCAACCGATCAGAGCAAAAAATAATCAGCTGTTCCATACTAAACTGCAATGCCTACTTGATTCAAATGTATGCAACAGCAGAATTTTTTTTGCTCCGATCGGTTTGCTCCCATAGTAAAAGTTGTTCAATTTGATGGGTAGACTCTTATTTTAAAAGGATGCTGATGATATCAATTTCACCCTGTATTAATATACACGTACTTTATCGAGTCACAACTGAAATATCACAAACTTATTACCATCAGCTGTAGCACCTGTGACATCTTTAATTTTGAAGGTGAGGCTGATGTTTCTTGATTGTCGAAGAAACTACTTGGTAGACTCATTGACTGGCTGTTTCCTTGAAAAATGTTTTTTGTCTTACTCCAAATATTATTGGTGGCCTGTGTTAGTATCGGGCGGGATTAGAAACCGCTACCTGCCGATTTGCGGCTCCTCAAGTCCATAGATAATAGAGATTGTACATTTTAGGACCTATGTTATGGAAAAAAAACTGGCCCAGATTAGTAGGCAGTGGATTCAAGTCCACCATTACCATATCCTTCAGATGCATGGCTATTACTAACAACTACCTTTTATGGTTGTAATAGGGGAGCGGACAACTAGTCAAATTAGCAACTCTTAATCGAATGTCAAAACGTGCGCTTTGTATGAAAAATTGTACTAGATACCCACAAGTGACGTCATCAACATTTCATTACTTTTTATACTTCATCCATTATTAAAAATAGTATTCAAGCTAAATTATTACAGAAAAAAAATGAGAGTTTAACGTTATTTGCATATTGTATTTTATGCAGTCCGTTCCCCTATTGTAGTTTTAGTAAGGTTTACTTTTAGCATAATAATAAAATAAAAAATACAATCACAAAATTCCAGCACAGCTAATGTACACAAGATTAACGCTAGATGTGCCTAGTCTTCACTCTTCAAGCTATGTCAAGGTAACAGTGAATGTCATATGCAAATCCATTCATCTAAGCATTTTATAACTTGGTGCCTACTGCACTGGAGAGCGTCAGCGTCAAAGACAAATAACTCAGTTTCTCATTAAAAATAGAAGTAGGTAACTTTATAAAAATTTCCATTAGTTTATGTTCATTAGACTAGCGGACGTAGCATAGCAGCGTGATATGCAACGTGAAATTAATATCAGGTCTAAGAGTCTGCCCATCAAACTGAACAACTTTTACTATGGGAGCAAATCGATCGGAGCAAAAAATCTGCTGTTCCATACTAAACTGCAATGCCTATTCGACTCAAATGTTTGCAATAGCTGATTTTTTTTTCTCCGTTTGGTTTGCTCCCATAGTAAAAGTTGTTCAGTTTGATGGGTAGACTCTTAGTTACTTTTACAAATGAAATCTATTTAACCCTGTAGTGCTATCGTGCCTTAGCTCTATTTCCATTTGCCCACGAATGAACGAGATATATGGCGCGATATAGCTTTATCGCGCGATTCGCGTGAATCATGCTACAGCCGCATGGTTGCAAAACACTAACAATACCCACCGTTGGGGAAATGCTGGTGGGGATTTCGGAAATATTATTTAATGACAATACAAAACTCATCTCTTCATATATCATTTGTAATGGACAAGTAACACTTGACTTCAGAGGCCAATGATAATTATAATCACATTATAATTGCCTGTTCACTTACACAGTTAAATACCTACAAAATACCACTAGGTTTTTACAAACCTACATCAAAGGATTATATCAAGAATGATTACCCCTATGCTAATTGCAATAGAGTTCACAATTGTACTGCCGAGGTTAAAACAAAGGATGCTGTCATAGCAAGCAGTGCCTCTGGCGTCATGAGTGCCTAAAGCTTTCTGTTACACCCTTATGCTTTCATCTTTGGGTAAAAATGGTAGAATGTTGGAGGATACTTGACGTAAATGGTGTTTGTTACTGAAATGGGTTCAAATAGCATTACAGAGCATTTTGTTTCAGTGTTGCCACCTTAGTTTTAGTAATGCGGCAAGTGGAAGAAGCTAAAAAGGGCTAGATCGGGCTAGATGGAGCACAAATTACCAAGAAAAGACTTGCTGTAAAATAGGCTTAAAAACCGCCTTTACTAATGATTTTAATTATGAATTAATTTTTTAGTTTGAATCGCAATAATATTTTTCAAAATTAAACTAAATTTGAAGAAAAATTTTACCAATTTAATAGGTTCATATCTATGACACAAATCGCGAAAGTTCGATGTTATCGCGATGTTAGCATGGCGCAAATTTCCGATTTTGGTGCAATATTTTTAAGAAAATGAAAAGGGCTAGAAGCCCTTTCCGGGCTAAATCATCAATCAAACAATGAGTTCTCCTACAATAAAAAGTGCAAGATCTAGCCCCAAAAGGGCTAAGGTGGCAACACTGTTTTGTTTAGAGATAATAATTTATTTTGTCAACCACATGGTGATATTTTTCTGGAACTGGGTTTTTTCTGATCTTATGTTGTCTCAATACTTAACAATTTGATAATAAAGCTTATTACAAAATAGTATGAGTGCACTTTCCATTAAAAGTGACAACAGTCTCATTATAATCTACGTTACATGTTTTCTCGTCGTTGTTCATTTTTCGTTCTCGTATCTCTGACTACCCCCTCGGGGAATATAGTCGTGAGCATATGCTATCCTATGCATGTAAAACGATTTTATAATTTTATTTTATTAAATTTATTTTATTTATTATTTATTTTATTAAATCTTAGGCCAACCGGCATTTTGTATGCAGCATGGCATTCATGATTTTGCAGCGAATTTAATCTTGACAGTGTGACTTTGAGCATGCATAATCTTGGGTTGGAGACATTTTAGGCAATTTTACTAAAAATACATTTTTGATTTGTTTTCATACCTTCTATCGATTTTCCCAAGACAGTGGCCGCAAAATCGCGAAATTTTCAAAATGGCGAGAGTTTACTAGGCCACTTCTGTCCTATATGGCCTTTCTAGTTTCCTTAACCAGATCATACATAATGTATTTATGGACTTCAATATGCAATTAATAAACTGTTTGCCCATAAAAGGTGAGTACATAATATGTAATTTAGTTGGAAACAACTTTTTTGCAGTTTGTTGCATTTCCACAACATGTGGTATCTACACATGAACAAGTAGGTAAGCTTGTGCAATCTTCATCTACATCCAAACCAGATCTAATGCTGTCAAACATGTTATTCACATAGCAACACAGTATTTTTTTATTCATGGTGATTACCTATTCATGAATGATATTTTTTTTTATTGAAAGCTGATTTCGAATCTTTAATACAATTTTTTTCTGTCAACAAAATATGTCTCGATAGACGTCCCAGCAGCAAGCTGCCTCTCCAGTTTAGTTACCTTACAAGTTAGTTGTTTGGTAGTGTATTAGATAAGAGTACAGGTCCTATAGACAAAGTATCTTTCGATTAGTATTAACGACTATAGAAAACATAAAAATGTATGGACTTGACGTATGGTGACGAAAGCAAACGTCAAAATGTTTCGATCGCTAATGTCAAATCCAAACATTCTGTCATTTTCTACTAACGTCAACGTCAATAGAATGTCACTTTGTCTAGGGGGGGCATATATCAATCAAGTACCTGCGTAAATAAAATACGATTTCAAGTTTTTTCAAACTTAGCCGTAGTCATACTCCAGATTACCAGTATTCTGGAAAGTAGTATACCAGATTTTCTGGAACTAATGTCTGAATAATTTGTGGTTTCTGATTAGCTAGACTACTAGTATAATCTTCAGCACAATCAACACCTACCTCGACTGTGTCGCATTCGGTGCCATGCTCCAACAAAAAAATCTCAATCTAAATATTCTAAAAGCCATAAAAAAGGGTATGGCCCAAATGTTTTTCAGGATCCAGGTTGGTCGCTGAAAGGATACAATTTTTAGGTAACATTTTTGGCACGACCTGACGCCCGCAACGCGGCGACTACCCAGACTATGTCGCACCTCTCTTGCTCATGAAAGAAATTGCAGTTAAGCACATTCATTATCATAAAATATTCGATAATTTAAATCTGGATAAAGTGGATTATTTAGCCGAGAGTGGTTCCTAAATAGTGTCGTAGGTACTACTTTTGAAATGAAAAAGTTCTGAGCACTGAATTGTTGCTGATTTGGTGACCTGTTTCATCCATCAATATACATTTAAACGTTTTCTTGGTCTGAATGTAATAAGTGTTTTGGTTTGGTGACTGATATAAATTCGTATGTTAGTAAGCCTGGATTTCCCGGTACTTTCCTGCGAGTTTAAATTTAAATCGTGACTACTATAGTTTCTTGTTTCAGGCACGTTCTTTAAACTGCCAGAGTCTTCATTGTACTTACAATGGAATCATTTTGTAGTGTAATAATAACAACTTATTTTAAAACAAAATGAAATCTGTGTTTTCGTCTTAACTTTATTCTTCAAGCTTAATAAAAGTTATTCTATTTAATCATCAATGTAACATAATCTTTTCTAATTTCAAAATTTCGATGATTTCGCGAATGTCTAGTTAAAAATAGCACACACTGTGCTTGATGTTCGATGTACGGTAATTGATAAATAATTGGTCCCCACTGTGTCCGCTGTTATCAGAGGGACATGTAGGAAAAGCCACCCTCAGTGTCAGGTTATTCGACGCAAGCCAGTGAGATCCCTCAAAGAGAAGTCACTGACAAATGCCCAGGGTGCACCGACCCTTACCCACTGCTGTTCCCTTCGGACTCATCCAAAGGGACTAGAAGCAGGCGGGCACACGTGGAGGTTACCTGTCTTAGCATTCTACTAAATATATTCAGCATTATGATATTTTCATCGTTTCTACAGTAAAAAAAGCGAAATATGTATGGTAAAATTGTTTCTAGAACCATAATCTATCTTCAAAACTTTAATCATCGTACTAAATCTTCCGAAACACAACCAATAGGTTAATGAGTTCAAAGGAATAGAAACAAAGAATTAACTTATCCTTTTAATATAATTCTATCTAATTCACCTAAGAGAATTTCTAAGTCGCTGTCTGGGGGGTAAATGAGGTTTACGTGTCTCCCGCAAGGTCACCCGCTTCAGGAAGGGAGATTGGGTGTTCCCATAATTTAGTCTGATTCACCTAAAGCCTGTTGATAATCCGCGACACATTTATCACATTCTTTCAGGTAAAAAGGAAATCCTTCAAAAACATAACAATATTCTTCTGTCGAATCGATGGCATTGTCCATTGAGATCAAAAATACCAATATAATTGTGTACATTAGTCCTAGAATTACACCTGACAATATTTACTCATAGGGGTCCATAACGAACATCATTATAAATTGTTTTTTAAACTAGTCACGCTTTTATTCCCCCTCAAAAAAGGGTGTATCAAAGAGGGGTGGCAGCTTGGGGTGGGGGTGTGCGTGCACTAGGGATATGCGGCTCGCCGGCGCCGGGAGCCCGATCGATATTGCGGCCGAGGTTCACTCTGTACAAACCGTGTTGCGACGCGCTTGTGTCGCGTTTCCGACCTCTACTCCCGTGCTATCGTGAAATACCTCAGTGTGGTGATACGTGTTCCTAGAACGGAGATGAGATAGTCTTCGTTTCTCATTGGTATGTTTGTGCCTGTGTTTTGTGCCTAATATTCACATGTTTCCGGTGTTTAGTGCCTGTGGGATCAATAGTCAGGTTTGACGGGTGATGTCATTAGCTGTCACTTGTTCAGGTTTGAGTAGGAAGTTGTGTAGTGTTTGGTCGTCATTAAATATTTGGTACACCTACTTGTTAATGTAGTACCTTTGGCGATTAACTATAGTTTTTATGTCATAAAATATGATAGTGTGGTCATGTCAAGTTGCCCTGAGTGCTTTTCCAGTCCCAGTGCATGTTGGCTAGAGTTACCCTGCTTTTAAAGCTGAATCAACAACATTTTGACATACGGGAGTTCGAATTAAGACTTAAAAAACGAAGAGATTCAGAGTCGTTTTTTAAGTCTTAGTCTTTAGGCTGAGAAGCCTAAGTCATCATGATGAATTCACCTCTTATGATCATCTATCACTTACGAAGTAGAAGCTTTACACAAAAGTTAAATATTTCCACCTAATTTACATCCCCATACATCAGCTTCTACCTTCAGCTATTGCGTTGAGACTCAGATTATGGCCTTTCGTCCACCTCAACCCGAAAACTAAACAATTTTCCAACAAGTTGATCTTGACTTAACCTTCCATATTTCTGTTCTGTGTCAACCTACTCAACCAAACATTAGCGTTACTAATTTTCAACCGAGTTAATTGCCGCAGACCTCTTGACCTCATCCTTAAATGCATTAAATTGGCCCCAGTCTGGTAAGACCAGTCTAAATAGTTGCCGGGTGTCCTAAAACCGTCGCTATTTGCAGACGTCCGCGCCCCGCCCCCTAGACATCGAGGTCACTTGCGCAGTCCTACCCACAGTCAGATGTACTGTCCATTCTCTTTTAAAGTCTTCAGTGGTGTCCACTCGGGATCTTGTAAGAATCTGTCAATGACTGGTATTGATGAATGGTGCATGTTGAAGAGGCCATTCGATGATTTAGATGTTGGTTTGCGAATTAGAGTAGGGATTTCAGACAGTAGACAAATCATGCAGGGTGTGGAATTGCTGATGGATCCACTAGTTGTACTGTTGTAAAAAAACGAAATTAAAAGTCTTTCTTGGTATGTACCTGGTCGATTTAGACCACCAGCTCGTCTTAATTAACTAGATATTAACAGATTCTGTATGTAGTTTTACTTTTAGGCCATTCATTTTGATAAAGTTTAGGATATAAATTAGGCGTTAATGTAGGAAACAGACTGTACTGGATAATTAAGCTAAAGTTAATCATTTTAACGGGTTATTGTTTTTGGAGTTCCCGATATTTCAGCAGTGTTGCAACTGCCATGATCACGGGATGACTGTAGAACTGCAGGTAGATTTTTAAGAGCAAACAAATCTGTCTATCCTCATTCTTCTTCGTTTGCTCCGACCACTATCGGAACTCACTCGAAAGAACGCGCTTCAATAAAAACGCGGTAAGAACCCGTTAAAATGATTAACTTTAGCTTAATTAATAACCGCGTAACTCTCAAAAATTGTGTGCTGGATAATGTTTAGATCATGATTATGACGTCGTAATGAATATTTTTAGTTTTTCGCTTTTGTTTGTAAATGTCAGAAGTGTGAAGAAGAACATACGCCATGTTGTGAATTAAACACAATTTGACATACAAATGTATTCAAAATTAAACTTTGTCATCAATTCCTTGCTTCTTTTTCATTGAAGAAGCAAACTTCAGCTTGCCAACTCTTCATAATATTAACGTGTTCCAGTAAATTTGAAGTAGCCTACTAAAATACTAGCTGTACTCAGCATATTATTATTACACAATTTATAATTCTAGTTTATAATTATTTAAATTCTTCTTGCCTTTCTTCCCATGTTGCTCATCGGCTATTAATTTAAAATGGATTTACGTTAATTAATATCCAGGGTCCAACTTAATATCCTGACAGTTTTTTAAGAGCATGATCAGACCAAACTGAACATCTTTCTCTGTGACCAATACCGAAATCGCGAAAAATAAATCAGCTGTCCCATACAATTGGGTCGAGTAAGATTTCAGTTTAGTATGGAACAGCTGTTTTTTATTTTCGCGACTTCACCATTGGTCCCATAGAGAAAGTTGTTCAGTTTGATGGTCTGATCATACCCTTAAAAAAGTGTCAGCATATTAAGAAAGACCCTGTATATTCCACATTAAAATAACTACGGCAACCAAATTCCGCCGTAATTATTTTATACGTAAAATAAGTTCAAGAAGATACTAAAAACATCTATTGCATGCAGTTGACCCAAACTGACATAATTCCCAAGGTTGTAAAAATTGAATGAGTTGATAATGTTACTGTAGATTGTTTCATCTTTGGATGATATCATGCAACTCATTCATTTTTATTGCGTTTATTATGATGTCATCTTCTAATTTGTTAGGTTTACTTATTTGGCACCTTGCGCTATATAATGCGACGATCTCTTTATTTATTTCATGATGCTTTGTTGTCGGAATAGATATACAGGGTCCTTCTTAATATGCTGACACTTTTTTAAGGATGAGCAGACCATATACTGAACCACTTTCTATATGGGACCATAATTGAAATTGCGAAAAAAAACAGCTGTCCTATAGATTGGGCTAGAGTAGGTTTGCAATTTCGAATGGAACAGCACATTTTATTTCGCGATTTCGATGTTGGTCTCATAGATTTTTTTTTTCAGTTTGGTAGTCTGATCATCCCCTTAAAAAAGTGTCAGCATATTAAGAAGGACCCTATATTACAGCTAATCTAAACTATTATAAAATTGTAACAGAAGTGTGTCTGTACATGGACGGTTTTTTAAGGCGATGATCAGACCGTCAAACTGAACATCTTTCTCTATGTGACCAACATAGAAATGTTTCATACTAAACCGCAAACCTATGTATACAAATGGGACAGCAGATTTTTTTTTGCTGTTTCGATGTTGGTCACATACCCAAAAAAAGAGTTGTTCAGTTTGATGGTCAGATCGTCCTCTTACAAAACCATCAACCAGTTAACATGTTAAACCTTGTATATTTTTAAACTGAAGAAATATTATTGTTCTTATTTGGCTATAAGCACTTATTATGTAAATGGGATCATGGTTATGTAACATAATGTCCGTTTATTATCACGATAAAGCCACGCCCGTCAGTTCAATGTAAACTAAAAAAAAGTAGTTTTAATCTAGAGGTACTCTTGAGTGAGTCAGGCAAACAGATAACACTGGCCCACTGGTTCCATGTGCTAATAGCAAAAAATAATAGATGATGTCATCGCAGACCTGTTCACATTCAGCTACCATTCATTTCTGACATACACTTTGAAGAGATCTCTTTAAATTCTGAATGTTTATCGTTCAAATCTGTTGATATTCTCTCTTCTGTGGGCGTTTGTAGCTAAATGCGGACAGTAATCGGTCACGGTCCACAAAAACTAAAATTTTACACGTCGAGTTTAAAAAAGCGAATTCGTTTCGTAATCATCAGTTACCATTACGTTTTATGGACTGCTATCTAACTCACGCTATCTTATAATTACTTGCGAAACGATAATACATTAAAACAACTCTTTTTAATTTCTTTGTATTGACCTAATATTGTAAATGTCTGTTACGAAACTTAAACCGGTTCAGAAAGGTAAATATAACTCGTTATCGCTACATTCATGCTCTTAAAAACCCTTATAAAGCAATTGAGAGGTTTGCTTATTAGAGTTAAATCCCCCAGAGTGTCGTATGACCCTTCAATTGACCCAAGAATACCAGATCTGTGACATAGGCAATCTGTAGCTCTAAATTACTTTGATATCGGCAGCTAATTGCTTTTGAATGGATCGTTGAACTTTGTTACGAAATAGGATAGATCTGAGTATCCTATCTAGACTGAAATTGTAAGTCTTAACGTACATTGTATCGATAAGATTGTTTGTAGTAGGTGCTAGTGTGGATTATTTATCTTAAGTACATGATATATCAACCCATGCAGGTCCTGTGTTGCTACTGGCACATTTTCCGAGTGCATAGTCGAATGATTTTTAACTTGCTCTAGTTTTGCTCAGTTTGAAAATCTCTTATCTCTACAGGGTGTAATTGGTATCATTAGCATCCTTTTAAACTAAGAGTCTACCCATCAAACTGAACAAATTTTATTATGGGAGCAAATCGATCAGAGAAAAAAAAAATCTACTGCTCCATACTAAACTGCAATGCATACTCGACTCAAATGTAATTTTTTTGTTCCGATCGGTTTGCTTCCATAATAAAAGTTGGTCAGTTTGATGGGTAGACTTAGTTTAAAAGGTTGCTAATGATATCAATTTCACCCTGTATAAGTACCTAGTGACTAGTAAGTAAAGTATCTTATGTCCTTTAGTACCTTACCTCTGTATTTTTAATTATATGAAAACTAAATTATTGTCCTTCTGTTTGCAGGTAAGCATCGAATGAACTTGAATGAGAATAATTATTCATCGCAATATAGTACGTGAGTAAATAATTAAATAGTCATTAGATGGTACATTGACGAATGATGATTCATGTATAGTCAATCAATGTGTTGGCACAGAATGTGTTGGAATTTATCTGTGCGAACCACAATAAAATTAGTATTTATTATATAATTATATTGGCGATGGTATTCAATTCATCAAACTTGTTTACTGAATAACCAAGAGTCACAAACAAAGATAGTATCAGTCTCACTCTTACTTCAGGACGTTTTATCATTATACAGCGTCCTTCTTAATATGCTGACACTTTTTTAAGAAGATGATCAGACCATCAAACTGAACAACTTTCTCTATGGCACCAACATCGAAATCACGAAAAAAAATTCTGCTATCCCATACATTTGGCTGGAGTAGGTTTGCAGTTTTGTATGGAACATCACATCTTTTATCGCGATTTCGATATTGGTGCCATAGAGAGTTGTTCAGTTTGATGGTCTGATCATCCCCTTAAAAAAGTGTCAGCATATTAAGAAGGACCCTGTATATTGTAACAACTTTTATTACCTACCTATAGTTTCAATAAAATACTCTTTGATGTTGACTACAGCTTGACAAAAAAGTGCAAAAACCGATTAAAACAGGAACTAAATATTTTAGTACAGAACCTGGGATAGTATTGCCAGGTTATAAGCAATTTTGACGTTCTTAAAAGAAAGTGGCGCTCTCAATTTTTGTCTACTCTTTTATGTCGCACTGTATTGCATTCTATACATTTTATTGCATGATTTCCGATCAACATAAGACTAAAGAATAAAACAAATACTTACTTAATCCTAAACCTTTAAGAAATCGGTTCCTGAGTCACTCTTATAACAACATAGTTCCTCTGGAATCCAACAGAACTTTTATAGAAATCTAAATTTAGAATTATAGCGAGTACAGTACTACCGAAGCGAGCCGTGAACTACTGGTCCAATATATTTTTGTGTGAAGTTCAAACGATACTGCTAGTTAAAAGATATTTCTTGTAAAGAAATATCTAGAATAACCTTAAGACCATTTAACTATGGACGAGTTACGCGTGTAATTCTATTAACAAACTTTCTGTCACTTTTTGCGGGGGACGAGGTAGCATGAAATCCGTAACTTTAATTATAGGCTGCGTCGTTTAATGATAAGGTATACAAATTTTATGTAAATGCACTTGATCAGTTGATCTTGTACCTTGGCCAGAGGGGAAAGCTAACGCGAGGCTGGCCCCTAGTTAAATGGTATAAGAGAATAACTGATCCATTTCAGCTTAAGGTCTGAATCGTGAACATTATTTACGAATAACTTTTTGATATAAACTTTAAGTAGCTAGTTCTTTGAATTCCTCTTAAATGGATGACAAATTGAGTAGTTTTAGTTAATGAGTCATTTAAAAGTAAAGGTAAAAGAGATAGATTCTTAGGCCGAGATTCAAAGATGATTTTTAATTCATAGTTCGAACTAAGTAGGGTCAAAAATGTATGGATTTTGACATACGGGAGCTCGAACTAAGACTAAGAAATCGTCTCTAAATATCGGCCTTAGTTACATTTAAAACTTCAAAATGATGTTAGAGCTTGATCAAATCTCTGGCATCAAATAAACGACTAAAGAATGAAAGGTATGGTGAGTGAATGACCAACAACGAGGCCCTTTCACAGTAGTGAAGTGATTGCGATAATTACACTAACAAAGGGGCATGCTGTCGAAAGCCTTTCTAAAGTCGAACAATCATCTTGATTGTTGTGTTCTTCTCTGGTCCGTTATATCTTCAGTTCCCAATAGTTTATGTAGGAAAATAAGCATGAATTAATAAATTTTTATATAGAAAGTCAATATGAACACCACCTTACTAATCCAGGGCTGCAGTCTCCATGGTCTTAATAGCTCTAATGATAGCCAACCTTCGATAGGAGATGGCACCACAAGTAGAAGTCAAAATAGTGCTCTGGATGCCCAGGTTTTTACTCTGTTAAGGGAATATAATTCGGAGCGCGCTTCATACAAACGAAGCCTGGTGATATTGGTATTTAATACTAACCAATTAAAGTCAATGAAATTTTTCAGAAACAATCTTGGAACTAGTCTCTATGTTTGTGTGAAATCAGATTTTCGATAAAATATACAGTTTCAAATTGATAAGTAGGTATTGAAAATATCACCATATTTCGTTTGTATGCAGCGCGCATTTACGCATTCGGAATAAACTTCTCTCAAGATCTTGAAATTATATTGTCTACGTACAATATGCTTCTAAAAGCCAACAGTCGATAAAGGTTAATCTTTTAAAAATGTTATGTTTACAATTTCATAGCACGCTTTTAGTCGGTGAAAGCTATAATTTGAAGGGCCGTTCAAAATGGCGGTTTAGCTTAATATTCTGGCGGTGGAGTCCTGAGTCCCGCTCGGCTGGGTCGACGACCTCAAATCCAGTCCATGTCTTGCACTCACTGACTCACGTAACATAACTACCGCTTTCTGTACTAGTAGGTATATTACGTTCGCATGTATAAGATTAACTGCGCTTTTACGTTAAAAATTGCATAATTCTCAAAACAATGATTTCCTAGTATAATGCAATTTTATTTTGCAACGTTCTTAGCATTTATATCTGGTTCTCTATCTTGTTTCGTATATGTAACTGTTAATCAAAAATAATCCTTAAGGTGGTTGCAGAGTTGTCAATTTCATACAAAAGTTTGACGCGTAATACGCGTAGACGATATTAATAATATTTCTATTTTATACGAGCGTTTACCCGCCACTTCATCCGCACAAATCATATACCAGATTTGAAGTCAGATCATAAGCTATCAAACAAAAAAAGTTTCATCAAAATCGGTTCTGTAGTTTTTGCTTGATGCTTGTAAAACAAACATACAAACAAACAAACAGACAAAAATTCAGACAGACAAAAGATTTGGAGTCAGGGATAAATATCTTCAATGTACACAATGTACACACTTCTGTTACAGTTATGTAATAGTTTAGATATGAAAAAATAGTTCAGAAAATCTAGATGCCGTGTATCAAATAACATTTGCAATTTATGATATAATTATGATATAGGCTTTGAACTTATCCATAGAAAATTTCAAAGCTTTATATCTTCGTTTTTCTCGATTCTCTAAACTATTTTTCCATATATAAAATATTACTTTATGTATTATACGTCAAACTTTTGTATGAAATGGACAAATCTGCAACCACCTTAACAAAAATGAGTAGAGTAGTGCCACAGGTGCATATACTTGGTCATTAGTATGAAGTAACTCGTTCCTACTAGTTGATAGAATATGTTAAGAAACCAGTTGATTGCCATAAGCACCACGCTAGTCAACAAGTTTAAATACATAGTAAATAGTAAAGTACTAGGTATTAGTAATCAAATAAGGCATTGATTATTCACATGTCCCGCTTCTGTTAGATTTATTGGCAGTTAAGTCTCTTGTTTATCTTTGGCCTCTAACTTTTAGTTACAATGTCTTGCAGAACCTAAATTACCTATGTTGTCTGTCTATTTTAATAAATTATAGCATAGCATATGCTCACTACTATATTCCCCGAGAGGATAGTCAGAGATATTCTGAAACCTCAAAACATCCACGTTTCACTAGTAGTACTGAAAGAAACTCTGTCCAGTTTGACGGGGAGTGAGCCCGTCGCCACTTATAATGGACAGTGGGTACGAAATTGAAGCATGCAGGTTTCCTCAGGATGTTTTCCTTCACCGAAAAGCCAGCGGTGTTACAAATCGTACATAAATTCCGAAAAACTCATTGGTACGATTCGTTCTTGACGGGGATTGAACCATCGCCTCCTGCACGATAGGCAAGGTTACTCGCCACTAAACCACCTAGGCTATTATAATACATTATTAAAGTGTTTATAAACTCATACGTTTTAATGGTTGTTGTTATTGAATCGAACAGAAATTGTTCGATGAATCAGATACCATAATAATATTGAGTTGAAACTGGAGTGCTGTTTTTAAATTTCACACGAACATCGTATTCGAATGAATGCATAAATTTCATAGTGACGTAAACTGTAATGTCACTTTCGTTCTCGAATTAGGAATTGTTGATTATCCAAAATAGCGCTTCTGTTCCTGAAGAAATCCTATGAACCTTTGACGTATCAATTGTTTCGTACGTTAAATGCTTTTCAAAATTATGTAAGTCATTCAAGAATTCATTAAATTAATATTTGTACAAACCCATCATACATCTATAGGCAAAATGTAATTGAAGAGAACAGAGCAGTTGATTCGTCAGAATAATTTGACGCTTGTTGAGCACCAATTTGAAGCAATCAAATCCGGCAATTCGTAGGCCTACGCTACCTACACTATTATACTGTAATACTTTATCACAGTGAATTCATCACTGTGATCTCATACGTTTTGTAATATTAGTTCACAGTTGAACCTTCGACTAATACTAATATCCATCGACATTTACTATGGAACAACGTTATTTTTTTCGCGATTTCTTTGGACCATACTATGTATATTTTACTATGGGTCCAAAGAAATCGCGAAAATAGTTATTTGTTATACAAGAGTGCAAAGATGCTTTTTAACCGCGTGAAAAATTAGAATCCTGAGCGTTAGCGAGGGAATCAAAAGAGCAAGAGGTGATAAATCTTTGCACTCGAGTGCAACACGTAACTTTTCATCCCACCTCAGCGAGGAAACCGAGGACATGAATCAATGCAAAAAAAAAAAAACTTATACTATGATAAATTTGGTACCATGGAGGGAGAAGTAAATAGGTTTAATGATGTTTTGAATTCACAAACTTAGTGCACACGATGTTCTAAATTCAATTTACTTTATCCTCTAGCGGATAAAAACGGCTTTTGCATTCAGATATCGAAGAGCAAAAATACTCTTTCCGAGATGGGGGGATGAAAAGAAGTTTACACTAGGTACTATAATTTAATTTCTGTTGTTTTCTACTTCAATGACTTTGAAAATGTTGTGTATTTTATTATTTTAAACAGCAGTAAGATATTTAATTATCTGCTTTCCAACTTTCAGTATTTTATAATACTGTTATTCCATGGCGAATATAATTGCCAAGATTTATTGACACTTCAAGCTTACAGTTAATCGTTTCTTTCCAGTTGATTTTATTGTTTTTCCATAGCCTTCACATATGCTTTATTAGTATACAGGGTCCAAATTAATATGCTGTCACTTTTTAAGGGGATGATCAGACCGTCAAACTGAACAACTTTCTCTATAGGACCAACATCGAAATCGCGAAAAAAAAATCATCTCTACCATACAAAACTGTGAACCTACTCGAGCCAAATGTATGGGACAGCAGATTTTTTTTTCGCTATTTCGATGCTAGTCCCATAGAGAAAGTTGTTCAGTTTGATGGTTAGATCTTCCCCTTAAAAAAGTGTCAGCATATTAAGAAGGACCCTGTATATTGTGTATGTCTACAATTATTTGTTGAACATTATTGCCTCATCAAGAGTTGCTTTAAGGTCGGAGGTAGACCAATGATCAATGATGTAAGTAGGTACACGTTGAACCTTACTTCAATTGAGATAACGTTTATTTTTGAACTTAATTCTTGAATGTAGGTTGTGTTGATTATCTCGAGAACAAGAGCTTTATTATTCGAGACAATGGCTGTTTTCTTTGCAACCTCGTATCTTCATTCTTAGAACTGCAGTCGGGGCTTGACCTACTTTATTTAGTAAAAAAAAAAACATTTCGTTGCAGCTTAAGAGAAGTTTATTCCGAATGCGTAAATGCGCGCTGCATACAAACGAAATCTGGTGATATTTTCAATACTAACTGGCTAAACTCAATGACATTTTGCAGAAACAATCTAGTAACAAATATATATACTTGTATCGTGTCCGATTTTCGTTAAAATATACAGTTTCAATGCTAGGATTAATTTAAGATTTGTAGGGAAAAATGTGAGGCACTGTAACTTTAACACTGTACATTTTATGGAAAATCTGACACGATACAAACATAGAGATTTGTTTCTGCAAAATTTCATTGAGTTTAATCGGTTAGTATTGAAAATATTACCAGACTTCGTTTGTATGGAGCGCGCCAACAGTAATACACCCTTAACATTTTGATATATCTGTGAGTCTGACTGACTGATAAAGAATCGTTCTTTATTTATGTATTTACAAATTATCTGTCGCTCCGATCGTTGAAGTATTTGAAAGCAATTTATATTGAAGCGTTTTCAATCAGATCCGAGGAGGCAAGTTTATAGACTTTGCGTTTCCAAACTGTATGAGAAATTGCGAATATCTTCGACGTGAATTGAGAGTGCGTACATAACATAAATCCTTGCTTTCTCTGACAGCAATGCTTATAGAAATATTATGGAAAGTGATGCTCACGCGCATTCTGTTCACAGACAGTTTCACAACGAACTATGGCTCGTAAATAATTCATAGTGTGTTATTAGCCGATGTGCAACAGTAACCTATTTTCTTTTCATACACTCTTCACTGTTTAACAGTACCACATATCTACAGGGTGTTAGGGTAAACAGTTGCATTACTTTAAGGGGGGTAACTTTCACTATTGGATCAATATAAAAAACGCGAAAAAAAAATTCGATGTACCATACTAAACTACATATCTACTCGAGCTAAACGTATGGGAGAGCAGATTTTTTATTCGCGATATCGATGTTGGTCCCGTAGTGAAAGTTGTTCAGTTTGATGGTCTAAACAGCACCCTTAAATGTTTTAAATGTTTATTTTTACTTTTGTAACACCTTGTATACAAAGTCGAAGTATAACTAATCTATACAAATTCGTTACGGATAAACATACCTGTCCTATAATTGTTGAGATCATTAAAAGTTTTATGACCTTTTAGTAGTACTAGCCGTTCGTTGCTACAGCGATAAAGTTACTGTGTACAGTAACTCTATACTTTGATGATTTACTGCGCTGCGTCCATTTGTTAAATGAGTATTGATTGGTTCCGCAGTACTGATCGGCTCAGATATCCATTTTCTGAATTGTATACATATTTAAATTTTCTAGTTCAATTATTTTCACACTTCATTGTACTACTCTGTCAAGATAGTACCGGAAAAGATCGATACTACACAAAATGTTAGTTTTTCATCGAAATTAATTTTTATCACCTTCAAAGCATGCTCCTTCATAAACGATACACTTACGCCAACGAATAATCCAATCATCAAAACATTTCAAACGTTTTTTTCTGGAATTGAAGTTCTCGCAGCGAATTCTCCTTTATGTCTTCCACCGAATGAAAACGGGTGCCACGAAATGGTAATTTAAGTTTAGGAAAAAGAAAGAGTCAGCTGGAGCCATATCTGGTGAATACGTTTTTGGTAAAAAATTCGTTCACAATGATGGCCTTGTGCGAATGCGAAGGCGCATTGTCGTGGTGCAATTTTCCAAGAATTTTCTTTCCACAAATCTGTAGTTTTTCGTCCAATTTGCTCTCTTAAACACCTCATAACGCTTAAATAATATTCTTTATTTACCGTTTGACCTTCCGGCAAGAATTCCGAGTGCACAACACCGCGATAGTCAAAGAAAACAGTCAGTCATCCATTCCCGATACTTTCTTAGCTGAATGTATACATACATTGATATAAACAACTTATAAGACACTAGCAGCCCGTCCCGGCTTCGCACGGGGTAGACAAATAAATTTTAAGACTCATTTTTCTACACCTTCGGTTACATTGTTCAAATTTTACCAAGGATCCCTAATTTTTTTCAAAATGAAATGTAGCCTATGTCAAATTGGAAGAATGTAGCATTCTATTGGTGAAAGAATTTTTTAAATCGGCCCAGTACTTTTTGAGCCTATTCATTACAAACATACAAACATACAAAAATAGGTACAAATCTTTCCTCTTTATAATATTAGTGTAGATTACTAGCAGCCCGTCCCGGCTTCGCACGGGGTAGACAAATAAATTTTAAGACTCATTTTTCTACACCTTCGGTTACATTGTTCAAATTTTACCAAGGATCCCTAATTTTTTTCAAAATGAAATGTAGCCTATGTCAAATTGGAAGAATGTAGCATTCAATTGGTGAAAGAATTTTTTAAATCGGCCCAGTACTTTTTGAGCCTATTCATTACAAACATACAAACATACAAAAATAGGTACAAATCTTTCCTCTTTATAATATTAGTGTAGATTATTATTATTATTATTATTATTATTATATAAGACATGTACATAGGGCTAGTTTATCTCAAAGGATATCTTTCAATATATCCGGAAAAGTGAAAGTTCCCTAAACGTTTCTTTTTATTTTACATCTTTCCGGCTGGCAAATCATCAACAATCTCCAGTCATGCTAAATCAATGACCGTATTATTCTGCTAGCACGTTTTATTATTGCTAACATTTTGTTCTACAAACGTTTAACTGCTCGAGCTTTGTTTTTTAAATCCCTATTTTCTACTGTTAAAATTTTCACACAGTCTTACGTTAGTTAACGGCTCAGACAATAGCCAAGTTGGTCTTCAGCCATTTTATAATTTTATGGGCGAAGCGAGTTATATTGACCTGAATAAGATAGCGTCATCGCTTTATAGAGACAGTGACATCTTGCGATGCATCAGATAGGCGTGGTCGATGCACATGGCGCCCCCTATACAAAGAAAACGATTTATACCAAAAGCACTCCCTTTGATACGGGAATATTACATTACTTCATTGACAATACAAGGCAGGATCTTTTATTTAATTGGCTTGGGCTTCATTTTATTTCTGCATTCGATGTATTGTAAGCATGGTTACTGCATCGCAATGCACATGCGCAAGGTTGTTCTCCTACAGCTAGTCGGTCGTGTATCTCGGTGTATCGCGTGCTACATTGGCAGTGTGTGCCGTGGCGTGCGTTGCATGTGTACTTTAAACCGGTCCCCTCACACAAACAAAATAACGCCGGCCTTCGCTTCAGTTGCCGACGCCCGTTGACGTCACCCCCGCTTATGTCATACATTACAAACTACTATTGGTGTACGAATAGACGTGCAAATCTCGCAAAAGCCAGCCCTTAGAAAGCGGCCTCCGAAGTGATTGTGCATTCAACGATACAGAATACCGGTAGCGGTGCCAATCTCGAATACGCGCTTTTTTACGCTTCTCTCGACCGTCACGAATGTTTCTTCGAGTGATTCGTTCTGCATGACTATACTGTTGACGCCAGAGTTTATTTAGAACAATAAGCAATATCGGCCAGTCCATTGCAGTACAGTACAAATAGCGTTTGCGTCACTAGTTATTAGCACTGTTTACAATACAATCAATCTGGCAATGGGCAAACTTAGCATTGACATATCATATCGTCAAACCTAATTTTGGATGGTTTGATCATTCAGGTATATTGGGCTATGCTTGTTTGTTTACCGTTGGCTATCCCCGTCAATTCTTATAGTCGGACAACAGATCCAGGAATAGATCAGGATCCGATTAGCTTCCAAATGTACAATCGACCAATTTGAATCATGACCCATTGTAGAACCTTGTCACGATCACGTGTATTAACGTCATTCAGCTTTTCTCAAACGTGACAGCAAATAGTTTGCTGTGAAAAGGTTCTACGGTGGATAATGATGCAAATTGTTAGATGGTGCAAACGAAAACGAATATAAAAACACGTCTAGTCTTGGGCGCCTTCAATCCACAATTTTACGTGGTTGGCAACGAACGAGGCGCATCCTCCCACAAAGTTCAGTAGCGTCTCCCACGCGTCACACTCATTGACTTCTATCTAACCCATCGTATTAGACGTGCTGCAACCACAATATGACGAGAATTCTATTTAGACGGATGACTACTGTTCCGACAAACCTAATAGAAAGATTGCTGCTTTATGACGAAACAGGGAAACCGCCTAAAAGTAAATGTTTGACCAGATTAATGATAGGACCAAGTATAAAGCTCGTAATAAAACGCCTCTCGTCCATTACCCTGGACATAAACGTTCGCGACTGAATCGTAAAACGCCGAAATTATTGACCTCGATTCGTGAAATCTCAAATCTTCGAACACAATGTACGAGATGAGTTAAAAATAGTGATTGTGTGAATCGTTTGCTATATACCTTCAAAGAGCGTATCAGCATAAGTTTTTATCGAATATCTGTAGATATAATGTATTACCAATGTCCGGTCAGTGACGCGAGGGTGAAACTGCCTCCCTTGGGTGGTGGGTGGTACTAACAAACCTGAGTGTCAGGGAGGATTGAGTCCACACTCCACAGTCCAAACTAATCCTATTTATGTGTCGTTTTTGTTGTTTGCCAGTGATACATTCGTTTGTATGAAACATAATGTGGATGTTATGGAATGGTTTCATTCTGATTGGACACTTGTGGATGTTGAACTGGCATTCGGTCGCATTGTAAAACGCCTCAGTGATGGAAATGTAGATATTTTCTCTTGCGGTTCTTTTACTATTGTTACAAAATGAACATTAGTTAGAATGGACATTACGATTTAAATTTCTCCTAACGAGAGTGCAATGTGGACCGGATATCCCATAGCTTTTGTTTTTGCTGTGATGCATCATGTTTCGTGTCAGCGATCGCGTTGTTTATTATTTATAACGCTTGTGGTTAGTTTAGGGGAACGCGGACGAGGGAAGTTTTTGATTACACCACATAATTAGGTTTGGGCTTCGATGGGCATGCGCGATACGTCTCTTCGTTATTTGAAACTGTTCAAATACTTCATGTTTTACTGGTTTCCATGTGTTATTAGCACCTAGATGCTTGGTGTTTCATAATAGGCTAAAATAAGGATATTTAGGGTCCTTAATATGCTGACAGTTTTTTAAGGGGATGATCTGACCAACTTTCTTTATGGAACCAAAGTCGAAATTGAGACAAAATTATCTGCTGTCCCATACATTTTGGTCGAGTTGGAACGCAGTTTCACATGGGGCGGCAGATTTGTTTTTCGCGTTGTCGATGTTGGTCACATGGAGAAAGTTGTTCAGTTTGATGATCTGATCATCCTCTTAAAAAACTGTCAGTATATTAAGTTGGACCCTGTATACATCCTGTTTGTTTGCCTCAGCTCAATTGCCTTTAAATCTCTCGTATTTATTAACCTCGGAAAGAAATCCGATAAAAATCGGCGCGTCGTCTCGTGTTTTGTGAAAAACATGTACTTGTGCTCACGTGAGCTCGGGCGCGGTTCTAATTTGGGTTAATGGATTCGTCCGCGCGCCGCCACCAGCATGGGAAGTGCCTGTTAGTCCGTCCGCTCCTAGCTCCGCAGGACCAATCTATACAGACCTGGTGTGGGAGGAAGCAGGATTTGCATTCGGAACTTGGTCGAGGACGATTGCAATTTGATTGTTTTTTTAGACACGAAGGATTGGGGACATATCCGTCAGAAACCGAATGATCAAATTACAGTTTTTCCACGAGCAGTCCTAGCACGGTAAAACGTTTATTAAAGTATCTGCATTTTCTTACAATTAATTATCATCGTTTTGTCAGTTTTATAAGAAATTCCTTTTTTTGTTGATCTGAAGTTGGGATTTCTGTATATTTCCCGACGTTCGACGTTCTCGATAAAATAACATTACTCAGTATGTTTTGATTTCCGTTGATAAAGCTACTGGGAACAATTTTCACATCGAAGTAGAACGAACATAGTTTCGAATCGTTCAGAATCGGTTCATAAAGTCCTTTGATAATGCTTTTGAACTATTTGATTTCATAACTCGTAACTGTGGGTGGTTAATAACTTCAATAAAATGAGAAGTTATAGTCGATAAAAGGCTTTGAGTAAAGTCATAAAGATGCAAAAACTGTCGGGAATAGTCGGTATATCGGTCGGTTAGAAGAGTTCATCGAGTGACTACTTCTGCTGAGCTAATGTCCCTATATTTAGAGGTGGCCGTGATGTCACTCGGAAGAGTAGCTGGAAATCCTGAAATTCTACGTAAGATTTTATTACAATGTTTACTTTTTGAATTTGATGCGATCGTGGGATTTTTCGTTTGCATTCTTAATCGAGAATCCGTGTTGGTGGTCTTTTAATTTGAGTTGCATTACGGAGTTACAATAATCACTAACAACCATTGTTCTATTCTTAGAATATGAGTCATCTATCAGACTCATAATACTATCTATATTTTTGCCCAAAAATTCCAAGTTCTATTGTAGTATTTGCGATTTTGCTGATATGTGGACAATTGCCATATAATATCTAATTAAATCCTATAGCTAAAAGGTTTCTCTAAAACTTGAATTGGGGGACAACTGATGGCTAATTAGAAAAACAAACAAAAGCCTACTGCGGTTAGGAATGCAGTCTTATTAAGCAGGTTGCATGATCTTCGATTTCTACTCTACGGCTAATTGAAATAGAGTTCATAATTGTTAAACTATTTTCCTCTGAAGGTAGTCGGCCTGATGTGACGTGACCGTAAACATTACATCCGTAGTAAAAATATACAGTTAAACAAGTCATTACGAAATGAACTCTATGCTCTAGGCATTAGGACTACGTTACCTGTCGAATTAAACGGGGTTGCATTGATAGAAATCGCAATGCTTCCTGCCAGTCCTGAATGGGAGTTAGGAGTAATTGCGTGGAATAATAACCCTTGTTTTAAATCCGTTGTTTGTTGAAAATTGATAAAAGTGTTTGAAATTATGTCGAAATAACATAGAAACAGCGGCGCCGAGTCTGCCTTTACGGGAATTTTGGTTTTATTGATGTCTTCAGGTTAACCTGCATGCTTCAATTTCGAGGCATGTATTGTACCCACTGTCCATTATGTGGCGACGGGCTCACCCCCCGTCACACTGGACAGAGTTTCGGTACTACTGGTGAAATGTGGATTTTCTGAGGTTTCAGAATATCTCTGACTACCCCCTCGGGGCATATAGTCGTGAGCATATGCTTCGGGTTATATATTTCGAAGTAAATTTGAACTTTTATCAAGACGTGGCTTTAGTGCTTATGTGCGATTATGTTGCTATTGTATATGGTATCCAAAACAGGTTGGGTGTTCTAAATAATGTATTATTTATGATAACTGCTGAATGCTCGGAATTTTCTGCCTGGCCTTTTTTCAATTTATGACTGGAAATGGCATACGACGACGGTTCCATTTCCAGGGGTATCAAAATTGTGCTACTATTCTGATGATTTATTTCAATGCAGCAAATAGTTTGCATTACGAAGGACATAGGTATTAAAATTCCACGCAGAAAGAGTTGTGGATAACAGCAAGTTTAACATAAATCCAACATAAACAGACATTTTCTAATTTACGATTTAATTTTAATATAAGTTATACATACATACATAAGCTCACGCCATGGTCCCATGGGGGTAGGCAGAGACCACGGACCGCCACACGCTACGACTCTGACACACCTCTTTAGCCTCATTCACATTCATACATCTTTTCATGCACTTCCGTCGATTGAGGGATGTAAGTTATAGCCTCTAGAATCCCACTGCTGGGCAAAGGCCTTACGAATAAGGGTGAGAGGGAGCGGACCATACTCCACCACGCGGGCCCAGTGCGTGTTGGTGGAGGCAAGTTAGTGGTCAATTTGCTGTCAGAGAATTTTCAAGCCCCCTTAATAGGCCTCTGACCTGGCTTTACCGTGCCTTCCGAAGAACGGAAACGCTCGAGATGAAATACCACTAAACCATCCAAAGACTGACCGGACCTGACGTTGCTTAACTTCGGTGATCGTTTTCAATACCGAAGCTCCACTACGCCAACGAGCGCTACGCCAACTATAATGTAGTTACTTTAAAATAGTCATGTTTAAAAAGGCACGGCTATTTATAGGATCTTCAGCTCTTATCACTTTGTATGAAATATCGGAAGCTTTTTATTTATTAACTTAAAGATCCAAACGTAAAATGGTGTTTTATAATCTTTATTCTAGACTTCAAATGGAAACCAAGACACAGAAAAACTACGATACTCTGTGACCAAGGTATCTGTATAAAGTGGAGAGTTGGCAATCGTCATGGTACGTTGAGCTTTGCAGTCTCAATGCGAAGTAACGGTTGATATCTTACTATAGCACTTTACATAATTATATCTAGATCGTGATATTATAATAATATCACTTTCTATCTACTTTAAAGCTTTTAGGCTCTTATCTGAATCTCTAAACTAAATGGAAACTACGACTACTTTGTTGGTGACGTACTGATAACCAGATACGTCTGGTGCACCCTGGGCAATCAGCAAGCCTGTAATGCTGGTTGGCAAATCTCTCCACCACGATAGCAAGTCAAACTCAATGACATGCCAAGATCGGACCCAAAGAAGTATCTAACAGCAAAGCACACCTAACCACTCGAATTTGTGCAGCAGGCTTATCAGCTTTTTGCATCTCACAAAAATTCCTTTTGTACTTTGACTCTCCAGAGACATCTTGGACGAATCGACGGAAATACACTCGCAAAAAGAGAGGTATTAAAACGTCTTACCTATAGATATCTTGACGTCGATAAATGACCAAAATGTCTGGTTTCGACAATGTTACAATTATTTTGGAGATTCAATGTTGCATTTATTTAGTAGTTGCATTTTTTATATTTTTGATTTGTTTAAAAGATATCTGTTATAGAGTTTCTGGCCGCATTTTCTCTACAACTAAAACAGAACGCCTTCTACGCGGTGGTAGAGTCAAAGAAATTATTTTAAAAGATATGTTTGCGATATAATTTTGCGAAAAAGGACAGACGTTGCTTTTTATTCTAAAAACGAAAAGTATTCTACGCGGACGAAGCACTGGCCGTAAGGCAGTGTACCATTAGGAAAAAACCGCTTCATTATTAATTCCCTAGATATAAAACTAGCTCCAAGCCAGGATATCCGTGCTAAACCATAACTGGTTTGCGTGAGGTGGGAGTTACTATGACACAGACGATATGTCCCCTGCCCCCCTTCTAATAGACATAGCGTGACGTCTAGTCGTTTGCTAGACGCAATGAACACTGGAAGCTATCGCTGTGGTTAGAAATATAAACATATATATGCGTTGTTAATAGTAGACGTATAGATATGATTATTATAGTTACAATTAGGCAAAAACGTCAGAACACTGACGTTAATAGACCAATTAATATTTTTTTCGACTGGAATACCACGTGTGAAGCTGTCTTCGATATGCAAACTAATTTTTTTGCTGGATTGAATTTTTTTATGTCAAATGAGCTTGCGTTATGTGGCCTCAGTCTCCAAATAACGATTTCGATTCATTCGATTGTCTAATCTCTGTTTTTTAACACTAGTTTTTCACATCATACAGATAGACATGCAAAAAAGCATATGCACTAATTTTATCTAAGGGAACAATATCGAAATTGCGAAAAAACTAACAGATTTTCCATACAAAACTGCAAACCCACTCGACCCAAATATATGTATGGGACAACCGATAGTTTTTCGCCATTTCGATGTTGGTCCCATTGAGAAAGTTGTTCAGTTTGAACTTTGATGGTCTAATCACATTTTAAGAAGGATTTTTCTGTTTTTTAAACGACTAATCATGGTGTGGCTAGTTTGTAGTTAAGCCACAAGCACCAAAATGTCTTTCTTTAGTGGCTTGATGAGTCTATGGCGACCTTTTATCCTCAGTTCAAAGCCCACAGTTTGAATATCATCGTTTTACGCATGGGGGAGTTCAAGGGAAGTCGAGACGCCCTCACCATGGCTTAGGTTGCCAGACGATAATAGACGGCTCTGTTACTGTACTATGCTTTACATTGCTTTGTTTTATGTATACGAATGAAATAGATGAGCAAAAGGTAGATTACAACAGTTGTGTTGGTCTAGATCTTTGTGTGGTAATTCCAGTTTGATGTTATAAATAAATTGTGATTCAGACAAGGAGTATGTTTGTGGAATTATAGATATTCTTCGACGGCCCGATAGCACAGTCTGTAGTGAACCTGCCTGCTGTGCCGAGGGTCGCGAGTTCGAATTCCGTAAGGGACAAATATTTGTATGATGAATATGAATATTTGTACCCGAGTCATGGGTATTTGTATCTTTATATGAATTCTATATCGTTATCTAGTCATCATAACAAAAGTCCAGGCTAGATTCTGGTACTTTAAATGTGACTAGATAATTTGTGTGACAATGTCCAAGATATTTATTTATTATTTATTTATTCTTCTTTCGGGTCAGCATGAGCCATATCGAATGATAATTACTCGTCCTGTAGTAGAAATATATTATTATAAGTATAGTACAGAAAAACTTAATTTCTATTTAAAGAAGCTTTTAAGGGGATATAATTCGGAGCGCGCTCCATACAAACGTACTATGGTGATATTTTCCATACTAACCAATTAAATCAATGAAATTTTGCTGAAACAATCTTGAAACAAATATCTATGCTTGTATGGAGTCAGTTTTTCGTTAAAATATACAGTTTCAATCCTAGGATTAATTTAAGATTTGTATGGAAATCTTTGAGGCACTGTAACTTTAAAACTATACATTTTAACATTTTAAAATCTGACTCTATACAAGCATAGAAATTTGTTTTAAGATTAATTCTGAAAAATTTCATTGAGTTTAATTGGTTAGTATTGAAAATATCACCATAGTACGTTTGTATGGAGCGCGCTCCGAATTATATCCTCTTAAGTAGTCAGCGATCTAGAGTACCAAAATAAAGCGTAAGTAATCCATACATCCTCTTTCTTTTGAAGCACTACTTATCATTAGGGGTATTCACAAGATTTAATTCTGATAGTTGAATTGTTAGAAAGGGACATTATAGGAAAAGAATATTTTAAAAACCGGGGGTGTTTTTGGCAATTGGATATCATAATTACGTCGTTGTCATCGTATAAGTAGATACTCTTTCTTATACAGGGTGTAACAAAACACCCAAATAATACTTAAGGGGGTGCTTCAGACCATCAAACTAAACAACTTTCACTATGGAGCCAATATCGAAAACGCGAAAAAGAATCCGCTCTCTCACACAAGACTGCAGTACCGTCTTCTTCTTCTTCCTGCCCTTATCCCATTATTTGGGGTCGGCGCAATATGTCGTCTTCCTCCATTCATCTGTTTTAGCTGTCATTTCAGCGCACACACCTTTTTTACACATGTCATCTTTCACACAATCCATCCATCTTTTCTTTGGTCGTCCTCTCTTCATGCAGCCAGCCACATTCAGATTCAGACAAGACTGCAGTACCTTCTCGGCTCAAATATATGGGACAGCTGTTTTTTTTTCTCAACGCTGGCTACATAGTGATAGTTGTAAAGTTTGACGGTCTGAAGCACCTCCTTAAGTATTACTTGGGTGTTTTGTTACACCCCGTACTGTGGTATATGTATGGACTTAAACCATAAAAAAATAACTGTGTAACTTTATTGTTTAGCTAGGTTATGTGATTATGTCCAATGATCTAAATAATTGCCATATTAATAACGTGTCTTTAGTTTGTATTTAATGTTTCTTTTAATTACCCACCTTTCCTTTACCTCCTTTGACTAATTATTATAAGGACTAGCCTTGCGGTAGCATTTCCCCTCTTACATTTAATTTTACACCTTATCACTAAACAAGACAGCCTGTAATTGCGAAATAATAACTTCGAACTTAGAACCCTTCAATTTTACACCTTATCACTAAACAAGACAGCCTATAATTGCGAAATAATAACTTCGAACTTAGAACGTTTGGGTTTCACACGAGACTACTTTTTATGATTTTTAACATTAAAAATTAGAATCTAAAGTTATGGGGAATAAAATCCAAAGTTGCGGATTTCATGTTACCTCGCCCCCCGCAAAAAGTGGCAGAAATGTTTGTTAGTAGAATTACACGCGTAACCAGTCCACATATAAATAGTCAAAGTCCTCCTTTACGTTTTACAAATACTAGTTATTTTCTATGTCAGTTAGTCCATGGCATCGACGACGCCATGTCTGCGGCGTGCTACCTCGGGGTCGACGACCTCCCTTGACTATTCGATAGGCCAGCTTTGTTCAACTTTTGCTTCTTTGATTCTCCGTAGAATATAAAATTGATTTTTTCGCCGTAGAGTTTGAGGCACGTCTATAAAATTGATTTTCTTTAGAAAAACTTAATACCTACCTCTAACTGTTAGGGTAACGAGTTGGGTTGGGTTAAGTGACGTAATAAAGTTCAAAGTTGCTAATGTAATGCTAATATAGTTTGTTCACGTAATTATCATTTGTGTGATTTATGAGAAAGCCCAGACAAGCATTTGCTTTATGAATTTTTAATCTATTAGTACGCATAATATGTACGTAACTACTGTCTTAAGTCATATCTGTTCTGTAATTTTTAGGTTATACTTAATACTTTAATAACTCAATACTTTAAATACTTTATGAATCCATTATTTTGATGTAATATCGATTTAATAAATACTGAGACTAAATTTATCATGTTCGAAAACCTTTATTTACCTAGATTTGTTTTCAAAATGAATCTTTTGGAATGTAGTATTTAAAAGAGGGCCCTAGTAAACTACTATGCTATTTTTAGTGGTCCGTACGAAAATTTTCCAAAACGGAACACTTATGGAATCACCTCGATGTGTGCCCGTCCGTCTGTTACAGGCATTTTTCTCGGAGACCGTAAGACACAGGAAGCTGAAACTTAGACTTCTTTCGCGAGGAGTCAAGGGAACTTAACAACCCCGTTGTGCAGCTCTTTTAGGGGTCCTCAGTAGAATATTTCTTTTATGTTTCTATCTTCAGCGTCACGGTCCCGTTTTATAAGTAAAGATTGTACCGATTGTTATGTCAAGACACCCGTCTTCTATAGTTATTTAAAGACGATTAGTATTCTCAGAATCAGCATGTGGGTAAGCAGATCCACGAATCACATTACTATTCACATCAGGATCTCTAGTCCTTTAATAGGACACCATTGTCATAGCTATTTAGGTCTCTGATTCCGTCTGAATATCATTATACGACTTATTTGTTTCTGTTACGGATTAATTGCTTCATTTTTAGGGTTCGTGCCAGAAAAGGTGTAGGAATTAATTGAATTAATTTGATGTTCATAATTAGTGAATGAAGTTAATATTATAATGAGCTAATGAAAAATATACGTGTGTGACGCTCAGTTGCACGTACGTTCATTAAAGTTAATCTTCAATTAAATCTCTTGCTAGCTTTTACTACGTCAACAAGACAAAGTGTAAGCAAGAGATTTAATAGAGGATTAACTTGAATGAACGTACGTGCAACTGGCAATTAATGTAGTTTATGAATTTTAAAGAGTAGATATGTCAATATCAGAATTGGGACTCGCGTTGCAAGTCTGTTAGGGGGCGGTCGCGTATCAGGTTCTCTCCGGCTTGCATGTGGGTCACCATTTTGTAGCTCAAATGTATTTTTGTACATAAAACAGTCCAGAGATTGCGATAATCTTAAAACTCACTTTTCATTGGCAGAAATGCAGGATTACGATTTTTGAAAGTCACAGTACAAAATTGGAGATTATTCATCATTCGATCATGATTTTGAATCTCACGATACAAAAATAGTTCGTTCTAGATACAAGAAAAACGCCATTGACGCCATTAATATAAATAAAATGTCTGAATTCAATTCAAATATACTTTATTGCAAGCTAAAACAGAATGTACACACGGCGACACATCAAGCTACGCAAAACAAATATAAGCTGGCCGTGCGACGTTGTACATTACTCTAACTACGCACGGCCAGCTTAGTTAGGTTTTGCGTAGCTTGATGTGTCCCCGTGTGTCAGAAAGCAGCCGTAGAATTCCTAGTACACAATGGCATCTGCTTACTCTTATACAACTTGCTGCGATACGTGAGTACAAAACGTCTTATCATCGTATAACATGGTCAATGAACGCTGTCCTTGTTTGAATTATGTTAAAATAATGACATTTTGTTTGTCTAGATCTTTTTTGAGTCGGATCAGCTTCTTTAGCTGTTATTAGACTAGACATTGAACAGCTGTTTTTTTTCGATCCAGCGGTTTTATAAATGTTTGTACTTAGATTTCACATAAGATTATTTTTCAATACAAAAAGTGGATGGATTAACAATGACTTTGAATATCCTTAGAAATATTGTTTTAGCATAATTAATTATACACACAGCAGTTGCTGATGTGACCTTTAAGATTTTTAATAATTATTTTTAATAGAAGCATAAAATAAGTACAAATGTATTTTGTTTAAATTCACTTTGAACATCTCTTTTACTATGTGAACAATTACAAAATCTCAAAAAAGGTCAATTGTACCCCAACAAAAGAACATTTTTAAGGCTACCTGATTGCTAAAAATTTTGTAATTGGCTCAAAAATGTTATGTTTTGGCGGTGATACTTGCCAGTATAAAATCGTCTGCGTTGCAAATGCCGACATCCAAAATGACATAGATCTCTATTATGTCTGCCGAAGAGAAACCTTCATCGAAGTTTGTTCATTATGTTAGAAGGTCACAGACGAACAAACAATTATTTATAGCTTTATACAGCATCAATAGTCAATGGCTGAGTCACTAAACTTGATGTTTAACTAAAATATGCTAAATTATATACTATAGATCGTCTCACTATCATAGAATATAAACTACTATACTACAACCGTCTAGATCTGTAGGAGCTCATATCAGTAATACTGGCTACAGTCTGGATTTATTTTGTGTAGGTTACTATAGCATTTTATAAACTCACGTCTATAATCACAGTATGAAAGGTCGGACCACCCCGTCAGACACAATACCTACTGCAAATACCATCTTACATGCTTTCTCACTTTTAGCATATTTAAGGTAATAGGTAATGCCTTTTGCCCACTAAATACACTGTGCATATGAAACCCTTAAATGGGCTTGCGTCTGACCTGAAGAAACAGGCGTGAAATAATTTGTATTACACTGTTAATAGACAGGGGTTAAACAGGGCAGTTAACACAGTCGTGACAAAGTTAATATCATCCCTCTAAGTAGGTAAAGCCTGTGTTAGCCTAGATTTTTATCAAATAACTCTCACAAGTACTTACTTTGTCTGACCCAAAAACGAAGCTTCTAGGCAACAATTTCGTCCCAACATATAAATACACCCTCCCTGAGGGTAGGCCTGTGCCCTGCAGTGGGACTTATATAGGCTGTGATGATGATGTTCATGATATAAAGTCTATTAAGAACCGGGATTAGCTTTTTTGTTTGCATATCCTTTCTTCTAGGTCGTGTAACTATGATTAGTAATGTTCATGTGTTTTCATACTATTTGGATACAATCTATTCATTCGTATCGGATAAAAGACCCCAATTATATTATTTCAACTCTTTATAAATCTCGATGAATTGGCATACACTTACTATAGAATTCGCATTCAAGAGATATGGAAATAAGTATGCTTGGTGACCTCGCCTCGTCATCAAGCCTTAATATTATAACAGGCAAGGAATACATTAGTGACTCAGCGATCTGTCAGTCTGTATGTTTATTATACAACATGGAACGTTTAACCTTTAACCTCGCTAGGAAGGCAAGTCTGCGATTTTTAAGTCCTTGAAAATTGACTGCAGAGAAGATTCAATTTAGGCTGGCGTGCAGGCTTTATACTGTTTATGCCTGTTTATGTTACTTTCCCGCTGTTTCTATGTAAGCGATCCTAAAAATATTGGACGTAATAGAAACTGGAAACTCTGCTTCAGACTTCGTCTGAGCCTTGATTTTTTTTTAAATATTCTACATGTATCCTACATATAATTTGCAATCACAGCTGTAGCCTCCTTAGGCGTGGCTACAGCTCTCTTGAAAATATATTATCTAATCTTATCACCGGTAATGATGTCATTGGAGTTAACAATAACATTTTCGTTCTTCAATAATGCAGTTTCGTGCGATTTTTGTGAATTTATGAAGTGTCGAAATATACAATTTGTTTCTGGTTGTTTTCAAAGTAATTCAAGGTAATTGTTTAAAGTGATTTTAATTGGATTTGTTAGCTCCGCCTTTCAACAGAAAGCCATGAGCAGTGGCTTCTCGGATTAGACCGGATTATTTGTGACATTGCGATTTCTATAGAATTTGGTAACCTATTATATAAATAGAATTTGGATAGATTCTAAATTATTTGTTTTGGGAAAGGAATGGGACTCAATCCTAATCGTACATTCATGTTCATTGAATTTAAAGTTTCAACCTACAAAATTCGTCGATTTTTAACTTCCAATTATGATTACAATGAATGCCGCAGAGATATTTATCTAAAATATTTACTACAAATAATACGTTTCTCCATAAATTGATAAACAACAAAAACCACACGTTTTCGATGCTGGAACTGCAAAGAATAGTACTGTACCAATTATTTTCCAATTTTGTTTTCTAGCCCGATTTTAGCCACAAGCTAAGGTCAATAATACAATTAATGAAGTAATAATATACCATTTAATAAACATGACAGTTAATTTACAATGACAATTCAAGGTACATTGCTGATAATATTAGAACACACGTTCCCTACTGCATTCGTAACCAGAAATGTACCCTGAATTGTCATGTTAATTTTAGGTCCTGATATGATTCACGTATTCCTACGCTTAGGATATGACAGCTTCTTCTTCTGCCTTTCCTTGTTCCGTTACACGGGGTCGGCATTCCCAATCAAATGCGTCATTCAGGCCTTCGGTAGACATCTTGTTCGCGGAGTCCTAGCATTCATGTCTCTCTGGGCATACGTCAACCAGATGGTTTGAGGTCTCCCCCTCCTGCTTTTCTTTGTGTTACTCAGAATGTGAGAGCGATCTTTACTAATGACTCTGTTTCCTTCTTTGCAGATCTTTGAGCGTGGCGTGGTGAGGTTGTCGCGATGACGACCGACATATCGGTGTCCCGCTGGGACCCGTCCATCGGCCACGGCCAGGAGATCATCGACGACTTCGAGTACGATGGCGGCAACTCGTCGTCGAGGCTCTTCGAACGATCCCGCATTAAGGCGCTAGCTGGTTTGTACATTATATTTTTATTCAACTAACATAGACACAAAACCAGGGGACAGCGACAGCTGATATAGTGGTTATCCCTATAATGGTGCATCCCTTTTTTATATATGGGACTCTACGTGTTGGACCTGTGTCCCCACGCAAGCTACGGTTACGGCCCGTGAAATACCTGCTGAGACTCATAATAATAATATAGACACACTGACGGAATACCATAGATGAGAGTACACGGCTTCACCTTAATAGAAGTAACATGCAGATGCAGGCCGCGTGCCACTGATATGGTCGATATGACATATCTGTTCAAACATGTTTTACATATATTTTGTACATTAGAAGGTCAGGTTTGTAAGTCACTTGTCATAGGCTTTGAAGATAAGATTTAATTTGATTAGTTTTTCGGTCTCGCTAGTTCTCGAAATAAATAGTCCTCATTCTATTTTTACTGGTTCTCCTTTCTGTGGACTGTACAATAGACAAAATAAACGGACACTTATAAAATTTTTGCCTCTAATTATGCACTAACGATAGGCGTGATATTGTGATAGGTATGTGCAATAACTTAACCTTTTCTTGCAATTTTTATTTCAAATTCCTTTTAGTTCAGTACCGAACCAAGTACCGTAAGACTAGACGCTTATTTCATAAGTTTGTACTTTGTATCTTATCATAATGCCAATTATATTCGTATACACTATTGTTATTTCAACAGTTAAGCTCACATAAATTTGTGTCACTCAACTTATCCTGCGATAAATATAAATTGATAATGATAGATTCACTGCAGAAACCAAATGATAATTGATAACAGACTTTAGTATTAGGTACTTTCCTGCACGTAGTAGGTGTCATGCAATGATTAATCAGTAATGAAAATTGTGATTCTTTACATATACACATGTGGTCCTTTCTAGAGCATTCATACAATAACTTCTGGATTTCACCCAATGGCATTATAGTAATTTGACAACCTCCATGTCATCGTCCTGATGCTGCAACTAGAATAACCTGCAATCTTGAGATCTTTTCAGCTTTCGTAAGTTTCGTATTGTTTTAAGTACTTATAGAGGACTGAAACGAAAAAAAATGTAAACCTCTAAAATTGAGTTCTTATTTTCTTCTTTTATTTTATCAAAATTTTACTACCCGACTGCATGACGCAAAGGAAGGGTAATGTGTTTATCGTACTAGAGACCAAACGCGTGGGCCGATTTTGATGATTCTTACATCAATCGATTTGTCTCAATCTTGCGAGTGTCACTAAAGACATGACAGTAATCCAAATTCTATGGCGACAACCAGACCGCCATATTGTGAAAAAGAAAAAATGAAAGTTGACGAACTATGTTGAGTGGATTATCATTGAATAGGTATTAGAAAATCATCGTTAGGTTGGTTGGTTACTTGCTTTTGTCTTTTCAGTTTTTATTTAAAGTTCACTGTTTTGTCGTTTTAAATAATGTTTTTATTATTATGTTAATCAGTAACTGCATAGGTACTATCATGCTAGGTTTTCAGTGTTCGATTGGGGTAGTGAGAAGCATTAGATCAACACATGCTTCCATTCACAATTCTCACGCTTTTTCTACAATCACTAATTCCCGTTATACAGGGTACAACTTAATATGCTGACAGTTTTTTAAGAGGATGATCAGACCATCATACTGAACAACTTTCTCTATGGGACCAATGTTGAAATCGCGAAAAAGAAATCAGCTGTCCCATACAATTGGGTTGAGTAAGATTTCAGTTTAGTATGGAACAACTGATTTTAATTTCGCGATTTCGACATTGGTCCCATAGAGAAAGTTGTTCAGTTTGACGGTCTGATCATCTCCTTAAAAAAGTGTCAGCATATTAAGAAGGACCCTGTATAGATGTCATGTTATAATTGAATGTTATCTATATTATGAAATATTTTTGTATTAATATTACAGTTCAAATACAATAGGCAGATAATTATGTGTCAGTAGTTCTTTCTTCCTTGTTTATTTATAATATTAATAACGATATTCTTTATCACATATTTGCATTAACCACCGTTTCCGTTTTTCCCCACAAATGTCAGGAGTTTAGAATATTTGGTCTGTTTTATAATCAATTTAATTATTATAATGTACTGGCTATATTTCGTCATACTTCTGTTCTTATACCATGGTTGGCATAGGCGAAATATGTGTATTTCTTCATTCAATTCTACAATGAATATTTTCAGTGCATCACCTAATCATACAATCATGTTTCACTTTTCGTTGATCTACTCATAAATTTAATAAAGAAGTGCATACATACTGTTCATGTATGTATTTTTCTTTTTATGTTTTTTTGGCAATAAATTGATTTGAATTGAATTGAATAAATCTTTATGTCCGAATTTTAGGATCTACAGCTTACTCACCTATTCATAATAGTAATGTTGTATGTTTGTTCGATTTATCTATTAAATATCTATAAAAAATCTGTCTGTCTCAACGCTGTTGAAGTTTATCATTATCAGCGATATGAACTTACTATCTGACGATACGAGATATTCTCGCCTTCTCTTTAAACTCGACGTCATGTGGTTAACGAATACGAATTTTTTGACGATTTTCAAATATTTTTAACAACAATTTTATAAAAAATTTGATTAGTTAGTAATATAAACCGGTCCTAAAGTTGTACATATCTGGAGCGGCTAGTATCGAATATCCTTGTTCAGTGGACAGTTGAATTTTGTCGCTCTAATTCATCCCAGGTCTTTCGTTTTGCTCTTAGTTCTTGCTTCAGTCAGTGTCGTGCTTGGGACTTGATATGAGAGGTGCAGTGATTGTGCTATGGCGTCCACAGAGTGCTATGATCTGATAAGGAAAGGAGTTGATATAGAAGTGCCGGGTTTGGACAATTATTATGAGAAGGTCGTGCTGGAGTTGAGAGGTTAGTTCGAAGGTCTAAATAAAATATCGTTGGGTCGCTATGTGGTGTCTGCACACCGAACCCGTCGACATGTCGCCGACACAGCCTAAAGTTACAGATTATATGAAAACGACTGTGTCGGCGGGTTCGGTGTGCAAGTACATTAATAGATAAACCTTTTCGTCATATTATTAAAAGATTTACAATTTATATACATGTTGTTCAAGCTATTATCCCACAGTCTAAAGATTTGTCCTAAGAATGTTAAACAACAACGATTTCTTAGTTTTTGTGTTTGTTTTTGTTTTCAAAGATCTGTCGTAGGTAGGTGATGTCTGATGATCATGCTTATTATTAAAATAACTATACTTATATTTTTAGTTAGTGAGTACATAACATAGATTAAATTTTCCTTGTCATCTATGAATAGATGATTAATTTATTTGCGTTGTACATACTCGCCATGCTTTTAACATTCAGAAAAAATCATGTCTTAAGACATTAAATTTACGAAAAAAATTAAAATCAAGTAATTCGTAAACGTATTGGCAATATCCTGCATAACGCCACTTTACGGTCTAAAGCGTGCGAATAGCAATTCAATCCTCATCTCAAATGACACGTATCGATTACCGAATCCAACACCTAGGGCCATACAGTCTCGAAGACTTATTACAATGCCTCCGGCGCCTCCGGACGGCCGCGAGGAGCCCTGGATAGTCGACAGGCCGCCGATCTGGTCCCCACGACGCGGTCGACCTCACTGGCGGTTATTGTGTTAACATTCCCTATTTATTTTTTTGTATCTGTAGTGTAAAATGAGTGACTTTTATGTTATATTTTACAATGGCCTTCCAGGTCTGGATTTTTTAGTTTTGATTTTATATTAGACCCTGTGTAACGGTTTGCCACAATTTTTGGGACATCTCTAGATCTATTTTGAACATCGAATCTAACCCTATTTAAAACTGTTATAGACAATGTTTTAAATAATTTTTTCATAACTGAATTGCCAACGGCATTCTATGATGTTTGATAAATAAAGTAATGTTATTTGGTTACAGACGAACGAGAGAGTGTACAGAAGAAGACTTTCCAGAAATGGGTGAATTCTCACTTGGTGCGAGTGGGATGCCGCATCGGGGACCTGTATGTGGACATGAGGGACGGCAAGATGCTGATCAAACTCCTCGAGGTGCTATCTGGAGAGAGACTGGTGGGTAAACATTGAACAAAGTAGGTATTTGGCGCAATGAAAATGTAGTGATGTTTCTCCATAATTTGTATATTTCCAGAATGAAAATGAAATTAGAGATTGGTATTCTCCAGTCAAATCAACTGACTCGGTCCAGGTTTTGCCAATTACGTTATATATAAATAAGCCTATAGAATTGACGACGGACCAATCTGCTACGCTGAAGCTAAACATAGTTTATTAGTAATATTCATTACATGTCACAAAAAAAATATAAAATCTTATCTTATCGTGTGGGCAACAAGCCCTGGTGTCAAAATTTTTCAGACCACCTTACAGCCTCTGACGTGGTTTATATAATAAGAATAAAATTAATGAATTAGATAATTACTTAAAAAATTATTGCAAGTTTAACATGTCTACATGAAGTCAGAAATCAAAAGATAATTATCATAAGTTTCATCAGCAATAAATTCAAATAATATCAATTAATTTGTGTTTACTTTAAGTAACATAATATGTTACTTAATGAATATATTATATTCATTATGACTGTAGATTGTAGAAGGACCGCTCGATAAGCCACAATGTTTAGTAAATTTGCAGAAAAGTGTCTAGACTACATTTTTGTGATACATAAAATCTCACCGATCCCAGCTACCCAATCCGCCGCGTAGCCCCAGCAACGTCCTAGGCCGAGGTCCGTACCCATCTGGGTGCCCCTAGGTCGGTTGCTTAAGTTCATTCATTTGGCTCGTTAGACCCTTCGTGGTCCCTCCAATAGTCCGCAGTAAAAAGCAGTAACTGTTCCCTGAGCAACGATGTATTAGTCACTTCAACAAAAAAAAACGATTAATTGAATAGCAAAACACTTAGACTACTTATATGAGGACAAGTTACGTGTGTAATTCTACTAACAAACTTTTCTGCCAATTTTTTGCGGGGTGCGAGGTAGCACGAGATACGCAACTTTGAATTTTATTTCATTAGTTTAGATTCTAGTTTTTAATGTTAAAAATCATGAAAAACAGTGTCGTGTGCCCAAAAACAAACGTCATAAGTTCGAAATTATTGTTCCGCAATTATAGGCTGTCGCGTTTAGTGATAAAGTATAAAATTGTAAATGCGTAAGATCTTTTGATCTTGCACGTTGGCAGAGGGGAAATGCTAAGGCGAGGCGGGTCCGGATATATTTCGTCTATGGCAAAACACTTGCCCAACTAGTACAGACGTCCATGAATAAGTCAAGTACCGAGTGCAGAATTTATTATAAGTGCGTCTCGTTTTTAAATTTCGATGGCTCATAGGAAGAAATTAATCACAAATTCCTCCACCAGCCTCGCCCAACGAAAGGCAAGATGCGTATCCACTGCCTGGAGAATGTGGACAAAGCGCTACAATTCCTGCGCGAGCAGCGCGTTCACCTGGAGAACATGGGCTCCCATGACATCGTGGACGGCAACCCGAGGCTCAACCTTGGCCTTATTTGGACTATTATCCTTCGCTTCCAGGTTTGTGATTATGTTAAGTTTACTATTAGCCTTAGCAGCTCCGGGTTTTTAGCCACCCGAGCAACAAGCTACTTATGTTATAACAGTCAAGTACGTCATGAAAACTGAGCTTTACCGTAACTTTTAACTGTCTGAATAGCTGAGGGTTTGTTCAGAAATTGAATTGTTGTTTAAAATATTCATTCGTTCCCATAAACTACCATAAAATAAGACTTCAAACCTGAAATGAACTCTAAATTCATTCGGGAAGGGTTTCAAGTGTTTTGGAGCTCTAGGCCGACGGTGGCCAGATTGTGATTGAAGATTGGGTAAGCCGGCCCCCGGCTGCCAACTTTGTCTAGATTCGGTAATTTTCTTAATAAGACCCTCCTTCAAATATTATTACCATGATGAACAGTTGTTGCTTGACGAGCTATATTAAATGGAAATTAAAACTAAACTGTCCTTAAGTTAATTCAGCTAAACTTACTGAAAACATCGGATTAGTAATATGATTGTATATGAGGAACGTTCGAGCCAGTCAAACAATCGATTTTAATAATATACAGAAAGATACAAATATAGTTATAACTAGGTTCTGACTAAGCAAACAGAAATGACATCACCAGACCTTGATTCTTCCTTAAGAATATATCCAATCTCTAGCACTTAGACTACTATAGACTAAAACCACAGAATAGGTAATAGTATAATAGTTCTACATACAGAACGGCCACTCCCCCCCCCCCCCTCTGGCTTCAGATACCTCCACCTCACCTCACTTTCTGGGAACACTTTAAGAGAGCAGAGCAAGGGAATGCAGTCAGGCGCGCGCACCCGTTAGATTTGACTACATAAAATTGTGTCTTTTCAGTGCATAAAAAAACGTTGAAAAATAACGCTAAATTCACGTTTTCAGTAATTCTTTACTTCAAATACTATATTTAATAACAGAACGAACAATAAAAAGTGTCGAAATGTAGATGACGTTATATGCAAAGCGCGGCTTTGAACCTTACACTACACGCAATGTTATGGACAGTTTGCACAAAGTGCCCATTTCGAAATTCAAAAACGTTCTATAGAGTGCCGGACCTGTGCTAAAACTGTATTATAGCAATCGGGCCCGCTATGTGCGAGGGTCTTAGCACATGAGAGCTCATTAACGCCAACAACAGGAGCAATACACATACACTGTGTATCATACACATACATTATAGTAATATGTTTCATATTTTCCATCCAGATCCAAGACATTACCATCGAAGAAACAGACAACAAGGAAACCAAATCAGCCAAGGACGCCTTGCTATTATGGTGTCAAATGAAAACGGCCGGTTACAACAACGTGAATGTTCGTAACTTCACGACATCCTGGCGAGACGGGTTGGCATTCAACGCCATCATTCACAAACACAGGCCTGACCTGATCCAGTTTGAGAAACTTCATAGAAGCAACCCCATTCATAATCTGAACAATGCCTTCAACGTGGCCGAGGAGAAACTTGGGCTTACCAAGTTGTTGGATGCTGAAGGTAAGATTCAAAATATATTTGTAGTAATAACCTTATACTAGTAGTTTAATTTTAGCCGAAAGATGCATTGGTGGTCCATTGGCGAGTAACCTTGCCTGCCGGCGATGGTTCCCTTGACGGGGCCAGGCCGACTCGTAATGAGTTTTTCGGAATTTATGTTTTCGTAACATCACTGGCTTTTCGGTGAAGGAACACATCGCGAGGAAACCTGCATGCTTAAATTTCAAGGCATGTATTGTACCCACTGTCCATTATAAGTGGCAACGGCTCACTCCCCGTCACACCGGATAGAGTTTCGGTACGACCTACCATTGAAACGTTGATGTTCTGAGGCTTCAGAATATGCTTATGCTACTATTTTGGCCATATTTCCCCATTGAGTAGAGCCTTACATTTAGTATCATATGGTAGTGGGTTGCTGTAAGCCTGCAGTAGAAACACACACTGACGTAGCGTGTATAATGCACACTTCATGGAAACTTCACGCTCAGTTGTGTTATTCAAGGACTATACATATCGATATCAATAGAACTATTGAGACATTCTTCTTTTAAGTTAACTAAAGATAGTCAATTCCTCTTTTTGAGAAGTCAAGCAGTTCTTATTCTTCGAAGAAAATAACTCAAAAGTAATAGCGAAAACCTGGATGAGCTTTATACATAGTCATAAAACTAACATACATTCATAAACGTAAGACTATAGTCCCTAGTAATTCGGTATGTCAATGTTTTTTTTGAAGACTTAATCGACAACCATGTCGAGATAATTGTCTCAATAATTGTTATTTTCTATGTCAGAGATTTCAAAATGAAAGGATTATAGATATTTTTAATAAAATAACGGCGTTTTTTCGGTCCGTCCAGTGACGTCACTGGAAAACCTGTGAAAGTCATGGTAAACTTAAAATTAACTTAAAATAACTGGACAATTAGAAAAAAAATACAGTCAGAATTTGACATTTGATGTTGCCGTTTCTGTTTCCAGCATTGAGTTAGAAAGGGAAGGCAAAAAATACTTTTTAAATAAAGCAGTAAGTAGTTTTTCTCCATGGAGATCGAATTATTTTCTTTACCATTTTTGCATTTAGAGATTAAAGATCAAAGTAATTTAAAAATAAAATTTATATTGATAAACTCGATGAATCGCAATAAAAATTAAATTGGTCTCTTAAAATTATGTCTTCAATCCGTAAAAATATAAAATGAAGAACGAAAAAAAACTTTATGTACCGAATTACCTACTTATATTTTCAAGAGTGCAGTTGTGGCAAGCATATTCTTTTAGCATCTTGAAGGTCTTAAGGCTCTCAAGGACTCGCGTTGCAAATCTGTTTGTAGGTGGTGACGAATCGGGTAATTAATTTAAAAAAAGCAAAATACAATATAATTAATTTAAAAAACTTAAGATGAAATTATGTGTCAAGTAGTCATTGGTAGTCATAAAACTAAACCTTAAAGAGAACAAAATCAAACCTAACTCTATTTGCCACAGACATCGCTGTCGAGCACCCCGACGAGAAGTCGATCATCACGTACGTGGTCACGTACTACCACTACTTCAGCAAGCTGAAGCAGGAGACTGTCCAGGGCAAGAGGATCGGCAAGGTCGTCGGCATCGCCATGGAGAACGAGAAGATGATGCAGGAATACGAGTCGCTCACCAGGTTCGTACAATACTTTAAACTCCTGCTTTTCGTGTCAATAGTTCTTCAGTGGTGTTTTTATATTTTACTGGCCAGGTATTCGGCATGCCTGATAAGAGTAACGTCCCGGAATTACCTTAGGGTCTCTCATTTTTTCGTTTTTCTACAAGATCCATCTGTCCATTATTGGTGGTGACGTCTACCGTCACACTGGACAGATTTCGGTACTACTAGAGAAACGTGGATGTTCTGAGTTTTCAGAATATAGTCGTGAGCATATGCTATGAACATATTTTCGGACGAAGCCTTATTTCTAAATAGTTACTTGCTTCAATGTTTACACCTTGCCCATCATCCATATCAGAGTTTGTATTAAAAACGACTGTTTCGTAAGAAGACTTAAATATTATTAAAAGTTAATGTTTGTTTGCAGTGACCTACTGCAATGGATCGAGCGTACGATCGAGGCTCTCGGTGACAGGACCTTCGCTAACTCCTTGGAGGGAGTGCGTCAGCAGCTCGTCCAGTTCGCCAACTACCGTACTGTGGAGAAACCACCCAAGTAAGTTATATAATTGTAATGTAACATGATTAAGCCAGTAACATACAAGAGTAACTTATGGTCATAATTTATACAGGGTGTAAGTAACAGCCTAGCAAATACTGAAACGGTGAACTCAGACCATCAAACTAAACAACTTTTACTATGAAGCCTACCTCAGGAAACGTGAAAAAAAATCAACTGTCCCATACAAAACTCCTTTACCTACCCGACTAAAATGTATGGGACAGTTGATTTTTTTCGCGTTTCCTGAGGTAGACTCTATAGTGAAAGTTGTTCAGTTTGATTATCTGAGTTCACCGTTTCAGGTATGTATTGTACAGAATGATAAGCGAATTGAGATTCAGAGTGTCGTAATTATGCGTAATCAATCCAAACATAAACTACTTTAAAAGTGTTCCCTTAAGTCAAAGTCAGTCGACTCTTCCAATCATAATCAATAACCGATCTAAACTGCAACCAAGTATGGTTTAAACCAAAACATTAGATGATAAAAACCAACTTTAGAATGTCGTAAAAATGTATTTCCCCATAAATTTTAAATGTAAACCCATCAAAATTGGGGCTTACTACCTGTCTCAATGGATATAGTTTTGGATCTGCTAGTGAAATGTGCATATTCTGAATATTAAGAATATCTTTGACAACCCTCTAAGGGATTTTACTCTTGAGTAAAATGCTTTATGTTACTTACACAGGTTTGTCGAAAAAGGAAATTTGGAAGTTCTGCTCTTCACCCTGCAATCCCGCATGCGTGCAGCCAACCAGAAGCCATACACTCCCAAAGAGGGCAAGATGATCCACGACATCAACCGTGCCTGGGAGCGGCTGGAGAAGTCCGAGCACGAGCGCGAGCTGGCTCTGAGGGAGGAGCTGATCCGCCAGGAGAAACTGGAACAACTTGCTGCCAGGTGGGTTTCCTATATTGTATTTGAATTGGATTTTTTTCTGTTCTAAAATAGTCTTGTGGAAATGAAACTACCCTTTTCTCGGTCACTGATGATTCAATCATAAAGACAGAATATGACCAAATCGGCTAACCCAGATTCTTTGGTTTGTCACTGCAATGAAACCCATACACGAACTGGAATCGGCTATTTATACTATTGTAAAATATTCAAAACCTAAAACTCAGTCATTAATCACACACTCACTTACTACCCAAACAAACAAATAAAATAATTATCATCAAATGTCATTAATAATATCTATTTGCAGATTCAACCGCAAAGCTCAAATGCGAGAGACTTGGCTATCAGAGAACCAGCGGTTGGTCAGCCAGGACAACTTCGGTTTCGACCTGGCCGCGGTGGAGGCGGCCGCCAAGAAGCACGAGGCCATCGAGACAGACATCTTCGCCTACGAGGAGCGTGTGCAAGCTGTCGTTGCAGTCTGCTCCGAGTTGCAGGCTGAAAGGTATGTTCTATTCGATTTGCGACAGTTTATGGTTGAATAGTAATAAGGCTACTTGAACCATGAAGTTTGTCTTAAAGGAGAGGTGGTATTTAATTCATATTGAACGAGTAACACCAGTTTTTAAAGCCAATCATCTTATCTTCAATATTATAAAACTGTAACAGAAGTATGTTTGTATTTTGAAGATATTTACAAAGTCAGGGGCACCTAATAGTGTCCCTTGTACATTTCTACTTTAATTCTCTAAACCAAATAATAGTTTATAAGCGTTTTTGTACGTCATCTACATTAGTAAGTTCTGAGCAGGTAACATCACAGAAATATTTAACATAATGTTAAATGTTATCAGGTACCACGACATGGAGCGTGTTTGCGCGCGGCGCGACAACGTGCTGCGGCTGTGGGCCTACCTGCTGGAACTGCTGCGAGCACGCCGCGCCCGCCTTGAGCTCTCGCTACAGCTGCAGCAGAACTTCCAGGTATTTGCCTCCCCTCTCTACCATACGAGAGAACCATGTCATCCTCGGCTTCAAGCTCCAAGACAAAGTTCCGAATACACACGGAATTATGACGACGTACTAAGGATCCAAGACGTCGGTAAGTGAGTCATGGAGTTCAAATAGAAATGGGCATGACACATGGGAAGATAAGGACCAGCAGATGCACCTACCGGCGCAATTCATCAGTTTTGCCTATACATACATTATTACAGCTGCTGAACTCTGAAATGACAACAAATGACATTGATTTGATTTTGAAATAAAAATACGACTGCAGTAAAAGAATCATCTCTTTCTCTCCCACATCTTTTTATTTGTGATGCTGGGTGATCATAATAGGCAGTCAATAATAGCCTAATTTTTCATGACAACACTCTGTAGCTCAGTCGGTAGTGAACTGGCAAATATATGTATGAAGAAATGATGAATATGAATGTTTGCTCCCGAGTCATGGATGTTTGTATCTAATATGTATTATTTGTCGTTGTCTAGTCATCATTATACAAGTCCAGGCTAGATTCTGGTACTTTAAATGGGAATAGATTATCTGTGTGATAACGTCCAATATATTTATTATGCATGGGGCTTTAACTTTTCAAAATGACAAGTGGATATTAATTGTGCATCACTCCACAGGAAATGCTGTACATCCTGGACTCGATGGAAGAGATAAAGCTGCGTCTCCTGACCGACGACTACGGCAAGCATCTGATGGGCGTCGAGGATCTGCTGCAGAAGCACGCTCTCGTCGAGGCGGATATCAACGTGCTTGGCGAACGCGTCAAGGTATGTTATTTATTTTATTGTTTTTGGAACACCAAAAACACAATGCAATACTTTGAACAGTATTGTATAAGTAATAGAAGGCCGTTATGTTATTTATTTTACTTATATTTGGTTAGGTATGACTTAAATCTACGATATTCAACGTGTTAATGAATAAGCGTAAAACCTCATACACCCCAACTGATTTATAACAAAAAATTAGATTCAAACAATAATTTTATTATTATGATAGTTAAAATTTAAAGTTATTCGCATTTTAAGTTTTGAGGCAAACATGATTTGTTATCATTTCAGCAATGAATGAAAGCGCTAGCGTGCCTCATGGATACAATTTAAGAATCTCGTTTTGGTAGTAAGTAGGGTGAGAGTGCCCGAGCGGTGGGTTGAGATCGAGTTCAGGAAATTTTTAATTTTACAAACAAATTATTTAATATTTTGAAGAAAATTACCTATGTTGAAACCATGATAATTCGATTCTGCTCTCGATTCTACACAAACTACTTTCTAGTTTTGCGTTAATTCATTAACACGTTGTATATATGTGCAAGAGATACCGTAACATGGTATTTGACTACATTAAATTTATATTTTCTGGTCAATCGTGGATGTTCTGAGGTTTCAGAATATCTCTGTCTACCCCCTCGGGGAATATAGTCGTGAGCATATGTATGTATGAATGTAAATTTATATTTTTCTTCTTAGAAAAGATGAACATTTGCAAACACAATATAATCTTCTATTATTTTTTTAGCTTCAATACTTTTTAATAACGGGATAAATTATAAAAAGTAAAGAAACGTAGATGACGTCACAAGAGTGTAATTTAGTGTAGTACCTAGTAATTTAGTAAAACGCGTTTGACGATGTGCATAAAACAATCCTTGAAGTCACAAAATATTTGTTACCGTATGTACAACGTCAAGCTATTTCAACTAAATTAAAAACACCACGATGGAGCCACAACTTTAAGATTAGAATAGAATAGAATGTAAGTTTCATAGATGCGGACATCACTTCTGTTTATTGTCAATCAATTAATCTATCGTCTTATACACAGGTGGTAGTAGGACAATCGCAACGGTTCCTGGAACAAGAGGAAGGCGGCTATAGGCCGTGCGACCCCGCTATAACCGTCGAACGCATTCAACAGCTGGAGAACGCTTACGCTGAACTCGTGCACCTCGCCGTTGAACGCAGGTATGTTCACATTCACAGTGAGCCTAGCAATCCAGCTAGCCGTCCCCGACTAAACAACAAAAATCGAGAGGTGCCTGTCTTTGTCGCTAGCATGCCAGAATGAGAGGGGATGACGGTTTTATCGTTTTATCGTGCGTGGCATGCTAGCCCTACTAATAATCAAGGATCAACTTCTTGAACTGGCAGTGGGCATGCACAGCTCAGACGAAAAATCATTACAGTCTTCTAACATAGAACGCATTTTTAGATACATAAAAACTTAGAATGCCAAATTAGTGATCACGTCAGTTCTGATGGTGACCAATCAATAATGAAAGAAAAAAATATGTTCATTAAATCAGTGCACCTTACTTTTAAACCTTAAATTGTTCTGAATTGTATCTTTTAAACAAAAGTATGTATTACGTGGCTTGTAGGCTATATTCATCCATGAGTTTATATGTAAAACTGGACCTAGAGCTGACTGGAAGCTATTGATTTTTTGATAAGAATATGTTTACACCAGGTGTATTCTAGTTAATGTTTAAGATAAATAAACAATAATTTACTAACTTGTTCATTTTTGTAAACCAAACAGAAAGCGTCTGGAGGACAGCCGCAAGCTGTGGCAGTTCTACTGGGACATGACCGACGAGGAGAACTGGATCAAGGAGAAGGAGCAGATCGTCTCCGTATACGACATCGGACACGACCTTACTGCCGGTTAGTTCTATACGGGAAAATAGTTATGTAATAGCACCACTGACCTCTGTTATATTATTACTAAACAATATGAGCATGTATCTACGTACAGTATGACACTCCCTGCCCAACACCAGTTTTGATCTGTCCCCCTCACGGTGATAGAGGTCTACTACGATAACATGGACCGCGGTCATACTGCTATGGATGAGCCAATTAGAGAAAAAATAGTCGAGCAACAAATGTATCTGTTTTTGTATAACGCTCGTCTCAGCACACAGGCATGCGTTGTGAGACTTGTGAACACTTTGGAAACATTTGTAAACACTTTGGAGGCGTGGGCCATGTTATTGTCCTAGATCTGTACGGTAGGTGGACGACGGTAAGCAGTGGTGTAGTCCTGCTACTCGCGTTGCACTAACCTCTTGTCCTAGTTCATATACAGGGTCCTTCTTAATATGCTGACACTTTTTAAGGGGATGATCAGACGTCAAACTGAACAACTTTCTCTATGGGACCAACATCTAAATCGCGAAAAAAAAATCAGCTCTTTCATGAAAAACTTCCAAAACTGCAAACCTACTTGAGCCAAATGTATAGATGACAGCAGATTTTTTAGCGATTTCGATGTTGGTCCCATAGAGAAAGTGGTTCAGTTCAACGGTCTGATCATCCTTTAAAAAATTGTCAGCATATTAAGTTGGACCCTATATAATTATTGAAACTATTTGTCTAGTGTACCTGCTGATATCGAAGCACCGCGCCCTGGAGGCGGACGTGACCGCGCACGAGCCCCAGCTGATGAGTGTGGCTGCCGTCGGGGACGAGCTCATCTCTCAGGGACACTTCGGAGCCGACAGCATACAGGTTTGTCATGTTTCTTGGAGAAAATATGCGATTACGTAAGAGAAATATCATTTAAGGAAAGAAAAAGGGTCAGTTGTTCTATCAGTATTAAGAGTACAATCCAATCACCCTTTAAAGAAATGAAAGTGTCTAAACTTGTTTTTTCCTGAACCATCGTAATAATTATTGGTTATCCAAATAATAGAGTTCATGAAATCCATGATTGAATGAATTTTTACTTAAGTCATTTAATTTTTTCAAGAGCTATCAATCGCATCGTGTTTATGTTAATTTTCAGTAGTATGAAAGATAAATCCAATAGATTTTCCACCAAGACACATAGATACAAAGCTTTTAAGGAGCGCACAAAATGATCACGTGACGTGCTCGCCCATAGATTTTCCTCTGGCGAGCGGGTTGTCCTCAGGCGGCGTGTAGGTGAACTCGTTCGCGAATAGTCACGCAGACACCGCAGCGCCTTTTAGTAGTGTACTTTGACATTCTGTGTTTTTGGGGTAATATTTACTCATGTGACCAAAGCTACCTTTTTTAAAGTTGGTGTTAATGTGAAATAGGCTTGCGTTTAGTCACAGTCCCGTCTCGCCAGGCCCAGTGAGGTACGCTACCCAGAACAATAATAGAGCCTGAAAAGCTCATCATCATCATCAGTAATTGATCAAAGTCTAACCATATTACATTTGTACGTCTAGAACCGCCTCCGCGAGATCCTGTCGCAGTGGAACCACCTCTTGGACCTGGTGTCTTTACGCAAGAACCGCCTGGACGCAGCCGTGCGCTACCACCAGTTCTTCGCCGACGCCGACGATATCGACACTTGGATGCTCGACACACTCAGGTATTCAGATGATTATTTGTGAATGATTGAATTATCATTGCAGATTGCCGTTTTATAAGAAACTAGCTACCCGCCCCCGCTTCGCCCTAGTGGGATCTACTATACAACGTGTTAATGAATACGCACAAAACCTCATACATACACAGTTGCATACTACTTGCATACTATATAAACAGTTGCGCTAAGTGTATTCATCGAAAGAGGTCATTGGAATGATGATCATTATTTACAACCTGGCGATAGTTTTGTATCGTTTATTTTTTGGAAATGACTAATACAGCGTTGCTCAGGGAGCAGTTAGTGCTTTTTACTGCGGACTATTTGGGGGACAACGAAGGGTCTACCGAGCCAAATGAATGAACTTAAGGGTATATTACTGTTGGCGCGCTCCATACAAACGAAGTCTGGCGATATTTTCAATACTAACCGATTAAGCTCAATGAAATTTTGCAGAAACAACCTAGAAACAAATCTCTATGCTTGTATCGTGTCAGATTTTCCTTAAAATGTACAGTTTTAAAGTTACAGTGCCTCAAAGATTTCCATACAAATCTTAAATTAATCCTAGCATTGAAACTGTATATTTTAGAGAATATCTGACACGATACAAGCATAGATATTTGTTCCTAGATTGTTTCTGCAAAATTTCATTGAGTTTAATTGGGTAGTATTGAAAATATCACCAGACTACGTTTGTATGCAGCGCGCGTTTACGCATTCGGAATAAACTTTTCTTAAGCAACCGACCTAGGGGCACTCAGAGGGGTAAGAACCTCGGCATAGGACGTTGCTGGGGCTACGCGGCGGATTTGGTAGCGGGGATCGCTGAGATATGTTGTATAGGTCCTTCAGAAATAGCTTGCGAAAGCTAAAAAATGTTTGACGTACTAAAATTTAGTAAATGACACTAAATGGTTCCTTTTTCGGACAGATTGGTGTCATCAGAAGATACGGGTGTCGACGAGTCGCAGGTACAGAGCCTGCTGAAGAAGCACAAGGACGTCACCGACGAGCTCAAGAACTACGCCAACGTCATTCAGCAGCTGAAACAACTGGTATGTTTGCTCATCTATTCTTTAGCTTAATGAATAATATTTTTTAATAACAGCGTAAACTATAAAAAGTAATCACATATTGATGAAGTAATTGTGTTATTTAGTACAATTGTTAATGTTTCTGTTATGACTATGGCTGATTAGCATTCAAAGAAATGGCGGATGCTACATAGCCACGTTGACGTAGCTAGGAATTTTCCTTAACCGGCCACCCCGCTCATCAGCCACCGCAAGTGGCACGTCTCTGGCGTAGGAAGGTGGGATCGAAAAGTTCATTTTTCTAAGGCCCGCAGTAACCAGAATTTGGCTTGGGATATTTAAGGAGGTTGTAGAACACATTAACAAGAAAGAATGGAAAGAAAAGAACGGGGGAGGGGAAGGGGAAGAGGGGAGGGTTGGGTTGGGTTGAAGAGGTGGAAGAATAAGATTCTTTCATAAATAATAACAGTTGTGGTATGAGTGCTTCAGCCCTTGTCTATACATTGAGCGAGCGAACTGTGCTCGAGATTTTGCAGTATTGCGTCTCAGTTTTGGGTAGAATTGTACCAGATGATGATGAAACAGTACTACTGTTATTTAATTGTTAGCTCACCTCTGCCTACCCTAGCTACGGCCATGAATGGCTAAATCATGAAAGGCGGTGGATCATGAAATGCTTATGCTGATCACGATCTGCCCAATTCTACGAAGTATGTAGAATCTGCATGCATCGTAGAATTCTATGTTGTAGATCTATGTAGATCTGCGTGTACGTCGATGTAGATCGTCCCAATTGGGCAGATCTTTCTACATTGTATAATATACGGTCAGTTGCACGTTTGTTCATTAAAATTAATCCTCCATTAAATCTCTTGCTGTAATTTTTTTCTCGTTGACGTAGTAAAAGCTAGCAAGAGATTTAATGGAGGATTAACCTTAATGAACGTACGTGCAACTGGCAGTTAATCAACTATTACGTTTAATTTAATCAACCAACGCTTTTGCTTGATTGCAATAGTGATATAGCTACGGACGACATATCGCCAATGGAGAAATAAAAACATTTTAACATTCCCTTACCGTCATCAGGCTAGCGAGCTGAGCCCAGAAGATGCAAGCAGCTCTGAAGTGCTCGAGCGGCTCGCCGACATAGACCGGCGTCACGGCGAGCTCGCCGAGCTGGCTCGTCTCCGCAAGCAACGCCTCCTCGACGCGCTGTCGTTGTTCAAGTTGTTGGCCGAGGCCGACGCGGCCGACCAATGGATAGCCGAGAAGGACCGCATGCTCGACACCATGCTGCCGCCTAAGGATATTGATGATGTTGAGATTATGAAGCATAGGTGAGGCATCATTTCGTTTTCGTTATTAAAACTTCTGTCCTTTATTACGACTTGGCCTAGCAGCATTTTTGTAGGATTCTGGACAAACGAGCATACTTTCACATTGATAATAATTTTCAGAAAACTGTAAAATGAGAGAGACTCGTGTGGATTTTCACAATTTGTCATATTTATATTAATTATATACTTTTTTTACGTTGCTGACTCAGTCACGTAAAGGTCGCGTAACGGTTTATGAGCGCTCGGCGAAAGTAGTAGGGCTTTTTGCGCATGTTCATGACTGATCGACCAATGACACTTGCGCTACGAACGCATCCCGCTTTCCCCCACCAAATTGACTCGAAAATTGATTTCTGTGCATTCAAAGTCAGCGCTCATAAACCGTTGCACGACCTGTAACATATTTTACTTGAGTTATGTTTTAACATGGTACCGTGTACAGATACGACGGGTTCGACAAGGAGATGAACGCGAATGCGTCCCGCGTGGCTGTCGTGAACCAGCTGGCGCGACAACTGATCCACGTGGAGCACCCCCAGGCCCCGCGCATACAGGAGCGCCAGGCCAAGCTCAACCAGGCCTGGAGCGAGCTGCGCGAGAAGGTACAACACTCATTACCTACCCTGTAAATTTTGTAGACCAGGATCAACAGTGATTGATGATGATTCACAACACTAGACAAAAAAGTTCAGAATCTTGTGTGTGCAGACCCTAAACATTTTTTAAATTAAATTTTTAGTTCCTGTCTAGCAAGAAAGGAAGATCATTATTATATCATCTTATTTAACTGCTCGCAAGCCGTCTTTCATATCATAATTCACCTGGAAGGAAGGAAGATAAAGATCTTAATTCTACGAAAATAAACAAACTTCAAAAAAAACAAAATTTAAAGAAGAGTTAAATAGTTATTACTTAGTTACATTCTCGTCTTTACGCATTTTTTAAACTTTTTATTAGTTTTGTATCCAGCGAACTAATACTCTTTATGTGTAATTTGTATAATGTCACAATTAAAAACTAGTGGTGTATTGTCTATCTATTCTTTACAAATCTATAGATTTTTGAATCTAAAAAAAGAGTAAACTTTTTTCATGTCTAAAACAATTTCATCGATTCTCGAAAAACCTACAGTTTTAATTTTACTCACTATCATCAGTATTATAATTATTTTTCTTTGTTCATTAGGCGGAAGCGAAGAAGGACGAGCTCAAGTCAGCCCAGGGAGTGCAGACGTTCCACATCGAGTGTCGCGAGACCGTCTCCTGGATCGAGGATAAGAAGAGGATTCTGCAGCAGACCGACAACCTCGAGATGGACCTTAACGGTAAGTGTCTCATGTTACTTAAATCACATAGCTTTTTGTATGTGACTAATTGACAAATTCTGATTCTGCGAAATTAGATTAATTAGATTATTTCCGATTTTCTGCCGTCTGAACGTGCCTGAAATCTGCAATGTCCGCATTGGATAACACTTTATTGGGCTAGAGTTTTATTAGCCTTCCTTAAATGCCCCACCACAGCACTTTTAGGTAAAGGAAAACATCGTGAGGAAACATGCATGCTTCAATTTCGAGGCATGTATTGTACCCACTGTCCATTATATAGGTAAGTGGCGACGGGCTCGCTCCTCGTCGCACTAGACCGTTTCGGAGCAGGGTCGGTACTACTAGTGAAACGGGAAGGTTTCATGCTTAAATGCCCCTTTGCCAAAACTACTGGACCAATTTAAATGAAACTTTGTTTTTAAAAGCATATTATTAGACTTACAAACTGGTATATATTTTATATAGGTACGATGAATGATGATGATAAAATATTAGAATATTTTTTTTTAAACGTAATTCCCATACAAACTTTTACCTCCGTTTTAACACCTTTAGGGGTTAAAATGCGAAAAACCGTTTGAAGTGCTCATGTAGATGCCAATAGAAACTTCCATGCCTTTTAAGTTTTGGAGATTTAAAGTTGAGTTAGTGTGTGGATTTGCATAGATCCAACCATATTTTCACAGCTTGTCCGGAATAGTACAAATTTCTGTCACCCCGGGCGCTGTGATTGATTTGACAGTTCCCATCACTCACTGCGCACATAGCCAATAAACAATTGTTTCTACATAAGCTACATCGAAGTCTTTAACCACCCTTCGTCCTCAGGTGTGATGACGCTGCAACGTCGTCTGTCCGGCATGGAGCGGGACCTGGCCGCCATCCAGGCGCGCATCTCCTCCCTGGAGAGCGAGGCCAGCGCCATCGAGGACACGCACCCCGAGGAGGCGGCTCTCATCCGCGAACGTGTACAGGTCATCACTGACAACTGGGATCAGCTTACGCAGATGGTATGTTTATAGATTGTACTAAATCGTTGCCCTAGTTCAATGTAAACAATTTTCTCGTAGTACTATGATCTGTAGTAAAATTTTGCAGTAACACGGGAAGTAAATGAATACTTGATATTCTAATCCAATCAACTTTGAAATATTTATATGGTTGAATATTAAGACAATTATAAATAACTGTATCAAATCAAATATACTTTATTTTACACCAAAACGAATAGTAAAATATAGAGAAAAAATACAAGAAACAGAGAACCCAAATCTATCCTAGTTTATCCTAAAATACAAAATTATATATGAATATCCCATTAAGCTTACAAATTGAAAATAGCTTTAAAAAATTATCTTCATGTAGCATTTTTTTTTCATATTTAAACATTAAATTCCACGCCATTTAAAAGCACTCAACATGTTTTTGGTTTTTTATATTGAACTAGTGAAGAAATGCTTCCGTCATATCTGAATAATAATTGATCAAAACGTACCTCATTCGATCAAATAGGTAAAAGAATAGTATGTATTTCTAAAGGTACTGAAAATATTAACTTTCTTATGGTGAATCCATTTAAGTGAAGGAAGTCTCAGCCTCTGACTAACAGTACAGTAACTTGTCCATTTTATCTGAAAATTCATCTTGCCTGTTTCCCACGAATAATAGATAATGTTATCTGTCAGCTCAAAGAACGCGATGCCAAGTTGGAGGAGGCAGGTGACCTGCATCGCTTCCTCCGCTCGGTCGACCACTTCCAAGCCTGGCTCACCAAGACCCAGACCGACGTCGCATCTGAAGGTAAATATCGTTAAATACTACTAGTTTTATAATCGATCGATTGAGTTGATAGCATGTCATTGAATTGGTCTTGCGATCGTCGTAAAGAGATTTGCTGACCACCCTACTAGCATTAAAGCAAAAAATGACATGAAGGTGATGATTTATATCTCTAGTAATCATAATCATCATATTTATGATCAACGCCTTTGACTATTTATATGTGGACTGGTTACGCGTGTAATTCTACTAACAAACATTTCTGCCACTTTTTGCGGGGGGCGAGGTAACATCAAATCCGCAACTTTGGATTTAATTCCCCGTAACTTTAGATTCTAATTTTGAATATTAAAAATCATGAAAAGTAGTCTCGTGTGAACCCCAAACGTTCTAAGTTTGAAGTTATAATATCGCAATTATAGGTTGTCTCGTTTAGTGATAAGGTGTAAAATTGAATTTAAATGCACAAGATCAATTGTGCTTATACCGTGGCAGAGGGGAAATGCTACCGCAAGGCTAGCCCTTATAATAATTAGTCAAAGATCAACGCTCTTGTCGGTGGAGTATTGGCCTATCCAGTCCCTTTCTTTCGCAAGTTCTCTAGTATTAAGTAATGCATGATAGTTTTGAATACCTACCTATTGTGTAAGTTTTATCGTTTACAAAATCGGAACGTATTGACTGAACTAGGCAATTTTAAGTAATATTTTTATTCTGTGAATATCATATACATGGTCTGAAATAATTAACGAAATATTAAAAAGCAGAATCGCTAAAAACTGCTTCAACATCATGCCGATTTGATATCCAATTGTATCGGGTAATAACACAATAAGACCCCATTTTTTGCTATTTGCAGTAGGAATCCAAACTTATCACGCCACATATATTTTATTTTATTAATATTGTACAGATACACCATCAAGCCTCGCGGAAGCTGAGAAGCTCTTGTCCCAGCACCAGACGATCAAGGAAGAGATCGACAACTACCGCGACGAGTACGCCAAGATGATGGAGTACGGAGAGAAGATCATGGCCGTGAGTTCATTGTTTATTTCTCTGTATAAGATACATAATTATATTCTCTTTTGGAAACTTTGCTACACCTGCTAATAGCTTTATGAGGTGTGGTTGTAGTAAGGTCCTTTATTAGCCTTTCAGGCTGAAGTGACGCGTCAAGTGGTGATAGACAGCTTGCATTTTCCCCATCATTAGCAGTTTGTATGAGATCAGTATGTAGGGTATAAGGTTACTGGTGCATGGTGTTTATTATGATGTAAGAGGCAGTGGGGAATACTCCATCTAGCGAGCGGAGTGCGTATTGTTGTCGTTATAGTCTGACCAGAAGAGTTGTACCGCTTCGTAGGTAGCTGTGCGAAATGTCGGGGTAGAGAAGCCTTTTCCACTCTGCCATTCAGTCGTAGACTTACGCGGCGGCTACTCGATTTATTTGTACGCCATTCGCGCATGAGATGAAATATCCAGAGGTCTGCCGCACTTAATGAGTGGTGCCCTTGTGGTTAGACCGTAATGCTCAACTCGCTGTCGAGAGTAATTTTAATCAGCCCGTACCTTACAGCCATCTAGCGGCAGTACCGTAACAAAATTTGACCTACTCACCAGTGTTGCCACTTCTTCGTATCGTGTGGGCAGCAAGCCGTGGTGCCAGAGTTTTTTCAGACCGCCTTACGGCCTCTGACGTGGTTTTTTAGGAGATAGTGGCCGGGTCCAACGGCTTAACGTGTCATCCGTAGCACGGAATCATCTTTCTTTTCAGACAATCAGATGATTAAGCCTGCAATATCCTAACCAACTGGGTAAAATGCACAAAGATACATAAAACTAGGTGTCCCCCATGGGAATCGAACCCACGACCTCCGTGTCAAGAGCCCAATGCATTAGACCACAGAGGCAGTCAATATAACTAAATCTTAAATTCATTGCATCGCAGGAGCCGTCTACCCAAGACGACCCGCAGTACATGTTCCTCCGAGAGCGGCTGAAGGCTCTCCGCGAGGGCTGGGCCGAGCTGCAGCAGATGTGGGAGAACCGGCAGCAGCTGCTGACCCAGAGCCTGGAGCTGCAGCTGCTGCAGCGCGACGCGAGGCAGGCGGAGGTGCTGCTGGCACACCAGGAGCACAGGTACAACAAACTGGTCTTGCCGTGAGAAGAGTTATGTTTTTGCAAGTAAACTCTTGATCCAATTGGTGAGATTCCAGGAAAAAATGGAAATAACCCAGATTGAATTTCTTTACAAATCATTTTAATAAGAACTGTTTGGAATCTAAATACACAAGCGTAGAACTAGAATATTATACCCCTTCTAACATTTTCAAACGTCCGCAGGCTAGCAAAGACGGAGCCACCAACCAACTTGGAGCAAGCCGAGAACTTGATCAAGGAGAACGAGGCTTTCCTCACCACCATGGAAGCCAACGACGAGAAGATCAACTCCGTCGTACAGTTCGCCAACCGCCTGGTCGAGGAACGACACTTCGACGCCGATAAGATCCAGCGCAAGGCTGAAAACATCGAACAGAGACGCAACGCCAACAAGGAGAAGGCTCTCCAACAAATGGAGAAGCTGCAAGACCAACTGCAGTTACACCAGTTCCTGCAAGATTGCGACGAACTCAACGAATGGGTGCAAGAGAAGAACGTCACCGCTCAGGATGACACATACCGCTCCGCCAAAACTATCCACTCGAAATGGACACGCCATCAAGCATTCGAGGCCGAAATCGCCGCTAACAAGGAACGCCTGTACGCCGTACAAAACGCTGCCGAGGAACTCATGAAACAAAAGCCCGAGTTCGTCGAAATTATCTCACCGAAAATGTCTGAGCTGCAGGATCAATTCGAAAACCTGCAGACGACTACAAAGGACAAGGGAGAGCGTCTATTCGACGCCAACCGCGAAGTCCTCCTTCACCAGACTTGCGACGACATCGACTCATGGATGAACGAACTCGAGAAACAAATCGAGAACACAGACACGGGCACTGATCTGGCATCTGTCAACATTCTCATGCAGAAGCAACAGATGATCGAGACTCAGATGGCCGTCAAAGCAAGGCAAGTCACCGAACTTGAAACCCAAGCGGAATACTTGCAGAAGACTGTACCAGACAAAATGGAAGAGATCAAGGAAAAGAAGAAGTCCGTCGAACAGAGATTCGAGCAGCTCAAAGCTCCGCTCCTGGATCGCCAGAACCAGCTCGCTAAGAAGAAGGAAGCGTTCCAATTCCGCCGTGATGTCGAAGACGAGAAACTTTGGGTTCACGAGAAGATGCCCCTCGCGTCGAGCACTGACTATGGCAACTCTCTGTTCAACGTGCAAATGTTGCAGAAGAAGAATCAATCTCTCAAGACGGAGACAGACAACCACGAGCCGAGGATTCTGACGGTCATCGCTAATGGACAGAAACTGATCGATGAGGGACACGAGGCGTCGCCCGAGTTCCGGACTCTCATCGATGAGCTGACTGCGAGGTGGCGAGAACTTAAGGGTGAGTGCTTTGTATTGTCTAAGTAAATTCGCAAAATAAAAATTTCCTAAAGGAGTCGTAGAGAAATTTGTTTAGTACATGGGTGCAATCACCCCTTAAAGTTGTTGTTTACCCTAACACCCTGTATAATCTATGAAGGCCTTTGCCTTACAAAACTATATCACGTAACTCAATAATAATGCCCAACAGATGCCATCGAACAACGCAAACAAAACCTGTCCCAATGGGAGAAAGCGCAACAATACCTATTCGATGCCAACGAGGCGGAAGCGTGGATGAGCGAGCAGGAGCTGTACATGATGGTGGAAGACCGCGGCAAGGACGAGATCTCGGCGCAGAACCTGATGAAGAAGCACGAGATCCTAGAGCAGGCTGTCGACGACTACGCGCAGACCATCCGCCAGCTCGGCGAGACCGTGAGGCAGTTGACCAGCGAGGAACACCCTCTGAGGTTTGTTATTCTGTCTTCAATTTTTTATTTTACATCCAAAGGTCCATCAAACACGAGTAGGTGTTTACTTTCGACTTCGTTAGCGCGGAATTTGTATGCCTATGTGCTTCCTAAGGTTTCAAGTTACCAAATTTCATGAAATCTATTTTAGATTGCTGATTAAAAACATTGTGACTGTCATATTTATAGCCTGCCATGAAAAATTAAAAACCTCGCCATGTTTCGGAAAATCATTGGAACTAATTTTTGTACTTGAATCATAGTCATTAAAGTTTATAGTCAATCGCAGCACCCCTAAAGCAAGTTTTTTATTTTTCTGGGTACAGAACTAATTGTCTCGCATTTTTGATATCAATATGGATTTAGATCTCTTGTAGGTGCTCTAACCTTCCACCTTTGTGGCTTAAAAAGACTGTCACTTATATTTTTATAATTGTCTTATCTAACCTTCCCTAATACATTTTTATTCTTCACCACATTATTAATAAGAAAATTACAGATATTTCTATAGTTCAATATGATTGTGATCAGGTGTTCCGTTGTACACCTTGCATGAGAGACCTTGCACCTTGATGGAGGAGAACAACATGTCTAATTGCTCTTGTTCGTATGTAATGTTTGTGTACTAATTAATGTTCTTTACAACTTTGAAGAGTTACTTTGGAATGCATCAGAAGGAGGGTGAACTCAGTGAGACACTTTATGACTTCGAATACTGGATATATTTCAGATATAATATAATTGCTTAATTACATAATTAGAAGCACTGCGTGCTATTAACCGCGGGACCGGGCTAGGCGCTAAACGGGGAACGACTGACTCGCAAGCGAGGTGTGACCGCATGGTTTACTAAAACTGCTGACGACATTATGTGTCCCTACACTCTCATCATTACAGCGAACAAATCTCAGTGAAGCAATCTCAAGTTGACAAGCTGTACGCTGGGCTGAAGGACCTGGCGGGAGAAAGGCGTGCCAAGCTGGATGAGGCTCTGCGGCTGTTCCAGCTGTCCCGCGAGGTCGACGACCTGGAGCAGTGGATCACAGAGCGTGAGCTCGTCGCCAGCTCACAAGAGCTCGGACAGGACTACGACCACGTCACCGTGAGTTCTATATGGGAAACTATAGCGAATGAGAGGATTAAAAGTTCAAAAACTTATTTTTCCTTATTGTAAAATTTTTTCCTCAATATCGTATGTTTATTAAAGACGCGGGGGACTGACATTTCTCTTACTTTCTCTAGATCCAGTCCTTATTTGTCAGTTATGGCTACTTAGGACCTGGTAATTTTATTATTCAAATTTAAAAGCCTCAGGCTCTAAAACTGGTCTAAAAATCTTTCCACCGCCATGAAAAGTCAAACTCAATGACAATCTATCGACTCGACATAAAAAGAATATCAAAATACCAGTAATTGTAAATTACGTTCAAATCTCTCAAATAATGACTTGATTTTGATCTTTTTTAACCTTAGAAAAGATACCTTTAGATTAGATCTCACCTAACTATACCTTATGTACCAACAGCTATTGTGGGAGCGGTTCAAGGAGTTCGCCCGGGAGACTCAGTCGGTGGGATCAGAACGCGTCGCCACGGCGGAGCGCATCGCCGACCAGATGATCGCCATGGGACACTCGGACAACGCGACTATCGCACAGTGGAAGGAGGGCCTCAAGGAGACCTGGCAGGACCTGCTCGAGCTCATCGAGACCAGGACACAGGTCTGTCACTCATTTAGCTTGAAGAAAACTCCTATTGTCTGCGCATGCAAGTTTCGTCACGATGTATTTCTTCAGCTGTATAAGAAAGAAAGAAATAATTTATTTGGATCTCAGAAAAATTATACTCTTTTATTTATTTGGGATTATTGTTATGGGTTAAGTCGAAAAAGTCCTGGCTGCGTTCGAACTGCGTCACTGAAGCCTCCGTATTCCACTAGCTAGATCACGACTAGTTTATAATAATAACTAACCGTAACATATTGTTGCAGATGCTGGCGGCGTCCCGGGAACTACACAAGTACTTCCACGACTGCAAGGACACACTGCAGCGCGTGAACGAGAAAGCGCGCGGAGTCAGCGACGAGCTCGGCCGCGACGCAATCAGCGTCGGAGCTCTCCAGCGCAAGCACCACAACTTCATGCAGGACCTCTCCACCCTGCAGCAGCAGGTATGAAGCTATGGATGTGGAAGCTACTCTATATTTGATAATTGGCACAAACAAATAAATTGCACAGTTTAATCTTCAATCTTGGCTTGAGTTTGCTTGATGATTGGAGAAGAAGGGAAGCCTTTGCCAAGTTACAACTCATAATAGTACGCTGGAACTAACGATCCCGCATATATGTGGCCTTAGTAGGTGCATTCGCCATATACATCTTACCAGAGAGTAATCAGGTCAACCGTTGGATTTGGTTAAATTCATTGTGGGTTCCAAGACAGATTAAGAGTCATCCCCGGGCTTGCTAGACTTCATTGTCTAGTGTTTTAAGTGATCGCCGCTGTTGATCCTGTTTTACAGGAGTTACAGTGTTGGAAATGTGTGGTGGGCCTAACCGTTGGTTTCCGTCTGGTTTGCCTTAAGCAAATCATTCCATGTGCAGATGGTAGGATAGGCTTGTGATAATATTTTGCTTTTTATTTAATTATTAACCTAAATCATCGAAAGCATCCAGATCTTCCCGCCACCCCTTCCTAGGGCAACTCGTATGCTGACGACCGTTTTCAGGGATCCAGGGCGTGACAATTCTTGCCCACCTTTCCTGGTGCATTCGGCAGACATGACCGGCCCTAGCCCCCCTTTTTTTTGGCGATAATATACAAATTAAAAATCAACTTTATCCTAGGTTGAAGCCATCAGTGCAGAATGCGCTCGCCTAGGCGCTTCATACGCGGGCGACAAGGCCGCCGAGATCACCCGACGCGAGGCAGAAGTAGCCGAGGCATGGGCGGCTCTGCAGGCCGCCTGCGCAGCCAGGAAGGCCAAGCTCGAAGACGCCGACGACCTTTACCGGTTCCTCAACCAGGTCAGGAACCTGACGCTCTGGATGGACGACGTCGTGAGGCAGATGAACACCGGCGAGAAGCCCAGGTGAGATTGTAACTTATTTTTGCGTGCTATACTCAAACATGGCATCGGTTCATTAGGTTCGGCTTTTCTATAACAATCGAGTTTTTCATAAATGTAATTTGTTTGAGAAAAGGTGGACCGAATTTGCTGAACTAAACGTTTGTGTACCTTACTATTTCTATACTGTGCTAGTGTGGATTAATTAAACTTAAGAGGTTTAGAAATTGTCAGTGCTATTGTTTCCGAGCATACTTCCCTGTTTTCTACCGCGAAAAGATAATTCGTTATTCATTACGAAGTTGGAGAAAGAGAGGAGAGACCTTTGCCCAGCAGCAGTGGGACTAAACAGACAATATAAAAATACCACTATAATATTATCATTCTTAACACATCATTCCATTCAATAGCCAAGATGTACTAAAAGTGCACATGAACCTTCAATATTCTGAACTCGAAAGCGTGCGAATACGTTTGGGAATTGTATACGTGTTGTCATTTCTTACGTAGAATCGATGGTTTGTCATAGAGTTTGACCATCCATCGTAATTAAGAATTTGCCAACAAGATCCATGTTATCACTATAAATTTACTCCACAGAGACGTAAGCGGCGTGGAACTGCTAATGAACAACCACCAGTCTCTAAAGGCGGAGATAGACACGCGCGAGGACAACTTCTCGGCTTGTATCTCCCTCGGCAAGGAGCTGCTGGCGCGGCAACACTACGCGACCACCGACATCAAGGAGAAGCTCGTGCAGCTCACCAACCAGCGCAACGCGTTGCTGCGCCGCTGGGAGGAGCGATGGGAGAACCTGCAGCTCAGTTAGTACCTCGAAATCATTGTTAGCCTGAAGTACTCCATAACTCTGGAACACCTTGACACCGAAATATATCCCTCACCAGATCCAAACCGGAACAAATAAAATCCATACGATATGATGGCGATCATTACCCATCATGGCCTCTAAACATCGTACTTCATAGCACTGGTGGAAATTTTGTAGTTTACTTATTATTAGTTTTTTCATGTCACAGTCTGCGTTGCTAAACTTTTATGATAGTTTTGAACATCTAAATCTCCACTAAGCATGGGCTCCTCGATAATTCTGTCATAAACTAGGGACTCACTGGGAAATTTAATACCAAATGGAGGGGAAAATATAACGAGATATAGTTACACTCAATAAATAAGCATCGAAAACCCTGCTTGTGCAGCGGTTACCACGCCTGTGCGTCCAATTATAGGTCCCACGACTGGTCAGGACCAGGCCAGACCTGGTCGAATCAGGATTCGAATCCCTTTTCGGTCATGGATGTTATGATTGTGTTGTTATTGTCATGTTTTCATCAATTTGCGAGAATTTTTATAAATTAAAAACATACATTTTAATGTAATGGTTCCAATGAGAATTTCCTTCTTAATCTTTTTTACCTTCTCCTCTACCCTAAGGTTGTCTGGAAGAAATAGCTTTTTAGCGTTAAGACCGCCTATTTTTGTATTTCCTGTTTGTTTACTCTTTGTATTCCATGTTTTTTGGTGTAAAATAAAGTATAATTGATGGATTGATTGAGAATTTCAAATACGTAATACAACAGGTCAAATAAAAAATCGTTAGCGCCACAATTTTCTTTATAAATACTAATGAACACAACACCCCGCAGTCCTGGAAGTGTACCAGTTCGCGCGCGACGCGGCGGTGGCCGAGGCTTGGCTGATAGCGCAGGAGCCTTACCTAATGTCGCAAGAGCTTGGCCACACAATCGACGAGGTCGAAAGCCTCATCAAGAAGCACGAGGCCTTTGAGAAGTCCGCCGCTGCCCAGGAGGATAGGTTCAGCGCTCTACAGAGACTTACCACGGTGAGATTTGTGATTATTCGTAGATTTGTATGTAGACTGACAGTGTCTGTGCGGTGATTTGTTGTGTTTTTCTTTGTAGATAGAGCGACAGTGTATGTGTATCAATGCATGAATATTTTCGAGTGGGGTTCACACCTATCGCAGACTACCAATTCATATCAGTTCCCGGATTTTAAATGATCCATGGAATTGGCTTAGTAATAGCCATAATATTCCAATGGAGGGACCATTGGAATAGAATAATAATATAATTCCAATTCCAAAATAATCTATCCCAATCCAGTAGAATATTTTTTTTTTCTACTTCTATCTTCGTCTTCGAATAAATTCGTTGCCGGTTCCAAGACATATTAAAAGTCATTCTCCGTGCTCACTGAACTTAATAGCCTCGTGTTGCGATTCGTTGCCGCTATTGTTCGGGCATAAGCCAGAAATTTGCACAGACAGCCGACAATAATTGGTGAAAATAGAACTCCGACCGATAATCGCCGTTCCAGTAAAAAGTGCTAATGCCTGCGTCAGATGCAGTTATTTAATAGTTCGCCTGTTCAAACTCTACTCATAACGGACATTATTGGCATATTTTCTAGCAGTGTATTTTCAGATGAACTGAATATAATTAATTACTTGGTGGTCTGCGTTAGGTCATAATATTCGAACGTTTATTAAACAACGGTTATGGGATCGACGCTTTTATTCTTAAATGTGTTGTTTAATACGATAGCGGTATTTTTTCGAGTGAATTTATTACGTTACTTAAACCTGATGTAAATAATTCCACTTGAATTTGTTTTGTTTTATCATCTTTTTTTTACAGTTTCATAGAAACATGTAAATATTTTCATTTGTAATGTTTGCTTGGTATTTTCTTTCTATTTTCTTTTCTAATACGTTTCTTTCTAATTCATCACTAGCTTGAACTCCGTGAAACGACACTATGGCCTAGTGCACAACCTTGGGAAACCTGTGATGATTCCTCCTTCACCTATCAAACCCCGACCACTTCCCATACAAAAACACCTTTAGAACCTCTCATTACTAACAAAAACGACCCGCCAGTAGCAAAAGTTGTAGACCACATCGTAAAAAACAGTGGGAAATATAATATCCCAGAAAAATTCAAAGTTAAACACTTGGAACAATTAGAAAAAAATGATTCCTACCTTTGGTCAACTGTTACCAATAACACCTTATCAACTATATCAGAGCTCAGTAGCCCTCCTACGACTCCTTTAAAAACGCCTCTATCACCAGAAATATACAGTTCAGTTTTCTTTGATTTCCCAGCCGAACAAGAAAAACCAAATGACAGCTTAGCGTGTATAGATCTCATTCTATGGGAAAGATTATCCTACCAACTTGTGTATCCAAACGTATCTTTAAGACACCATAGTGCAAGTTCATCTAAAAGTGGTAGCTTAAAACGACTTTTGAAAAAGTTTTCAAGGAGAAGCAGATCTTCTGACCCAGAAGTTGCTAAGTTATCCCTCCCCGGTCTAACAAGTAGTAGTAAAGAGGTAAACGATTTAGGGAAAGATGTGAAGTCTATTCCTCTGACATCCTCCCTCATCCTGTTGTCCCAGACACGTAAATTGCTACCGGATGGTGCATGGTACTTTAACTACTTGGATGATGTAAGTGTGGTGTTTGGTTTTGCATGCGCTTTGCTCTATTTGTTCAGCACGCGTAGGTTATTTGATGACAGTGTATATCCAATATGTGTACTTATAAATATTTCCATTAAATATATTATGTACTAGAACGTAAGGGTTTTTCGATTTAGCCGTGGGAAATTTGTTTTTCGTTAATAGACGCTGGCGCTGAAGCTTTGTGACGCTTAGCTATGAGTACTAAACTAACAGTAAATATTCTTATATATAAATAATAAAAGTTATAAAGAGATTGTCTTAAACATTGTTGGCGTGCGGTTATGGACTTTGACTGTGCATATTGCATTTGATTCAAAATCAAAATATTTTTTCCCCTTTGCTTTAGACACTGAATACTTATAAAGAAAGTGTCCACAAACGCGATAAATTACGAAAAACCTTAATAAACCTCGTTACGGTCGTGATGATACCTTTTAAATATTTTAGGTACATTTTCTATCCCATGCATGTCCAATCGTGTCCATGCATGTACAGTCAGCCAAAAAATGGCCTACCTAAAGTTGAAATTCGATTGCACGTCATAAAACAATAAGGTCTAATTTATTAAAATCAAATTCAAACGCACTCTGCTAGGCTTTACCAAAACTGATAAACCATTTTCTTCGTCGACCGTACGTCTCTTGCTAACGTAACTAACAACGCGACATCTAACCCATACCAATCAATACGTATTACTTCATTAATTAAAATTGAAACCCCCTTCCAGTTTGAAGTGAAAGAGATGAAGCGGCGACAGGAAGCCGCTGAAGCAGCTGTACGAGAGAAGCGCGAGCGTGAAGAGGCGGAAGCAGCCGCGGCAGCCGCTGCGGCTGCGCAGGACGCGGTGGACCGCGCCGCCTCGCCCGAGCCGCAACCACAAGGTATGATAGACATTTACTATAGATTCTCCTATATAAAACTGTCTAAGGGTCTATTACCCTTGAAAGAACAGCGGCCGGCAGCGCGCGGAATTTTACCTTGCATATTTAAGTATATCTATTCGTACCGTTGATTGAGTATTATATAGAATCGCTGAGCGCGTATAATGGAAAGGGATGGAGATATGACAAAAATATATGAAAAATCGTGCAGTGTCTGGCACAGTTGCAAGATTTTGTTAGCAATTTCAACTGAGTCACCAAAAATACGCGGAAAGGGACAAAAAATATCGATTTTCTCTTGCTCACTCAATGCGATTAGCGTATAAGCTTGTCCTTTTTTGCGACTTATAATTTTAATGCCTTTTCTACGATTCTGACATAAGATTAAATGTCAGTTGAGGTGACAGAATAAGTAGTCAAGCCACGGCGGTTGAACTGTCATTCTATCCCGTCAATTAGAATTTTATCTTATCTCACTGTAGATAAAGTTCAATATGCTAGGTAAAATGCGGGCGCTGCTCTTTCAGTGGGAATTGACCCTGAACGTGGCTCGATTGAAAGTAGTACCGATTCTCGATCTTATTTTGTTCGGTTTAGGAGTGTTTTTAAAGTTGATTTTGTAATTAAATTACTTATGTTCAGTTCTAGATAAGACTTCAAGTCAATGCCACTATGTTACGTGATAATTTGGTGGATATGGATAATAAATGAACCATCGTGTTCGGTATGATGGCAGAGTTTTCATCTTCATCTAGCACTACAGTTTGAAATAGTCTATCTAGTTGATGAAAAAAAATCGAGAAGTGGTATTATTTATGTGAAAATAAAAAAAATACTTTTCTTAATTCCGCTATTAAAGAAGAGATTGAAAATGTATGAATGAATTGTATTCCTCTTTATTTTTTACACCAATCGAGCTACGATTAGACGAATCTAAAATAATATTAAATTATAAAATAAGATATCTAGGATTAAGTTTCTAACAAAAGAATATCACAAAAAAAAATAACGATCAAAAACACAGAATTAAAAACGTAAATAATAAAAAATTTCTCAACAATTAACATCACTTCGAATCACGGATTGCAATGTAAGCACGCATGTGTATTGTCTAAGCACTGTCGATCATCTCGCTCTGAGACCGATGGAACATTTCCACTAACTTTCACCTAAACTGGTGAATGCTGCTTGCATATCTATAACACTGTTTAGCAATTAAGGTACTTGTAGGATCTATAATAAAGTTACAAATTGAATACAGAGATAAGCACAGCGCACTGCGATACGGCCGTGAAAGGCTTACGGCATCGCTTGCCAACTTTGCTTTACGTGTAATATTCGATACGATTTATCCCTTTATATCGCTTAATTGGTCGCCGAACGAAACAAAACTATATAGGTTGTTAATTTTAAATGCACTACATATTATAGGGGGTTGCTTCAGTCCATCAAACTGAACAAATTTCAATTTGAGATCAACATTGACATCGCGGAGAAAAAATCTGCTGTTCCATTGAAATTTTTTAAGGAACATCCCCATTTTTTCCCCTGATTTCTGTGTTGGTCCTACAGTGAAAAATGTTCTAGTCTGTAGCTCCCCCCAAAGTAAGTTACGCATTTGAGTTTACAACCTTTTAAACTGATTTCATAAAATGGTCCTAGATGATAAATAGGATCTACATTGTTAAAGCACTGAAGCGTAGAACAGAAATCATTGACATCATCAATAGTACTCGATCATACAAATAGAGTCTAAATTATACTCCTTACGAAGCATTCGAACATACAAATGAAACAGTCAACCACTGACATATACTCTAGCTATAGACAAGCACGTTAAAAAAAAACATTTGTCACTAAAACAACACAAAAATGACAAATTGCGGTCTGTCATTGTCATAGTAACGAAGTGAAGTCGAGAACATCAAAGCGGTGCGGGTACCGTATTCAAGTGGAACATTTTTCTCTGAAAGGGCTTGTCTTGTCTATCATTAGAGTATATGTCAGTGCAGGCAACATAGAAATAACTAAAATATGTTTCGAAATGTTTTATAAACTTTCAAAATATTTATAGTATTTCCAAAAAAATTACCTTTGATTTTATGATTTGATAGTTCTTGTGTTGACAACAGTTGATGAACGTTCGATCCACACAAGTTCCCAAGTGTTTACAACTTAAACAGATTCCTAACAGACCCTTTCTATGATATCATGAAATACACTTAGATACGTGATACATAATTGTCAGTCTTATTTAAATGTTCTGTTTTGCGCTTCATTTAGTCTAAAAAATTGCCATTATGTTTCGTCCGGCGACCGAGTTTGACGTGTGAAACAAAGGGCCCGTTACTTACCGATGTGTTGTCCACACATGCACTCGCGTAGTCGTAAGGAGAACATCCACTAAAGCGGCTGAGAAGGCCCAAGAGCGACCGCATTCCCAGCCAGGTAACAGAGCGCTTATCAAATCTACCAATGTAAAAAGATACCCGCCAGTACGCATGAGCTTACATGGTAGTTGTTATATGGGTGTCTTCTTAATTTTGTCGGTTCACACTGCGCTCTATACGTATTTATTCACTTATCGGGGAATAGATTTTGTGATTAATTTGTAGCAAATGCTTTTTTTTGTGTATACACTGGGACTTTTACGTGTAGGATTTGTTTTGTAGGTTATTTTAGTGTAGTTGGGGCTAAATAGCACAATTTTCTTTACTGCTGCACGATTTCAATGTTCTCTACAAATCATAGTTTGTGGGTACTGGTTTATTTATTTCGAATCCATCATCAATATCATTGATATTCATTCATAGTATTTTATCCATCGTTAAGCCTTATCATGAGCTTTTACTATTGTTTCAGTGATTTGGCCTATGCTATTTTATTGAAACATTTCTTCATTTAACCTGAAGCCATTGCCATAATTTCGTTTGACTGTATGCGATATAGCAACCGAAATTAGTGTGATGGAATCGGGTTTCATTCCAGATCATTTTATATAATTTATTCTTTCGAATTAGTTAACGATATTCTATATAAAAAATTATAGTATATATTCGACGTCATAAAGCTAATCACGGTGGTGGTTTGATACTCTGTCCTTCTCATGTCTGTCTATTATATTTTCTGTCTTGGTCTTGTTTTAGTCTAGCCACTAGTTGTATCGTAAATTAAGTGTGTCGTGCTTTCGTTTCCTGTAAAACTGATGCTGTCTAAGGTAGGTTTACTATTTAATAGCTTTACTTGTTCTTAGCTATAATATATGTCAGTCTTGACTGTTCTGAAGTTATCGCAGCAAACTTTGTGTATGAGAAGTGTGCTGATATACGAATAACTTCAGACGGGAATCTATGCTTTGTTTTATAGCTTTTTTAAGATGTTATTTATGGCTTGATCAGTTAAATGGAGTGTGAATGTTTTTGGGATCTTATTTTTTCTGATCAAGTGGTTATAACAATCATTTCAAATGCTGCCCTTAACTATATTTATTACTTAACTGCTTTATTGGGGTATTTGATGGTAGTGCTTTCTCATTGGGAAATAAATCATTCATCCATACGGCTAGTTAGAATGGGATTTTGCGTTGAATTCTAGATAATCGTACGACCTATCTGAAATAACTACAGTATTACTTTGATTTAGGTAGGGCTAGGGTGTATTAATGTGTAGATTCCTAATATTAGTTACTTGATACACTGCATATTTTAGCATGTTTTTGGTTGTTTTATTGTTTTAATCTTAGGCTATGTATGCGTATTATTAGTCATATACAAATCATTAATAAATTATGTCATTGTTCAACTTATTTACAATAATTAGACGAAATAAATATTGTAATTGTAATTTTTAATGTTGTCTGTTGTTTATAAATAAATTAAATACGCATAAATAGTCGGCATGTAGTTAATAGCATGTACGCACGTAGTACGTAGTTGTAACGCACGTAGTGTCGCATGCAGAGGCTAGCCCCGCCCTGCCCCCGACCCCGCCCCCGACCCCCGCGGCCACCTCGCCCGCGCCCGCGCCTTCGCTCGCGCACGACTCGCTCCGCCCCTCCACATCGAAACAGTCTCCCGCAAAACCCGCACGCCTCTCCAGTGAGTATCGTAGTGTTAACCTTAGTTTTGTTGTAGTTCAAACTGCACTTGGCATTTCTTTTATAGTTTGGCTTGGAGATTGGCTTTCAAGTTTTGTGCTAGTAATCACGTTATAGCCTTTTCAACAAAAGATCTATTGTAGCTTGGATTAGTTACACGTCAAGACTGACAGTCGAAGCTAGGAAAGCGTTGAAAAATTGCAACCAGTACTGGACTCTAAATCCTATCTATATACACGCATTCGGGCATATTTTTTACGACGCCTCACGAACACCAACCTAAGAAATTGGCCCGCTTTGTTTTATTCTGTAGAAGCGTTAGTCTCATTCTAGACATATACTTTTTCTAATTATTGTATTTAGCTTGTCAGTCTCTGTCGTATAGTAATTACGTATTTCTTGTAGGTACCTATAAAATGACTTGTACATAATACCAGAATAATAAATGAATAGGAAAATTTCATTTATAGAGAACACTGAAGCCATAAATTTTATTATCAGACAAAATAGTTTTTTTTTTGGGTCAAGGAAAACTTCAATTGACCTGTTTCTACAAATATTTTTGCTAACATCGTAAATGTATTTCGTTGATAGTCCTTTATACAAATAATCACGGTCATAGACAGCGCTCCCAATTATTAATTTATACTATGATTTCGAATAAAAGAAAAGCCTAGTGCAATCTGATCGACGACAGGTATCTAATGTGATGAATAACAATTTATGTAACGTAGTGGAATGAAACTATTATTTAGAGGTCTGAGTATGATGCATGTTATCTCTTTTCTAACATATCTGTGTTTTTGTGTTACCACACTGTTCAATGTAAACCTTATAAAATATTCAGCATGAAAATGCTTTTGTAATTTGCTGCGACGCAGTTTTTTTATGTTGCTTTGAATTATTTTTTGTTTTTTTTCTCCCATCTCCTTTACCATCTAAATCAATTCCTGGCACTATTACGTATGTATTATTTCTCAAATTGACGATTACCTTCCTTTTAAAATATCCCATTTGCACTTGCAATCCTTGTCCAACATCCGGTCCCCTACTACCCGATCCTAACTCACTGAAACAGCAACCGGGTCGAGTTCGACGCCCGCCACTCCTTCAAGCTCCGGTAAGGTGAAGTCGCGGTCTAGAAGCAAGTCACCGTTCAGGAGCTTCCGTTGGAAGGCCGCCAAGAAACTCATCGCTGGAACTCATCATAGCGATGATGAAGGTATTCTTGGTATGAGATTGCGGTGGATGGAGAGGGGACTAAAAGTATTAATTGGGTCTCACATTATTTTCGTAAAAATTAGTTCAAAAATGATGTGATATGAAAATCATGAATATTTTTATTGAAAAGGATAAGCAAGATATTACACACTAGAAAAACAAACTAAGAACCATAATATAAATAAACTGAATCCAATATCAAAATGGAATTCAAAGGTTCAAAATGATTATTGAAAAGTTTACACAGACGTTTCAGAATATCCGGGGAATAAAGTCGTGAGCATATGCTTATGCTATGTTTACACAGACGTTATGGATCTTTAAAAACAATTGGATCATTTTAATGAAATCATCGTTCCGAAGAAATGAACCAATTTATTGGAGAAATTCATAATTTTCTATTTCAATATTTCCGGAATTTAGTCTCAAGCCTTGCCTTGATTTTCACTTACAGATGCGGCTGTAAGTGAAAGTGTCCTACTAAGTGACGAAACATAAAAAAAAGAAATTATACTAATGTTGTTCTTGCTCCATTTAATTTAATAATGTTATCAAAAATAAATTTGTCTATAATATAAATTACATAGTCCGGGCTAGATTTGTGTACTTTAAATGGAACTATATAATCTCTGTGACAATGTATTATTTGTCTCCATCCACTGTGGTCCTTACTGCTTCAACTGCGCGATGAATGCTTTGAGTGTGCTGTTGTGTCGTACGCGCATGATTTTATTAGATATTGACTTGACTTGCGTGTTGTTTGCAATAAAATTACCTTTCAATATGCGTGGCTTTTATTGAGGATGAATGGACTCAGACTTCGACCCGTATCAAACCTATCACTTGTGATATATTAGAATAATGTTAGGAATTGTGTAGACTGATATTTATAGAGTAGCATTAAATAGGTAGCGATAGGAATTTTTAGAAAGTCTGATTATTTTGCTTGATATGCATTTAAAAAAATTTGAAAATTTTTTAATGTATACATGACGAGTGATGTGTATCTACTCGTGATACTGAATATCTTTCCCTAAAGGAACAAAAGGAATATTGAAAAAAATCGCCTTTTATACAAATGTTTGATCAGCTAATTAATTGCATTTAGTATGGAACAGAACAAAATTTTGTTTGCCAAAATCCTGTTTCTTAGGGAACACAAATTCAGTATCATGGGTACAATCACCCCTTAAAATTAATGCAACTGTATTATGAAAAGAAGACAGCAAACGAAATCATTGTGGTGCGTTATTATAGGCAGTTATCAATCGGTTCAATTTCGTTGTATAAAAATGTTCATAACAAGCAATAGAATCGATGACAACTTTATTAGTTTTTTACTTTTATGTAAAAAAGCTGTGTTGTAAATGTAATGAGTGTGTGAACAAGTGTTAACATGGTTTGCAATGCGCAGAGGGCGCAAGTCCCGCAGGAGAGGACGAGGGAGTGGAGGGCACTCTCGTCAGGAAACACGAGTGGGAGTCCGCTGCCAAGCGTGCTTCTAACAGGTACCTATTATTTTATATGTAATATGCGAACTGACAATAATTAAATCTGCAGGTTTTGGGGTTTAATCTGCAAACGCTCATTAAAACTCCTTTTCATTATTTCCTTTTTTAAATTTCCTCCCTAAAAAGTATGCCAAACGTTGATTGAGAATTTTATAGATTCGCTGACCACGTATACTGGAAAGGGATGGAGATATGATAAATATGTAGGAAAAATTGGCCTTATCCTGACTAAGTTGCAAGATTTTGTAAGTAATTTCAACATAGTCACGAAAAATACCGGATACGCAGAAAGGGACAAACAACACAGATTTTCCCTTGCTCACTCAATGCGATTAGCGTATAAGCCTGTCTCGTTTTCGCGACAGTTGTTATTTTAATGACTTTTCTAGTCATTCTCTTTCTAGAGTGCCGAATCATGTCAAGACTGTGGCTGCCTTATTTTTAAAGGATAAAGGATAGAGCCCATAAGCCAGATTTAAAATTTCGATAAAAAAATATATTAAAATATGCGTTCTGACATATTTTTGATCATCTTCCCTCATGATTAATTTAAAAGAAATACATTTTGAAATTTTATCTTTACTCATTAAGACCGTGGTGCCATCTAGCGATCTCCTAGAAAAACGCTCCAAAATGTCCTGGAATTGCTATCTTAATACTAATCAAATCTAATTTCAGATCGTGGGACAAAGTGTACGTAGTGGCAAAGGATGGTCGCATGTCGTTCTACAAGGACCAGAAGGCGTACAAGTCGACGCCGGAGGCCTGCTGGCGCGGCGAGGCACCGCTCGACCTCAACGGCGCCGTCGTAGAGGTCGCCGCCAACTACACTAAGAAGAAGCACGTGTTCCGACTTAGGTAGGTTCCGACTATACTAATCATCAATGCTCTTCATTCAATCATCATTCCTTTCGAATCCAGTAAAGGGACAAATATTGTTGTATGATGTAGTTCGCTCGTATAATGAATATTTGTACCCGAGTCATAGATGTTTGTATTTATGCTGGGTGTTGGAGTAAACAGATGCATTACTTTAAGGGCCTATGTCGATAAATAATTGAAGCGAAATGGGCGTGTGATAGCTTATATTACTGCCTGATGCGAGAGAAAGAGATGGGGCGGCGCGCGCGCCTGAAACGACGCAAGCGTAAAACAAACTTTATTTAATTGTGATTTTACTATTTATGTAAGTTCATTTCTGCTCTAATCAAAATTTATAAAATATCAATCTCTTTTTTTAAATCAAGTCTCGTGTTTCTATTATTTACTGTTTACCAAGCGTTTATCGATAAAGACGGAGGCTACTTTGGCTTATTTTTCTATTGAGAAAATGTCTCTTAATCGTGTTTTGGCTCTAATCAAAACTTCAATTATGTGTTCAATTTACACATATCCATAAATCATACTCCTACTGTTACTTCATGATATATGATACTTTGAAGAATCCTATTTTGTGTTCAATTTACACATATCCATAAATCATACTCCTACTGTTACTTCATGATATATGATACTTTGAAGAATCCTATTTTTTTCACATATCCTCTTAAGGGGTGATGGTTCCCATGATACCCGTGCAATCCCGTGCAACTTTCACAAATGAGCAAAGAGAAATTAGCAAAAAAAAAATCAACTTTTCATACAAACGTTTGATCAGCTGATTGAGTTTAGCATGGAAAGTCTAAAATTTAGTTTGCGAAATTGATTCGCTTTTATAAATTTGGTTTGCTTTTTTCTTCTTTGGGAAAGTTGGTTAGTATCACAGGTACAATCACCCCTTAAAGTAATGCAACTGTGTACCCTAACACCCTGTATAAGTTTTGTATATCGTTGTCTAATCATCATAATACAAGTCCAGGCTAGACTCTGGTACTTTAAATGTGACTATAATCCATTCCAAATAGCAACGAAATTTTAAGGCTATTTTGCATTACAGAAACACAGAATTGAAACACTTACTCTCACTTATTCTTAGAACAGCTTTTGTACCGTCCATGATATGTCGGATAGTATATGTATCCAATAAATTCATTACATTTGGTAATCACAATTGGCCAGAAAGCTAAATACGAATCGGAAAATTTAGTCGTCCTTATTTGGAATGAAGTATAGATATATTTATTTCTTAGTTCGTATGTTTGTAGATTAAAATAATAAATAAATAAATAAATATCTTGGACATTGTCACACAAATTATCTAGTCACATTTAAAGTACCAGAATCTAGCCTGGACTTGTATTACGATATAGAATACATATATAGATACAAACATCCATGACTCGGGTACAAATATTCATATTCATCATACAAATATTTGTCCCTTACGGGATTCGAACCCGCAACCCTCGGCACAGCAGGCAGGTTCACTACCGACTGTGCTATCGAGCCGTCTCTGCATTGAACTCTTACTCTGACATCTTTAGACTGTCGTCGGGCGCGGAGTTCCTGCTGCAGGCGCACGACGAGGCGGAGATGTCGTGGTGGCTGGAGACCCTGCGCGCGCGCACCGCCGCGCCCGCGCCGCGCTCTCACACGCTGCCCGCGCCCGCCAACACCGAGCCCAAGCGACGATCCTTCTTCACCCTCAAGAAGAAGTCAGTCCACACTCTCTCCTTCCTTTTCTCACCGTAGGCTCGTGCATGTGCATGACGATGACGTCACCAACGTGTGTACTTTATTATAATTACGGGCACTATGGGCAGGTTCATGTTGCTCTCTTCATGTGACCGTTTATGGCAGTGGTTCATGTAATTAATAATACAGGGTCCTTTTTAATTTGCTGAAGGTTTTTAAGGGGATGATCAGACCATCAAACTAAACGACTTTATGGGAATAATATCGAAATCGCGAAAAATATCTGCCTGCTACTCTGCTGCTAGCTACTCCAAATGTATGGGCATTTGGGCAGCAGCAGAAAAGCGACGCGACGCTCCTTCTTCACCCTCAAGAAGAAGTCAGTCCACACTCTCACCTTCCTTTTCTCACCGTAGACTCGAGCCTGTCAATGTGCATGCCATGATATCACCAACGTGTGCAGGGGCAGGGGCGTGTGTAACTATACTCCATTCAAAATAGCAACGAAATTTTAAGGCTATTTTGCATTACAGAAACAGAGATTTGAAAAATGTCCTCTCAATTATTCTTAAAACAGCTTTAGTAACGTCCAAGATATGTCGGATAGTATATGTATCCAATAAATTAATTACATTTGGTAATCAGAATTGGCCAGAAAGCTAAATAGGAATCGGAAAATCTCCTCGTCCTTATTTGGAATGAAGTATAGGGTTCATGTTCTCTTCATGTGACCGTTTTTGTCAGAGGTTCAGGGTCCTTCTTAATATGCTGACACTTTTTTAAGGGGATGATCTGACCGTCAAAATGAAGAACTTTCTCTATGGCACCAACATCGAAATCGCGAAAAAAAATTCTGCTGTACCATACATTTGGCTCAAGTAGGTTTGCAGATTTGTAATTTGGAACAGCTGATTTTTTTTTCGCGATTTCGATGTTGGTGTCATAGAGAAAGTTGTTTAGTTTGATGGTCTAAACCACCGCCTTAAATGTTTATTTTTATTTTTGTAACACCTTGTATAATTACATAATGCATGAAACGTCGTGATCGTAAAATTATTGTTATTTAACAAGAAATATTTTAACACATGTTTGTCAAACTAATACTGTTGCATTGTGATGGTACTCTAAATTTTTTTTTAAAGATCCACCTATTAAGCTAAAGTTTATCACTTGAACGGGTTCTTACCCCGTTTTCAAACGGAATTAAATTGCATGACCTTTTTCTCTTTGTTGTAACTTACTATTATCTTTCTGTACATTGTATCACTATTTCAGAAGCGACCATGGAACTAAAGTAAATATTTGTTTCCCCAGCTAAACACCTCCGGAGCGAATGACAGCGCGCCTCGCCGTATACATAGTAAGTCATTACGCACGCAGCGTCCCTCCGTGCCCACTGGCCAGTGCGCGCGTACACTGCGGCCTGTACGCGAGTACGCCCAGTACGCGTTGTACGCGTTGTACGCCCTGTACGCGCGCACGACAGTACGCAGCCCCGGACGCCGCACATTTCTCACGACGCTTGCTGCCGTAAGCTTTGCTAATGACGAAATTGTGTCCACGCGGCATCACATCGACTGTCTACAATGTTATCTATTTTTGTTGCGTACAAAACGTTATTTAAGACTGTTCGATATTTGAGTGTTTGAATCATTTGCCTTCGTCTGTACACTATTTATTATACGGTATTGTTATATACCGCTAAAGTTTAATATAATTAAATATAAATCTATCCCCCGAGTATGTACGATCCCACCCCGTGTAATTGTTGTAACATGAGAACGATTATAAATGAATATACATCTATTATTGAAATTCTAAATGCGAACGCTATTTATGAATAAATTATTTAAGTGATTGAATTCAAATTGAGAATATATATTTTAATTATTTTTAAATATATAAAATGGAGATAGTGTAAATTCAGTTGAACTAGAAATGTATGTCGTTCGATCCACTACTTAATTCAGAACTTAGAAAGTTTAATAGACATTATAATAATTGACCAATCAATAATATCAATCGACGGAATTTGAATATCGCATTTGATATCTAAACTTAGCTAAGATGACGGATTGTAACCGCATTTACAATAGTTTGGTTCCAGTGATCTACTTTTTACTAATTGACGGCTTCGATATGGAGCGATACAGTATGTCAGATGTAATTTAAGCTACGTAATTGTATTAGAATTAATTTCCATTATAAAGTGTCTTCTTCTATGTACTTCGGCGTTGCTGCTCGCTAAATCCCGCATTTAATAACCTAATTATTATCAAAAAGTATTTCTTCTTAGATTCTCTGTAATGTTAAGAGGGTAGCAGATAGAAGTATACCTTTAGGGTACATCGTACCACGTGCGGCAATGCCGGAGTGTGCTATAGCAATCAGAGTTGTAATTATGCTTCATCGCCTCGTAAGTGCTTCGGTAAAGTAACTCTTCTTTTAATTAATAATTTTTATAATTACTTTTACTGCCAATTTCACAAATTGTTAATTTTCTAAGCAATACGTATTATAAATTTCACCTTTAATGTTACGATCACACATTTTTAGTTCTGTTTATTGTCTTATGATTATTGTATGTGAAGTGGTGTGGTTAGTGTGAATTGTACGAGATTGATACGAGCAGTTGAGAAATATATGCCTTACTGATACACTATGATTACTGAGTGATTTACTATATTTTGTCAATGTCGATCTTATGCGAATATGTATGTGCGTGATAAAGACAAAAGATCAAAGGGTAATTGTTTTTGTTAGTAGGGCTCTAGATGGTAAAGCCTTGTCTGATATCTATCGCCTTAGAACTGCCGCATTCACACTATTGCATGTAAAACCTTATGTTTAAATATTTTATTTTTAAATTTTACTTTTTTGAGGAAAATATAATAAATGATGTTTTCAAATAACTGCTGTACTTTTATTGATACCTAAAATTACCTAAAATTTATGTTCTTTACAAATTTTAACAATGTTTGATTTGTAAAAAAAACTCCTTACTCGAACTACTTACGTTTTATATTGGAAAGTAAGGTCAGCATTGGAAGTTAATTAAATTTTATTGTCATAAGATGACAAATGATAGTTGACGTTCTTTGTAGATTAAACTATTTATTTGGGCATTAAAGAATACTATAATATTCAAAATCAAATTATTGATTTGAAGTTTCTATAACTTCAATCTACGACTGAGAAGTGGTGACGAGTATAGATAAAGACAAGTATTATCGGAAATAGGTTAAATTCTTATCGAGATATCTGAAAACGAGATAATGTTATCACCAATCTGTAGAGATAAAATAACTTTCTCACTGTATTTCTCTAAATCGTCAATTCAAAAACATCTAGTTTAATTATTTTAATTAAAATGTTAAGAAAAATAGTGTTTATATTGTTACCGATTTTGCTAAATGCATTGCAATGTGACGAGGGTAGTTGTGATGGTTCAGATCAGATCAATTCTTTGTTTGAGACCAGGAGAAGCGCCAGGATTATGGGTGGAGATACTACCGAACAGAACTCAAGACCGTTTCAAGTAAGTACCTATTTAAATTGATTGATTGGTATACAGCGATGTCTGACGGAGGCGATTTGAAAATATTCTGACAGCAGGTAATTTTCTGGGTGTGAAACTCTGCGATTGAGACAGGGCAAACTAATGCTACTCATTTGTCGTCACCAGTCCGCATGGGGTTGTTTAGAGACTAGTGGCCCACCCACTCTCGCTCTTATTTGTTAGCGCTGTTAGAGGGGGCCCTATGTCCTGCAATGGGAAGTACAAAGGGTGATGATGATGATGTATGGTACAGAATATTAAACAGATAGTTCTTCATAGCCAAATCAAAATAAGACATTTCCCCGTGCTTGTGAAACTTCTCTGGTAAACAGTTGCAGTACTATAGGGATATGTGCATGCATCTGGTGTGAGGAGCTACGTTTATGCTCATGTAACTTCTCTATACTTTTGCTACAAATTCCAGAATACAAAATCTACTAATTTTCTACAAAATAGGCATAGAATCCTTTTTTCAATAGCAAATGTGACTCCTCAATCCATACGCACATCTTTAGGGGGTGATTGTACATGATGCGAAACATCTTGCCCTAAGAAACCGATAGGCAATAAGCACAAAAAATTACGGCATTTCCATACTAAATTCAATCAGCTTATCGAATGTTTGTGTTTGAAGGTTTTTTTTTTTAATTTCCTTTTATAATGAGTAGTATAATGAGATGCAATTGTTAGGGTAGATCCTAACACCCTCTATAAGCTTAGATCAATGTAAAGTCAATGATAAGTACAAATAGTTTTAACTTTTGCGTTTATTTTGTTAATAATGTAAGCATAAGCATAAGCATATGCTCACGACTATATTCCCTGAGGGGGTAGTCAGAGATATTCTGAAACCTCAGAACATCCACGTTTCACCAGTAGTACCGAAACTCTGTCCAGTGTGACGGGGGGTGAGCCCGTCGCCACTTATAATGGACGGTGGGTACAATACATGCCTCGAAATTGAAGCATGCAGGTTTCCTCACGATGTTGTGTGATGTGTTAATATTGTATACACACATAACCAACCCTTAATTAATCATTATGTGAATCAGGTAGCGCTCTACATGAGAGTGGGCACGACCGGCGAGCTGGGGTTCTGTGGCGGTTCCCTCGTGCGCCAGGAGTGGGTGCTCACCGCTGCGCACTGCTGCTTCCACGGCGAGCAGCAGGTTGATCATGTACAGGTAATTCATCTTCAGTGTCAATGAAAACATTTATATGTAAGAAAAAATTTGTCTTTATTTCCAAAAAAATGTGATGTCCATAATTACAACACTCGAAACAAAAATAAACTGATATCTCCACACTTTCGGCTTAGTAGGGTCAACAGGTCTTTCATGGGTCACTGTATACGTTGTTATAATAAAATCCCCGAGACCATTTTGAATCTTTCCGAAAACATGTTTAAAACTCAAATAAAAAAAGTCCTCTGTAACAAAGCATATTCTAAACTGGATGATTATTTAAATGATCAAAATGCTTGGGTCTGAGGTCACTAGCTTATAGTTTATTTACTTTACTGTATAGTATCAATTATTTTAGTAAATAGACTATGCATTATGGTATACATAACTTTAGCTTAAGAATTTATATTGTAATAGTTATTAAGTCGTGTTATGTTGTAGAGTTTCTGGCCGCATCTTCTCTACAGCGACAACACGTTCCGACGCGGTGGTAGCTTTAAAAAAGATTTGACGTTTGATAAGTGTGCTTCAACCTCCTATATTGAATAAATTATATTGACTTTGACTTTAACTTTGGTCGATAGTCTACGTTACCTAGTCGCTCATACGTGTAACGCTATTCATGTACGCAGTACGTACGACATAGATTTGATTACCCGAAAATCATACACAAAGGAGTCAATTTCTTTTAGGCCCACAAACGGTAACGTTTACTGATGGTATTACACTCTAAAAAATTTTTAATTTATTATAATAATCGGACGAAAGAGTAGGTAAAAATGCAACGGGAATTATGAAATCAATATAAAAATGCACCTTTTTGACTTTTTTGCTAAGATTCTTTGTTCCTGTTAAAACGGCACAGTCATATAACAATGCTTGTATAGTTACGTCTTAGATGTTCATAGGAAAATAAAAACCTACTTATTTTACCAAGACAAGATGTGCGCCAACTGCGATTACGCGACACTCCGTTTAGATGAGGTATAACGAATACTACCACTATAATCTAGAGATTATGAGAAACAAATCGACATGAGTACCATAACTATAAACATTTAAACAAAATAATGACCCAGGTCCACTACAGTTTTTTTTTTTCAAATCTTAATTAAGTAAAAATCGTTCTTTTTAATCACGCAGGCGATTCTAGGCGCGCATTCCCTCTACGACCGTTATGAGAACGGGCGGCGCATCGTCAACGTGAACGAGATAGTCGTGCACCCTGACTGGGACCCCGAGTCCTTCGCCAATGACCTAGCGCTGCTCCGGCTGGCTAACATCATGCAGCTCTCTGGTTTGTACTCCATCATCATTATCAGTTCAAGTTACAGATGCTAAACACTATCCTGCTGGAGCGTTGGATATCCCACCAAAAATATTAAAATTTAAAATATAGGAGCCAACATCAAAGGTACTTAAAAGATAGTTTTCTTTTTGGCCTCACTTGTTAAAGAATAGAGACATCGTTTATGTCTCAACACAATAAAAACCACATAAATATTGCCTAGAATAGTATTCTCCCGATTATCTCCCTTTGGCGTGGGGTAGGACCAGAGTCCTATGAATGTAGAGGAAGCGAGAGTGGTATGTCACGACTTAGGTAACTCTCTCGTTTCCTCCACATTCATTAGTCTCTTCAAATATGCTCGGAGGATTCGGGTAGTACACACGGCGACAGATCAACCTACCCATAGTTGGACCTTATGTCCATGAACATAGAGTTCAACTATGGGTAGGTTGATCAGTCGCCGTGTATACATCGGACCTGACCCTTTTAAGCACATCACCATTATAATAATCACAAAAAACTTACAAAATTGCTCTCCTGATCTAGAGCAGTCTTAAAAGAGGTCCTTCATTCCATGATGGGGGAGAGAGTGTCCATCATGCTGACTGGATGTTTGAATTGACGGATGTCTTTTCAAGACTAAGTGCACCAAACAAATTTTTTAATTCATCAACATTTCAAAAATCTGCCCAATTTAGATTTTATTACGTTTCAGATACAATAAACGTGGTCCGCCTTCCGTATTTGAATGTATCCGCGTTCAATTTCGCTGGTGCAGGAGCTACGGTTTCTGGTTGGGGCATCGCTGCACCAGGTTCGTATACTATAATATAATAGTTTCTTGTTTCACGCAGACTTCTGTCATTTTATTTTGTTAGATAAAATTCTGTAGAACTTAGACCATACTCTTTCTTATACTGTGAAAGATCATCAGCCTATAAAAGTCCCACTGCATGGCACAGGCCTACCCTCAAAAAGGATGTATGGGTGTCAGTCCACCACGCGTGCACAATGCATATTGGTAGAACACATACGCATCAGAACTTCTTCTTCAACGTATGCAGGTTTTCTCACGATGTTTTCCTTCACCATTTGAGGGCTGTCGGTATTATACAACGTGTTAATGAATAAACGCAAAACTAGAAAGCAGTTTGTTTAGAATCGAGAGCAGAAACGAATTATCATGTTTTCAGTATAAGTATATTTTTTTTCAAAATATTAAATTAATTTGTTTGTAAAATTTAAAATTTACTGAACTCGATCTCAACCCACCGCACAGGCAAAAGGCACACTCACCCCTACTTACTAACAAAACAAGATTCTTAAAATGTATACATGAGCACGTCAGCGCTTTCATTCATTGTTTAAATGATAACGAATCATTTTTGCCTAAAAACTTAAAATGCGAATAACTTTAAATTTTAAGTATCAAAATAATGCAGTTATTGTTACAATCTAATTATTTTGTTATAAATCAGTTGGGGTTTGCGCTTATTCATTAACACGTTGTATAGGGTCCTTCTTAATATGCTGACACTTTTTTAAGGGGATGATCGGACCGTCAAATTGACCAACTTTCTCTATAGCACCAACATCGAAATCGCGAAAAAAAAACAGCCATTCCATACAAAACTGCAAACCTACCCGAGCCAAATCTAGCCCAGCCACGTCAGATTTTGGGCTCCGATAAAACACTGTGCGCCGCCTCTTGATGGACTCTTCCGTAAAGACCTGAAGTTTAAACTCAAACAAGCTTCAAACTGAAATTTATCATCAGGCGTTACATTCGTGGCGCCGACTCTCCGTGAGAAGATAATGACGGTGATGACGGACACGCTCTGTAACTCCAATTACTTCAACCAGCTGCCACCCAACACTATCTGCGGGTTCTCTGTGACTTCTGGCACTTGCAAGGTGTGTATAGAGTGTGTAGGTAGTAGGCACTAGGTATAACATTCACCCAAAGTGACAAGAAAATTGTTTTAACTTAATTTTCCATAGTTTAAAGTTTCTGTTTCTTAACTCGAATCAATTTGATCGTTAAGGGGCCAGTTCAGGTTCAGACGAATATTTTCTATGAGAAACGCGATTGCCCAGCCTTCCGAAAAGTGCATGCGTGTGCCGTATTTTCAATTAAAAAGAATTAACAGAACTACTTTTATAGATTTTTTTACGATTTCACTAGATAAACTAATGGTGAGTATGTGAGTATAAATACCAAAAATCGGAATCGAAAACGAGAAAAATGCGTCATCTTCGTGACGATTTTCTATCTAGTGAAGTAGGTAATTCCAATCGTGTATTTAATTTATAATTTCTCTAGATAAACTAACCAAGAATACTGAGGTATGACTTTGGTTTCGGTAAATTGTATAAATCTAGTCGAAAAATGAAAAATAAAAGATGCCTCCAAGGTATTTCGACCTACTATTGCGCCTTAATAAAAATAGTATTTTATTTACGTAGCTATTAAGTTGACTGGTAAATCTTCGTTTCGCAGGGAGATAACGGTGGGCCAATGACAATATTTCACAATGCTACCGAAGATACGCTCTTGGTAAGTGGAACGCTGAGATTTTAACATCCACATTCAATTTTGATATTTGAAATGTGCTGCCTACGATATGCTTGGGTTACCCTGGTTCTCTAGCGATTTCAAAACAGACTCAAGGTTCTTTTGATATTTTGAATTGGCCATACATAAATATTGTAAAACAAGTACAAAGCTATATAAAACTATACAGGTGTTACAAAAATACAATGTTTGTTTGTATTTTTGTAACACCTGTATAGTTTTATATAGCTTTGTACTTGTTTTACAATATTACCCGGCCTAAGTAAAATTTAAAAAAAGTTCTAGTCCATTTGTTTTTATTTTTATTGTATTGTTGGACGTTTCATTGATATAATTATTCGTGTGTACCTCACAGATCGGAGTGGCTTCCTTCGTGGACAAAAGCGGTTGCAACGAGGACGTGCCATCAGTGTTCACGAGGGTCCAGAGATACCTAGAGTGGATCAGCGAAGTTACCGGCCTTACACTTGAATAATATAATTATCTAATTTTATTATATGAAGAGAGAGCTTTAGAAAATTGTAAGCACAGGAGTGCGATTTTTGAAACTCATTCGTTGAACTCGGTAGTTGAAGATGTCAAAATTACTAAGGAGATATTCATCTTTCTACTGCTAATTTGACTTTCAAAAATGCACTCCTGAAGTATGATTTTGAAAGTCAAGTCGAAGAGAAGTGAAGAGAGGGGGAAGAGAGTGTGTTGAAAGATGCATATCTCCATAGTAATATTGACATTTTCAACTGCCGAGTTCAAAGTATGAGTTCCAAAAATCGCACTCCAGAGTACTATTATTTTAAATAAGGTTTAGATGTTTTTTATTTCAATAATTGTATAGCACTGTTCGAATCATACACCCTCCCCGAGGGTGGCCTGCAGTGGGACGAATACAGAGTGAAATTCTTATCATTAGCATTCTTTTAAACTAAGAGTCTACCCATCAAACTGGACAACTTTAACTATGGGAGCAAACCGATAGAGGCAAAAAAAAACTGCTTTTCCGTACTAAACTGCAACGCCTACTCGACTTAAATGTGTGCAGATTTTCTTTGCTCCAATCGGTTTGCTCCCACAATAAAAGTATTGGCCACTTGAGTTTGTGGTATTTTATTAATTCTGTCAATCTATCAAATTAGCCCACATCAACCCACGGCTGGGCATAAGGGCCATATTAATTCTGTCATTCGAAAACATTTCTACCGTCAAATTGCAAAAAATTGGTTATACGTTTTTGGTAGTTTGCCAAATCCTCTCTAATCTGTTGGACAAGCTGCAATACCTTAAGAATAAGTAAAAATAGTAAAACACTTTATTTCCATCAAAGCTCCTTTATTAGATGAACCAGAGGGTGAGCCCGAGACCTCCAGCCATCTCTTTCGCTTACACTAAAGCAACATAACACAGAGTGCGATGCCACTAAAATTTAAACCTTAACAACTAGTCATAAAATATACATTCAATTAAATTCAAAACATACACTCCAACTTAATTAGTACAGCCAACAACTCTTGATAGTTATGAAAACCGAAATAAATAGAATCTATTCATCTCAATTTTCAAAGGCTGATGAATTCATCATTCATGAATTCATTCATTCACTGAGACAGGAGAAAATTTGATTGAATTGAATAGTGATAGGTGTCTTAAAATAATCGCAACAATGTCTATCATTCTTGTCCACCAAACTACAATTATCACAAATTAAATTCAGACCAAATTTTCCAGAACATCACTCTGACCAAGTTGCTGATTGTACCGCTTCGATCTGAATTAGACGAATAACATTTTAGCAGCAAATCACGTGTTTTACTATGAAATTTATAATGTGCGACATAAGCATTCAATTTTTCGCGAATCTAACGTAAAATCATTTAATCACAACATTTATTTTATGTATCATTTGATTTTGTTCAATGCTTCGGAACAACAAAGTCTTGTTGTAACAAAGCATTTGTTTTATTTAAAACTAAGACTATAAGGTCTTGAGACTAGATTTATAACTTTTATGTTAGTTTTACAACTATTTTTATTTTTAATTCCTTACCAACGACTGATCATAAAAACTGAAATAATTAAAAACTAACCGAAAACCGTTTACAGCATCATCGCAGTAATAATTCGATGTTTGTCATAATCATAAAACTAAAACGACGAAAAGAAAAGTTATTAATACAAATTATGCATAAAACCTTTAAGAGAGGCGTATCTCGATCTTTCTCGGAGGCGGCATACTAGGCCTACTGGCCAGTATTTACAGAGCCTCTGAAGCTAAAATGATGTTAACATACGATGTAAATTTAACGAAAAGGAGACTCAAATATCAAATAAAAAACAATTATTTGTTACATGAAATTTGAGAAAAACTTAGTGAAACCATGAAATAACAATTCCATTTTTGTTTTATTTACACAATAAATTCATTCTATGAGACAATTCGAATTTTTAGATGTTAAAACAAAAATTCTTTTAATAAAAATAAATAAGGTAAATTACAAGTTTAAAGTTAAAAATAATAAAATAGAATTAATCTAAAAGGAAGCGTTAATTAACAAACTACCATATGATATCACAGTTCATTTATGCAAATAAAAATAATTAAAGACAAATAAAAATAGGTATGATACAATTTTTTAACCAAAGTTGTAATGGCAAACTCTTTTAAATTAAATAAAACATATGACGAAACAAATATTACGATGAATTATACTGGTGTTACAAAAGTAAAAATAAAAATTTTAAACTTTTAAGGGTATTGTTTAGACCATGAAACTGAAAAACTTTCACTATGGGACCAACATCGCGAAAAAAAAAATCTGTCCCATACATTTAGCTCAAGTAGATTTGTAGTTTAGTATGGAACATCAGATTTTTTTTCGCGATTTCGATGTTGGTCCCATAGTGAAAGTTGTTCAGTTTGATGGTCTAAACCACCCCCTTAAATGTTTATTTGTATTTTTGTAACACCTTATATTAAATATCATTAACGTTTGATTTTAATTCGAATAGTAAAGATGTTTCGAGTAGCAAACGTGGTATCAAAAATCAAGTAAACTTTTCTCGAGCACTGTACAAAATGTAGTAGGATGAGATCAAGATTTCATTTAGCAATAAAATTCTTGCAGTTTCATATCAATATTAGATTCAGATTTTATATTATTTAATTTCAATAGTGCATTTTAGAGAAATCTGTAATTTTAGGTTTCCCACATTTATCAAAGTGGAATTATTTCTTTGTTTCAATGGTATAAGGATGGGAATCGAATGTCAAAGTTGCGCGTGTAACGGACAACATTTGATCAATGTTTATTCAATTTTCACTCTTATACCACTAACATAGAATTTAATGCTTAACCTGTCGTATACCGTGAAAATACAGACAGCGCGGATCCGCGTTCCGGCAGCCTAGAGGTTAAGCTTCCGCGTCAATAAAAATGAGACTCAAAATTCTCTTACAATCCTAAAAACATTTATCACTTAAATAACCTTTTTATACTGTACCCAAATAGTTTTGATATGAAATTACTTTCGATAAATTAAAAAGATGTGCACGAATAGTTGATTTTCAAAATAAATTAGCCGTTTAATTTAACTTACATCGATGATTAACTATGTTTACAATGTAATGTGCAATCAGGCTGTGTACAAGGTCCTATGGAATTAGCTATAGTTGTTCCCACGTGAAGTCCCGTGGTACAAGCCGTTCTCGTACTTACAGCGAAGGCGTAAGGGTGTTGTGAGGGGACTTGTCGTGTAGAACGAACTGTGTTATGAATTCTGCCGATGTTTAGGTTGGACAGAGCACCTTGAGTATGTAATCTGTTAATAGAGTCGGTACGGTAGGACTGTCTTCGTTTATCGCCTTTAGGACTGAAAAAAAGAAATTCGTCATTATACATTCGCTTTTCCAGGAGTGCGATTTTTGAAAGTCACCGGCAGAGTAAAATGGCCGATATTCACCGATTTCCCAAAGTTCCCATTTTTTTATATTACCCGTGACTAAATTCTCATACCCATGAGTAGCCTTTAGTATAAGATTTAAAAATCGTTCAAGTTCACCGATGACATTCAAAAATCGCACCCCAGATTTCATACTACATTTTGAAATTCGTCAAAAAATTGTTTTTTTTTGTCTACATGTCTCGCTATTCTCACTGCTGGGCAAAATGATGAAGTAAACGATAAAGAGACATTTTAATTCAATATTAAAATGTTATACAGGGTGTAAACTTAAACACGTTACATATTTTTAGGGGGTGTATCAGAACATCAAACTGAAGAACTTTCACTATGGTGCGCCAACAACTGCGCAAAAAAATGGATTGTTCCATAGAAAGCTCGACCCAAACGTATGAAATTAGGTGATCCATAGTGAAAGTTGTTTAGCTTGATGGTCTGATATATCGCCTAAAATATACAGGGTCCTTCTTTACCATACATTTGGGTCGAGTAGGTTTGCAGTTTTGTTTGGAACAGCTGATTTTTTTTCCCGATTTTCTATTTTGGTGCCATAGAGAAAGTTGGTCGGTTTGACGGTCTGATCATCTACTTAAAAAAGTGTTGGTATATTAAGAATGACCCTGTATAAAAGTTGTGTATTTAAGTTTAAAATTCCTGTAAAATTCTTTGATAAACCATGTAGATTGGAGACGATACTGGGTCTTAAAATATATGTTTAACGTATGTTTCATCTTTTGTTCATTTCATTTCTTGCATTAAATCACTTTGTACATGAAGATAGAAGATGGTGAATGGATGGGATGGATATAATTGTATGTAATGCTAAGATAAATGGTGAAACACTTACTCTTGATGAGGACTTGAAGGGTCTGGTTGTCAGGTGGGCCGTTGTCCAGGTGGAATGGTATCACTGTAGTCAGGTACTGCAATATACAACAAAACATACTTTACACCGTGTTCCTGAGGATATGCATTAACTGTGGCCTGTTGTTCAGACCATTAAATTGGGCATTTTTCACTTTGGGACCAAATTTGAAATCAGGAAAAAAAATTATAGTCTTAATTTTTTGATGGTTTTTGGAGAGGATGATCAGACCGTCCAGCTGAACAACTTTCTGTATGGGACCAAAACTGAAAGCGCTAAAAAAAATCTGCTGTTCCATACATAAATTTGGGTCGTGTAGGTGTGCAGATTTGTATGGAGCAGCAGTTATTATTTTTGCGTTTTCTGTTTTGGTCCCATGTACAAAGTTGTTCAGTTTGACGGTCTGATCATCCTCTTCAAAAACCGTCAGCATATTAAGAAGGACCCTATATTTTTTTCGTTCCTGCTCACGCTGAAGAATAAATTCTGTTGCGTGCTTGGAGTCTACTAATCTAAATTGGTTACTTGTGCTGGACTAACGCCAATACATCCTCCTTGAGGGTAGGCCTGTGCAGTGAGACAGGCTGATGATGATGATTGTCGATTAGTTATTGTCAGGACGAGACGAGGATGAGCGCATAGTGAGGGCAGTTGCTTGCTGGCCGTCGCAGAATACGGACGTGCGCACTTTGCACATACTACTTGCCTAGTGATCACAGTAAGAATGCATCCATGGCACAACTCTTAAATCCTTTTAAAAAGCCGTTACAATTTAAAATGATAAATCGAAAACCATATAACTATGGGCTGCCATTGTTCGTGGTGACGTTTTTCTGCCATGCTTCCTGTAAAATTTGATCTAATGGAGTTACGAGGTCTGACACTTTAGCCGCCGATATAAAAACATACCTTAGATTCTGAACTACAGCTGTTCACATTAGGCGACCGAGGCGGGCCGGGTCGCTTCTTCTTCTCTATATGATACTGCCGTCTCTTGTTCTGCACGGCAAGCAGGAGGGATATGAAGGTGTTCTTTAGCTCCTTCTCGTACTCAAGCTCGTCCCGCAGCGCCAGCTCAGCTATGAGCGTCTCGGAGAACTCGCGGATGAGGACCTCGAGCTCCATGAAGATCTCGTTTAGCTGGGTCAGCGACAGTTGACGGAGTTCTGTGAAGAGCGGAGAGTTGGTTAGTATAATGTATTCGAAAGCCACGAGCATATGGAAGGGTGTTATAGAACTACCGCACCAGCTATTTTTGAGCATACGTGTAGTCGCAACAGCACCGCCGTGACGTCGTAACTGAATTGCCGTGGTTTTTACTGAGTGTTATCGCCTTGACATCGCCGCGATAGTGATTGATCTCAGAAATATCGCGACGATAACGATCTGTCAACGCTTACGCTAAAATCGCTTGTGTTATATAGTCCATAACAAAATAGGGCAAACCCTACAACCATTACCACACTCCGGCCAAAAAATTGTCAACAATATTTGATTATCTTCTATCCTCAATCTGGTCGTACATCACAATAATATCCTAATGAATGGGTCGTTGGTGTACAGTCGGCTGCAGCTTAAAGTGATAAAGCATTCTATACATTTCTCACTAGATGACACATGCGTGTATACTAAAAACTGCAACACACCTTACCGAATAAACTACTCCTCCATTCTATTCTAAAACTAAAAATAGCTATCAGTTTTGATCAGTTCGAACAGATATGTATTCAAACTTTCAGTAGCGAAATAGACGGTACATTATTCATAATGGAATCCATTTCGTATGCAAAACCACTAGACGTTTTGATAGCGAATGAAATTCTAAAATTAAATCCTCAAGGTGAAGGAAATACTTTCAGTACAGCTCGAAACAAACAGATTGACGCACAAATCAATCTGAATAAACAAGGTTAACGCTCCCTGCAAATTGGCAATTTTCTCAATAAAATCGGTTCACTAACATTTTATAATTCATTGCCAGTAAGGGCTAGCATGCGAAAATGACAAAACGAGAAAGCCGTCATGTGCGCTCACTTCCGAATAATCAATGTAACGAAGACGGTGGCAAAGAAGATAATAAAATTATCTTTGTATTCCAATATTTCAATAAATTCATTTCATTAGGTACCTACCTAAGCATACAAATTTTGCAGAATTAAATAAACGCTCAATTAACTCGAAATAACTTCTTTAGAGGCGACACAAGCACAACACATTGTCAATTTAAACAGTTCTATTTTTGTAAAAAAAAAATCTCACGGTCGATAAACTTTATTTAGACAATTGTAACTGTCGCGACAAAAACTCTTATGGCCACCACGTAATAACTACCACTTATATCATAGTCGTTTGTTTCACAGTGTTTTGAAGAATAAGCCATTTTCGAGCTTATAAACTTGGCAATAAAAGCTTTGACAGGAGAACTACATGGACTTGTATGAGCAAAAAGTTGACTCACTGGGTTTCTTGCCAAGATCAACGCATAATCTTAATTACTGTTTCTTTTCGTTTTATTCTCACAGTTAACTTTTTATTTACATTTTTTAACTAATGACCTGAGATAGTGGGTATTGTTTTTTTAAGATTTGAGTGTTATGAAGGTTTTAGGTAACAACTAACAACGAATATTTATTTTTGCCTTAAATAAAATTTACCGATTTCTACTTAATACTAATTTATTTGGAAGTTTAATGATATGTAGACTTTCTAGTAGTAGTACCTATTTGGTATCACTTGCTGTACAATGAATATTGGATCAAATATTAGGTTTTTGACTGTTCTAGAAAAAATACATAATCAAACTAGAGGACCTGCGCCCGCGGCATGATGGCGCGATAAAGCTCTGTCGCACCCTAGCTCCCTTTCTTTTTGCGCGCGAACGAATGAGTTAGCAGGCGCGATAAAACGTTTATCACGCCATCATGCCGCGGGCGCTGGTAGGATACGCGCGACAATATTATCGCGCCCTTTTTTCTCACTTTGTTACGCGCTAAATGAAAGTGAGATAACGCGCGACTTTACTGTCGCGCTGCCATGCTACAGGAAGCTACAAAATTGTCGAATGTGAGTGAAATATTTTCTTCAATTATCATTTCTATTCTCTCTAACTCATCAATCCCTTGCTCTCATCTCATCCCATTTTCGGTCGACACAATGTGTTCTCTTCCATTCATCTCTATTTTACCTATCATTTCAGTGTTCACTTTTTACCACTTTTCATCTTCCACACAATCCTAATATCTTTTATTTAATCTTCCACTCATACAGCCATCAACTTCATAAACTTCATAAAACCCTTCTTATAATATTTATGACACTCATCTCTTCGAATCATATGCCTTTAGATCAAAATAGGGCCCATAACGTGACAAAATATCAGAAGTGGGATATAAAAGTGAATACTAACTGTCTTCATAGAGAGGCGAGTTGAGCACCTCTTTCCCTTTCTCCAGAGCCTCGTTGTATTCCAGGACGTCGCCTTCCGACGAGGGCGTCTCCTGCATCATATCGTCTATTTCCTGGATCACCTGCAAGCAAAGAGTTTGATCACACCTTGATGGCTATTCTACTTAGTTTGGTTAGCAATAAGGTTTAGGATGGAACGGTTTTAGACAGACATTGTTTAAAGTGCTAATTTTATTTGGCACGCCAGAACATACAGGGTGTAAGGGAAAGCCCTCCGCAAACTGAAACGGTGACGTCATACCATTAAACTGAACAACTTTCACTATGGATCCTACCTCCGGAAACGCGAAAAAAGTCAGCTGTCCCATACATTTGAGTCGGGTAGATACAGCAGTTTCGTATGGGACAGCAGATTTTTTGAGGTAGGCTCAAAAAAGTAGATGATAAAAGTAGTGAAAGTTTATATGGCTCTATAGTAAATTATTGTTCACCTTGGAGATGATGATAAAAAAGATGCTTACCTCATCAGCTGTTTTGACGGGGCACTCATGGTCCTGGTGGAGACCGCCGAGGATCAGCGCATGCATGTCCAGGTCCGACGCCACTGCCTCGTCTTCCGAACTGTGGATCTCGTCATCCGGTGTCATTGAACTCTGAGAGACAAGAACAATAATAATACGGGCTACTGATACAGCAGTCACAATTCCATGTATGTAGGTAGGTACAGGGTGAAATTAAAATCATTGGCGACTTTTTAAACCAAGATTCTACCCATCAAACTGAACAACTTTTAGTATGGCAGCAGACGTGTCATCGCTAAAAATAAATCTGCTGTTCCATACTAAACTGCAATGCCTACTAGACTCAAATGTATAACGTAGCCGATTTTTTTTGCTATGGCAGGTTAAAATAGCAAAAGTAGTTCAGTTTGATGGGTAGAGTCTTCGTTTAAAAGGATGCCAACGATTTCAATTTCACCCTGCACCTATTTACCAAGTCTCGCGTTTAAGAAATTGTTAAGGGTTCTGAGAGGGAACTTGTGTGGAATGGCTATACTTTGATATCGGGAGCTCATTTGTTGAGCCTCAGAGGAACAATTTATGGAGTAGTTTGATAATGATGTTGTGCAATTGTCACTGTAGATACGAGTATCATCCACGCGTGTTGTGACCTATTTTATTTGCGGTTGTTTTTTTAGTACGTATAATTTATGTAGTTATAATATACTTTGTGATGGTTTTTATTTCATTGTTGGAGTAAAAAGAAAGAAAAATCCTGTTTCACCATTTTCTGCATTTCTATTTACTTTGTAATCTGCCGAAATCGTTCAACCGTTATTCGTAAGAGATTACAACGAATCAAATAAATTTTCTCACGAACAATACACGTCATCGGATACTCTTTTTTAATCGTCTGGCAGTGTAGAGTTACAACACTTGTGTGAAAAAGAAATAAACGTTGTTAAAGAAATACGCCGCATGGTCGGCGATGCGCCTCAGGCGATAATTTGAACGATTCTTATTAATTACGCATCAACTAGTACGTGTTTGATAATAAAACCGTGTTGGAATGCCATAGCATTCGAAATTACTATGACCAATTGGGAATAATATGTCACATCTCGTACCTTATGAAAAATGTATTCTTGCTTACCTTTTTGTCGCTAAGGTTCAAGGTGGGGATATGCATTTTCCTGGAGAAAGACTTGGTCCAGTCGATGGGCAGGATGTTGCCGAAGTTGCCCGTGATTGTCCACCACATTCTGCAAACAAGGTGAACGATAATTTAGTAAAGTAATCTTTATTCGCTTTTGATTAGGGTTTCGGATTGAAGGACCTCGTGAATCAGCCATTGTCTACTTACAACTTTTGGGCATGCTTGATTAAAAAGAAGATAAAAGATTTTTAAAAGCAGCTAAATATGCTATCTTTTTGGTAAAACGTACATTAGGAAAAACATTGGTCCATGTACGCTCCCTTGAGGTACCCCAAAGTCCTTAAATCGAAGGACAAATTATCCGGTCTAATATATTTGTGGTTAGTACCGAATCTTTATAACTTTCTACGAATTATGGAAGTACTTATAGCTACCTAGCTACAAAATAACAACAACATAATAATAATATAGTTAGGTACCCACTTAGACAATTTGGTGAATATGCTATGGTTGCGCTAATGTCTATAATTTTCCATTACGATCATTACAAAATTACCTATTTCAAATCATATAGGTACGTAGAAAACTATCCGAAGATCATTTTTATAAACTACCTCCATAACTCATAGTCTATAATTCAGAAGATAATGTCATTATAAATGTGCGTGGTGTCTGTCGATTAGATCGGACTAAAAGTTCTTTATTTTTATTAAACTTCCCGACCGGGATTATCTAAAGCCGACGTGATTTATAAAGCGGGAATTTCTAATGTGAAACGAGAAAGGGTTCATGGATTTGAGAAAAAAATACCAAAAGTATTCGAATAGCTCCTTGACTTGAGTCGACCGACCTTTATTGATTATTTAAAACCCGTGCTACTGAAAAGTTAAGTTCTAAAGAACAAAAAGTAGTTACCTATAGGCATAGACCAAGAAAGTTTCCTAGATCTTAATACTTATGTTTAAACCAAATGTTATGGCTAATTTACATCTCTAGTATATTAGGTATAAAAAATAAAAATAATTTATATTCAGACATGATCTAGAGGGTTCGTAATAATTAAAAAAAAGTAATCTCTAGAGTTAGTGAAGCTATTCTAAAAATTATTTTACTAATAGAAAGCTACACTATAAGTAAAGTTTATAAAAATCACATGACCACAGACGTAGAAGAGGGTATCGGCTTAGTTGTGTTGTACCTATTGCAAATCGATATTGAATACCTAATATGGATGATTAATTGTTTATCAGTTCTTCACAGTTTGAAATTGAACTTTATGTCATTTGACCAGCTATATTAGCATATAAAGCCAAAGAAAAACTTTATTCTGCTCCTGTGAAGCAAAACATTAGCCGTCTGGATTGGGAAGAGCTCAATTGCGTCAGTCCTCTCAATTTAATGGCAAGGTCGACGAATGAAGCCCCTGTATTGTGAATCATATTCATAACATACAGAAAATTACGCACATCTTTTTTGGACTCAGAATGACAATTTCATGATGTTTTTTATATCTAGTTTACGCCCATTATAGTAGGTAAAGACTCGGTAAGTATATAGCGAATTGAAAACACCTATAAGTGAGCTGAATTTTCTTGATATATAATTAGCATGATCATGTAGGTTTATTGTTCAAAATCATTAAATTGACTTTCTCGGAGGAGTTCTCCGATTATCTTTGGTAGTTAAGTTACTAGTTAGCCTTAGTTCCTTTTAGCCCACCTTTTTTGCATATCTGAGTATGTTAGATCTGCTTGGCGTTTTTTTTTCATTCTACGGTACAACATTCAGCTTTTCTAAGGATTTTTGCATCCCTCACATTACACGTTGCATAAAGTAAAGTCACTCTATGTCGGCAGGTCTGAAATACGGCGCGTGAGTCAGCCGGAGACATAAATTGGCGCTAATTCGAGATCTCTCGGTGCGCAAGCGTTCAATTGAGGAATGTGTCACTTCATATTATGTGTTACTGCATGAATATGGACGGCCATGACAGACTAGCGAAGTACATCCAAGTTTACCATGTCCATTGTCGTTTCGGACCTGTTGTTTTAAACCTAAAGGTAAAAGGTATACCTATTGTTATATACGTTTTAGCCACGTCGGTTGGTTTTGCTTTCAAATAATTTGTTAGACCAAGTAATGAAAATATATTACTATGCTATTTATTTGTAATCTACTCATAAAGCCCTTTCATTTGATACCCCCAAGGTGTCTGAATGAAAAAAACAAATCTTTAAATGGCCATTTTATGATGTCACCGTTTCTACCCCCACAGTCTGAGCGCTTGTCATTTCATATATTCGTAATCAGGAGGTCATGCTAAACACATTGACACCAGGTGATTCCATATCCGAGATGACTTGAACGGAATCGTATGAAAACTCCGAGTGGCCAACTTACTATGTACTTTCGAGTATATGAAACAGCACGGACTTTTTGAGTGTTGGAACAACTCGTAGTACGTAACAAGCAAATAGGATAGGGAAGGACGACATCAAGATTCCTTAGCCCGTGGACTAGTAACGATTATGAAAATGTGAATAATTTGTCAAAAAATCTGATGTTTTAATCTCCAACATACCTAATCAGATGAAAGTCAGCAACTCTGCAGTACATGTTATGAACACATTTTATCAATAATGGTTCTCATATCACTTGGGTCGCCACATTTGGTCATGTAACCCACATCGACAGCTGTTGCGAGTCTTTATGAGACCTTTAGCGATAGTAGTTTGCATTTAGCAATCTTTATTTTTGTTGCAACTCAGTAGGTACACTACCCTACCCTGAGTATTTGTACCCTTACGTTATTTTTATTCTGTTTTTGTTGCTGTTTGTTTTTTGTGTGCAAATAAAGAATATTTATGTTATGTTATGTTACACTCACAGTTGAATTTTTGTTATAGAGTTCACCTATTTGGAAGATATTGTGGTCTTTTGTATCTGTAACTTTCTCGACGATGTTTAGAAAAAGACCAGATAAGAAGAGACTTTCTCAAGATCAGATCTCCTTTGTCATCCATAACGCTAAAGTTTTTAAATTATTGCACAACGCACCAATTTGTCGGCCCAATAACCTAGTTTATAGTGACCCTATGACGCCAAAGGTCGCAAGTGGAATCAGTTAGCTGCCATAATTTGCAGGTCTGCACTAATTTCTTAATTAATATTTCGTGCGATAAAGCCCACTACAGATTTTCTTACGTTTTTATTGTCGTTTTGGGAACGAAAATTGACCTATAGGATCTCACATTAGACTACCGTTCTGTTTTAAATTTCGTTTTAAGTTTAGACGTGAGGACAAGAAGTTATAAACATAGTAGACAAATACAGGGAGTTCGGGTAAACAGTTGCATTACTCTAAGGGGTGATTCTACCCATGATACTAAACAACATTCCCTAAGAAACCAAAAGGAAATTCGAGAAAAAAAAATTCGACTTTTTATACAAACGTTCGATCCGCTGATTGCATTTAGTATGGAAAGTCAGAAATGTTTTTGCGAATTACCATTACAGAGGGTACATTCCTTAAAGTAATTCAACTGTTTTCCCTAACAGGGTGTTTCGAATTTATAAAATTAGTTACGGTTGTTTGAACCACACTCAAGTTATCCTGAAATTAACAACGAAACGATAAAACTATTATCCTTCTACTATTGACATAAATACAATAGGTAACTATAAGATCTCAATGTTTCCAACCTTCTCTTCAGAACATAATAGTTAAATCATCATCGGTACTCAATTAACATTTTTAGAGGCGTATAAGATATGTTTTATGTTTCTGTTGTAACGAACAAAGCAAAAGGACAGCAATTATTTGCAGAAGGCGAGGTCTGGTGAAGTCGTTAGTTGCATCACAGTGTCACAGGTCTCCATGTGGTTGTTGAATGTGATAATTGCTCGTATGACAAACATTACCTACTAGTGAGTTTATCGCTAAAACAATCCATGTTTGGTAAATATTTTCTGCGATCGGTGTGGTTATTGCGGGTCTTTTAAATATATTGAATTCACATTCATATTCATAATGTCAAAACTATACGAATATCAGGACAATTTGTACATAGCTAACTATAAAATCATATTTTACAAGATGTTACAAAAATACAAATTTAAGGGGGTGGTTTAGACCATCAAACTGAACAACTTTCACTATGGGACCCATATCGAAATCGCGATAAAAAAGATCGGATGTCCATACTAAACTACAAATCTACTCGAGCGAAATGTATGAGACAACAGATTTTTTTTCGCGATTTCGATGTTGGTCCCATAATGAAAGTTGTTTAGCTTGATGGTCTAAGCAACCCTCTTAAAAGTTTTAAATGTTTAATTTTACTTTTAGAACATAAATTTTACTTTTATGCAAGTTAAATCAAGGGATGAATTTGGATTACAAAATAAATAACTACTTAGGTAATTTAAAATGTAATCGAATTAAATCATCATCATTCTCTTGCCTATTTCCATTATTTGGCGTCGACGCAGTGTCATCCTCTTCCATTCATCTCTCTTATTAGCCGTCACTTCAGCACACTTCTTTCTTACACATCATCCTTCACAAAATCCATCCATCTTTTCTTTGGCCTTCGTCTCCTACCACAGCCATCCACATTCATACTTAACACTTGTCTCGTAACAGACACTCGTCTCTCCGCATCACATACCCATACCACGATAATCTGTTAGGTACTCTGCAATGTTTCCGTCATTAGATGCTAGGTCGTTGGTCCCGGCTACTGTTGGTCCCGGCTACTATCTCTGGTGGTAGTAGTCGTTACATAAAAACCACGTCAGAGGCCGTAAGGGGGGGTCTAAAAAAACTCTGACACGAGGGCTTGCTTCCCCTACGATAAGATTAGGTGCAAGGTACTTTCAAACTCATACTTTAATTCGATCTTCTTCTTCTTCTTATTGTGTGGGCAAGCCCTGGTGTCATTGTTTTTTCAGACCGCCTTACGGCCTCTGACGTGGTTTTTATGTGACGACTACTACCACCAGCGATAGTAGCCGGGACCAACGGCTTAACGTGCCATCCGAAGCATGGAAACATCTTTCTTTTTCAGACAATCAGGTGATTCAGCCTGCTATGTCCTAACCAACTGGGCAAAAATGCACAAAGTGGCATATCACTAGGTGTCCCCCGTGAGAATCGAACCCACGACCTCCGATAGGAAATCTTACAGTGCATAGTGCAAGTCCTACATGATTTGCATTGTAATTTTGTTCAGTAAATATTTTAGTAGTCAGATTCTACAGGGTCCAACTTAATATGCTGACAGTTTTTAAGAGAGATTATCAAACTGAACAACTTTCTTTATGGGACCAATGTCTGTTGTGTAGCTGTCCCATACAATTGGGTCGAGTAAGATTTCAGTTTCGTATGGAACAGCAGATTTTATTTCGCGATTTCGACATTGATCCCATAGAGAAAGTTGTTCAGTTTGGTGGTCTGATCGTCCTCTTAAAAAAGTGTCAGCATATTAAGAAGGACCCTGTATAATTTAATTGTATGATCTATATAGGTACTCCACCAAACCAACTATACAGCGAACTAACTTATTCAGACCAACATTGAAAGGTGCAAAACCGATTTGACCGATCCTAAAGGGGTGGATTGAAGAAAGTTGCAGAACAAGTTTTTTGGCATGTTGTAACTTTGATATGAAACGCCCGCTTGGACCTTTAGAACCGGTTTTAGTACTTTTCGCCTGTTATTGTAAGCATTTATTTAACTGAATGCTTTTATGGAACCCTTAATGAATTTGCATCGTCAGCAACTCACTATGGAAGCCACATCGAAATAGCGAAAAATGTTTAGCTGATCTATACATTTGGGTCGAGTAGCCATTGTTTTATGGGACAATCAATTTTTTGCCGCGAGTTCAATATTTTTCTAATAGATTTATATTTACAGGTATAAAATAATAAATAAGGTATCTCACACTTAGCCAAAACATAGGCATGCGAAATCTTAAACAACACAACATTAAATTAAGAGAAGTTTATTCCGAATGCGTAAATGCGCGGTGCATACAAACGAAGTCTGGTGATATTTTCAATACTAACCAAAAGGCAATTAAATTTTGCAGAAACAATCTAGAAACAAATCCCTATGCTGGTATCTTGTCCGATTTTCGTTAAAATATACAGTTTCAATGCTAGGATTAATTTAAGATTTGTATGGAAATCTTTGAGGCACTGTAACTGTAAAACTATACATTTTAACGAAAATCTGGCATGATACAAGCATAGAGATTCCTTTCTAGATTGTTTCTGAAAAAAATCATTTACTTTAATTGGTTAGTATTAAAAATATAACCAGACTACGTATGTATTGAGCGCCAGCTTGTAAACGTCAAAGATCCAAAAATTCTTTGATAGATTAGAAACATTTCTCCATCAACCATTTCCTTAGGGAATTTAAAAATTTCTTATAGGGTACATCTTTGATTGGTAGTTTCTTATAGGGTACATTCGTGATCCATAGTAAAAGATATTAGGTCTAAAGAGCCTAACTAAAACACATTAAAGTTTACGACCTGTGTATCTGTGTGATACGACCAACAGCTTTACTTAGGTACCTAGGATATTTTTTTGATAAAAACGCGTATTACACGTAAATTTTTTTAGAAAGCAAAGATAATAGTAACGTAGTGTGTGCCTGCATCTAGTGAAAGGAGACCTTTACTGACAGTGGGATTCTGCAGGCTATAACTTACTTTTACACTATCTTGTGTGTCTTAAATACCCACCTATGCTACCAAGTACCTACAAAGTGAGACAAACAAGGCGTCCGTTCCATTGCCCTCAAAAGTTTCACCAGTAAACTTATAAGGAAGACACCGTTAGCTGTTTGCTTTTGATATTATCTAATTGATGGCCTGCGTATTTATAACTTACTATTGATTTTCGACTTGTTCAAAAAGTAAAACTATTGATATACAACGGGCTAATGAATTAACGCAAAACTAGAAAGTAGTTTGTTTAGAATCGAGAGCAGAATTGAATTATCATGTTTTCAAACTAGGTTTTTTTTTTTTTTCAAAATATTAAATAATTCGTTGGTAAAATTTTAAAATTACTGAACTTGACTCAACCCACCGCACGGGCACACTCACTCCCTACTTACTACCAAAACAAGATTCTTAAAATGTATCCATGAACACGCTAGCGCTTTCATTCGTTGCTGAAATGATAACAAATCATTTTTGGCTGAAAACTTAAAATGTGAATAACTTTAAAGTTTAACCATCAAAATAATGAAATGATTGTTTCAATCTCATTATTCTGCTATAAATCAGTTGGGGTGTATGAGGTTTTGCGCTTATTCATTAACACGTTGTATATTTTGTAAGAGTAACTAGGCTGTGCAAAATGCTAGCTTCTTCTTATCGTGTGGGCAGCAAGCCCTGGTCACAGAGATTTTTCGGACTGCCTTACGGCCTTTAACGTGGATTTTATGTAACGACTACTACCACCAGAGATAGTAGCCGGGACCAACGGCTTAACGTGCCATCCGAAGCATGGAATCCTCTTTCTTTTCAGACAATCAGGTGATTAAGCCTGCAACGTCCTAACCAACTGGGGAAAACGCATAAATTTAGTGTCATATCACTAGGCGGCCCCTATGGGACTCGAACCCATGACCTCCGTGTCGAGAGCACAATGCTCTTAACCATTAGACCACGGATGCTAGCTTTATCTATAGGCGGTTCCGAAAAGCAACTGTTTGAGATACTTATACATTTTTGAGAAGTAGCTTAGGTAGTTGAAAGTTGTAGTTTTGGTAGTGTAAAAATATCTTCAACTATGCCGCCGGCAACGGCTGCCGTCCGTGCCGCCGACACACAGGCCATGCCCGTCCGTGTAATAAAAGTCAGCGGCCATGCCGGCGCCACAGTGTGTAGTAGCCATTACAGTCGTATTCAATTCTAAAACACAAAAGGAACTTAAAATGTTACATATATGTAAATTTTACTTTTAATTGTTTCAACTGTTCCAACTTTTCGCAACGCAGAGAAACTAAAAATATAAGCAATCAACGCCAACCAATCAACAATATCAAAAGTACTCTACTATTAATTTTAATTAAAGTCGTTACCATTTCGCTTTTACGGTTATTACGACGTTTCACACGCCACTGTATCAAGGATTTTCAATTAAAAACTTGGAGAATTTCTTTTTGTTAAAAAGTTTAATACCTAGCAGTGCGTAAAAACGATTCGCTTTAGGGCTCAGACATGCTGATCATAATCATACTTCAGTTGTCTACAATTTCTACAAAGTTGCTTGATACGCCATACAATTACTGATCTTCGAGCATACTAATTAGGCAAATAGGCAAAACGGCGGCAGGTGGAGAAATGTTTTGACTGTATGGTGGCCGAGATCGGGTAAGAAAACAGTGGGTCACTATTTTTTTTGTATAATGTCTTTAACGGCTCTGGATACTAGTCCTTTTGAGCCATTCGTTATTTTTTTTCTTTATATTCTTTAGGCAGGCAGGTATTGTACCCACTGTCCATTATAAGTGGCGACGGGCTCACCCCCCGTCACACTGGACCGAGTTTCGGTACTACTGGTGAAACGTGGATGGTCTGAGATTTCAGAATATCTCTGACTACCCCCTCGGGGAATATAGTCGTGAGCATATGCATGCATGCATTATATTCTTTATTTTGATGAAGGGATGATAGATGACGATGAATCTGTGGTCTATTTCGTAAGCTCGCACGATGCCGCCAAAATGACCATGGACGAGTTAACTTGAACCAAAACTTATGTTCTGTTATCGTATTTATTTGAGATTCCTGTTACGTCGGTCGCCTTACGCAACTGTTTGTTACATAATCCGCACGAAATTATGTCACAAATATCACTAAAACCAATTTTTTACGGATTTCAAATACGACGAAACACAACAAGAGCAATGGTGCCAAGCAAACTCAAGTGGGTCACTACTTGCTAGGATGTTGTCATGTTGAAGATATGATCAGCATATTATCGATAAGAATGTAAAAAATTGGGTAGTAATATAACAATCTGTGGTGAAAGTCCAAGATACGGGATGATGATGAAGAAGATAATGCTATCGTTTTTTGTGTTGTTTTAAACATCCAAGCAAGCAAAAATTTTTTTGTCACATGCCTATACTTCATTTTAAATAAGGACGAAAAGATTTTCCGATTCCTATACAAGGTGTTACAAAAGTAAAAATAAATATTTAAAACTTTTGAGGTGTGTTTAGACCATCAAACTGAACAACTTTCACTGTCGGACCAACATCGAAAACGGGAAAAAAATCAGATGTCCTCTAGTAGCTCGAGTAGATTTGTTTGTAGTTTAGTATGGAATATCAGATTTTTTTTTCGCGATTTCGATATTGGTACCATAGTGAAAGTTGTTCAGTTTGATGGTCTAAACCACCACTTAAATGTTTATTTGTATTTTTGTAACACCTTGTATAGCTTTCTGGCCAATACTGATTGATTTGCTTATATAATTTATTTATCAGAAAGATATACTATCCGTCATATCTTGGACATTACTAAAGCTGTTCTAAGAATAAGTGAGAGGAAGCGTTTTAAATCTCTGTTTCTGTAATTCAAAATAGCCTTAAAATTTCATTGCTATTTGAAATGGAGTATAGGTATCTGAACATACTATTAAATAATATACCAAAGTACAATATACCGTGATCTCTCAAATGTGTGATGTGTAAAATCTTGACAACCAAACTTATTTTTCAAATACAGGGTCCTTCTTAATTTGCTGACACTTTTTTTAAGGGGATAATCAGACCGTCAAACTGAACAACTTTCTATATGGCACCAACATCGAAATCACGCAATGAAAATCAGCTGTTCCAAACAAAACTCCAAAGCTACTCAAGTCAAATGTAGGGGACAGCTGATTTTCTTTCGTGATTTCAATGTTGGTCCCATAGAGAAAGTTGTTCAAAAGTGTCAGCATATTAAGAAACAAACAATTTTTTTTCTGTTTCATTATGCTGGCCTTTAACGTATAATGTTGACTAGTTTAACTAGAGTGTGGGTTGAATCCGAACACATATGACCTCAGGAGTCCTTACAAGGCGAAGTGGCCATGTAGTAGTCTTGTAAAAACTTTATGACTTACTATCTAGATTTACAATGTAAGTAACAAACGGCAATAAAGAAACTAACAAGTTATATTTAGTAACTGACCAGTCTTTTTTTTTTCGTTTTTCGACTAATGTTCCTTAGGGAAAGTTGTTAAGTTTCATTGTATGAATACACCCTTAAAGTTATGTTAGTACGTATTAAAAGATACGAAAAAAAAAATATCTTTTTCAATTAAAAATACTACATTTGTCCCATTGTGAAATATTATCAAATTAATAGGTCTCAATAACAGGCCAACGTTAATGCATAACCTCAGGAACACCATGTATTAAAAAATGTACCTACTTTCAGGATTTTTTAACAATTTTAGAAACATCTAAATCACATTTAAGTATTTGTTTTTATGAAACCTTCAATTGAGAATAAAAACTAAATACACACTTTTCCAGAAATGGCAAATTCAAAAATTGCTCTCCAATAAAAATTTATATCTCGATAAGAGATATTAATTGGAAAGGAGTACCTTTTCCCTGTATAAAATATGGTCCCATAGTAAAATTGTTCAGTTTGATGATCTAAAGCAACCCTGTATTTTTAATTGTACATTAATGTTTACACCCTGTATATTAAAAAGTCAAGAAATCCTTCGTACTAATATTATAAACGCGAAAGTTTGTAATTATGGATGGATGTTTGTTACTCTTTCACGTAAAAACTACTGAATGGATTTTAATGAAATTTGGCACACAGGTAGAATATAATCTGGATTAACACATAGGATACTTTTTTAAGGTCTACGCAGACGGAGTCGCGGGCAACAGCTAGTCGTTAATACTTTTGTATTTTTCACAAAGTTAGATCGATTATGAATCGATATCAGGAACGAAACAGATAAATTGGACATGGTCGATGGACGAAGTGCATTGTTCGTAAGAAAAGAAAGCTTTCTCATTTGATGATATCTATCAACTGAAGCATGTCATAATCTTTATTTTATTGCCTGTCATGACAGCAATCATTTACATAAGCATTCTGAAACCACAGAACATCCACGTTTCACTAGTACCGAAACTCTGTCCAGTGTGATGGGAGTGAGCCCTTCGCCACTTGTAATGGACAGTACAATACATGCCCCGAAATTGAAGCACGCTGGTTTCCTCACGATGTTTTCCTTCACCGAAGAGTCATTGTTGTTACACAAATTGTACATAAATTCCGAAAAATTTGATGGTCTGATCATCCCCTTAAAAAAGTGTCAGCATAGGTATTAAGAAGGACCCTGCATAGTCGTGAGCATATGTATGCATGTACATTAAAAGCGTGGAAGTATAGTAGCTTTCATCTCATCGATAAGGATTTTATAAATAAATCTTTATTAAATCTATTTTTTTTTAAATTTCTTTATCTTTCTAAGCTTATAAAGATAAATACACCTATCAAAATCAAATATTCGTTACCTATTTGATAAAGGGATCACTAAAAGAGTAAATTGCAAAACTTTAATCAGAAGTGGGATGTCATTAGAATTTTATAGTTACGAGTAGCTTGTTTATTTTATTGACTTTAGGCCTGATTCACCACTTCCCAATAAGTTCTTGTTAGCTTATCCGACAGCTCATTTGACATATTCTTCATACAATAGTACATTACGATACGAGTGACCTAAGTTGCCCATTATTGCAATTAGTGCATTAATAGGCAAGTTTGGTCGCGAGTATCGTATACTATTTTATAGCACAAGTGACCTAAACCCGCCCCGGACGAATGGCAGGGGGGTTCAGATTGCTATTTTAAAAGAAACATTGAATAGTGCATTACGATACGAGTGACCTAAGTTGCCCATTATTGCACGGCGTGAAGTTAGCGCCCGAGCGCAGCGAGGGTGCTAAACGCCGTGCATTAATAGGCAAGTTTGGTCGCGAGTATCGTATACTATTTTATAGCACAAGTAACCCAAACCCGCCCCGGATGGATGGCGGGGGGGGGGGGGGGGGCAGCAGGGGGGTTCAGATTGCTGTTTTAAATGAAACATTGAAATGATTTTGATTTCGAATTGATTTATTGAAAATAAACATTAAAACCAGTCATTGGATCATCAAACATTGAAATCATTGAAACATTGGATCATTCATTGAATCGCTAACCTATCCCCTTCTTGTCATTTGTTTCCTGTGCATTTCCAAGCTTCAAACGACATTTCAAAGGGTTTTGTTTCATTTTTTTACATATGTGAAGGTAGTCGATTCATTTACGCACCGTGCAGAAATAGACAACTTAGGTCCCGGAAAAGCGTGCGTAAAGTGCGGGTTTAGATCACACTGTGCTATAAAATATTTCAAATAAGCTGTCGAATAAGCTAACAATAACTTATCCAAAAGTGGTGAAACCCTTAAAGTAGAAAAGTAGCCAAATATTTTCAGTGGCGCCCTAATCACAATATTACATATTACTGAATAATGAAAACCCAAAATGAAAAAGTGCTACTCCAACAGTAGCTTAAAAGCTATTTAATATAAAACTTTTATAGGTTTAACATACAAAGAACAACTAAAGTTGTTTCCAAAATTACAATAATCTAGCTGGAATCTGAATCCAAATAAGTAAGAGAGACAAGTATAGTTTCAAAAGCCTAAGTCCACAGAGCACGGGATGGACCCAAGCTCAGATTTCCAAGAACCCGACAGGACTGGATTTCGGACTCGACATTCCTTGGTGCTCAAAACTGGAAAGGGATAGCAAGCAACCAAACGATCGGTTTAAACTTTTTGAAATTGAACTTTTGCACAGGATTTCATCTTGAGGATTTAGGGAAGCGAAGCGAAAGAAAAAACTCAATACGTAAGTATATAGGTATATTGATATAGGGTCCTTCTTAATATGCAGACACTTTTTTAAGGAGATGATCAGACCGTCAAACTGATCAACTTTCTCTATGGGACCAAAATCGAAATCGCGAAAAAAAAATCAACTGTCCCATACATTTGGCTCGAGTAGGTTTGCAGTTTTGTAAGGAACAGCGGATATTTTTTTCGCGATTTCGATTTTGGTCCCATATATAAAGTTGTTCAGTTTGACGGTCTGATCATCCTCTTAAAAAAAGTGTCTTCATATTAAAAACGACCCGGTATAATGTGAAAGAGTGTGAGGGTAAAGACAATCGAATTAATACCTATTTAAATCGATTGTCTTCAACAAATGTATTTCATTGTATACGCTTCGAACTTGGTTTTTATTTTAGGCGTTGTATCGTAGATTTCCTAATTTGGAAATTATACAGAGTGAAATTCATATCATTGGCATCCTTTTAAACTAAGAGTAGCAAAAAAAAAATCAGCTGTTTCATTCAGTTGAGTCGAGTAAAAATTTCTGTTTAGAATGGAACAGCAGATTTTTTTGCTATGACTGGTTTGCGACTATAGTAAAAGTTGTTCAGTTTGATGGGTAGACTGTTAGTTTATTAGGATGCTAATGATATAAATTTCCTGTATATCGAATTAATTGTGTTTCCTATCTATGTTAAACAAGAAACTTAAGATTAGGTGCCTATAGCTATCATACTAAACCAAGTAAGTTCAGTAAGGAATATTTTCAAGGCAGGTATTTGCGGTCCTCTCATGCATGTTGGTTAGATAAGAAAAGAGGTTAAGTTCAAATCACATTCCCGGTCATTATCTACAGACTGGGCTAGAGCTAGAGGTCCATTTATCGCATTCATATTGATTATTAATTATTCATTTTGTATTTTAACAGTAATTATACAACGTGTTAACGAATTAACGCAAAACTAGAAAGTAGTTTGTTTAGAATCGAGAGCAGAATCGAATTAATATGGTTTCAACATAGGTATTTTTTTTCAAAATACTAAGTAATTCGTTGGTAAAATTTACTGAACTCGATGTCAACCCACCGCACAGGCACACTCACCCTACTTAATACTAAAACAAGATTCTTAAAATGTATCAATGAGCATGCTAGCGCTTTCATTAATTGCTGAAATGATAACAAATAATTTTTGCCTGAAAACTTAAAATGCGAATAACTTTAAATTTTAACAATCAAAATAATAAAATTATTGTTTCAATCTAATTATTTTGTTATAAATCAGTTGGGGTGTATGAGGTTTTGCGCTTATTCATTAACACGGTGTATACCGTGTAAGATCTTAGACAAAAGACCTTACACTCTCATAGTACGAAATCCGACCATAACCCAACTTATGAACTACATAATTATAAAAAATAACAATTAGTCGTGATGAACAAAGGCGAGCTTAACTCTAAATGAGTGGGGTAGCTCGACTTGTGTGGGGTAATGGAAGCAAATTATGATTTCGCTATTTCATAATTACAAAAGCATGAAATATCGTCATTTGTGTAGTTTAAAAAAAAACGTTTAAATAAATTGAACACATATCTATTGATAAATACATGGTCCTTCTTAATATGCTGACACTTTTTTAAGGGGATGACCAGACCATGAAACGGAACAACTTTCTCTATGGGACCAACATCAAAATCACGAAAAAAAATCAGCTGTCCCATACATTTGGCTCAAGTAGGTTGGCAGTTTTGTATAGAACAGCAGATTTTTTTTTAAGATTTCGTTGTTGGTGCCATAAAGAAAGTTGTTCAGTTTGACGGTCTGATCATCTCCTTAAAATAGTGTCAGCATATTAAGAAGGACTCTGTATAAGTAGTTAGAAACTTTCTTTGGTTCAACGATTACAGGATTATCTGTTTTTTGTAGCGTTTTACTTAGCAGATTGGTAGTGGCATAATATTAACATGAAATTTTACTGTATACCTAAATAAATTGGTAGAACACAGATAACCGTTACACGTATCTATGAAACCGATAACTATAAAACCCCGGCGAACATAATAATAACAATAATAGTTCATAACAATTACGGTAATTACAACTCAGGTTATGGGCCCAGCCCCACTCCGTTTGGTCTTTAATTGAACAATTATTGAGTGGAAAGCGTTAATCTCGTTTCGGTTAAGCTTAGTTATTTATCAACTTTAATTGACTGGTTTATTTGTCTTTGTTATTTATCGTTTTATCTTGTTGTTTCACACCCCCTGAAGGATCTTTTCATGATTCACACGCATTTGTAGACTTTGTAAATAGATAACTATACTCCATTCAAAATAGCAACGAAATTATAAGGCCATTTTGCATTACAGAAACAGAGATTTGAAACACCTGCTCTCGCTTCTTAGAACAGCTTTAGTAACGTCCAAGATATGTCGGATAGTATATGTTTCCAATAAATTAATAACATTTGATAATCAGAATTGGTCAGAAAGCTAAGTAGGAATCGGAAAATCTCATCGTCCTTATTTGGAATGAAGTATGTGTAGGTACTTATTCTAATTAATTCGTCGAGATGAATTTAATGACATTATGCGTGTTAGTTTCATCCCTGGCAAAAATTTGATATTTATTTACTATTTTTCAGCTGGAAATTTCTTTATCGAACTATTTTTGTGAAAGTTGCATTCTTGTTTTATGAGTACCTGTACATATACCTAGTTATATTCAGATTATATGAGTATCTTTAAAAAGTACCTAATTTTTCACGATATAGATAACTAGCAGTATTGGTGACATGTCGCTCTATTTTATAGTCGGCCTTATAGTATATTTGCCACTTCATATCCAATTGGAAATGCATGCATGCATGTAAATGCAATTTATAAAATAACCATCATTCCGTACACTAGAAGTAATTCAACACAAATACAGCACCAGCAACTACATATTATGGCTGTCAAAGACGTGGATGAGATAAGGTAACAGAGATGGTATTAAGGGTATATTACTATTGGTGCGCTCCATACAAACGAAGTCTCGTTATATTTTCAATACTACCCAATTAAAGACAGTGAAATTTTTCAGAAAAAATCTAGTAAGTAAATGCTTGTATCTTGTCAGATTTTTGTTAATATGTATAGTTTTAAAGTAACAGTGCCTCAAAGATTTCCATACAAATCTTATATTAATCCTACCATTGAAACTGTATATTTTAACGAAAATCTGACACGATACAAGCATAGAGATTTGTTTCTAGATTGTTTCTGCAAAATTTCATTGACTTTAATTGGTTAGTATTGAAAATATCAACAGACTTCGTTTGCATGCAGTGCATTTACGCATTCGGAATAAACTTCTCTTAATACAAAATCTCGGAAGGAAGAAAGAGATACCTACGACAGAAATAACATTAGAAGATATTTCTATCTGCATAATCACTTACATGAATGCAGTTTGCATGTTGTTGCTAATTTTGTCTTCTTAGGTAGGGTATATGAAAAAGGAAAAGATTGAATGGGAGTTTCCCATAAATTAAAAATGATTATATTAATTAAAGAGAGACAGGACTGATCGCAACTAATTCAGAGGCGAAATAAGATGCATTATTGATCTGCCCGGGCTGCAGCGATATGCCCCACTAACCCGACTGCGCGTTACCCCCCTTCATCCCCTATTCTAGAAAATTTCGTTCGATAGTTACATAGGTCAAAGCAAAGGTCATGATAGGTAAAGGTTGTGAAAATTCTTCAATGAATTTTTATATATCAAGTGTCTTTTGTTCCAGGTTTTGTAGGTCATAGGAGAGGTAGCGATGCTTTTGATAATCAACTGTCTTGTTCAATCAATCAATCAATCAATTATACTTTATTTTACACCAAAAAAACATAATAAACGACCCGACTGACCATGGTTTTGATAATTAACAGTCTGGTTCTTTATAACTTCCACAAAATACTATTATGTTAGTAGTTTTATGTTCTTTTCCAGTTGGATTTCAAAATGAGCAAATCTCAAAAATATAAGAAAAACATTGATTTCCGATACGTTGCTACCATTTTCATAGTCGAACTGCCAGTACCTAGATTTACTATTGTCCATTAAGATACTTAGTTACTCTGGGGTTAAACCACCTGGTACACCAGATTTGAAATGAATAGAAAAGATACTGATAGAAAAAGATTGTTACCTATAGAATAATGAGAATAAGGAGCTGGCTTTCCCTTTTGGAAACACGAGTTGGAATTAGAATGGAAAATTTACATTGCTTTACAAAAGATAGACAACACGTTGGCTAAAGTGTCAAACCTAATAACTCCATTTTATTCTTCAAATTACATTTTTATACAACGTTATTACGAATTTCTGAATGCATCCATGGCACAACTCTTAAATCCTTTTAAAAAGCCGTTACAATTTAAAATGATAAATAGAAAACCATATAACTATGGGCTACCATTGTTCGTGGTGACGTTTTTGTGCTTCCTGTAAAATCCTTCCTGATCTAATGGAGTTACGAGGTCTGACACTTTAGCCGACGATATGAGGGTGTTGAACTAAAAAGATTCTTTACAAATTAAATTCTAACCTACTTAACTTTGAGCATCAAAACAAAATCACTGAACCATAATTAAATACATTCTCCACGATCAACAATAGAAACTTGTTTTAACAAAAGAGGCTTTGTACAGTATAACGGACAGGTCCGAACAACGGCAGAACGTATGAGATTATCTCAATTACTGTCTAATGTACAGAGAGGAAAGATTAATATCTATTTGCTATGCGTCCGTTAACACGATCTTTGATTGCTGTTTTTGTTTTGCAGAGAGCAAAAAAAGAAAGATTAAAAGGGTCGAGACATTTCTGATACTACTCTATATGTGGGTTTTCGTCCAATCTGGATTTGATGGTTCGTAACTAAGGATTAATAAAGGCCGGTATCAACCAAAGCGAAGCAGAGTGGAGCAGTGTCAAATCAACCTATCGCTCAATTTTCTTCACTTGACAGAATCAAGCTGTTATTTTGTCTAAGTACTTATTTATTTAATACTAGCAGCCCGTCCCGGCTTCGCACGGGGTAGACAAATAAATTTTAAGACTCATTTTTCTACACCTTCGGTTACATTGTTCAAATTTTACCAAGGATCCCTAATTTTTTTCAAAATGAAATGTAGCCTATGTCAAATTGGAAGAATGTAGCATTCTATTGGTGAAAGAATTTTTTAAATCGGCCCAGTACTTTTTGAGCCTATTCATTACAAACATACAAACATACAAAAATAGGTACAAATCTTTCCTCTTTATAATATTAGTGTAGACAACACAATCAAACAGTTACAAAGAAACATTACACGTATCCGCTCATCTCCGGGGTTGATTTTGCACATCTACGCTCCGCTCTCTTTGGCAAAGGCTTTGGTGGATTCCGGGCCTGACTCCTTGCGCACTAGAGTACCTATAGGGTCCAACTTAATATGCTGACACTTTTTTAAGGGGATGATTAGACCGTCAAACTGAACAACTTTCTCTATGGAAGCAACATCGAAATCGCGAAAAAAAAATCTGCTGTCCCATAGGTACATTTGGCTCGAGTAGGTTTGCAGTTTTGTATGGAAGAGCTGATTTTTTTTTGCGATTTCGATGTTGCTTCAGATCAGTTTGCCGGTCTGATCATCCCCTTAAAAAAGTGTCAGCATATTAAGAAGGACCCTGTGTATGAGAGATAAATCTCCATCCAACGATTTGTGAATAACAATCAGTAATCAACATTTAACAACAATAACGCAAATCCGAAATTAAATGTAAATAATTAAATCGAAACAGTAAGCTACATTTACATTACCATAATCAACAGGCCAAATATTTTTATTTGTATGCTGGCGTCCGAAAAACCGTGTCGCGTGATATAATGCCGTCTCTTATGAAAGCGGGGGAGATTCAAATATAGAATTTTATATCAGTCGCGTCTACTCTTGTTTTATTTTTTAATTTCGCCGAACGATGTCACTAACCGAAGACTGTGAATGGGGACGACGCGAATAGACGCATGCCATAATCTGACCACGGATCCGAACACTAAAAATAAAATTTAAGAGTAAAGTAAATAAAAGTAATAACTGGCAGGAACTTTAAAAAAGAAAGCTCTCTCATAATTTCAAATTTAGAAACCAAGTGTTCTAGTGGCTTTAAAAAAGTGGAAAGAATGACGTCGCAGCAATATTTCACTGTACACTTGCCTCGTAAGTCAGTGTAGTGGTCCCTAAAATAGAATCTTTGTATATTTTTTGTGGAAAGCAGGTGCGAGGCACCACATGATACTGGCAGGTAGTGGCCGAACTAACCCACTGCCCACTTCCTTAATAAAAAAATGTTTTTAAAAATAAAAATGGACGTGTATCCTTAGCAAGGAGTTTTTATGTCCCTCCCTAATGGCTAGGTGTTAATCGGGCGAGTTAAAAAAATTCTTTATACACATTGCTCCAAAACGAATTTTTATTTTTCGAAGAAGCATGTTCGTTACATTTTTTGTTTTGTTTACGTTGTAACTATTTTATTAGGAAGTGTTATGGCAGAGTATTATTAGACGTCGCTGATTAATGAATATGGAATTCTTGTGGCTTACTCTTATACTTTTTATAAAAGATTGAATGAAATTCTCTTCACGAATTTATTTATTAGGATGATGCGTCAAAATTAAAATGTTTGTTAATTAAAAGTTTCAAAGATGTTTCGTCATTCTGATGTTAGGATTGGTTTAGGTACCCACCCTTCCTTTTAATTTATACAGTTGTAAACATATTTTTAGTACGCACCGACTCCATAATAATAAGACCTCGATTTTCATAGGAATGTCTGATTAGTACTTACCTGAAACAAGAAAAAATATTTATTAAAAACATCAAGACAACATGCATTAATAAAACAGTACAATACCTCATTGTCAATATAAAGTGATGATCGTTCTTTATAATATCTCAAATACCATCGTCCATTCAATGGACAGACGTAGATACAGGTTTTTATGAAAATTCGATTGTTCCCTTATTAGACACTATCGAATAAATTAGAAACTAGAAACTATAAAAATAAATTATTGATTTACTTAGATTATAAAATATCTCACTCATTTACAAATTATAACTCGATGAATTTTACATTAGTCATAGCCGAGCTTAACAGTGTTAAGAAAATGGAATCTTTATGCAGGTACAGCGGGGACACTGCCCTTACCATTTCTCTAAGTGATTCGGCGTATACTAGACACAAATTATAAGGTACATACAACATACGGGGTCCCTCTAATTATGTTGACACCTTTTTAAGGGGATGATCAGACCATCAAACTGAATAACTTTCTCTTTTTAGAGTAGATTTGCAGTTTTGTATGGAACAGCTGATTATTTTTTTGCGATTTCGATGTTTGTGCCATAGAAAAAGTTTGTTCAGTATGACGGGATGATCAGAATCATCCCCTTAAAAAGTGTCAGCATATTAAGAAGGACCCTATACAGGCTGAAATTGATATCATTAGCATCCTTTTCAAATAATAGTCTACCCATCAAACTGAACAACTTTTACTATGGGACGAAACAGGTCGGGACAAAAAAAATCTGCTGTAGCATACATTTGAGTCGAGTAGACATTGCAGTTTAGTATGGATCAGCAGATTTTTTTTTGCTGCGATCTGTTTGCCCACACAGTAAAAGTTGTTCAGTTTGATGGGTAAAATCTTAGTTGAAAAGGATGCTAATGATATCAATTTCACCCTGCATGGAGCAAACCAACCGGAGTAAAAAAAATCTGCTGTTGCATACATTCGAGCCGAGTAGGCATTGCAGTTTAGTATGGAACAACTGATTTCTTTTTTGCTATGATCGGTTTGCTTCCGTGTTGTTGAGTTTAATGTGTAGACTCTTAGTTTAAAAGGATGCTAATGGTGTAAATTTCACCCTATAGAGGTACTGAGAGCCAAAGTGGTGTACCTAACCTTTTACGACGAGCAGATCGACTTTACACCATTATGACCTGGTAAAAGGGATGTAAGTGCCTTGGTGGTTAAGAGGATTACACAACTAGCTCTCTCCTATTGAAATGCGCTACAAGTGCTAGGTACTTTCATTGCCAAGAATGTTGACAAGTTGGTTCCTAAAACTCTCCTGTGCCGTTATGCCAAATAGGTTACTAAAACTTGGAATGATCCCAAACGTCCCACACTTGTTCATTAACACCAAAAGTCGAGTAAAAAAACATAGCCACAAAATGGCAATATCTTGTAACGAACAAGCAAGTAATTGAAAGCAAAAGTGTCAACACCTCAACTTGGTAGCTCTTAGCGTGGGCAAGTCCATTTAGAAGACAAGAGTCCATTAGCATACGGCCTTTGAACACCCCGGCACGGCCGCCAAGCCCATATACTGTTTGTTTGATTAGGCAACAGAATGACCCTTGTCTGTGTAGGTAAACTATTTAACGGTATGCTGACGCGTATTTTCCTATGGGTGAGTCTATAGATTATAAATAGGACAAGTAGCGAGTGGTTAATAATAGTATTCTTAATAACTACTTTAAGATTCAAAGCTTAGGGTGGCTTAAGCCTCCGAAACGAAGGAGTACCACCTTTTCCATCTTGTGTAAGCTCTTGCTAGAAGCAAGACCTGTGTCCTTGTGGTGAGACCTTGGACTAAGTTGATCTAGACTTCTAAAGTCTAGAATCTAAAGATACGTGGGTCGACGGGGGAACCACTGGACACTTCCAGTTGGAGATACTGTCTTTAAAGGGATGTATACCTTCACCATAACGGATACGAATACCAGAAAGGAGACAACAGATGTGAGCAAAATTTTTTTACGCAACCTATTTAGTTCGTCATTGCAAAGGCATATTCTTTTCTCTTCCTGAAATCAGGGGATCCCGGAGAAAAGACTGTGCCTTTGCTGTATCTATCCTGTTGTAACTATCGATCAATTACTCTTACTCAGGAAGTCAGCCATGTTGGGGATAATCACAAAACATACCTATAGGCTAAGGCCGTAGATTATCCTGACAGCTAGTCTGACCGGTAATCGAACTATCTTCAGAACGATGCCCTAATCTAAATGGCTATTAACGCCATGATGAGGCTAATTTCCTAGGCAAAAAGGTGAAATGTCTAAGGCGCGATTTATACTGAAGAGACGTGTGGCGGTGGCGGATAGTCAAAGTAACACAATTATAAACCTTATAGTACGTAGCATAGCGTCGTTTGGAGAATTACGCCCGCGTCTCCATGCGACGTCACCTGGAAGCGCGGGCGTAATTCTCCTTTACGACAAAAACGACGCTATGGTACGTACTATAAGCTTTATATTGTGTTACTTAGATTATCCGCCACCGCCACACGTCTCTTCTGTATAAAACGTGGCTTAGGAGTCTTAGTTGATAATATTATGAATGAAACCTGCTGTACGATAAGTTCACTAACATTGGCTCTTTCTAATCCAAATCATATGGAATACCTACACCTGGCTTATCGACATTCTTACATTACATATTACGTAATGTAAAATCTGACGTATACTCGATATTTATTTTGGACGCCCACGCAAGGTCACACAAATCTCAGTTTATGTTAGTTTAATGTTAAACCTAACCTTATATTTGAATTTAACTGTAGGTCAAATAACTATTTGAGCATCTCAAGTAGCTGTAATAAAAATATTTTTATGATCACAGTAAACATATTGTTTGCTCATGAATATTAAAACAGCGATGTCATTTAATAAGCATTTCTTGGTTTACGCATTGCACCACTTTCTACATTATGTATGGTTTTCTGAATTTATGGAGCAAAAGATGAAGGGACGGAGCTTAGATAAATGGTATTCGCTGCTGAGCAAAGACCAATCATTACCCGACTGTGCCAGAAGGAGGGTTATGTTTTTCGAGTGTATGTATGTATGTAGAGGTATGTATGTCAATTTCTTTGGCATGCCCTACAGTCTAAACGGCTTGATGGATTTTAACATATGAGGTGTCTTTAGATTCGTAAAAATTGTGAGAGTGAGATAGGGTATATTATTTCAAGATGGCGTCTGCGAATTAAAAAAGAGAAGGGGAAGTAAACAAAATTTTTTTGTACAAAATTACTATATGAGTATTGAATGAAGGCTTGTGAACAGCAGATTCCAAGTATATAATTATTATAGTACTTTTATGCTACCATTTTGACATAAAAGTAAAAAGTATGAAATAAACTTCATTATTAAGAAAAACCAAAAACCTGACTGCACGAAAAAATTTGTTACTGAAATGAGAAAAAACAAGCTCTATAATAATTAATCAGCTATACCTACTGTAAGGTTTTATTAATTTTCATAAGGTTTTATTGATACCTTGCACTGGCCACACTGGCGGCATCGGTTGAAGGACGAGGTTTTGGGCGAATGAGGGCAGCTAGTCTCGGACAGTAGAGTCGCACAGACGCTACCATTGTAAATTAAGATAATAAGTTTTGAACAACAGTTGGCTAATTTGGTTGATGTTGGATAGTTATAATAATTAATAAATTAAGATGATACGTTTTAATGTTGGATAATCATAAATACTTAAGTATAATAGAAGATGGACAATATATGTTTTGAAAAGGATATTGTGTTGGTTATTTCTGAGATAGTTCTACATCTCAGAAGTGGGATGAACTTTTCTGGTAAGTGCACGCCTACAATTACTCATGTATAAGTAATATGATTTGAAATATGATAGATACCATTTTTGTATATTAGTGAACCCATTAGTTATGAGAATATTGAAAGTATCAAGATGAATACAAATTCACTGCATAAGAAATGCGTATCCCTTAGTCACATTATTTCTACACATAAATCAAAGTCAAGGTTCTGATGAATGAATGATGGTCAATCATGAAATAACCTTGAAATTTCCGTACCTCTTGTTGGAGCGATACCATTCGTTGGTAACAAAACAAATGTATCAAGTTTCAGTTTCTTTATAAGCTACGCTAGGGAACGCTTTGTTTGTTTATACTTGGTAACGTGATAAACTTATATGATGATTGTGAGTTGTTCCCATTGTGTTATTAGGTTTTGATTCCTTTAAATACATATGTATATTAACATTTACGATTTGCCGTAAAAAAAAAAATACGGCGAGTTTCAGCTATTGATGAAGGGATTGGACTCTGGAAACTCCTAAGCGGAAACGGTCTCGCTTCTAACACAGACGAGTTAGCATGCACCCGGGCAGCTGCAGCCACGGCCACAACCGCCACATGCTAGAGCTATAACAAACATGGAGGATGGAGCCAGCGCGATTGTGTTGGATGGAGAAGGACTTGCAGAGGGGAGTCGCGGTTGCAGCAGGGTGCCTGGTGCTGGGTTGAGCAACGAGGCGAGCAGCAGTTGCAGCAGGGCGCCTGATGCTGGGTCGAGCTGCGAGGCGAGCCGCAGTTGCAGCAGGGTGCCTGGTGCTGGGTTGAGCAACGAGGCGAGCCGCAGTTGCAGCAGGGCGCCTGGTGATGGGTTGAGCAACGAGGCGAGCCGCAGTTGCAGCAGGGCGCCTGGTGCTGGGTTCAGCAACGAGGCGAGCCGCAGGTGCAGCAGGGCGCCTGATGCTGGGTCGAGCTGCGAGGCGAGCCGCAGTTGCAGCAGGGTGCCTTATGCTGGGTCGAACTGCGGGGCGAGCCACAGTAGCACCAGGGTTCCTGATGCTGGGTCCAGCAACGTGTGAGGCTCGAAAACGGAGCAGACTATCTGATGGGTGCGATAGGAAGGAACGAGAATCTGCGAGCGGTGATTGCCGCACAAAAGGTCATGTAATTCATCTTTTTCTTCTATGGTTAAGGATAATTAAAATAATAAAATCCATTGATACTGTGCCAGCCATCAAACCTGAACGCTATATCGATTAATAGAGATATTATAACTGAATTCAATCTTTCAGAAAATAACTATCATAACGTAAGGGTTAAAAAGTGCTGGGATGCGAAGACTATAAAATTATAGTGAGTCTCACCTCACTAAGCAAAAACTCACACGGCAATTGCACGGCAAGCTAAAACCTGGTACCTGGTGCCTCAATATTATTTGAGACGGATAATGAACAGAATATTGGAATGAGTTCAAAGGTTAATCAAATTAAATTCTTCATGAAATTGTCATGGCGATGGGCTCACTCCCCGTCGCACTGGACGGAGTTTCGGTGCTGGTGAAGCGTGGATGGTCTGGGGCTTCGGAATGTCTCTGACTGCCCCTCGGGGAATATGCTTAGTCGTCAGCATATGCTTATGCTTAAAATTGTCATAGTAACTTGTGACCTTTTTCTTTCTATTCTAAGAATATGAATCATTTATTTATGAAACATGAGTATTACAGTAGATCAAGTCAGGCTAAGTGCGATGAACTAGGTACTAGTGGCGCGCGGGCTCCACCTACATACTATTTCTAATAAGGCGAAGCCGGGTTCTCTCTCTGTGTCACTGAAATAGATAGGACACAAACCGAAGTCGTATGTAGATTAAAACAATACAGGACCAACGAAGGCTCAGCCATGATCACATTTGATCCTCAGGATTGGCAACAATTTAGTACATTACGTGGATTCTGCAAAAGTGACTTTGACGAATGATGGTTTGACCGCTACCTGTTTCTTGTACGATCGAGAATGATAGTTTGTTAGAAAAACTCATGCTGGATAGCTTACTCCAAGTGTCTATCCAGTAGTCACATAATAATTCCTACACACGATGGCTACAAGTTATCCAACGTACAAGATGCTGACGAGTGCCTTGAAAGAGTTACAGTAATAGTTCATAATAAAATTTATGATGTTGCGAGTATTAGGGCTGCTGCGGGAACAGCAATATTTACTGGTAGCGAGTTGTTGAAATCCAAAATTGTAGGGAAACCAAATATGACAAATACGTATGTAACGAACGAACGATAAAATGAAAACTGGAACTTCCATAATTTGTTTATATTTAGTATTTCAATAATTTCGCTGTCACATTTGCTGCTGAGCGCGTAAAAACAATCTGTCTTCGGATCGGGCTAAGGGCCCGTCCGCAAGAATGCTACTTGAGAATCTCAAGTTGAGATATTTAAAATAAATAATAATAATAATAAATAATTCTAACCATGTTGCTATACGTTATACAAAATTAGATGGATAGAGATAGGTAAAATATTCTAGATGTTTGGTGGTTGTGGGAGACATGCTTGTTACACGTATAGTGTGTTTACAAGATTGCACATGGCTTAGTTTTTATAACAATAACACCGTGCTTAGTACAGTCAGTATCAAAAGTAAAAGATAACGAAAGTATCTACCTTAAAATTATTAGATGATGTTATATTCGTGTTCGTAATTTTATTGTTAGCTTTGAAGGTGATAACTTCACCTTAACATTCTACACGTTACATCTACCTATAACTTAGTATGAAGATAGATTTGCTTGTGTAAGATTAATTTCATTTTGAATTGCGCCCAACTTAATTGGCTTTAGTTGATGACTGTACCGTGGCATCTTCGAAAATATTTCTTATTTTCGCGTTCTGAAAGAGTGCGCGTAGTTTATAGACGGTATGCGGATCGGATTTGTCGAACCAACAAACTGATTATATTATCTCGAACGGTTTAATGAAAATCGGCATGCGTTTAGTTGATATGGTATCTACAAGCAAGACAAAGCCCATAGAACTCCTTCGGCGTTACAGACAGTGTTCTGCACACGATAAAACGAGTAAGGCTACACTAATATTACCAAGATAAAATCGAGTTAAAAACAGCCGATGCAACGTCCTAAACTTTAGACACCCGACCGATTGTTCAATGAAATGCTGCATGCAGGCATCATAAGATTCATTAAAAAATTAAATCGATCTATGTACCCGAATTATTGTTGTAAATAAAAGGGGGATGGCGGTTCTCGGTTAATACTTGAATTACCATACTAATTAATTTAAACACTGAAAAAGAAGATACCCAAGATTATCCAAGTTAGAATTATGATTTATGACCGAAGGTACTCCGAGAAGAAACTATTTTGATAATCTTTTTGGCCCAGTATTTTGGGTGAGCATTTGAATAATGTGAGCGATGCAACCTCCTCAAAATAGAAAGAGAGCGCAATAAAAAAAGAAATATATATTAATAATAACGATGCTTTAAGTATGTCTTTGTACCGTCTATTAAATGCTAGTATCTAATTATTTCATGTCAGCATGAGCTGTATCGCATGGAAATCACTCATTCTGGTTCAGATTTGTCAATTTTATTTTGAAAAATATAAAATTTCCTACCAGAGAAGGTAAAACAAGATTCCACAGATGTATAAAGCAGATATCTGATTATTTTCCTAAGTACTTATTGGAGTCTAAGTACTTATTATAGATTTACTTTAAGTACCGAGTATCAAGAAATGATTAAAAAAAAAAAAAAAAAACGAAAGATTATATTTTATTTTATGATTTCAAAAGTTTTTTCGGTCTAAAGAACTTTAAAAGTTCTAATTAAAAATTTGATTGATGATGGTCTTTGAAAGGTAATAAGAAAATATTTAGATAGCATAAATATTGGTCAACATAAAGTAGTGAAATAAAGCATTTACTTACCTATGATGACATCGTCTTGTTGAAATAAATTTCATTTTATTGACAGCTATTATTTGGTTTAGATAACTGAGGATAAACCTAAGATCGATACAATAATTGGTCTAAGGATAAACCTAGAATAGGTGGATGGATAATAAGAAAGCATGACATGGAGCCACATTCCTGGGTCTTCCTAATGGTTGGTTGGATTAATTAAATTGTTGTTTTATATTGTTCTTACATAAAAAGAACCGTTGTGTGAAGAAAATTAACGATAATTAAGAGTTTAAAAATCGAGACTTTTGTTTAGCTGACGTAACAGATTAACAACTATCTATCTACTCTTATGACTATCTGTCTGTAAGAAATTACCTACTATAATACTTATACGTTTTAATACAGTTTGATATTGCAAGTCTAGTGTTTAAAAGCCAATGAGATAAATAATATATGAGATAGATAATTGACACAAATTTGTAATGGACAAAATAGTCGGTGGTCTTTTAGTTCGTATAAATTTCCAGCGTTAATGTCTGAGTGCCTGTACAAATTGTCAGGACGGGATACCCACAACAAAAATTGGTTATTTGATAAAGTCAGTCGGTCTTAAGAGGCCATGATAGCTGAGGATGACTTTGAATTCGGAACCTGTCTTGAGTCTAAGAGACATAATGTACTATAAATTGACCGTTGTGGATTCTTTTACAAAGCTCTTATTCATCAAACTGATCAAAAATGCAAGCGGTGGTTATAGGTTCAGAATCTTATCAGAATGATATAATGTTATTAAATACCGAGCATTAGATAACATTGACTGTTACGCTGCATATTGTGACTACAAAATTGTTAGTTGTTTGTTTTTCAGTTCGGGTGCAGCAAGAGCATGGAAAACGTTCATTATTTGCTTCGCCTGAATAAGATACTGGATAATTATGGTTGATTCGTTAAACTGACACCATTAAAAGAGAGGTTCGGTTTACGGATTTATTAAGTTTGGATACTGAATATGGTTGATCTGTTAAACCAACACCAATAAAAGAGAGGTTTGGTTTACGGATTTATTAAGTTTGGATACTGAATATGGTTGATCTGTTAAACCAACACCAATAAAAGAGAGGTTTGGTTTACGGATTTATTTTGGTTGGATAAAACAATAGAAATTGGCTAGTTAAAGGGTTACACTATTGTAACCATTCATATTTCATTTATTAATTGTTGATTGGAAATGTTGCATAAAATGGTATAATTAATTTGTGGTACAGCAATCTGCCTCTTCAAGGCATTCAATGTCATCATTTTTATTAAATAACTTAAAATGTCAAAATAATTAGAATTATTAACAGAGGTAATATATTAATATTTGGTTGTTATTGGATGGTTAATGGTTATACAACTTGTTAATGAATAAGCGCAAAACCTCATACACCCCAACTGATTTATAACAAAACAATTAGATTAAAACAATAATTTCATTGTTTTGATAGTTAAAATTTAAAATGCGGATAAATTATAAGTTTTCAGGCATAAATGATTTGTAATCATTTCAGCAAAGAATGAAAGCGCTAACGTGCTCATGGATACATTTTAAGAATATTGCTTTGGTAGTAAGTAGGGTGAGAGTGCCCGAGCGGTGGGTTGAGATCGAGTTCAGTAAATTTTAAATGTTACTAACATATTACTTAATATTTTGAAAAAAATTACCTATGTTGAAACCATGATAACCATGATAAGTTTAGAATCGAGACCTCTGCTCTCGATTCTAAACAAACTACTTTCTAGTTTTGCTTTAATTCATTAATACGTTGTATAATTGGTTAGATGCCTGGATATAAGGACAGATCATTATTAGAGTTGGCACATAATTTTACCGGGGATTGATGTTTTGTATAGTACCCAATTAGTTTGTTAGTTGTTTAAAAGAATTAAGATAAAGAGATACAATATTTTGTAGTGGATGCCACAAATAATTCATTGCATATAAAAGCAGTAAAATCACTATAGTTTATTGATGAATTGGGTTTGTTTGTTGTTGTTTGTTTTGTTGTTACATTGTTGTAATGTTTATTTATTGTTACATTGTTGTCATTAGTACCTACTATTTATATAACTGTTTGTTAAAATTTATTAATTTTACTTATTAATTATTATGATAAAAACCAGGTAGGTAATCAATTTATTTGCTTGGTTTATCTAGTACAGTCTAGTTGGTTTAAAAAAAAAAGAATGCATTTACTTATACATCATTTACCAGTAAACATTTAATATTATAATTAAGTTAATCAACACAAAAATAATGTTTACGAACAATTTATTCTTATGACAATTATTTGTTTGGTCAATCAACTAATTGACCAAAAAGCTATTCAGCATGGCAACGCTGCGCTGCTAGCATTATGGGCTCCTTTGCGTCAGATTCAGGATCGACGAGAGGCGGGTTATTTGACTGAGCTTGTATTTCATTGTTTTGACGAAGCTAAGTGCTGATTTATGTCTACTTTTCTTTGTTATCAACTTATTAATCTAATGTTTATGTTGTATACATAGTGTAAAATATATTTGATATTTAGGTACTTTATGTATAAAAGCTAGTAAACAGTTGGCTAATTTGGTTGATGTTGGATAGTTATAATAATTAATAAATTAAGATGATACGTTTTAATGTTGGATAATCATAAATACTTAAGTATAATAGAAGATGGACAATATATGTTTTGAAAAGGATATTGTGTTGGTTATTTCTGAGATAGTTCTACACTACGTTGTTTATGCAAATATAATTTGAATGTTATTAGGTAGGTACCTATTGCAGGCGGGCACAAACCAATAATCAACAAATAGGTAGGTTTTGTAATTTTTGTTGTCCCCGTTTGTGATACCTACCTATACTTCATTCCAAATAAGAACGACGAGATTTAACGATTCCTATTTAGCTTTCTGGCCATTTCTGTAATTATATTTGCATAAACAAAGTAGGTATGGCTGATTAATGATTATAGAGCTTGTTTTTCTCTTTTCATTACCAATTTTTTTTCGTGCAGTCGGGTTTTTTTATCTTAGAGACGATGGAGTTATAAAACTTAAGGGTATATTACTATTGGCGCGCTCCACACAAACGAAGTCTGGTTATATTTTCAATAGGTACTAACCAATTAAAGTCAATGAAATTTTTCAGAAACAATCTAGAAGGTAATCTTTATTCTTGTATCTTGTCAGATTTTCCATTAAATGTATAGTTTTAAAGTTACCGTGCCTCAAAGATTTCCATACAAATCTTAAATTAATCCTAGTATTGAAACTGTATATTTTAACGAAAATCGGACAAGATACAAGCACAGAGATTTGTTACTAGATTGTATCTGCAAAATTTCATTGAATTTAATTGGTTAGTATTGAAAATATCACAAGACTTCCTTTTGTATGCAGCGCGCATTTACGCAATCAGAATAAACTTCTCTTAAAAACTAAAGCTTTAAACTCAACTTCATAACTTTTTATCTCCGTAGTTTTATCATAATAGTAAAGGACGGACCCAACTAACGTAACGTAAGTGGCCCGTAGTGGCCTGATTTGTGTTGCATGTAGGTCGTCGCAGCGTCGCCGGCCGCATTATGTTCATTATTCATTTATACAGAGCCTTTGCCTCGTCATCCTTCAGTGTATGAGGTACTAATCATGTTAATATGCGGTTATTTGAGAGCTCCTTGGAACCTCAAGAAATGGGACACAAATACGGAGTCTTTTCTCTTAGGTTTCGAATGTTAAGATGCATCTCTTTCTAGCCTACCACGATGGATATTTTCGTGATTTTATTATCGTATTAATTTCAATCAAGCTTCAGGGCTGCAATCGCGGTAAATATTCGGTGATTGAACCGTGATTGGACTACGTACGAACCATAACTTTTGACACATTTGGTATTGCGCTAATCGCGGTGCTGCTACTGCCGTTTTGATAGATCGCTCAGAGGTCAAGAGCTGGCAGTTACGTAGAGTTTAGCGCGATGCGGAATTCAGCACAGTTGAATAGTCATTGGATTGCATTGTGATTAGAACTGAAATTGGATAAGAATAGAACTTCGATGTTTTAACTTAGCGCAATCGGGGTGCTGATTTCTGTTAATAACATGTTGTTATTGATGTGTACCTACATACAGGGTCTAACTTAATTTACTAACACTTTTTTAAGGGGATGTTCAGACCATAAATCTGAGCAACTTTCTCTATGGGACCAACATCGAAATCGCGAAAAAATATGAGCTGTCATTGGCTCGAGTAGGTTTTCAGTTTTGTATAGAACAGCAGATTTTTTATTCACGATTTCGATGTTAGTCTCACAGAGAAAGTTGTTCAGTTTGATGGTCTGGTCACCCTTAAAAAAGTGACATCATTTTAAGAAGGACCCTGTATATTATACTTATGCCATTAACCTCTTGGGAAACCATCAAAATTTAGATATATTATGTTGTTAATGGTGATACTATGGGACAAACAGAAAGAACCTCTAATGTACAGATAATTTTCTGTTTTTTTTTGTTAGTTGTTTTGTAATACGTAAAACAATGGCTTCTGAATTTCCGTTGTTTCTACTTAGATTTGAACATTCGTGTCCGTAGCAACAAGTATCCAAACTAAATCAATCGGTTGGTGATAGCAGAAAGGTGGATCGATTCGTTAGAAAGCTCAAGGACGTTCATGTTTCAGACGTCTGAATAGCGATACTTGACATAGGGTATGTACATTGTACATATTTAAGTAGAAGTAGCTATACGACGTGTTAATGAATTAACGCAAAACTAAAATCATGGTTTCAACAAAGGTTATTTATTTCAAAATATTAAATAATTTGTTTGTAAAATTTAAAATTTACTGAACTTGATCTCAATCCACCGTTTTGCACTCTCTACTACCAAAACAAGATTCTTAAAATGTATCCATGAGCATGTTAGCGCTTACATTCATTTCTGAAATGACAACAAATCATTTTTGCCTCAAAACTTAAAATGCTAATAACTTTAAATTTTAACTATCAAAATAATGAAATTATTGTGTCAATCTTATTATTTTGTTATAAATCAGTTGGGGTGTATGAGGTTTTGAGCTTATTCATTAACACGTCGTATATTATATCAAGCTTGATGCGTACGACCACAGAGTACTATAATTACTACCGTGTACGAGCGACAATTAGAAGATATCTATCTTATGTTTTCCGTGAAAATAGACGTTATGGAACTCGAAGTAAAAGCATATGACGTGCAAGCGTGCAACGCACATTTTTTATGCGTCGAGTTACAAACCGAAAGTATTATACAGGATGTACCGAACAGCCCTCCGTAGACTGAAACGGTGAACTCAGACCATCTGAACAACTTTCACTATGGAGCCTACTTCAGGAAACGCGTAAAAAAGCAGCTGTCCCATACAGCAGTTTTGTAAACAGCTGATTTTTTTTCGCGTTTCCTGAGGTAGGCTCCATAGTGAAAGTTGTTCAGTTTGATGGCCTGAGTTCACCGTTTCAGTCTGCGGATGGTTGTCCTTTACACCCTGTATGTTTTTCGCTATAAACTTTATTACATTATATTCGTCAAGATCAAGCAAGACCTTAATAGAAAAATAAAAGTACCAACTGATGTTTTATAACAAAGTAATTATAATTTATTTTAAGCAAGACTGCTAAGTTTATTGCGATAAGTTTTGAAATAAATCTTCGAGTCGTCTTTTAATTAAGACATTATATCTAAATTAGAAGAGTAATAACAAAAGTTTCAGAACTTAGGGTTTATTTTAAACATGCTGCTTAGTGCTTACAATGATAAACTTGAAAAACAAGAAACTCAAAATCCACATTAGTGACGGTCTCCACAAAAGTTATTTAATTTTGGTATAGCTACAATATTAAGAGAAGTTTATTCCGAATGCGTAAATGCGCGCCAACAGTAATATACCCTTAACATTTGGTTCTCACAAATGTAGTTTATCTCAAATATTTCAAAAAAGTTAAAATATATTTTAAGAAATCAATATATTGTAAATCGTGTTTGCGTAACTTTTTTTTAGACATACAGGGTGAAATTGATATCATTAGCATCCTTTTAAACTAAGAGTCTTCCCATCAAACTGAACAACTTTTACTATGGGAGCAAACAGATGGAAGCAAAAAATCTGCTGTTCCATACTAAACTGCAATGCCTACTCGATTCAAATGTATGCAACAGCAGATATATATATATATTTTTTGCTTCTATCCGTTTGCTCCAATAGTAAAAGTTGTTCAGTTTGATTTGAGACTCTCAGTTTAAAAGGATGCTACTGATATCAATTTCACTCTGTATAGTAGTAGTATGTAGTTAGTACATATTACTGGAGAAACAATCCCAATGTTGACGTCTTAGTATAGAATTGGAAAATCAATCAGCTTGGTCCTAGATGGGAGTTTTATTGTACTATACTACTAGTACCTAATGTCCAGTTTCTAGAGAAACGCGAAAAAAAATCTGCTATCCCACCTCTGTACCTACCCGACTCAATTTTTTTTCGCGTTTCCTGGGGTAGGCTCCATAGTAAAAGTTGTTCAGTTTGATGCTCTGAGTTCACCGTTTCAGTATTTGCTAGGCTGTCACTTACACCCTGTATAATTAATAATCTTTTTTCTCATAGTATTATGTATGTACCATTAAAATGAAGTAGGAATATTATGATCCACAGATTGTAATGTAACTCTTTTACTGACCAATGACCTACAAAACAATTTTTTAGTTTTATATATTAAACTGGACAATACTAGTAGTATAGTACAATAAAACTCCCATCTAGGACCAATGGACCCTGTATATGTGCTTGCACTTTCACCTATCACAAAGTATACTTATCCATACCATCCATTACGATCGAAATGATGTGCATACTGCATAGTAAAGAACACCACGAACAGCTATGGACCTTCGCACACGATCGACTGTAAATCGTCGACAATATGCATGATGATGCTATTAAAGCTTACATCTCCATTCCATATTAATAATCGAATAGTACATTTCATTAATTCTTTATCTGGTCGAATTTATTTTCTTAGTTTTATTGTATACAGGGTCCTTCCTACTATGCTGACACTTTTTTAAGGGGATGATCAGATCATCAAACTGAACAACTTTGTCTATGGGACAAACATCGACATCGCGAAAAAAATCTGCCGTCTCAACATCGGGCTCGAGTAGGTTTACAGTTTTGTATAGAACAGATATTATATTATATTTTTTATCGCGATTACGATGTTGGTGCCATAGAGAAAGTTGTTTAATTTGACAGTCTGATCATCCCCTTAAAAAAGTGTCAGCATATTAAGAAGAACTAGACTTAAGGCGCTTGTGACGTACGTCTTCGTTAATCCTAAAATAGATTAATGCACTCTCACGTTTGAGCGTTACATCAAATCGTTTGAACACAGCTTATTAAAATATGCGTGTACGCACGCAATACACTGACATGATAGTGACTGGTGTAGGATCGCCCTTGGCACGCCTACTATTAGATATTCATTAGAACATCTTGGAATTTAATCTTCAAATGTTTGTTACTCAAGATCTTAAGTAGGTACCTATAATGTGTATTTTGATATGTGATTCCGTTTGATCAAAGGTTATTATGACACCTAACCAGTCAGGTTATGGGCCCGGGATGTTTTCGCTATGCGAGCGCGAGAGATCTGGATCCCTAACCTTTACCTTTCCTTTTATTATTGTTGGTTGGGCTATTTCAAGCAAGGGTCGTTATATAACACTGCGACCATCGCTGGTCTATTGTATTCGCCCCAAGCTCACCCATATTTTACGCATACCTCCAAACTTATGGTATTTTCTTTTCATTGTGGGTATGCAGGTTTCCTCACGATGTTTTCCTTCACCGTCGAGCTAGTGATAATGATAAATACTACCGTACATAAATTCCATAGAACTTAGTGGTACAGGCCAGAAATCGAACCGCCGCCTCATGATTTAAAGTCAAAGTCAAAATTGTTTATCCAAAATAATATCACATACATAACTTTCTAACGTCATGTTTTTGAATCTACCACCGCGTCGGAAGGTGTTCCGTTGTAGAGAAGATGCGGCCAGAAACTCTACAACACACTTCTTTTAATCAAAACAAAATATACAAAGTTCCAATATTAAATTAAATAGTGTAACATTGTCAAGACCAGACATTTCAGTCATTCAAATAATCATCGAGGTTATAGTAACCATTTTTACAGAGGACTTGTTTAACATGGGACTTAAACTTTTTGTCTGCCAAGTTTAGAATATTCTCTGGTATCTTATTATAATAGATTGAGTCTCTAGCTCTCTTCCGTATGGACTATCATCGCTCTCAACCTAACCTAACCTAACTAAACTTGATAACCTTCTTTACCGATTTAAAGATTCTACGAACCAAATTTAAAAGTCACAGAACTCTTCAACATTTTATTTACTTAATGTAGTTTCGTAATAGCCAAACCTAATTTGGTTTAAGCAATACCATTAACACAATACGACGATTTTAGTCGTAAACTAAAGGATACGGTTATCAATGGCATTACGAACAAAGGAAATGAAATATAATGCCTGGTTTTATCGCCAAGGTGATACGAGGTCATTGACTGTTAAGTGTATCTAATCTTATTGTTTTTGTACGAAATGCATTTGATTTCCTTACTGATTAGAGACTGGGGAAAGATATTAGAGATGATGAGATTGTGGAGGAACTACTTGTGGGCGGTTCCTCCGGTGAAAAGGGAAGGTCTTCCGTCAGGGTAGGTATGAAGCCTTGGGACCAGCCGTGGTCCAACAGTTCTTAGTTGAAACTTGTATGTACAGGGTCCTTCTTAATATGCTGACAGTTTTTAAGGGGATGGCCAGACCAGCAAACTGAACATCTTTCTCAATGGGACCAACATCGAAATAGCGAAAAAAAATCTGCCGTCACATACATTTGGCTCAAGTAGTTTGCAGTTTTGTATGGAGCAATAGATTTTTATCGCGATTTTGATATTGGTCCCATAGAGAAAGTTGTTCAGTTTAATGGTCTGATCATCCCCTTAAAACAATGTCAGCATATTAAGAAGGACCCTATATAGAATCTCTGTGATTATTTCTCTTGCGCGATTCATGTCTTGTATACGATTGTGAACCTTATGTATAGAATCAAAGATTGTTGCGTTGGTGACACGATGATTTTTTTGATCGAAGTAAGTATATTTTATTGGTTGATGATTGGCTGGAATTTACGTTATCGCATCGGTTCGACAGACTCCTAAAAAAAATGAATTAATTTGAATATTTAACAAAATAAAAGTCATCTTATACTAAGCTTTATAATAATTATCCACTATTATAGCTACTGATCGTAGAAAAAAAGGAAAAATAAATAAATCAAAATACAGATCCATATAACAATCTCACAGACCCGGAACCATAACATCAAATGTTTTGTAATCATTTGATTCGAATCCCAATTAGCTTTTATTACTTTTCAATAGATTTGTGCTTCGTCAGCAACTTTCTCTTTACATTTATTTACGTTATTAATTACTAAAGCAAGCTCATTAAACATGCCAATGTAGATTTATCCACACACTTTTCATTACCGAGAAAGCTGTAACATGATAGCAAATGTTAGTGCATGCCATGACGTGACAAAGTAGAATTGGACCGTAAAAGTTATGGATAAGCTATACTGTAGGTGCATAAACTTTCTTTATCAATGTGTCTTTAAGCATAAAATGCCCATTTCCCATAATAAAAACATAAATAACCGATAAGTATACAGGGTCCTTCTTAAGAGAAGTTTATTCCGAATGCGCAAATGCGCGCTGCATACAAACGAAGTTTGGTGATATTTTCAATACTAACCCATTAAACTAAATGAAATTTTGCAGAAACAATCTAGCAACAAATCTCTATGCTTGTATCGTGTCCGATTTTGGTTAAAATATACAGTTTCCATGCTATAATTTGAGATATGGATGGAAATCTTTGTGGCACTGTAACTTTAAAACTGTACATTTTAAGGAAAATCTGACACGATACAAGCATAGAGATTTGTTTCTAGATTGTTTCTGCAAAATTTCATTGAGTTTAATCGGTTAGTATTGAAAATATCACCAGACTTCGTTTGTATGGAGTGCACTTTTTTAAAGAGATGACCAGACCATCAAACTGAACAACTTTCTCTATGGGACCAACATCGAAATCGCGAAAAAAACAGCTGTTCCATACACTTGGCTCGAGTAGGTTCACAGTTTTGTATGGAAGAGCAGATTTTTCTTTTCGCGATTTCGATGTTGGTGCCATAGAGCAAGTTGTTTAGTTTGACGGTCTGATCATCCCGTTAAAAAGTGTCAGCATATTAAGAAGGACCCTGTTTTTAAAGTGGGAGTAGGCAGGTACCATAAGAATAGTTAATAATAGTTGTACAATTATTAGTTTACTATTATCATGCAAGTACCTACAATTTAACAAACAGAATTGTGCTTGATCTATAGGTAGCGTTTTGAATATGTCCGAATGTTACAGATAGACAGATAGAATTAGAAAATCGATTGATTTCCCCAAAACTCTTCGGAGGAAACAAGAAAAGAGAGAGTAGGTATTTCAGTTAAGTACTTATGTACTTTGATTTCTAAAGAAAATCTAGACGATATTTTAATATTTTATAGAAAACTAAATATTTGCACGTTTACCGGTGGTCGCATTCTATTCAAAACTCATTGAACTCACTTGAAGTAAACACCGTGACAAGATGCAAAGCATCGGACCAGTGAAGCGTGAAAAAGCGTAGTAATTATCACTCCCTTTGATCGTAAAGAGTTTTAAAACATGAAAGGGTTATAGAATCAATAAGAAAATTTGAACGATCATGTGAGTTGCGGTATGCTGAATAAGAACATTATTGGGATAATAGGCGTGAAAAGAAGGAGAATCGGTCAGCGGGCTGAAGATATCATCCGAACATCTAGATGCTGCTCTGCCGCAGACCAGCAGCCAGAGCAGATGGTCGGATGACATGTATTGTATAGTTGGCAGTTCTAGTTGGCAAATGAATAGGCAAGCATTGGGGTTAACCAGGCTGATGATGATGATGACCTATACTCAATTAAGTGTAAAATAAAGACTCATCATCATTTAACCTATTTTTTATTCCATATAAAATAAAAATAAATAAAAAAAAGACTAGCTTTTACTACGTCAACAAGACAAAAAGTGACAGCAAGAGATTTAATGGAGGATTAAGTTTAATGAACGTACGTGCGGTATTATATAGTACTTTGTGGTACGTGCAACTGGCAGTAAGTGTTCCTAATCTCTTTTCCTGTAATACAAAATAGCCTTAAAATTTTGTTGCTATTTGAAATGGAGTATAGAGACAGAAAATTCCTATTTTGGTGAAAGTTACAGCGACTGATAGATTTTTGTCACTTCTTCATCTTCTTTCTGCCACTACACTGAACTACAACTCGCTCAGACATAACTACCTATACGTTAGAGCACGCACGCACCTGACTTATTAACGCAATTATTTATTATCCTTCCAGCATGTCCAAACTGCAAAATAGGACAATCCCATTACGGTAACAGACTAATGTAAAATCTCTGTTAAGACATGTGAGTTGCAATCTATGCAAATGACGGCACACGAGCGCTTGAAGGGCTTCATTCACGTGAACTGCAACTGCAGTTTGTGTTAGAGCTTAGCTGTGCTGAAAGAAGTGTTTGTTTAGACGAGAAAGTTGCTTAGTTGCAGTCTCAATCATTCATAAAAGGCAAAACAGTAGGTGATATGGATTTATTGCTGCATTGGGGAAACAAAGGGAGCTTTTGAATTTGCTACTTATAAGGAAACAACAAAAAACGGTGAAAGATATTTTTTGTTATGAGCAATTATTATAAAAGTCGTTTTTAAAACACACTTGGAAGGTTGGAAGTTTTACGAAAGATCTAGGTAATGCGTTTATTAGTTTTTAAACTAAGATCGAATATAAGGTCTAACAAAACCCCTTAAAATGAAACTATTTTAAGGGGATGATCAGACCATCAAACTGAATAACTTTCACTATGAGATCAATAACGAAATCGCGAACAAAAAATCCGCTGTCTAAGGTAATGTCATAAGGGCAGCAAAATTATTTTTCTCGATTTTGTTGTTTGTCCTATAGAAAAAGTTGTTCAGTTTGACGGTCTGATCATCCCCTTAAAAAATTTTCTGCATATTAAGAAGGACCCTGTATAAACAGAATAGGACCGGGAAGAATGACATAACGATGAGGATGAGGAAGGCCGATAATGATGATTGATGATGGAATAATTTTCTTCTTCTACTGTGCCGCAATTAGGTAACAATATTAAAGTATAAGACTGTGATTCAAACGAATAATAAGCTACACAAGTCGAAAGTAGCAGCAATACGACTTAAAAACATGGACTTTAAAACGTTTAATTGACCAAGTTATGACTCGTTTTATAGAGCTACTTCTTTAGTACTCGGATGTAAATACGAGATATCCATAATTGAAGATAGAAATCTTTAGTTGCTTGCATAGATAGATAATTACTATTCCTATCCAAGTATAAACAAAGTTATAAATAAGCAAGAAAAGTACTATCGTACGAAAATGTATACACAGACAATAATACATTTATGAGAAAGGATAAAACAGGACCGATTTCTCATCTCCTACAGTAAATTTTAGTAAGGATCAATTCGCGTTAGCATTTCAATCAATCAATCAATTATACTTTATTTTACACCAAAAAACATAGTATACAGAGAGTAAATAAACAGGAAATACAGACGGTACAAAAATAGGCAGTCTTATCGCTAAAAAGCGATTTCTTCCAGACAACCTTACCCCCATTTCATTTCCCCTCTGCCAACGTACAAGATCAACTAATAATGTGCAAAATTGTATACCTTATCTTATCACTAAACGAGACAGCCTATAATTGCGTTGCAATAACTTCGAACTTCAAAATTAGAATCTAAAGTAATGGAATAAAGTCCAAAGATAAAGATTTCCTGTTACCTCGCCCCCCGCAATAAGTGGCAGAAAGTTTGTTAATAAGAATTACACGCGTAACTCGTCCATTAATATAAATAGTCTAAGATTTTAGTGGATTTTTTGCTATGTTGACCGACCATGAACAAAGGTAATTATAATGCAACGCAATGCAACACGTTTAGGTCTGACTCAACAATAATGTTAGACGAATTGCATATTAACTGTGTTATTGTATATTACGAGTTTATCGCTAAAGTTTCCATATACATTGCAGCAATTGCGATCGATTTGATTTTATATAGGTAACTTCAGTAGTTGACCAATCTCATCGATGGACATGACTAATCTTGCCACAAACTTACAAAAGGATAGTTCCTCAAATACAAGCTCTAAAGATGTGTCGATGGAAGGAAGCGGGAAATAGGTATTGATGGTCGATGGATTGACAACTAACTCAGAAGAGGTCAGAAATTTAGCCGCTAAACCTATCACCTACTAAAATACCAACCACAACCATAAATCACGATTGTAGCAAGGTTCCTTTCAGCATAAATTGAAGGTTTTAGAAATAGTTTAGGAAGGTAGGTACCTACTACCAGTATTATAGTAGGTACTCGGTGATACTACATCTCCTAGTAGGTAACAATTTCCGTCAAGAGCAGTGATTGCAACCTTTCTCACGGGTCCAATCGTACGTACATATTACGAAGCTCGTGCACGTATATGGGTAGTGTTAGGCCAGGATTTGCGCCGGTCAAACCGGTCGAGAAGTACCGATCCAGTTTGGTATCGAGCTGAGCTTTCTTTGGCCTGTCCTGTAGGTTACTTTAAGAATTGATAAACTACTAATACAAAGGATTTATAGGAGGTTTAATAAAGTAATAAATAGGAGTAATAGAGTAACTTCCCCGGTTTACCCATTCCGTTTGAAAACACTTAGAGAATGAACTTAGATTTAAGATTCTGCCTCAAATATTAAAAACGATAAATGCACAATTTGTGCGTGTTTTAGGGCATAGCCCCTCTAATGAAACCTTGTTAGAACGCGATCTCGAGATGATGCATCTAGTTTAGTCGATTTTTTACGTCTAATCCCCCAATTACATAAGTTAGGACCATAATAATTTAGGCAATTAATTTTACAACCAGTAGCCAGTCTTTTAATGAAAATGTCATCTCATTTCGTAATTCCTGCTACTGAACCTTTTTTAGCGAATATTCAAAATGCCTTTCTTCGATACGAAGTAATTGACATTGGTACAGACGACCCCGCAGAGAAATTCCAGTCTATTTCGGTGAACACACTATTAGCAAAGCCACTTATAGTCAGTCGAAGAGCTCGGTTTAAAATGGACTTGCCGTGCATACTGTGTACGCATATAAGGTAGGTAGGTATCTTTAAACACAGATTTATAACTGTCCCATCCGTGCAAAGGAGAAGTTACGAAGCGGCCACGTTAAAAAGGCGATTCTAACTTCGAATGCCATATGTGGCGAAGGAGTTTGAATAGTTGGTGTTACGGGTGTGAAAAGGATAGAAGCGGTCACAGCTTTGATTAAATTAAAACAGGAAGATAGGTGACTGGACTACAGCATATGGATCGCATAAATTGAGCCCCCATCGCCTAATTTCCTAAGTTGCAATACGAGCGGCATTGCGTGATTGAGTAACTTTTTTTTATTTTAGGCGGAATAAACGTACTACAATGCCTTCTTGTGCTTTTACTCGTTGTACAAATCATTCAACAAGAAAAAACAAATAACACGGCAATACTTTTTACTTATAAGATACATTAAAAGCAGGTCCATTTTTCGAGTATGTTATGCAAGAACGTCACCTATCTTCCTATTTTAATTTAATCAAAGGGTCACAGTGACCGTGCTTACGACGTGAGGATGAACAAGGATGTAACGATATAGCGAGAAGTAGTTAAATATTACTATATATATGTACAGGTATAAGGTATACACACAACTTTTAAACCTTATGCAGGGCCATATAGTACCATAAATCTTAGGAGATGGCCTTTTTGTCTTTTACGCAGTAGGAATCTTTTATGAGCATGCGTAAAGCGGAGTTGAAAAGGAGGAAGGGGGACTTGAAAAGGTCCGGATGGGAAGGCGACGGAGCCCGTCCTTGAAAAGGATGAGTGTTTGGCAAGGTTACGCCTCCGACAGACTTCATACACACGGCTAGATTGTAATGTTGTTTTGTTTAACAGAAAACAAAGACATGTTTATATACAAAAAGATTGAGGGGGCGATCATCGGGTCATTGGATCGACAAATGGCCAGCAAATTGATATGTATGGGCTAATAAAAGGGAGAATCAGGGGGAAATTTGGTATTAACCTTGAAGGAACGTAAGTGTGCAAACTAGTACTGTACAAAGTAAAGCAAAATCATTCCTTGTGCTATATGTATTACTCATAACAAATTACAAGCATTGAGTTTAGTCATAAAATGGAGTCATGCAAATAATTCCAGATGCGATGACGTTAAACCTGCGAAAATAATCTCGGGCGAGGGTTTTATTCGTAAACAACTTGGTCGATCTGGGTAATCCACAGGAATGGTATGAAAAGTAGGTACCAAACACTGATAACAAACTAACAAACGCTTAGACACGCAATAATTAGATATAATTTCTCGAAGACTTTTTGACTCAAAGGTGTTTAGTGTCGTTTCAGTCAAACCTACCCCTTTTACCATTGACCTGTATAAAGTCAACGACCTAACCTAATGTGTTCTGGAACTTGGCATTGAATGTGGTTTACCAGAGCCGTTATGGCTTTCATAACCTAACCGTTGTCGCGAGATAACGGTCGGCAGAAAATCAAGGAGGGCAAAAACTATTCCATACGACACCGTATCTGCCATCATCATCAATCATTCTGCACAAAGATGAATCACAATTACAAAGAAAGATAATCAGACCATCAAACCGAACAACTTTCTCTATGGCACCAACATCGAAATCGCGCAAAATAAATCTGCTGCTCCATACAAAACTGCGTACCTGCTCGAGTCGAATGTATGGAACAGCTGATATTTTTTTCGTGATTTCGATATTGATCCTATAGAGAAAGTTGTTCAGTTTGATGGTCTGATCATTCTCTTAAAAAAGTGTCAGCATATTAAGAAGGACCCTGTATATATTTTTTGTCGTTTATTGAAGTAATTAACAGCGTTACAAACTAATTGTACAAAGAAATAGTGATCTTAAGATAAGACCAATAATAGATTGCTCTAAATTCAAAAAGGTAATACAAACGTAATAATGATACCATTAGCAGGAACCAACAAATCTAAACTAAAGCCAGGCGCTCTCAAATTTGCAGAATCATTTCACGACATCCAAGAGCATCCATACAAAACGTACGGGACTTGGTGTATGCAAATTCACCTCTCCACGCCTCCATACATGCGAGTCAGACAGTGTAATCTATTTTAAATTGATGGAAGGTCAGCATATTGAGATGAAACGTGTGTTCGGTGCAGTAAACACTTCTTTATCAGGGCTTGGAGAGAACGATCATGTTGTTGGAGAGGAAACCGAGATACGATGCATACACTGCTGATAAACTATTTATTTCAGACTTTAGAGCGACAAGTATTTGTAGAAGATGTAGTTGTAGGCTAATCTTTAAAAGTAGTTAAGGTAACAGTATGGTAAGGTACACAATTTCATATTAATATAAATAGAACAGATTCGAGTAAGGAAGGGTAAATGTTGTTGTCAATAATTTTATAGTTATTGGAAATACATCAGACTGTGGTAGTCCAATATTTACGATTCCTTCAATGACAGGAAAAATAATTCAGGGTATATTACTGTTGGCGCGCTCCATACAAACGAAGTCTGGTGAAATTTTCAATACTAACCGATAAAACTCAATGAAATTTGATGAAAACAATCTATAAACAAATCTCTATGCTTGTATCGTGTCAGATTTTCCTTAAAATGTACAGTTTTAAAGTTACAGTGTCTCAAAGATTTCTATACAAATCTTAAATTAATCCTAGCATTGAAACTGTATATTTTATCGAAAATCGGACACGATACAAGCATAGACATTTGTTTAATAGATTGTTTCTGCAAAATGTCATTGAGTTTAATTGGTTAGTATTGAAATTATCACCAGACTTCGTTTGTATGCAGCGCGCATTCACGCATCCGGAATAAACTTCTCTTAATACTACCTAAAGACGAGGCATTTGCCCGGCAATGGGATTCTACAGGCTATAACTTACTTTTTTTTTACTACCTAAAGAACTTTTAATTGAACAGCCAGTTGTCATTTTAGTTTCAATATTATAATATACATACACGGATAACGCAGAATAAATCAACGAGGTAAAACATATTGGTTGAACATGTCAGACAGCAAAATAACAGTATAAATTGACGAAGATTTGCTATCAAATATCAATAAATGACGCCAGTCTTCGTGAGCGCACATTTGGGTGTATCGTGTCGGCGGATTCACGGAAAATGCGACATATGGTTGCAGATGCGTCATACTAATAGTACTAATACCAACGCAGCTCTTGTTTAGTATAATTTTATACTTTGCATTATTTATGTTTATGAATAAACATTGGATGCTAATGTTCTCCGCAAATGCGATGAAAACGTCGGTTATTTTGTAACAATTAACATTGTTAAACAAGCATCAAGATAAGACTGATAGCGTTAAATTATCACTATTTGCTCATCGTTAACTTGCTTGATGTTGATTCATTGTTTCCATTTAACTGATCTATCATCATCACGAAAGATGATAAAGCAAAATTGTTAATTTCGCTTAGTTTCCTGAACGAAATACGATTCAAGGTAATAAAGACATTAATTTAACTCTGTTAAAACACAATTTGTATTCTAATTGATACGCTCAGTTAGTTCCATTGTGCTAAATTGCCGCCTATTCATTAGCAAGTGCTGCAGTATTGTATTCAATATCACTAAATGCTAACTAATGGTCATTGCACTTGGTTACTCGACCGTAAAATTGCTATCGACCACGCCTTTACACAGTTTTTCTGACATTACTAGTATATTCATTGATAAACGGTGTCTTGTTTGTTACTAGGATTTGTGTTCCAAAATAAAAGTACTGTAACAAAACATCTCAACTTCTTCAGAAAGTTATGACTTTCCATTGTATCCAAGAAAATGTCTTTAAAATAGTAGGTACCTAAGTTTTAGATATCTGATTTTCGCCATTGATTAGATCTGTCTCATCTTGCAAATGCAATGCAGTGCAGTAGAAAGAACACAAAGGAAACCAACCATCACGACGTTGAAAAAAAGCGTATCTACAACTCCTCACTGTCATTAAATGAGTTACCAGTCCATACAACCACGTAGGGCCACACAATAACATTATTCGTTATTCACCCACGTACAGATGGACTATTAAGTTTATTGGACTAACCATAAAAGGGAAAAAGCTATAAACAGTGATCACAATTGTCGGACATTTAAATCCCGATGTTAAGGTAGCATGGAGTGATAGTAAAAAGTATTTATTGACTAGCGTAGATTACAGTTGAGGTTATCTCAAATAAATTTGTTTCTTTTCTTAAGTAAGTATTTTGTGAAATGACCTGTTGTTGGTAAACTTTAAACAATAGGACATACATCTGTGCCAACCTATGCAAGAGGTAAAGTTTCCCATCTTGTTCGACACGGGTTCATTTGTCTACATTCACAGATGGATGAGTTTCTCTCCTCGTTAACATGGTTCGTTAAAGTGATTGATGATGTATGCCACTTTAGGCCATAAATGCTCTCTCGATGAGATGACCTAAGCGTTCTACAAAAAGTTCAACTTTTCTGGCAAATAAGGTAACATCAAGACCACAAAAATCAGTCTCCCAACTTTCATATTATTTAAAGATCTTACCGCCAAAATAAATTTAAAATTTTATAGTAATAGCTATTTGAAGACTCGCGTGGGAACAGCCAGACCACCTGCAGTGGTGCTAATAACAAATCAACACAGACTTTCTAATAGAAAAATTACTCCAAAAAACAGGATTAAGCTTTTGATCGTTCGATACCATTCGCAGCCTGTTTAAATCGAGAATGTTCTTTGATGTTTTCTTATTGAACTGAAGTCGTTGTTTACGTTTTCTTCGACATTGAATAGAATCAACCTACCATGACGGGTAAGTAAATCAGCATGAGGGTAATTTGTAATTCTGCGGGTATGTGGGTAGGCTGCAAAGCGCAGGTTGTTCACCCCTAGTTCGCGTGGGTGATGAGTCTTCGAGATTCAAGACTTCCGATGGCAACAGAATCGATAAAATCTTATTTTATTTCGTGAGAGTAAGATTGGTATCGGCCTCAATAAGGAAATATGACATCAACTGTTAAAATGTTGAGGAAGTTAGATAGGGAAATAGAGGGCGTCGCTTTCTTTATGTTTAGTAACGCGAAGTGTAACTGTTGTTAGCAGCAGGTTGGTGCGCAAAAATTCATATTTTTGTGAGCGATTATTCAATAAAAACCGTTAATAGCATAGTTCTCAGTTTACTTGGAGGAAGGTAATAATTTTCGACTCTCCATTTCCTTTTGGAAACTTAGCAGTGAAGGAAATCGTGCATGCGTGCGTATCGACGTGTCAATTTGTAATGGAAACGTTGAATTTTATTTTAGCAGCAAACAGCGCTGTAGCTAGAACTGCATTTAAGGTAGGGTATAGCAAGATCAGGAAAGTGGAGACAATCTATTAGCTACCCTGCACTAACATAACGCTATGCAAATAGAGGCTTGCAGACTCTGCAGTAGGCAGACAGTATGCTAATTCGTCTCATCGCGAGATCTAGGGCACTTCCGTCGAGCTACTGATAATCATGCAAATTGCGACACTTTTGCTAAATAGTACTCTTTTGAACTACATTAACTTGAATGGCACGTTGACAGATATATTACTATTTATGGAAATTTCTTTCGATGCAAAATTTATTGTTTAAATTTAAACCCAGACGACACGAAATAGGGTCCAATTGGGTAGGTACCTAATACCCAATTGGACTTATGAACTTTGATAATATAATCTGTAGGTTTCATTTAAGAAATCGGCAAGTTATTTATGAAAATAATTACAACAAACCATTATCGTAAATTGTTGGATCTATAAAAAAGAACTTGGCTGGAAAGTCGTATTTAAATAACTTTGAATTAATTGGCATGCGATGAAAATATCGCCTAAGGTGATATTGATCTGCATTTGAATTAATAATTCACACGACTAATTGAAGTATAATTATCGATTTTAGAAAGTCCCCTTTCAGGGAGGCCAGTTCGATTTAACTGTTAAGATTAACACGCAAACTGATTCTGATTGTCTAGGTAGGTACAGTAATTTTAGTATTTAGAAACTGATACCTGCTACATAATAAATGGGCATGATACAGACTTTGTGGTTATGAAATCAGTTTCGAGCACGCAAGTTAAGATACCTACGTGGCTACGTATCTACATTTTAAGGTCACAGGTTAATTTACGCGTGCAATATGTGGTTGTTGGTTGATTATAACGTTACAATTTTAAAAGTACGTGAAGATAAATCTTTTGAAGAACAATAGTAATATGAAAGATGAAAATCGGTTCTTCAATGTTGGATAATAGTTTAAATTCAAAACTCGTTGCATCGGCGCGGACGTGTGTCGTGTGCCTTCGATAATGCAAAAGATTCGCCATGAATATCAAACATGAAGGAGAATTGTAACTGATTTTAATTACATACAGTTAGAGGCATTATTTTAGAAGCAAAGAAAAGAAACTTAAAACGTTGCATGTAAATTGCAAGAAGAAAGTTGTAATGTCCGTTGTAAAACACAAACGTTAAGTCGTTAGTAAACTTAGTTATACATATGACGGTATGGCTTCAGATTTATCGGATTTTACTGATAGTTTCTTGAATGAAAAATCTTTACACAACTATTTACAATGATACAAATAGAAACACGAAGAATCAAATTGCAGGTTACCGGTTCGTAATTATTTTTGGCGGTGGTCATTTTGCAACGGAACTGAGAATGCCTGCTGAATAATAACGAAATTTAATTAGGCACTATCGATTGCAGTTTCGTGACGCAAACAACAGAGCCGGGAAGGGTTTGTAAAGCCCTCATTTTTTAAATTTGACACCATATGGTGGATATTTGATATTCGGCAAGGTGCTCCATTTAAGGCAAGGTGGTTAACAACATCTGCTGAGCGACTGCGGTTGAATCACGGAGGAATCAATGCAGGCACCTGTTGTTTTTGTTAGTTAGGGTTCCGTACCCTAAGGGTGAAAACGGGACCCTGTTACTAAGCCTACGTTGTCCGTCTGTACGTCCGTCCCTCCTTCTTATTTAGGGCTGTAACTTTTGAACCGTAATAGCTAGACAGTTGAAATTTTCACAGTAAATGCGTTATTACGGCGGATTTGTCAACCAATAAAATTATTAAAAAGTTAAAAATTAAGGGGGGGGGGGGCATACAAGAAACTAGATATTATCAAGGTTTTTTCTTCTCGCTCTATCGTAAAAACGGTTAAATATACAAGCGTCAAAGTTGGTGTGATTCTAGAGTAAACTCTACAGTATAACAACAAATAATAAAAACCTGCCAAGTGTGAGTCGGTCTCACGCTAAAGGTCCTGGAGAAAACTAAACTTGTTTATAAGTTATTTATGTTGTGTGGTATGGTACGGAACCCTCGGTGCGCGAGTAGCCCGACTCGCACTTGACCGTTTTTATTTCAGCATGCATTGCAAGGTGTCGCTGTAAGTTTAAATGTTGGGTCTTTGCTCTGCATTCAAATTAGCTTACTAACAAACAAGTACTTAAAGAAATTGTTATTTCTTGAAACGAAAAATACCAAACGACGACATACCAAAAATCGTAGACGTGCCGTGCCACACAAATACGGAATTACGAACCAGGATTGTGACTTCGTATAGGATTTGATACCGAACGGAATTGTGGAAGGGGAAAAATTAAAACTAAATCGTAATTCCGGATCGGAATTCCGTATGTATGTGACAACAGGCCTTAAAGGTTTAGGTATCAATTACCGATCGGGAACACCGTAACACTGTTTGCGAATAGCTCATTGTTAAAATAATGTGTTTCCCCAGCATTCTGGCATCTGGGTCACCTGGATCGACTCCAAAAGAATGTTTGACACGCACAGACTGAAGTTATGTTTACGAAAATGACTGCTGCATCAAAGACGTTGGGATCTGATTAAAGCTTTGCATCTTTGTGATTTTAGTAAGAATCGGTTAATTCGGACTTAAATGTTGTTCCGGTACCCAACTATTGAAAGTCATCAAAATGATTGTATCGTTTTCGAAATGGACTAAACCTTGCTGTATCTTCTGTCCGAAATCATAGTGGTGGTTGGCACAAAGTCCAGGGAAACAACTTAAAACAGTTTTTGGTAAAGCCCTTTTTTGTATAAATGACAACATATTAATATACATAGTATGGTTTAGGCCTCCAGGATTCCCTAGCCCGATCCCCCAGGGGATCCTGGTGAACCGCATCAGTTCACCAGGATCCTCAAAACCTGCATAAGGCTCATTCACATGATGCCAACTAAAAGGGATAAGGCGCACAATGTCACACTCGCAAAATGTCAACTCGTCATATATTTATAAAACAAATATAAATTACATAATACAAGAGAAAAGAAAAAGGACGTACAATGTAAATTAACAATGTAAATTAACCACCTCATTGGATTCCCATATAGTTACAATGGAATTGAAGACAAATCGTCATATATTTACATTAACACAATAGCGGAGATGTGAGAGACTTTTGCCATTATTTTATGACAAGCTCTGGGAAAAATATTAAAAAAGTTATGGCCGTGAAGCATCGGGAAATTTCATGTTTTATGAGCTTTCAAACGGTGTTCTGTGCTGCGGCAGTGGCAAATGTACCAGAGTATGTATGTAGACTTACGATGCTAGTGACCTTTAATGTTGATAGTTGGTTATATAAACAGAATTAACCTTCTAATTTGTTGTTAACTTGTTAATTGTTAAAGTTATTTGGTTGGATGACCTAAAAAAGTTTATTGTAATGCTAATGAAGGGCAAATTCTATAAATATATTATACCCAGTATGCATTTTATTCGAATTTTCAGAAAGGTAGGTATTATTATTACAAATCCCAGACATTTTACTTATCGTGTCAAAGAAATCTGTCCCTAGATTAAGTATTGTTTGCATGAAAAGCTTATGAATTACAAGCTCAAAATTTAAGCAAATATAACGTAAAGTGGGTACTGAAAACGCTGAAATGGTTCGGCATTTACGACATTTCGCAAATAAAAGTTTCGTGAACAGTATGCCATGCGATGGTAGTTTGTAGCCGACAGGGTGATCGCGTGCCATATTTGCCCAGTATGGGTAGGAAACAAAGAGGGCACGGGGTAAGGGGCGGGGGAACGGTGCGTCATCGCCACCCTCCAAAAGCACCCCCTGCACACCCTCGCACTGCGATCGATCCTGTGACCACTAACGCCATGCGCAAAGCCCGCCCTTTTTTTGTTTATTTTTTTTAGATTTTTGAATGCTAATAACAAAAATCTCGAATTCATAACCACCTCCATCCTTGCCTTTTGTTTCAGTTGGACCGTGGGTACCTTAACGCTTGCAAAGTGCTAAATTTACATCGACTGTTCCGAGTGATTCAACGATGATATCATAATTACATGCTCTAATTGTACGCTGATTAGGTGCGAATTTAATTAACACTTACTGGCATTCGTTCATGATTTCTTCCTGCGAGCGAACCTGCACCGGCGCCAGTTTTTCCACACTTTCCTCATAATTCCCGAAACATTTAGTTATCTTCTCGTCGAAGGTGTTCACCAAATCCTCAAGCGAACCGGAGAAAGTCTCAGTAAAATTGTCTCCCTCACCGTTTTGCATATTGTCCTGTTTACACTTCATCACCGGTTTTGGTTCGTCGTTATCGTTTATTTTATTGGAATCGGTCTTCATTTTGACCATTTCACTTTTGAGATTGTTTATATTGTTGAGGCGTATGTCGTTGCCGTTTATGGTTTTTTGAGGAAACTCGTTGGTGAGGCAGTCGTCAGCGTCTTCGATTTGCGCGAGCGGCGCCTCGAACTGTAGCTCGGCCATCCTGGCACCCGCCTCTCGCATGACCGTTTACGTCCGTCCGCGACGTTTGCCGCGCGAGCACTGCGCTACTGCCCTCTGCCGCTCACCGTCGAAGTTTGTCCGAGAAGCAAAGTGGCCGAAGCTCACACCGAAGAAGTGATGATTAAAAATGAAAACTGGGGAATATCGCACCAATAATACAAGCAATTTATAATACATCAGGCGCCTTATTGTCGCCGATAAGCAAAAAGCCATCGCGTTGCATGCAGAATAGGTAGGTAGTTGTTTCGGTACGATGCATGCATAATCATCGCTGCCTAACTGTATGATTATGATCTAGGGATTCTAGGGCTAGATATGTAACTATGCAAACTGAGGAAACAGCCTGAATTATGTACACACGGCGACACATCAAGCTATGCAAAACCAAAATAAGCTGGTCGGGCAACGTTAGACGTTATTCACCCCAAGCGTGGCCAGCTTATATTGTTTTTACTACATATTGGTATCCAATTCCATAGCATCAAGTAGGTATTACGATTAGGTTGTACGTGAACCTCACCTACGAAATCTTATCTAGAACTAGAGTTTAAACCGCGATTTCGTCCGCGAAAATTGTATACCAGATTTTAAGTCAAATCTTCAGTTGAAGCTTTTAAACCAAAAAAGTTTGATCAAAATCGGTTCAGTAGTTACTTAGTTTTTGCGTGATACGCGAACAAACAAACAAACAGACGGACAAAAAAGTAAAAATGGTTGATTTGGATTCAGGGACGCCTAAAAATCATATCGTAATCTTTTTGTCTGTACAGTTAATAGTTTAGATTAAAGCAGGGGTGGCAAATGCCCCGGGCGGGTGGCATATTATAAGGGGCGGCAATTATTAGGAAAAAAATTGCATTGATCGAGCTCTACCTAACCTATTAATTACCGATTCGTACTGTGACAAAAGTCAAGTTCGCTTTGCTCGCTCTTTTCTGTTTCAAATACTGGATTCATAGAAATCGAAAAGATTTCTATCATTGTGCAAAAGTTGAGTCAAGGTGCCAAATATTTAAAAATTCGATTAATAGTTTTTACGTTAGGGGTGCACATTAATTTATCGAAAGTCCGCGTATAGGGCCGCTGGCGTCGTCGTCGCCCTTTTCCCGAATTTATCATGAGTAAAATAAAGAGCGTTTTGTCAAATTCATGAATGGTCAGCAAATAACCCTGGGCCGCAATCGCGGTAAATATTCGGTGACTGAACGGTGATTGGACTACGTACGAACCATAACTTTTTACACATTTGTTTGGTATAATCGCGGTATTGGCGCTAATCGCGGTACTGCTCTTGACAGCCGTTAGAGCCGTTTTGACAGATCGCTCAGACGTTAAAGGCTGTCAGTTACATAAAGTTTAGCGCGATGCGGAATTCAGCACAGTTGAATAGTAATTGAATTGCCATGTGATCAGAACTGAAATTGGATAAGAATAGAACTTCGATGTTTTAACTTAGTGCAATCGGGCTCGAGTACCCCATGCTTTTAGTAGATACCACAGGTACCTGTCTAAAATAGCTAACGGTCATTTGCAAGTACGTTCATTAAAGTTAATCCTCCATTTAAATCTATTAACTTTAATGAACGTACGTGCAACTGACAGTTTAAAAGTAGGAATCGGAGGCACGTTGCAGGTACTGACACGAGCACTTATGTCTCGCGTGGAGTTCGCGCGCATCGCGTTTTTGCCAGCCACGAGGCTCCGCAATCCGCAATCTCTTCTAGTTCTTGACCAAAAACAATCCCTGAGATTGGGATAGATACACCCACAAACTACCTATAGGTACTTGACACTGGCGGAAATGCAGCGCTAACGCACAAGCAAAAGTCATTAATAAAAAAAGGAATCTCAGAACTCTACTACCATTTCTACCTTCGGCAGTCGAGACGAGCGTAAGTGGTAGTACCAATGAAGTACCAGTGAGCAAGTCATATTTCACAGAACTGTATATAACTTGCACGACACTTTGTTACGCAAAACAACACCAATTTTACGAACCAAAACTCACTACAAACAATAAAAATTCGATGAAATATGAGGGCTCCAAACGTAGCTGACAAATTCCCGCCAAAAACTCATTTTTTTAAGTATTTATCCTTTCGGAAAGGCAATGGGATCTAGTCCTTACAGCCGTTGTCTTTATTTATATTTTTCTTTGTATGTAACCTAACCTATCTCTTGAAATGAATTTCAATGCTAGTTTTCGTTCAATCCCACACCGATCCAATGAAATTCCAGTGTCCCTGCTATACCTGTAATCTGTATATTTTGGTCAGAGTACAACAGAAACTCCAGAACAGCATTAAATAGGTACGAAATTGAACGAAAACTACAAACAATGCACATTACGCAAGATAGGCAGCCATAACGTGAATTTGGCAATTTGACATTGACATTTGACATAGACCATAACCTCTTTTTTTCATAAAAATACTCGATGGCAGCACTTTCTAGGCAAATTGTCTTCCTTCTGGAGTATTCTCTATACCTGGAGAGCAGACTGCCTTACAAACACTACCTGAAGCCGTAGCATGTTACACGTGATACGGCTGTATCACGTCTTTTATCTCGTTCGTCCGTACGTAAATAGAAAAAGAGCGAAGGTGTGATAGCGCTATATCACGGTGCCATGCTACCTATGCTGAAACATGAAATTCTTTCATAAATTCCCGTCGTTGTTTCTGACGTCAACTTTGTCCCTTTTTAATCCAACGACAAAAATTAATAGAAAGGGATAAACGTTAAATCAGAGACATCGACGACGGACACGCACGAAAGAAGAACGAATATTACCGACCGCCATGGTAAATTTTCGTGTTTCCATGCTTGTAACAAGGTTATGGATCCATTGTTTTTTTTTTTTAAATTACTAATTCAGCGTTGCTCAGGGAGCAGTTACTGCTGTTTACTGCGGACCACGAAGGTTCTAACGAGCCAAATGAATGAACTTAAGATGGATCCATTGGTTTGGTTATAAATACATGGGTTAAAATAAAAGAACAAAATTACTGAAGACAACGGCTGTAAGGGCTACTTCCTATTACCTTTCAGTTAGATATAAGTTTAAATGTCAATGTCATATTGACGTTTCGTTTGATTGAAGTTTGCTTTTCTGCCGCTCTGTCCTGCCTGTCGCTCTATCAAAAATGGAAATTACCAAATAGTCATGAATTACTTTCATAACAATTTTGTTGAAATTGGCCAAGAAAAATCGTTATGTATTTTGTAAAAAGATATCCTGACTTTAAGACAATTTGTAGAGTCATTCGTTGTTACAGGTAAACTCGCGGACCGTTCGTTTTTCTCTCAAATATAGTTTTTATTGTTTGTTTCACATGTTGCGTATTTATTTACAGCATACCACGAAAAAGTCACTATGATGTCCTCCATTTGCAGAGAAATTGTACCGATAAAGAAATCAAGCAAGCTTTCATTAAGATGAGTAAAGAAGTAAGTTGTTTTAAACTATATATCGACACTCGAAATATCATCACAAACATATGTTTATGTCATTGATATCTTAATGTTAACGATGTCATTTCAATGCAAGGAAAGTCGATAATGGTTGGCCAGTGAAAAATTTAGGTTTTAACTAAAATGCGTTCGAACAGGGTGCTTCAGACCATCAAACTGCACAAATTTTATTATGGGATCATCTGTCAAATCTGGAAAAAATTTCTGTTTTATACATACACTTTCGTCGAATAGGTATTGATATTTTCTATGGAATATCTGATTTTTTTTCACGATTTTGATGTTGGCCTTATATTAAAATGTTGTTCAGTTTGACATGCATGATATTTTTACTAACTTTGTTTTTGTTTAGGGACTTTTATACAGATGATCAGTCCCATCGTACACTAAAATTTTTTACATCAACCAATGGGAAGATAATCACATCATTGATTCACTGATGAGGTCACAAAGGTAAATAACTTTTTAGCATCATCTGACGGAGGGTCCTCGACAGGTGCCCTTGGTCAGATGCCCTAAAATTTTGAAAAGCAACTACATCTAATTTATTCAGTCTCAGTTCCCTCATCAGTGACACTTGATATGTAATGCATTTAATTTTACACAATGTATACAAGGTGTTACAAAAATACAAATAAACATTTAAGGGGGCGGTTTAGACCATCAAACTGAACAACTTTCACTATGGGACCAATATTGAAGTCAGTTTGATGGTCTAAACCCCCATAGAAATTTTAAATGTTTATTTTTACTTTTGTAACACCCAGTATCCCAGTAAGAAAATGTGATTTGTGCATGCAATACTTAATGAATTGTTAAATCATGTGTTAAAGTAGTAGAATAAAGGCTTTTTTATTTATTTTATTTTATTTAACACCCAGTATAAAGTGTCTACTTATAAAATTTTCAGTACCACCCAGACAAAAACAAAGATAAAATGGCACAGGAGCAGTTTATACGGATCACGGAGGCATATAACACACTCAGCAAGCCAGGCTGCAGGGCCCAGTATGACATGAGTGAAATGGATCCCACACACTCACATCCTTATGTGTATAGGTCCCCAGACGCTTATAGGTAACTAGCTAACTTGTTGAACATACAGAAAAACAGCATAAGCATAGCATATGCTCACGATTATGTTCGTCAGTACGAGGGTAGTCAGAGATATTCTGAAACCACAGAACATCCACGTTTCACTAGAGAAACTGTATACACGTATATTACCGTTGACACGCTGAAACAAAGCCAAAAACAAACCGGGGAAAAACGCACAAAGTGATATAAAACTAGGAGGGAATCAAACCCACAACCTCCGTGTCAAGAGCCCAATGCTCCTAACCATTAGACAACGGAGGTACACTTAGTAGTAAAGAGACTATTTGGAATCATCAACATCATAGACAGCTCTTATTATTGTGTAATTTGACTAGAGTTTACCGGCGACTGTGTCCACACAAATTATATACCAGATTTAAGTCAAATCATAGCCTATCGAAAAGAAAAGTTTCATCAAAATCGGTCCAGTACTTTTTGCTGCACTTCTTTGAAAATTCAAGAAAATACCAAATAAAAAATGTGAAAAAAGGGACCTACAACCTATAAACCTAATCCGAAGCCTCTCCCTGTGGGACAGTTCCAAGAAGGCTGGCAGCATTCCCTCTCTGTATCGCCAAGCTTATGCGCTGACGAAGGTAACTGCCAGCCCTCTTATCACTATAGGTCTCTATAGGGTCCAACTTAATATGCTGACACTTTTTTAAGGGGGATGATCAGACCATCAAACTGAACAACTTTCTCTATTGGAACAACATCGAAATCGCGAAACAAAAATAAGCTGTATACATTTGGCTCAAGTAGGTTTGCATTTTTGGTTGGAAGACCAGATTTTTTTTCACGATTTTAACGTTGGTGCTATAGAGAAAGTGGTTCAGTTTGACGGTCTGATCATCCCCTTAAAAAAGTGTCAGCATATTAAGAAGGACCCTGTATAAGGCGTGCAGATATCAGCTGCTTAGCATCGGGTCCCCATGGTACAAGGGTCTCAACGTTTCTTTTGATAAATTTTTTTGTTTCATTTACAGACAAAGCACGCAATACAGCTATTATAACAGCTCAAGGTCACAGAGAAACACACAGACAAAGTCAGAACAATCGTACTACGGGGTGAAGGGATTAAAAAGAGTACCAAATTTCTATATCATTATTCTGTGTTTCGGCGTTGCTTTTGTGGGTACTTTGATGCAGGTTTTCGTTATCAGGTGATTATTACACTTTTTTGTTTTAAGTCGGATTTGCGTTGCAGGTCTGCTATTGGGCGGTCGCGTGTCGGTTGCCTGCTCTCTGGCCTGCCACAATTACTCCTATTTTGAGGTGGCTCAAGCATGTGTTTTTGTACAAAAACAATCCATTAGATCACCCAAATATCTTGAATACCAAAAAACCGTAACCACAGTCCTTGTTCTGTGTAGTGCAGTGCTGTAGTACCTACCTACATAAATAGTTGTAACAAATAAAATACCTATTGAATTGCAGGGAGTTGTATGTCATCCACAAGCAGCAAGCTCTACAGAGGTCTAAACATTTAGCAGAGGAACTGGATAGAGTTCGTGCCGCCGCCCAAAGGAACCCTAATGAGGTATGTTACAGTTGTACCAGGTTTATAATGCTTATGTACCTGCGCAGTTGAATATTATTAAAACCGCGCGAACCAATCACGATACTCTACTGTTACCCGCCACAAATTGTGTCGATAGATTTCGCGCCTGACGCATGAGTCGTAGTGGAGAGTGAGCACGCCATCTACATTCGGTCGTTCGACTGCAGGGCAAACAATTTCCCTCTTTAACAGCGTAGCCATAAGGTTGATTATACTATCAAATGGTTTCGGGTACCGTCGGGAACTCCGTCCGAGTCTGCGCGAACGAAGATTGACAACCGGGATTACTTTCCTGTAAAGTAAACCTGAACGGAAAAGTAGACATCTACTAAGATAACATGGCCCGCGGTCATACTGATTCTTCTTCTTCTTCTTATTCGTAACCTCATGGCTGAGGGACGTGACCATCGTGGGCCGCTTGTGTCTCCACAGCTCTCCAGGCCGCTCGATCTTGGGCCCGGTGTATGCAAGCCTGTAGTGTTGTCTTGGTAATTTATTTTACCGCATCGGTCCGTCTCGTAGGCATGCGTCCTCTACCTCTCTTTCCCTCCATACGGCCGGTGATTATGAGTTTTTCCAAACTATCTCATCTCCTGACCGTCATACTGATAATGATGAGCCAATTAGTGACACCACTAGTCGAGCAATAAATCCGCGTATTTGGTTTTGTATAAAAATTTTATAACGGGTCATTTTATCGTAGTAGATATCTTACCTACGGCGATCTCGGATCAAGTCGGGTGAACGCCACTAATATCTATTCATTTTGTTTTCGTACGTGCGCGTCTATGCGTGCGTGCGCCTGTTTTGCTCGTTGCAAAGAGCAACCCTTCTGGACCTATTTTTTCACTTTTGTTTGTTTTTTTTTGTGATTACTTTTGTACCTATTTAGCGCATTATGTTACGAATTGGTTTGTTTCAGGTGCAGACGCGCTTGCTATTAGAAAGGATAGTAGGGGCAGCGAACCCGACCGTCGCCACTGCATCCATGGGACAAGCTCTGGCCACTGATAAAAAGTGACTTTTAACTTTGACGGATTACATAGCTCAATTGTAGATTTTATTTGTAAATATTCATTTTAGATTTCAGATAGTCAGAAGATACTCCCCAAGTAGTACAGTAAAGTTTGTTTGAAAATCAAATGCAATATTTAAAATAACAGTACTTAGTCTTTTTAAAATTATTGATCAAGATAATGACGAGAGTATTTCTTTAAAAAAACACTTTAGTGATCTTTCCAAGTGTGCCTAGCGTATGTTTGTTATGCTTCCTCCAAACGTTTGAGCTTAGACAAGCCAGCTGTACATCGACGCTTTTATAAAGTAAGCTAGTATATATCAATTTACAGTCAAGTCGATGTACAGTGAGCTTGCCTAGCGCAAGCGTATGCAGGAAGCAGTATATTTTTAAGGCCAACCTACATTTTTGTGGCGATCCTGGCCTAGCATAGTAACTTTTCGCCATAGTAAAATTTCGTGATTTTGCGGGCACCATCTAAACGTGAAAAAATCGGTAGATACTACGTCCTACATAACTAAGCGACGGTGGCGCGTTGCGGAGAGCCATGGAAACTCAATCTCGAGGTCCAGCTTCGAATCCGCAAGGGTGGCATGCCAAATACCGACTCCTCTCAAACGGTGGAGGAAAACGTGAGGAATCCTGCATACGCTGAAGAAGAAATTCCGATGCGTACCTATATGAAGCCTACCAATCCGCATTGAGCACGAGTGGTGTATTAACGCCCGTATACCCTCTCTGAGAATAGGCCTGTGCCCTGCAGTGGGACGTATATAGGCTGTGATGATGAAGTTACTATGTTTATGGCCTTTCAAGTTTTAAAGTTATTTATTTTTGATATTTTTATTTGTAAATAATTATTGAGGTCGCGTAGAGTTTGTAAATTATTAGACTAATTGAGTAGGTGTGTAAAGTTAGAAAACGTGCATTCATATTTTGTCTACCTCACTATTTGAATGTAAATAATTAGTTTTTATTTTGTTATCAACACGTGAAATAAAGATAGATACGATATACAATTGTAGTCTAGTTATTTGTTTTTCATTGTCGTCTGCGTACTTAGATTAGATTTAGGTGTATCAACAATCAGCATAAAAATGGTAAGTTAAAATCACATGAATAGATATCTCCGGACCAGAAAACAAACTTCATATAAGCGGAGCGCTTTGACTATTTATATGTGGACTGGTTACGCGTGTAATTCTACTAACAAACATTTCTGCCACTTTTTGCGGGGGGCGAGGTAACATGAAATCCGCAACTTTGGATTTTATTCCCCATAACTTTAGATTCTAATTTTGAATGTTAAAAATCATGAAAAGTAGTCTCGTGTGAACCCCAAACGTTCTAAGTTCGAAGTTATTATTTCGCAATTATAGGCTGTCTCGTTTAGTGATAACGTGTAAAATTGAATGTAAATGCACAAGATCAATTGTGCTTATACCGTGGCAGAAGGGAAATGCTACCGCAAGGCTAGTCCTTATAATAATTAGTCAAAGGCGGAGCGCCATGCCGGAGTAAATGTCGCACCGCGCCGCTAGAACCGTATATACACCATTTTGATCCTTATAGCAATGGATGGGTTTGCACGCATAATGTCAGAAACGAAAAATGACAGATACGCAAAATGTTAGTTCTATTATTCTGCGTTCCTGGCATTTTGCCTGTCTGGCGTTCCTGGCATTCTGCGTGTCTGGCATGACACGATAACTGGCATTTTGCGTATCTGTCATTTTGCGTTTCTGACATTATATGCGTGCAAACAGGCGCGCGTGTAAGAAGCTTGTCTTCTGGTTGATATCTATTGAAATTTTAATAATACAAACTTTTATCTTTTAAGATTATCTGTATTGACCGTATTGACTGATATTCAGTTAATTGTTTCAGTAAACAATTTATAGACTACTTATAGATTAAATTGATTAAAAAGTTGAGAGATGTTAAAGATTGCAGAATTATAGATGTTTAGACGAATGTAAGGCCTAAATTTAAGTATCGATTTCGTATCACAAAAATATTGTATGGAACCACACTCATTTTACGTGACTGTGTCAAGCAATTTTTTTATGTAACAGAATAAGGTAGGTGAGTAGGACAAGTAGAATCATGCGCGCAGCGCTGAGAGGAAAGAAAGGAGCAATTTATTTAATGAAGATTAAGGCTTTACCTATGAAATTGCAGTTTCGTGTGACTAAACTGGGTACTTAAATTCATAATCCAATTTAAGGGTGCGTCAACATCTGACGAATGCGCCGTGAATGCGCAGCTCGCCGCACGCGTGGCGCCGTTCCCTTACAACTAAGGCTCACAGTTAGCTATCAAGTATGAAAGCAAACAGAACTGCAAGAGCGCGAGCTGTTCGCGAGCTGCTCGTGCGCCGTGCTCGCTCACTATACAAGCCTTTTATGAGTTACGTTAAAAAGGCGCACCAAACAGTTGCAGTAATGGCTCGCGAGCCGCTCGGGATCTGCGCAGGTGTATTTTATGCTCGTGCGTTTCTACTGCGTAGATCGTGCGCCGCTCGCTTGCGGCTCGCGTGCGGCTCGCGAGGTGCGCATTCGCCAGATGTGGACGCACCCTAAGGTAATCAAGACAGACTCTTTGCACGTTCGCGACATAATAACAGCATATTATTTTGAATTATTTTAGTGCATTTTACATTTTTATTTGTGCATTAACTATATTATTTCTACTTATGATTGAATTTTGGTTTCAGCTTTTTCTATCTATCTATAACGTCACTCCTCTGTTTGTGGGTAGGCAGAGACCTGGTCGCGCTATATATATATATTTCTTAAATAGCTTTATTTCCCACGGCAGGGCACCAGTTTCCCCTTACAATGGACGCTGTCCCAATGACGACGCGGACCAGAAAAAAATAGATGTGAGGTGAGTGACATCTCTTTCCCTATCCGGCCACACATGTGCAGCGCGCAGGCCAATTGTGGCTGTGGTCGGTGGCTTGTTTGCGCCGAGCCTAAAAATCAATGTTTTTATGTAGGCGGAAAGCTAGCCACCTTTCACCACTTCACACGTCATTCCTAAAACTGTAGGTTTAAAAACCTAGCTGGTAGTTCTACCAATTTTTCTGACTGCCCTCAAAGGGATAATCTATATTATCACCTCAGTATGCTTGGCTAGTCGGCTTGGCTGTCACACATTACCGGTGACATTCTACTGAATTCCAGTCCTTTCAAATGTCCTCGGTCACTAAGCAGTAATGTCAAACGCTGATGCGAAGTCCTTGTGTATAGAATGCCATTGTAAAGACCATATGTTTTTCCAACAGGGAATCCGTAGTAGAACCTCTACTGATAGAATACGGGGTGCAAGTCGCGAAGTCAGACGACCTATCAAACATTTACTACACCACCACGCCCAGAATCAATGAAGATGTGCCGTTACATAACCTAGTAAGGAGTCTAATATATAATTACTATCGTGGTGCGTAACATAAAGCAATTATATTTATTCTTCGAGTTTATTCTTTTATTAGAAACTTTACTAAACAGTGGAAGAAAAACGGAACGGTAGGGCCAAGAGCACTGATAGACTGGAAGCGAGCATGTGTCGCGAAGCAACTCGATTCCTAAGCGTGAAACAGAAGAAACCTAAGGCGAAGGCGCGGGGCCTGTGCCGCTTCAAAAACTCAAGCGGCGCGGAACAGACCCCCTAGACAAAGTGACATTCTATTGGCGTTGAAAGGCTAAAGGCTAGTAAAAAATGACAGAATGCATTAGCGATCGAATCATTTTGACGTTTGCTTTCGTCACCATAAGTCAATTCCATACATATTTATTTTTCTACTGTCGTTAACGCTAATCGAAAGATACTTTGTTTATAGGCCCAGGCATGCCTCGTCTGCGTCCCACGTCTTCGCCGTACGCCTCTTCATTATTTCACTATATGTATTTCTATATATTTCACGCCCTACATGCCTCCAATAAGTTAATTGAAACTTTTCGGTACCTACTCATGTAGGTATCATCACCAAAAAAAGGACTATAGTAGAAATTGACTTATGAACGTTTTCTGAAGGAAATGAAGGAACTGATAAACGGTGCAACACATAACGTGCCTTCACCTTGGTACAGGTTAGCAAAAAGCCTTGGTGGTGGTGACAGGTGGAAGCAGGTCTACCCAACGTACAACTGTACAAACGTCTGTTACGTCTGTTAAACTAATGTCACCACTTTTTAAGAAAATTCAAACAAAATTCTGCCTTATCGTAAGGAAATAACGTAGTCGTCCAGCTGGAGGACTGGTGACAAAATGTTTCAAGATGACATTTGTTTACTATTGACATCTTGCTTGTTCTATTGGACGATCTTTTGGTGGAACTAATAATTTGCTCCACCCAAGTTGGTGTTGCCAGGTTAAGCGGGATTTTGATGTTCTTGCGTGGAGGCAGCGACCTCATTTTTTCACAGATTGGATATCCTATCAGAAAAAACAGCTTCATACAAGCACGCGGTGGCCAGACATTGACGTAGAATACTATGGACGCCGGGTCTAGTACAAAATACTCGAATAAAGTGTCTGAGACTAAAATACACAAAACTACTCGTAAGTACGTATAGTAATATAAATCAACTAAAAACACTCCCCCATTGGGCACGGCACGCACCGCGCGCCCTCGCGTGCGCGTAGTCGGCCGATCAAACGAAGACTGTTGCGTAATTGGTTCTCTTTTTTACGTTTTCGTTCTCTTTTTATACGGGTGGACACTTTTGAGCACGGACCCTCCAGTAGTGAAAAGTCAATGCGGCCAGTACACCCCTACATGCGCAGCGATGTTTCTAAAAAACACAAAACTGCCGCTCATTTTTGTACGTGAACGTTCACGTATTGCCGTACGCCGCGCGTGTAGGGGTGAGCTGGCCGCCGATCCTGTTTTTCTGGTAGGATATCTATTCGGTGGCAGATATCTCTCTTTTGTGCTTTGCACTATCATTAACTCGGTAGTGAAGGAAAATACGTGAGGAAACTTGCACACCTGAGAATTAAAAAACGAACTCGTTTTTTTATGTATTTCGAATCATTTATTACTAACAAAATATCGTATAATCCTAATACTACGTACCTACATTGTTAAATTATATTTAAGTACCTATACTTATTATTTAATTTAAATAATAAGGCTATTGTATTGTATTATTTATTTGGAAGACCAAATTTCAACTATTGGCGTGGTCATCTATTAGCACTTTGATAAACTGCGATGTTTTATTCGTTTGTTTCAAATCACATACAATCATACACATTTGACGGCTCGATAGCACAGTCGGTAGTGAACCTGCCTGCTGTGCCGAGGGTTGCGGGTTCGAATCCCGTAAGGGACAAATATTTGTATGATGAATATGAATATTTGTACCCGAGTCATGGATGTTTGTATCTATATATGTATTCTATATCGTTGTCTAGTCATCATAATACAAGTCTAGGCTAGATTCTGGTACTTTAAATGTGACTAGATAATTTGTGTGACAATGTCCAAGATATTTATTTATTTATTTACATCACTTACCCAAGCACACGGTAGGCTTGCAATAACAATTTGCCAGGTTTTTAACTTAGTGAGTTAGTAGGTAGATAGTCGTTTTTGAATTATGTTAGTCGTATGTACATAATTAACAACATGATATAACCTAACATAAATAAGTTCATAATCATAATTAAGTTAGTAGTCAATGCAAACTAGTGTAAATAACTAATTAACGGTCGACCAAAATCCCATATCACTATACTCCAGTATAGTCTCATCCAACATTATAAAATTTCTTAACTTAAGTCGGCTGTAAAAAAAAATTTTGGTAAATACCTACCTACGCACGGCGACAGATCAACCTACCCATAGTTAGACCTTATGTCTATGAACATAGAGTTCAACTATGGGTAGGTTGATCTGTCGCCGTGTGTACATCATAGACATTTTTGCTTGATATTACTTTCAACATCGAATGTTATAATACTGAACGAATGCTTTACTACTTACACGCTAAAATTAACTTTTAGCTAGGTAAATAACTTCAAACTGAATTAAAACAAATTAAAGACTTAAAAATTTGGATCGGACGGGTTGTGAACCCGCAACCTGCCAATTCGGGGCTTGCTTTCATCTTATTAGCTACACTGTCAATGCGATGTCTGTCTGATTATCTTTAATTTTATTTAAAACATGGCTGTAACAATAATAATACGAGCCTTTTCAAGAAGAAATCGTAAGCGCAATAAATTCCAGTTTTTATTCCATCCCATACTAATTTAACATCTTTCTACCTTATTAGGGGTAGGTATTCAAATATACATATTAGATAGAAACATTTGTATACAGGGTTGATGTTAGGATATACAGTTGCATTTCTTTAATGGGTCAGTGTACTCATGATTCTGGACCACCTTCTCAAAGGAACAAAAGGAAATTCTCAAAAACTTAGTGTGGAAAGCCCACAATTTTTTTTGCAGATGTGTTTGCGTTTGACCTCAACCCAGTCTTTAGGACATAGATGTGGTCGAAGATGTAGCGAGCTTACCCAGAAGAAGCCTATTCACTCGTACTTTAAATGAATTCGGGTTGTAACTGTTCGGAAATACTGACGCAGGCAGGGCATTCCACTCCTTGGCTGTGCGCATTATAAAAGATTCTGAAAGGCACTTGGAAACCTTCAGTATTATGGGTGCAATCTCCACTTTAAGTAATGCAACTGCCCTATACAGATTCTGTTGAACTGCACTCTGTACTCTAAAATTATAACATAAAAAACGTATCGTAAAATATACTAAACGGCGCTTAAAATTATCTTCCTGAAAAGGGAGAACTTAATTTTCAGGGAATTTTAAAAAACTCAAATGAACATCTAGAACAATTCTTTAACATTGACTCTGTCCTCAACATGTGGCAGTTCTGGCACAACAAGAGGCTGCCCATCTTTCTTGATATCCGTATACTTAGCTCGGTAGTAACAGGTAAAGCCTGCCTTTTCAGCTGACATGGCAGAGTAGGCACTCGAGGTGTCCATTCGAAGGAGTCTTATACCCTTGTCCTTTGTGACTTTTCTGAAAAATGTTATTCTTCAGTTATTATAGGCGGTCAGATGACTTCTGGCTGGGAAGCAGAGGATTAGATTGTGGGACCATAGTAGGTGGCATGAGAAAGAAGTATCCATACCACGCGGTTGTATCTATCCGGGTGATAGTGGCGATGCGATGCAATTACGAGTATGACTGCGATTCGGATCAGGAGTTAGATTTTTGAAAGTCATACCTTCGTTGAAATCAGCAGTAAAAGTATGAAGTTTGTGTATTCTCGCTCATGATTTCGAATTCAAAAATAGCACACTCAAAGATAGACAAAATACTATTTTCTACTACAAACGTCATTCTTTTCTATTGCTGATTTTAACGTATGACTTTCAAAAATCGCTCTCTTGCTCCGTTTTGGCTTACAACAATTGCAAATCACGGATAGTTTGTGTATAGTATAGTGGCGAAATTGAAGAATACCGCAAATCACAACTGATTGAGACCTCTTCGGTTGAGATTTGTGTATGCAAATTTTGTTTTTGAGGTGGCGTTCTCGGTGCTTCTTGCTACTTTGTGTTATTACCTATCTAACTAATCTGTGGTGGCCGAGTGGTCAAGATTAGATTCAACTTGAAAATAAATTTTTCTTCTATCCACTTGAAAGACTTGAATACAAAGTGCGATAAATATCATATCAGAATAAATATCTTGGATATTGTCACACAAATTATCTAGTCACATTTAAAGTACCAGGATCTAGCCTGGACTTGTATTATGATGACTAGACAACGATATAGAATACATATTAAATAGATACAAACGTCCATGACTCGGGTACAAATATTTATATTAATCATACAAATATTTGTCCCTTACAGGATTCAAACTTCGGAACAGCAGGCAGGTTCACTACCGATTGTGCTATCGGCCCTTCAATTGTCTGTCTTTTAATTATGTGTCTTTGGAAAGCAGTTTATTTTTATTCTATGGTAGGTCATAGCGTTGAAAAGCTGTTTTGTTTGTCGAGAGATAGTCAGGGATATGCAGAGAGTAGAGGTAATGAAGAGGAAGGTCATAGCAAAGCTTACTCAGTTTCCTTGACCAGAAGGTTCATAATGCCACGTCGCCTCCAACGTTGATCTGTGGCGGCTACCTTTATTTCGACAATCTTGTCATCGTTTGGGAACTTCTCCCAAAGCCTCGAGCATTCCTCTCGCCTCGCCAGGATGTATAGGATCTTCTGGAACTTTGGGTTCTTACAGCGCTTTGCTTGACTGAGTAGGTCGTTACCGTCATCCGCCTGTAATCAAAACTGTATAGATTAACGGAAAAGACGAGATTTGGAACCTCTACTAATTTAACATGAAAATTTTTCCATTTTATATAGATACATTATAATTTACAAATACATTTAGGTATAAAAGCCATAAGTTGTAGTTTATCCGCCCACCTGGGGCTGTCCGGAATGGCCAGTGTGATACCCACCTTATTTCTATCTTTCTATCTACACTAATATTATAAAGAGGAAAGATTTGTACCTATTTTTGTATGTTTGTATGTTTGTAATGAATAAAAAACGGCTCAAAAAGTACTGGGCCGATTTAAAAAATTCTTTCACCAATAGAATGCTACATTCTTCCAATTTGACATAGGCTACATTTCATTTTGAAAAAAATTAGGGATCCTTGGTAAAATAGACAATTGTCTACCCCGTGCGAAGCCGGGACGGGCTGCTAGTCAGTACATAAATTAGATTCTTTCATTTGATCTAATAAATCAGCTAGGGTCCAGTCCAGATGCCCGGATTGACTGATTGACGTTACAGGTGATGAGAAGGCTGGCGCGTACCTCTGATTGTCTAAGCTGACAGCGTATAAGCATCGCCGTACAAAGATTTACATCTTTGTATCTTCTTCTTTGTTTTACGTTACTGTCGCCAGACTCTTCCTCATCGTGGTTGTGGTTTTGATGGGGCAATTATCTGTAGGTATTCATTTGCCTTTTCTTCTCTAAGTAGGTACTTTGATTTGAATGTTTCTATTTGGTCTTATTTAAAATTTTGAAAAATATTGTTATCGAGAAAATGGCGTAATTTTGCATCTTCCATATTAATATATTCCACGAACGCTTTTGTAGAATTAGGTATTTATTATTATACAACGTGTTAATGAATAAGCGCAAAAAATCATACACCCCAACTGATTTATAACAAAATAATTAGATTGAAACTATAATTTAATTATTTTGATGGTTAAAATTTAAAGTTATTCGCATTTTAAGTTTTGAGGCAAAAATGATTTGTTTTCATTTCAGCAATGAATGAAAGCCCTATCGTGCTCATGGACACTTTTTATGAATCTTGTTTTGGTAGTAAGTGGGGTGAGAGTGCCTGAGCGATGGGTTGAGTTCGTGTTCATTACATTTTAAATTTTACAAACAAATTAATTAATATTTTGAAAAAAAATCCCTATGTTGAAACCATGATTATTCGATTCTGCTCTCGATTCTAAACAAACTACTTTCAAGTTTTGCGTTAATTCATTAACACGTTGTATATGATTCATTTTAAGAAAACTTTCGGAATAATTACATCATAGGGTAGAGATGGGTATTAAGGGTACCTACATTCTTTTAGAACTTTTAGGTCTCTAATTTGTGAGTAATTGTAGACGCATATTCCATTTGTATGGCATTCTATCCACTGCAAATACTACAATGTATTAGTTTTTATTTGCAGATGTTTTCAAATCCTTACCTCTTTCAAAGGACAGACTCCACTGACCATAGCGCCTATAATGTTGCCTTCATTGTCCTTGACCTTGAAGGAGTAACCTTCGAAGAGTGCATGTTTGCAATACTCCTCCAGTTCAGTACATTTAGCGCCTCCATCGCAGAGCCCCACTGCTTTGTTCAGGGGCTCGTCAATGTAGAATGTCCTGGAAAATATTGTAGAAAGTATCGTAAAAAGATCAAGCAATCGCAGTCAAATAATGGCGGTAAATAAGGGTTGAGAGACATTGATCGACGGTGAACGACGGCGGCGGGCCCATAGAAAAAACCACGATAGTATGCGAACGCGTTCGGCGCAGAGCCCCACTGCTTTGTTCGGGGCTCGTCAATGTAGAATGTCCTGGAAAATATTGTAGAAAGTATCGTAAAAAGATCAAGCAATCGCAGTCAAATAATGGAGATTGAGGGTAGAGACACATTGTTCGACGGTGAACGACGGCGGGCCCATACAAAGATCTAAAATTAGTACCTATGAGAACGTGTTCGGCGCCGTTCGCCGCATTGACGGCGGAGGATGCGGACGGTGGTGTCCCATACTTGTAGGTACTCTTATATATTCCTTGCTCATACCATTTGTATGGACCCGCCGTCGATCAATGTGTCTCAACCCTAACGTCGGTACTTGTTGCTATGAAACCCTTGGGTCTGATTACAGGGTGTAATAAAACACCCTAGTAATGTTTAAAGGGTTGGTTTAGATTACAGCATCAAACCATACATTTGAGTCAAGTAGGCACGACAGTTTTGTATGAAACAGCTGATGCAGCAATTCAGCAAGAATAAAGCAAAAAAAAATCGAAGTTCTTAGTAAGTAGTACTGTTTTTAAGAAAAATAATATTTGTATGTTACCTATGTTATGGTTATGTATGATATTAAGGTATTTCACGTCTTATACAGGGTTACAAAAAATTCGTCAAAAACCGCTTCTTCGTCTCATAATCTATGTATCAGATGTCACACTAGAGTTGGGATTTTTTTAATAACTGGCTTCGATGAAGGATTTTTTTTTGTGGTTAATTATTGTAACGCGTTGTATAGGTACTGCACATAACTTCACACGGCAATAGATGTGAAAAACTTTGCAGCATTCTACAATTCTGTATAATTATTTGGAACAGTCCTTCAACAGATCTAAACGACAAAGGGTAACCGAATGAGAGTTAATTTGCGTGTTATTAGTGTAACGAACTCAATAAAACGCTCGCGTTTTGGTACTTATTTTATACATTTTCAGGTGTAGCGCTACATTAGTAATCTACTCAGTTTGGGATTTAAACTGAAAAATTCTAAAATATTATGTGTTAGGTACATTCTTCTGCGTCTGTCGAAACTATGGCGTGATATTTAGGTACGGGATAAGGTTAGGTACATTGATATCTTATAATTAAGTATACCTATAAATACATAGTATTTATCTCAATGGTAAGGTATTGTATTATTTAATTTTATTAAGTATTAATTTTTTTCTGTCGTTACCTAACAATAGGTACTTTAAGTATACAGGGTGTAAGTGACAGCCTAGCAAATACTGAAACGGTGAACTCAGACCATAAAACTGAACAACTTTTACTATGAAGCCTACCTCAAGAAACGCGAAAAAAAATCAGCTGTGCCATACAAAACTGCTGAACCTACCTACCCGACTCAAATGTATGGGACAGCTGTTTTTTTTCGTGTTTCCTGAGGTAGGCTCCATAGTGAAAGTTGTTCAATTTGATGGTCTGAGTTCACCGTTTCAGAATTTGCTAGGCTGTCACTTACACCCTGTATAAGTAGGTAGAACTTATTATTTATATGTAAAGAGGTCGACTGGGCGTTATTTTTCAAGGAAAGGAGATCTTTACTTGAGAAGAATATCTAGGTAGGTACCTAGTGTTATTAATTTGTTAAATAGTTAAGTAGTAACCTAATAATTGTATTAATAAAGGTAGGTACCTAAGAAGGTGAATAAGTCAGGGAACTAGTTACTCGTAAGTACCTAGATAGGCAAATATGGCATTAGAAAGAAGTCCGGCTCAAAGAGAATGGAATCACTACGTGTCCGGCTTTCCAGCTCTATCCATAAATCCGGGGCATTTATGTTACGTGCCACAATTTCGTTATTTTATAAATGGCAACCAACCAACTATTTGAGACAGGCGTTGTGATGCAAGACATCTATGAGCAAATCCAAAAATATGTTTAAAGAATATGCACAGTTAATGCCTGTATGACACCTAAATGACACGTAAAGAAACGATTTTTGTTTGTTTGGGACATCCATGGAACACTTATATCCGAGAGAACATACCTATTAGCATAAGAGACACTGACATACGTAATACCTGTTATGTAACATTGTCTTGCCAATCCATAAAATTCAATAGAACAATGAAGAAGATTTCAATAATAACTTGTTAACATAATAAGTTATCTATCTACAATCGTCTACGAGAGACACAACTCAAGTGTATACAGACTTGAAATTCTACATTATAACACCTAAGAATACCCAAATGAGATGAACATCAAGACGGTCCCCGCCATCTGTATGCAACGAGTCCTTATATTCTTTGGGCATACAGCCAGGAGATCAGATAGTTTGGAAAAACTCATGATGACCGGCCGCGGCCGTATTGAGGTGAAACGATGCGGTAAAAGAAATTAGCGAGGAAAACACTACAAGCCCAATAAACTGGGCTCAAGACCGAGCGGCCTCGAGAGCTGTGGTGATACAAGCGGCCTACTATGGTCACGTGAGCTTGTATCACCACAGCCATAAGAGCCATAAGGACCATATCGGCAATAAGAGTTACGACGAAGAATAACTGAATGTTTTTTCCAGGAGAGGAAACTGGAAGGCATGAAACGTCAAAAAATCTAGCTCTTGCGCAGGTGTGTACAACCTGCGCGTGTTTGTGCATAAAGTAGGTACTTATTAGACGTAAATAAGTTCATAAGTAGTTACGTGCAAAGGTAATGCAAATCAGAGGAAACTGGAAGTTTTACCTAACAATTAAATAAATCCTGGCTTTATAAGCCAGGATCCTTAGTACAATTATTATGCAAGTAGGGATGAAACGTCAAAAAAACTATCTCTTGCGCAGTTGTGTCCAATCTACGTGTGTTTGTGCATGTAGGTATTTATAAGACGTAAATAAGTTCATAAGTACATGCAAAGATGATGCAAATCGACAAAGATTGAAACTTTGTCAGGCGTACAATACCTATGCTCGAACAAAATACCAAGGCCTTTTACCTACTACCTTTAAGGAAACCTGCATACGCTGAAGAAGAAATTCTGATGCTTATGCTAAGTCTACCAACCCGCATTGAGCACGCGGGGAGGACGAACGCCCATACACCCTCCTTGAGGGAAGGCGTGTACCTTGCAGAGTGACGGACACGCTGATGATATGATGCTGAATCACTGTTTGCGCCTGCAGCCTTGGTTGAGTCACAACCCAACAAATTATAGACATACCTATGTACCTGTCATCATCATCATCTCAGCCGATAGACATCCACTGCTGGACATAGGCCTTCCCCAAGGATCGCGGCAACACTGGCTCTACGCTTGTATGGCTTTGGGGCCTGCGCTAGACTTATGTATGCAAATCAGAAACTCTGCCATGACCAGGTACCAACTCAACATCCTTGTTACAACTTCAAACGTGTACAGCGGAATGCTTTATTTGTGCAATAAATTACATAGTTTACGTATGTTGCAAATATTCGGTGATTGAACCGTGACTGGACTAAATACGAACCATAACTTTTGACACATTCGGTATTGCTCTAATCGCGGTACAGCTCATGACAGCCGTTAGAGCCGTTTTGACCGATCGCTTAGACGTCAAAGGTTGTCAGTTACATAGAGTTTAGTGCGATGCGTAATTGAGCACAGTTGAATAGTAATTGGATTGCAATGTGATTAGAACTGAAATTTGATAAGAATAGAACTTCGATGGTTTAAATTAGCGCAATCGGTCTCCAGGTTTCCATAATAGAAGGCCTTGGAACTACAGTAGGAACATAACAATGTACCTACCTCTACCTGTAAGTATTGTGTTTAAAATTCAAAGGCCAAAACATAATTTGCGTTTTATCTCATTCAGTTTGTTGACCTTTAAAACCTAAGGCAATATTGTATCTTGTTGATAAGACAGCAAAAGAAAAGTAACTCACCTTTCAATTAATTTCATTACCCCATCTTCGTCCTCTTTCTGTACCGGTGATAGTGTGAACTGCGGTTTATCCGACATTATTCAATTCCTAATGAAAAATACAAATAATTAGTTGTTATATTTATAGAATATGAGGAAACGATGTGCTATCTTATCTTGTTATAATAAGTTGTGGTGCAATTATGTTATTATACGGTAGGATATTATATACCTATAGTAGTATACTTTGAAAAATGTATCCATAGTCAACGTGATTTATGCCAGGTAGCCCAGGTAATACTTTATTAGAACTTTATTTAAATTCCTGCACGCGCTCTCATAAGAGGTTTACAAATCAACAAAGCCATAATGAATCAATAAACTTACCTAAATAAAAGATCCTAAGGATTCTTAAATATTTGTTCCAGGAGTTTTTTAATTTTTAAATTAAAATTATGTCGTTTTGTTTATCGTTAACGTTTTACGTGCGCGGGAGTGCGAACACGAATGTTTTGGAAGTGCGGTCGCGGTCGCGAGCAGCATTTGGTTATAATAACGGTGAATGAAAATTATGTTTTTAGTCGTCGATTAATGAATGAACATCCATCCTATGCATATTACCTATGAGTGTTTACGTCAGAATTTGCATTATACTATACAGAGTGTAACAAAAGAGGACACTTTATAGTAGGTATGTACTTCATATTTAGAGTGGGGTGGCAAAAATCGTAATTATGTAGTAAGTAGAGAATAAACTAAACAAGTTATTTAAATAAAAGAATTTCAATGTACTTATACTTCATTTCAAACAGCAACGAAATTGTAAAGCTATTTTGTATTATCTACAGAAACAGAGATTTGAAACATTTAGTTTTAGCTTTAGTAACGTCCAAGACTGTCGGATAGTATATCTTTCTGATAAATAAATTATAATTGCAAATCAGAAATGACCAGAAAGCTGTAAAGGAATCAGAAAATCTTTTCATCCTTATTTGAAATGAAGTATTGTAGAGTACGAATGTAAAAACAGCATCTCGAATAGTAAAAGGCGGATGACTTTGTAACTGGTTTTGATTTGAACGATATATCTACTTAGGTAGGAGAGGTGAGAGACAATCACGTTACAATGTTTCGAACGTCATAGAACCTTTCGTCAGGCTCAAAGTTTATTGCAGATAAAAATGTTGTAAAAAAAACCAATCACATGTCAATAATGTAACCTAACCTAACTGGAGCCCGATTGCGTTAAGTTAAAACATTGAAGTTCTATTCTCATCTAATTTCAGTTGTAATCCAATCACATTGCAATCCAATTACTATTAAATTGAATTCCGCGTCGCGAAACACTCTATGTAACTGAGAGCCCTTAACGTCTGAGCGATCTGTCAAAACGGCTATAACGGCTGACAAGAGCGCGATTAGCGCAATACCAAATGTGTCAAAAGTGATGGTTCGTACGTAGTCCAATCACGGTTCAATCATGAAATATTTACCGCGATTGCAGCCTTGTACTGCTTTCTCTACACGCTTGTGCGAGCTTATGCAAGCCTGCTGTACATTGACGCTTCTACATATAAAGCAAGCTATAAATCACTTTATAAACGAGTCGATGTACAGCGGACTTCCATAGGCTTGCACAAGGGTGTGCAGGAAGCATTAGATCGTCGTGCCATGTTGCTGGGCTTTCCTCTTCTGTCCTCGGGCGCCCATTGGGGCCACAATAGTTGCCCAGTGCCATACATATTCCACTCCTGATGGTATCGGTTGGATGTTATCATGCTCTGATATCAAGCAGTGCGGTTAGCAGTTACCACAATGATAGTGCGTAAGACTGACCACAAACATATAAATTGCGTAGTAAAAGCCGGCCGTGTACAAGGCAAACTTAGGCAATGACTGTAACCCAACTAAAAATAAGAAGGAAAACATGAAAAGATAGATAATTTAGTCAACATTATTTACCCTAAGTTACCATCTTCGGATTCATTACACGTCAACATATAGACGCATGTTGCACTACGTTTAAACTAGCTTTTATAAAATCGCTCACATTATGAAAAAAAAAGATCTCATGATTATATTCTTTCAGAAAAAGAGCCAGGTCAGAGCTACCCGAAACCGACGAGCATGCATGAAAGGACTTATGAATGTGGAGGAAGCTAGAGACGTTTGTCAGGATCGTAGCAGGTGGCGTTCCGTTGTCTCTGCCTACCCCAGTGTGAGAATATGTATGTATGTATGTATCCTTCCCTCTCCACAGTCCTCATAATACGTTTGAAACCTTTTATTACTTGCAATTTAGATTAATGGCCAATAGGGGTTTTAGTTACTGCTTAATATTGCTCATTATCTTTATACACTTCATCATCATCAGCCTGTATACGTCACACTACAGGTCTCCGAGTCTCAGGGAGGGTATGGGAGCGGGATTTGTAGAATTCACATACGCAACAGAATTTCTTCTTCAGCGTATGCAGGTTTCCTCACCTTTTATACTAGACCTGGCGTCCATAGTATTCTAAGTCAATGGCGTAGGTACTCGTAGGTACATAATTAACAAAATTGATAAAAGTGATCTTTGATATAATTTATTAATTTTAAATTGTGGGTTGGTAAGTAGGTACCTTCTTGTATGAGTAGATACTAGATGAATACCTTCTATCTGGAACTGTTTTATGACGTTCTCATTCGCCATCACGCATATAAAGAGCAAATATTTCTCAACCAAGACTTTGTTATTTTGCTTCCCTTTTTAATTCAGGCGTTATGTTACCTATTTAATTTTGAAACTTCTAACTTTGGAAAGTCTCAAGAAGTTTCAAAATAGGTAGGTAGGATCTCATTTATTGTCCCCCAACAACTTTGGCCTACGCATCAGATGTGGGGCACACCGTGCAAAAGCTTCCCCTAAAAAGAATAAATAAAATAAGGATATTTGTTTTAAAATATAATTTATTTTGATTAAAATACATTTAAATTCATCACATAGATAATTGAATTGACACTCAGTGTACAAATGAACACAAAATAATTTACAAAAGTTTTTAGATTCTGTGTTCATTTATAACGTGTATATAAGGTACATGGACTACGTATTATAATAAAAGGAACATACTTATAAAATTAATAAAAATACAACTCAAATGCCTCATCTAAGCTATGACACGTCTAATCGAATCCCCAAATGTTAAAAAATAGCCTTGCTGCAAATGCGTGTACGCTTAAAAAGGTTCCTAACTGAAACAACATAATTATCAGTAGGTTTTTTGTCAATAGGTCTGACCGCGTTCGTCATTATTTTTTGAGTTCTTGATATAACGCCATTGATATTCTTATCTAGAACAGAACTAGATTCACAATCAACGATCCAAAAATGGCAGTACCAAAAGAGCTCATAAGACCTCTTCTTTGTACTGACTGACTTTGTGAGGGTTATGTGTCAGAGTCGGACATAAATTTGCTAAGATTTTGTATGAGATTTGGAGTCTATAGTATTTATATCAGTGTCTTTCGCAGTGTTACGGTATAACTGGGGTGCTACATTAGAATTTCACACATTCTAATTTGTCTACGAATATAGCATAAAATTTATGTTTTTTTTACATTTTCGTGTTATTAGAATGTGTTTTATTCGGGTAAATTACGAATTCGAATTTCAACGCAATTAGATTCTTAAGGGCTTGTCCTGGAATACCTACCTAGGTACCCTGGGAGTATAAATATAGTTGGTTTGTTTTCTACTAAAGGTTGTAAATAAATGACAATATATAAATAAATGTTATTAACCTTAAACTAAGCAAATGACTTTCTTCTTATACTAACTAAAATTAAAAGCTAATTACATAACAATAATTCCATTGAAATAAGCCTCCGTTATCCTCAACCACAGTTAATTGCATTGATGATTCAATTTATCAATTATTCTTTATTTTACAATTTCTTAATTTTTATAAAAAATATGACCTCGTAGGTCTAGAGAGATTATCGGTATACCTAGAGAGATTAGTTCCATTCACTCGTATCTATATTCCTCTGATAATTTAGAAATGTACAATTATGTACATTGTTTGTTCCGTCTTTTTTATAAAATCTAAAAATCATGGCATTATCTAAATATGTTATTTTTGCATTTTAAACCCCTATCCAAAAAGAGAGGTGATTCTTATAACTTTGAAGCCTCTGTCTGAGATATAGTAACTATCTTTAAAACCCTAAAACCCTTATGTTTATAATGTAGATATTTTAAAACGGATGGATCTCATTTTGAGCCTCCAGCCTCCAGAGTTAACTCTAGCTTTTTCATTAAAACCAAAACCCATCCAGCCGTCTCTGAAATTTAAAAGATTTGTTCTTTCAGATTCTATGTTTTTATAGTTAATGCTAGGTAACTAATCTAAACTACAAATAAATAAAGTTACGTCCTCAAAACGATTGTGCAAATAATTATGTCGTGTAGTACCTACTTTCATTTAATTATACTAGATATTCGAGATGTAGTTCAAAGTTCTAGCACACCCAGCTGCATTCCTGAAAAGAGAAATATTGGTATATTAAAAGACGGAAAAATAAATTTACTATAGCGTATGTACAACTACGTAAAATCATAACAAAACATTATTTACTTGCACACCAACACATAAAATACAATTAACCAAACATCGATGTCTGTCGAACTTCGGGATTACATTTCCAATAGGTAGGTACTTACTTAAGCACTAAGGGGATACTGTATAAACTAGCATACCTAAAGCATATGCTCACGACTATACCACAGTATAAGAGAGAGTATACTAAATATATTATTATATACATTTACACGGGGCGGGGTTGTCAGAGATACATTTTATTATCAACCAGTTGCGCGTACGCACATTAAAGTGGTCAGCCAGAAATACACGTTCCGAGATCGAATCGTACCGTATAGGTTTCCTTAAAGGTACAACACACGATAGCGATAAATATATGCACGCAAAATTGCAAAATGCACGCAAAATTGCATAATGCACGTCTCGTTCCTGTGTTAGTGAGAGGAAGCCATTAGCAACTTGTGTGCGTTAGAAAAGTAGAACCTCGACCTTACGATATCATTATAACTCTCGTCTGTGATGAGCTTCACGATGTTTTCCTCCACCGAAAAGCCAACGAGGTGCATGTGCTACAAATCGTACAGTCAGCAACTAAACGATTTTTAGTATGTACTATACGATGAGGCTAACCTTGGCTGCGTGGGGTCGCCGCCTTTTCTTGTAGGTTTTGAAGGGGAGTCTCTCCATGAAACCACTGCTTAGCTAAATTAGTGTTCTACACGTTTGGTATCAGCCCGAAGTAGTGATAATCACGCCAATTACCTTTATAGCTCCTTGATGTAGACTCTAGCCTCGACATGTGGTGGATCAGGGTGGGGTGCGAAAGGCAGCTCCTCGTAGAAGATGTTGTAAATCTTCTTGTACTTGAGTCGCTCCGCGGCCGCGGCCGAGAATGCGGACGTTGTGTCCATGCGCAATGCGCCCGCGCCTGCTACTCTTGCTGCTCGTCTGGAAGAAGAATGAACAAAATTTATAATATATTTTTCCCAGTCCACAAACACAGGCAGGTACAGATTACAATAGCTCTTATAAATATTTATGCATGTGGGCGGGAACTGGTGACCGATTTGGACTAGCAGTTAAAGTTGTCCTAATTTGTAGCGCGCCCTTCCACCTAAATCTCTTTTCTACCCGGTTGCCTGCTAGCCCTATCCTGAGCAAATTCTGCGTAAGATTGGAGAATGTAAGTCAGGCATGTTAAACTCGCGGCCCACGGGCCGCCCGCAGAGCATTTTCCTGCGGCCCTATCCAATTTTAAGAACAGCTTCCCTATGCGGCCTGCGAGCGTGCGTTTTGAAGGCAATAAGTACTCATATTATGTATGTACCACCACTGCATTGAGTCATGATGCGAAAAATTTCGACGTATTTTCGCGTATATGTATAGCGCTTTTTAAAAGTTTCCTGAAAATATTGCCCATGTAATGTAAGTACCGTCCTGTTTTAATCGTCCAGTATCTATATACAATGTGTTTATACTTTATGTTCTTTGCGGCCCACTGATTCTACTATAGTTATGCATTTGGCCCGCCAGTGACTTTGAGTTTGACATTTGTTAAGTTAACAGTTGTTAAGGTGCACTTCCGATGCCAGCGGCCGATGCGACTGACGCGCGCGTCTGACGCGTCGTTCTGTCATATGCCATATGTCTATCGCATTGGCCGCGCGCGTCTTCGCTAGCGTCAGTCACTGGCATCGTAGGCGGCGCCATACGCCGTGCGTAAGACGCGCGCGCGCGGCCGATGCCATAGACATATGGCATATGTCAGAACCACGCGTCTTACGCGCTCGTCAGGCGCATCCACAGAACATTATAAGAGGGGTTAGAAGTGCAAAGTAGGCGTGGAACGTGTCGCCACAGGTTATGCAATGATTTGCATAACACCATAAGGCGCGCGGCGTGGTGCGAGCGAGAGGGCATGCGTAATTGTAGCAACGTGAGCGGGAAGACAAGTGGCGACAGCCGTCTCCGAAGCAAAAGCGCTACTTTGCATTTCTAACCCCTCTTATAATGTTCTGTGGTCGCATCGGCCGCTGGCATCGGAAGTCCACCTTTAATCTAATAATGGCAAAGAGGTATTCTCGATGACCATGTCATGTCACATATTGTATGAGTCAGTGATGTGATGTCGTGTGACACAATTCATGTTATGTCAAGGAAGCGAGGTTCACGCTGTGCTGAATGGAATAACGACCGATACCGTTTCTTCCGGGTCACTAACAATCATTAGATCCAAAAATAGCTCTAGGAAATAATTATCGAAATAAACTTTTCGAATCTGACTAATAAAACAGGTTTTTGCGTTACAATGATAATTGGTTCTTGATTTGTCAATCTGAAATTCTGACACTTTACACCAGCAAAAATGGTAGATACAGAATTCAGTGTTGCCAGTTTACTACATGGTGTACGGCCATTTACCTTAATTAAGGGTATCTTACTGTTGGCGCGCTCCATACAAACGAAGTCTGGTTATATTTTCCCATAGTGATAGTTATTCAGTTTGATGGATAGAATATGTGATTTAAAGGTTAATGATACTATTCCTTACACCTGTATACACACAAATTGCTCATTGCATTACAAGTACCTAATTGTTGCGTATAAATAAGAGACCCTTTTAATTAATTGTTGTAAAACGTCAGACAAAGTGCATCTTTGCGTCAAGCATGACTCAAAAAGTTGATCTCTAATTGATATCATTACTCATAAACTTTATGATCCAGTAGCTATACTCTCTCTACAGGGTGTTAGGGTAAACAGTTGCATTACTTTAAGGGGTGATTGTACCCATGATACTGATCAACTTTCCCTAATAAATCTATAAAAAGATCGCAAAAAAAAACGACTTTTCATACAAATGTTCGATCAGCATTTAGTATGGAAAGTCCAATAATTTTGTAGGTTTCTTAGGGCAAGTTGTTCAGTATCATGGGTACAACCACCCCTTAAAGTAATGCAACTGTTTACAATAACACCCTTTATTTTTGATACCAACAAATTTAAATGTCTACTCGTAGTTATCATGTATTTTTTTAACAAAATGAGGTAAAGAAAAGCTTTTACAATCTAGGCTTCTCTTCAAATTAAAGAAGAAACAATATCAAAATTAAGAAAACAATTAAGTATTTACCTTTATTTACCTACAACAAACACAATAGATTATTCTTCTGAAAAGCTTTTCTTTAAAATACGGTAAAACAGGATTCAAAACTGACATCGGTCCACAAATAAGGCTGTCTAATAAAGATGCTTGCACATAAGCTTTCGCAAGAATATTTGAAAAATAGTTTAAAGTAGGCTGAGCTTTCATTTGAATAAATCTAGGAACCTACCATATACTTGATTAAATCATTACGCACAGCGCCTTTGTGCTAAAATGAAGATGGATATGTAAATAAATCTGACTTCTGGATCCCACACTATTATAAATTACTATTGTTCGTTTAACATTCGAAGTACCTCAAATCAATCTGTTTTGATACCTACGTCGTCATTACAAGAGCTAACTCATGGGATTTCTTATGTCGAATTAAAAGTCACATAATAATTGTACCTATGTACTTACGATGCGATGTCTCATGAGGATTGTATTGCGACTTAATTTGTCTTTATGTAGTAATAAACGCAATTGCATAATGCACGCATATCTCAAGATACTATATCTTTCTAAATACCTACAGTCAATAGATTATACCTACATTACAGTAGTACAATTGATAACTTCCATTGAGTGAAAAGCTGGACGTAGAGTGTGATCTTGTGAGTATAATTCGTCGTTTAATTTGGATTAAATTGTGTGAAGGCCTAAAGGTAAAGGTTGACCGAATCAAGAAAAGTGTGACAAGGTATTAGTTTAAGTTGAAGGATGAAACTAACCTAACCTAACTAGGATTGAGAGGGGTATACTTAGATAGTTCTGTTACGTATAGAGAGAATGAATGAAAGAAGACGAAAATTTGGTGACTTTGACCTAAGGAAAGATTGATTTTCAGCTTAGGTAAAGTTCAAAGTCCAACTGCTGTTTTTTTATAGCTAAGGTTCTATGACTAATTATTATAAGGACTAGCCTTGCGGTAGCATTTCCCCTCTGCCACGGTATAAGCACAATTGATCTTGTGCATTTACATTCAATTTTACACCTTATCACTAAACGAGACTGCCTATAATTGTGAAATAATAACTTCGAACTTATCTCGTTTGGGGTTCACACGAGACTAATTTTCATTAGTTTTAACATTCAAAATTAGAATCTAAAGTTATGGGGATTAAAATCCAAAGTTGCGGATTTCATGTTACCTCGCCCCCCGCAAAAAGTGGCAGAAATGTTTGTTAGTAGAATTACACGCGTAACCAGTCCACATATAAACAGTCAAAGCTAAGGTTACATAAATAAAGACATTTGTAACTTTGAAAAGAGTTTTTCTTTTAATTTAATTATACCAAAACCCAAAACTTTACCAAAATCCGGGGTGTCCAAGATGATCCTTTGGTAGGGTTTTAAAAAAAAGTTAATAATAATGAAAGATCAACAAATCCAAAATGTTGAGTATGACAACAGGTAGACAGATAAATTAGCTATAATTAAACGCTTTTATTTCTGCATTAACTTGAATATAATTTAAACTACGAGCATTCTCCCTTAAAGGTATCATCTCGTACACCTTTGCCCTAAATGGTCTACTCATAAATATAGTTGTCTCTTCCACCCCAATTGAGCAGCCACGAGACCTAATTATTTTCAGTTATAATGAGGTAAAATAAAACTAATTTTAGTCATATTAGGGTCAGTAAAAGGCTAGAGATACCATGTAATTAAGCCTTATTAAAGTGGAAAAGTCATCATTATGTAGAGGATAAACAATTCTATTCAAAAGTCTCTTGATGAAGACATACTGCGCATGCGTCTTTGTCACTTTGAGTGACAAGTGACATGCTAACGATGTAGTGTGTAATATTTCAGTGTATTATTTACATCATTACCATCATTATTCATGGAAAAGAAGAGTGGCGAAATTGGACCCCGTATTTTTACAGTAAATTTTAACCGTAGGTACCCTACCTATCGGATTATAATAATTTTAGACAAGATATATCTTCGAATTTACTAAACTTTACAAGTTAACGAGTAATAGTCGAACAACTTGAAAATTTTACTTTTTAGACTTTATTAGCCGTTAAACAAAAAGACCCCTTCTAAGTCCGTATATTGTGACGGGCAACTACGGAACCCTACCCTGCACGTGGCCCGACACGCACTTGGCCGGTTTTTTAAATGACTATTTCATTGTAAAAGTCACTTATTAAATGAAATAATAATACCTATAGTAAATTCGGTTTCTTTGATCAAATTAACTAAAAGATTAAAGTGGATTTATGCACTTTACTTCCATCTCGTATAGCTAAGTACCTATTTTTAGACCTACATTACTATGTGTATGTACAACAATAATAGGTATACATAATTATAGCCATACACATATACTGTAGTAGTTGTATTAGTTTATTTTTATTGAGAGTTACTACCTCTGTGGTCTAAACGATTAAGAGCATTGAGCTCTTGATACGGAGGTCGTAGGTTCGATTCCCATGGGGGACACCTAGTGATATGTTACTTTGTGCGTTTTTCCCCAGTTGATTAGGACATTGTACACGGAATCACCTGATTGTCTCGATGATTCCGTGCTTCTGATGTCACGTTAAATCTTATCGGTCCCGGCTATTAACTCTAGTGGTAGTAGTCATTACATAAAAACCACGCCGTAAGGCGGGTTGAAAAAGCTCTGACACCAGGGCCTGCTGCCCACACGATAAGCAGAAGTTTATTAAAATAACACTTCTCCTATACAATATCCTTACTATTTGAGGTCCAATAAAACGATACTAAACATTATTTTAATTTACTTTAGTAACATTATTAATTTGGTACAGAGCTATAAAATTTGTAATCATACGCCAAATGTCGAGATAACACAAAATATTACTTACCAGTTAATTAAATTGCACCTAACTCGGTCTAATTCATGTACGACAGTAACTATTTCCTGAGTAATAATTCAAGTTATTTTAATTGATCTCGTGAATTAAAGATGCAGTCGTAAAATTAGCACAAGTTATAAAAAGCTCTAAAATACATACAGACGAAAATAGAACCTACTCCTTAAGAGAAGTTTATTCCGGATGCGTAAATGCGCGCTGCATACAAACGAAGTTTGGTGATATTTTCAATACTAACCAATTAAACTCAATGACATTTTGCAGAAACAATCTAGGAACAAATCTCTATGCTTGTATCGTGTCGAACGGATTTTCGGTAAAATATAGTTTCAATGCTAGGATTAATTTAAGATTTGTATGGAAATCTTTGAGGCACTAGAGGCATAGAGATTTGTTTCTAGATTGTTTCTGCAAAATTTCATTGAGTTTAATCGGTTAGTATTGAAAATATCACCAGACTTCGTTTGTATGGAGCGCGCCAACAGTAACATACCCTTAACGAAGGGTAATGTGTTTATTAAGTCTGTTTAAAAGTAGGTACCTACTTAATGTAATGGCCGGCAAATATCTAGAAAAAGACCTTGACTGCGCAGAATAAAATTTATAGGCGAAAGCGTTAAGTGCGCATTTTTCAAGTTATTTGCCGGGTACTGTCGTTACTGTATGTAGATTAATTTATGCTTCGACGAATGCAATAACAGGATTTGTGTAAAAAACTAGATTTAAACTGCCAGTAGTTTGACCAAAAGGCTATCGACTTACGAACAGTGAAAAATTCACTAAAATTGGTTCAGTAGTTGGGGAACTTGCACATATTTTTAGTGTATACCAAAACAAAAATGGTAAAATATGCAAATCATTTATTTATTGCAAATCAAAATTCCGCGCCAAAACGCTCACTACCATGACGAGACGTCACTCCTCCTCATGACGCGTGAAGCTCATCACAAATCATCCGCTATAATATGTTGGCGTACTCTTCTAACGCACGCAAGTTGCTAATAGCTTCGTCACTTGGCGCTGATTGGTGTTTGAAATTACGATCCGATCCACGTAACTTATAATTGAAATATTTAATTTAATAAAAAAAACGTTAGAATAAATCTTTCAGTAATGTTCTATTCACAACTATTATTTTTGAATTATTAAGATAACTTCTTATTTAAATTTTGGAGCAAGTTCCCCATTGCACTATGTTTATGTTCTTATATTATACATAGATCCCACACGGTCGCTTGTAATAGAATAATAAAATTATTACTCGATTCGAATTGCTCCCACGAAAAGAATAGGTCTTATGTATTGGTTGTTTGGTCAGGCAGGCAGACAAGCAGGGGTAGGTTTTTGCGGTACAATGTCAAGGTTACTATAATAATTTGCTTAATCGTAATTATGTGTAAAAACTTTATGAAACTTTATAATTATTATTTTATGTTATGAATTAGTATTTTATGTTACTATAATGCAAATTCTGGTTTTTTTTAAGAATCACATTGTATGAATAGTTACGTAAGTTATTGCTAATTGTGTTACGACAACACCTTATATGGAACGAAGTTTTATTTGATCGATTTTTCATTATATATGCCCCCCTAGACAAATGGACATTCTATTGGCGTCGACGCTAGTAGAAACGGACAAAATGTATGAATTTACATTGGCGATCGAAACATTTTGACGTTTGTTTTCGTCATCATACGTCAAGTCCATACATTTTTATGCTTTCTACTGTCGTTAACGCTAATCGAAAGTACTTTGTCTAGGGGCCCTGAAGTTTGTAACTAATCTACAAGGTGTAACAAAATACCCTTCTGATATTTAATAACTGAACTTTCTATGGAGATAATGTCGAAAAAAAATTAGTAATAAAATCTACTGTACTTACCTTATACAACGTGTTAATGAATAAGCGCAAAACCTCATACACCCCAACTGATTTACAACAAAATAATTCGATTGAAACAATAATTTCATTATTTTGATACTTAACATTTAAAGTTATTCGCATTTTAAGTTTTGAGGCAAAAATGATTTGTTATCATATCAGCAATGAATGAAAGCGCTAACGTGCTTATGGATACATTTTAAGAATCTTGTTTTGGTAGTAAGCAGGATGAGAGTGCCCGAGCGGTGGGTTGAGATCAAGTTCAGTAAATTTTAAATTTTAGAAACAAATTATTTAATATTTTGGATAAAATTACCTATGTAAAAACATGATAATTCGATTCTGCTCTCGATTCTAAACAAACTACTTTCTAGTTTTGCGTTAATTCATTAACACGTTGTATATTTGAGTCAAGTACCTAGGTAGAACTGCAGAGTTTTGTATGAACAGCCGATTTTTATTTTTTTTCTCGGTGTTAGCTCAATATACTGTAATTGGTTCAGTTTGAAGGTCTAAACCACCCCTTTAAATATTACTAGGGTGTTTTATTACACCCTTGTACACAGGGTGTAAAACTAAATGCCTTACATATCGAACAGGGTGCTTCAGACCATCAAACTGAACAACTTTACCTAAAGGGATAACATCGAAATCGCGAAAAAAAAACAGATTTTCCATAGAAAATGTCAACGACCAAAATGTATCAACTATCAAACAGCCGAATTTTTTCACAATTTCAATGTTGGCCACGTAGCGTACTAAATTCAGTGTAATAGTCTGAAGCACCTTAAAAACCGATAAAAATTGAGATGTGCCTCTATCTTTATAATTTTACGTATGCCGGAAAGAGCATAGATGACGTTTTTCTCGTTTAGACGTTTTGTTGTGGGTGGCATGCTAGCCGTGCTGAAAAGACTAGCCTAAGCTTCGGTTAGCACTAAAAAAAAAAACTATTGGTCTACTTACTCAGTTTCCTCACACAGGACCCTCATGAGTCCCCTCCCTCTCCAGTCGGAGTGCGTGGACGCTATCCTGATTTCCACGACAGCGTTGCAGGTTTCCGGCAGCTTGTCCCAGATCCTCGCCTCCTTGTCCAGGTGACCCAGCACCCGGAGGATACGACTGAACTTCTCGTTCGGACAGTCTTCTGATTTGTCTGCGTCTTTGTTGTCCAATTCCTGGAAGACATGTTGTTTGTCAATACTTTGACTATTATATCGCATATAAGCATAAGCATATGCTCACGACTATATTCCCCGAAGGGGTAGTCAGAGATATTCTGAAACCTCAGAACATCCACGTTTCCCTATTTATATAGGGTCCTTCTTAATATGCTGACAATTTTTTAAGAGGATGATCAGACCATCAAACTGAACAACTTTCTCTATGGGACCAATGTCGAAATCGCGAAAATAAAATCAGCTGTTCCATATTAAACTGAAATCTTACTCGACCCAATCGTATGGGACAGCTGATTTCTTTTTCGCGATTTCGACATTGGTCCTATAGAGAAAGTTGATCCGTTTGATGGTCTGATCATCCTCTTAAAAAACTGTCAGTATATTAAGTTGGACCCTGTATATGGACTAGTTACGCGTGTAATTCTACTAACAAACATTTCTGCCACTTTTTAAGGCGGGCGAGGGAACATGAAATCCGCAACTTTGGATTTTATTCCCCATAACTTTAGATTCTAATTTTGATAGTTAAAACTAATGAAAATTAGTTTCGTGTGAACCCCAAACGAGATAAGTTCGAAGTTATTGTTTCACAATTATAGGCTGTCTCGTTTAGTGCTAAGGTATAAAATTGTATGTAAATGCACATGATCAATTGATCTTGTACCGTGGCAGAGGGAAAATGCTACCGCAAGGCTGGTCCCTATATAGATAGCCAAAGGTCAATATTGTTTATAATTTACAAGTAATGTTAGGTCCTATAGGTATATCTACTATCTATCAATAAATTAGCTAGCCAAACGACTAAAAGCCTATTTCCGACCAAAACTAGATCTAACTAAGATCTAATTAAGATATAAAATCAGCTAGGTTTTGCCTTAGCCTTTTAACCATAGTTTAACTCAAGTGTAACGTGACTCTGCCTTTGTGATGCTGGCGCCAGATTGTCGGAGTGTATCGACTGGTTTACAACGAAAATGTCAACCCCATTTGAGATATATAGGGATGAGGCTTTGGCATTTTGCCGACCCAATCTGTGTAGGTATATATATGTAATAGTATTTAAAATACCATACTCTTTGAAAGCTATAGTTACCGACACTCACACACATTCATTTGTTAAATAAAATATACGACAGTACAACTTTTATAACGAGAAATTTTTTATTTAGGAGATCCATAGAAATCAGTGGTTAGGTAATAATTGAATAACCTTTTTTTTCGGTCTTATGCCCCCACCACTCATTCCCAGGATCAACAGCGGCGACCATTAAGAACACTAGACAATGAAGTCCAGCGAGCCCGGGGGATGACTCTAATCTGTCTTGGAACCCGCAATGAATTAATCAAAGAAGATAGGAGGAGTAGGAAAAAGAAATATCCGACTTCCCTCCATTGCAAACGGGAGACAGCAATAAGAAAAAAACAAGGCTATTAGAGAGCCAATTCCTAATAGCCTAGTTCGGTACATTATAGCGTTCACAAAAAGGACGCAATACACCTGAAACGGTTTTCAGGTATTGCATCCAATGGAACATAATTATTCTTTTTTTTCATATAAATCGCTCTCGTTGATGTTCGAGTTGACATGAAAACCAAATTTGGATATCTCATCCTGATTTGTTATCGTTTACCAACGTACAAATAGTTTTGGGAGCTTTTAGGCTTGATGCTATTGGCATCGACACAAAGTAAACAAAACTCTAGGTAAACTCATGTTTCCATAATTCTGTGAACCATGGGAAAATGTGGCTTGAAGATAATTATTTTCCTTATTTATTTCCACTTCAATTGCAGATTAATTACTTTAGTTTACGTACAGCAAACGACAAGTGCGCTGATGCGCAACACTCATTCGAGCGTGAACCGTTCCTTTTGATCCTTGGACCTTTGATCTCATTCGCGATGGTGTTAGGATACATTACATACCGTCCGGTTTTACCCGGATATATCATCCGATTAAGGAGCACTTAACATTTGAAGATTATTGGAAAGGAAACGACAAAAAGTTGATAAACTCAGGTGCGATCAGACCTTTGATCTCATTCGCGATAACGGCTTGGGTGCATCACATTACGGATATCAACCGATTTTTCGGTATAAAAGAGTACTGTAGATATAGTCGGGGAAATCTACGGATTTTTGTATGGAGTAGGTTGCATTAATTGCACTTTTGGTGAAAATTTAGAATTTAGTAGATACATACCTGAAAAACGTAAATTCTCAATAATCCCCGATTTTTTATGTTGTATTATTGAATAATTAAGACATTTACTAAACATTAAATTTAGGTATAAACAAAAAATTGAAAACTGGTGATTTTAGGTACAGGGTGGCTTCGTTCAATATGTTTTACTTATAACAATAATAATCCACGGTTAATATCGTTAATTTGGGTAGATATTTAATATTTTGCAAGTCTTCAAAAATTATAACCTCGAAACTAAATTATTTACTGTTTGTTTTACACATTAAATTTGCCTTTTGATAATTAACTGTCTCTATTGCTGGTATGCTGGTCGAAATATTTTTAGAAATAAGCTTGCCATTTGTACATTAATATCGATTTTAAGGTATTTCTCAGGTTCCTGAGCCTATATAACCACGAAATCTCGACAAAAGTGCTATAAACTAACAGTAATATTATTTCAAACACAATTTACTAAAGTGTCTTTAATGCAATCTCAAACCTTATTTTTCCTAGACTAATAAACAATGATAATTAAATGCGTTGAAGAGTAAAATTCGATCAATTGCAACCGGTCTTTTTTAATTTATGAAACTTCGGTGGATATATTCAAGGTGTAACAAAGCACACTAATATTATAATATTTAAAAGGGTGGTTTAGACCTGGATGGTCGAAATCGTGGTGATTGAGACCATCCTACTGAACAAATTTCACTATGGAGACAAGGACGAAAAAATATCGGTTGTCCCATACATTTGAGTCGAGTAGAAAAGTACAAGTTTATGTGAAACAGCAGATTTTTTAATTTGATTTGATTGTCGAAGGTTGAATATTACTAGGGTATTTTGTTACATCCTGTAGATATCTTCCTGTTTTTTGTGTTGTGGTTTATAAGCTCTTGGTGTCTTTTTTATTGAACGATTGATAAATGATGCGAATAGGACATTTATAGAATAATGATGATGATGATGAAACGGCCTAGGGGTCTATTTTGTTCTGCTAAGGCTATTTTAATTCAACTTGAACTTCCAAAGTATATTTGCCATTGTGACGGATCTGACAGCGAGCGGTAATAAATCAGACCCAATTAGATAGAAAAACCTCTAAGAAAAAACCCGCTGCTCTACCTACATTAAATAAAAGAGTTTGGTATCACGTTTAAAATATTAAATGTAGGATAGAACAAATCACATTGATTGACACTACAACCCGGAAATTAAATGCAAGATCTAATTATTCTTAGTATGAATTTTTTTGCACATCTTATTATCGATATGCGATTATTTTATTCTTGAATAATCTGTGGCCTTGGTTTTGCCTGTAAATGTCTCAAAACACCTTTATGTGGTGTGTTTGTGTATGTGATGAGATAAAATATGCACTTCGGATTTCAAAACTGATTAGGAATACAATTCTGCATCTTTGACGAGCTGGAAGTTCTTGTGTAATTTAAAAACCGGTAAAAACATTCATCGTTCCTCAGGGAAGAATGTAGGTAGTACCTACTTACCTAAAAAGGCAATCAGTGATTTTAGGAAAGTAGATCATTTTATTCCACCCATATTATTATCGTCAAATAAGGAGAAAAGAGCGTAATTCCTTCAATAACGTGAAAATTTGAAAAATTGAGTAGTTTCCCAGCCACATCGATTTTCTATCATAAGTAGGTATAATAACATTTATCAAGATGAAATAGTAGAAAGCCACTAAGTTCTACCTAATTTTTGTATTTTTTGGTTTGGGTTGCAAAATAAGTTATCTGCAAGTAAGGTTACCAGATCCAATGATGAGATTTCCTGACAAAATATCTAGATTTTTCGTAAATTTCCTGACGTTCCGTTTCAATATCGTATTAAGTTCTGGCATGCGGAAAGATCTGACTATTTACTAAAATTTAATGAGTACCCTGTTAAACAACGGGAAACAATTTTAAAAACGTACATTTGCAATCCAAGAACAAAATGCGAACGTAGAGTTCTCATTTATTGGAAATGCAGTGGACTATGGGGGAAAAGAGATGGTCCAAAGCATTGATTTTAAAGAGCACATTTTAATAATTATATTTTCATCACTGAATTTCAAGAATTCCTTATAAATTAAAATGTTGCCTGTTTCCCTGACAGAGGGCTAACATTCCGGACATATCAGGAAAATTCCTGTCGTCTGGTAACCGTACCTGCAAGGCACAAAATTGACAGATTTTTTAAAAGTCTGACATGACATGACCTTTCATCAACATGTACGACATTCATTATTATTTAAAATATTAGTTAGGTTTTAATGAATTAAAGAATGAATGAAAAATACATTATGACTACTACTTTACTTACTTTTACTTTACTTCAATGTGATTTTATAAAGTTTTGATTTAACACATTCGAAACCTTGACGCTACGCAGAAATCTTATACTTGAACTTGACTTGTGTGCTGTAATGTGAGCAGGTTGTGATTGTGAAAGTAAATTTGCGCGTGCACATAGATACATTGTTCCTTACAAGCCGGTAGAATTCTGCAATAGCTTAGTATATTGATTGCTTAATTGATCAACACAAGAATTATAACGTTCTATTGACACCTGCGCGGAAGTACTGCGCTATTGTAGCAAACAATGGCTTGTTTCATGAATCATACTTTATATGGATAACTGGGCACACGGTCAGACTTCATGGTGATCTTCAACTCAAAGGAAACAAGACAGTTTAGTGTCTTTTAGGCGTAGCGTAATAATTTCTATGAAAAATTCTCAAATTCTTTCGGTTATAGTGGAAACGACATTAAACCTGGTGTTGGTTCCAGACTTTTCACACAGGATCGAACAAAAGAAATAGAGATATACGAGTACTATAGACAGCCAGACATCGAGAGAGAGAAGATTCGGTATTAGCCATTGCCGGTGGTGAAGGAAAATGGTATAGCATTATAAAGAAAACTGCTGCCGATAACGAAAATAAAATCTGCGTTAAGGCAGATTTGGAGGAAGACAATTTGGCGGCGCCAGTTTTCCGCGCCAGCGCTGGCACGAAAAAAAGCACGACACGTGATCGTTTTTAATACGGTGCTCGGTACACGGTCCAGTCCAGTGCTTGAGAAAATCGTGCAGGCGATTGGCGCAAAGTGTTTACACGAGTCCAAAAATTGGCGCGGGGGATGAAAAAGACGTGGGCGGAGGTCACTGGCGCCAAAAAATAGATGCGTGCTCTATTCCGTGCCAGCGCTGGCATGCGGATATTTACTGGCGCGGAAAGTGTTTATACGTTGCTTTTCCGCTGGCGCTTGAAAATTGGCACCGTAAAATTGTCATTAACACTATGGGCGAGCATAATAATTCAGTCAATGCTCGCAGAGTCACAAGCTCCCAATTACCTGTCTTTTCACAATGCCGTTGATGACTATCCCGACGAACTCTCCGGAATCGTCCACCGCGGCGAAGGAAACTCCATCATCAAGGGTCCCAGCCGCATACTCCTCCAGCTCAATGCATCTGGACTCTGGAGTCTCCAGCAGGTTGACTGCCAGGTTCATAGGCTCATCACGGAAGAAGAACCTGGGGGGTGGAAGTACATTTTAAAGAAACACTGTTTGAAAGAGCAATGATACCTACTATACAGTTTAGATGATCCTCCTGTGGAACACAAGAATGGGTTCCCTGTCGGCGACGGTGAACGTGCACACTGTGTAGGAAGGCTACATGGCGCGTGGCTGCAGCACCACCAGCCGCGTCGGCAGCACGTCCGCAAGGAGTTAACAGTGAGGACTTTTTAGAGGCTAATGAGGAGTGATGCTTTAGCTTACCTCCTGAGGAACACAAGCACGGGTTCCCTGTCGGCAGCGGTGAGCGTGCGCACTGTGTAGGAAGGCTGCATGGCTCGCAGCTGCAGGGCCGCCAGCCGCGCCGGCAGCGCGTCCGCAAGCTGCAATATTGAAAATGTGCTTAGAATTTTCTAATTTTATTTACAATCAGATCAAAGTAACACGATTAATAGTAGTAAGTAGGTATACCTGAAGAGCAATCCTGAATCGCATATAAAATAGGAAAGCCTAAAACGAGGCCTTATTTATAACCTGAAATATTGCTCAAGTATTGTAAATAACATTTATTAATAACAGAAATAATATTCACATTTGCTGAAGTAAATATGACATAAGTGGGTCACATGCGACCCACCTTTGCTCCTCAGATGCTTCTGACTAGCGTCCTTAAACAATTATGTCTTGTGATACTATACTCCTTTCCATATAAACGATTTTCCGATTTATATTTAGGTTTCTGGCCAAATTAATAAGTAAGATATACTATCCGACATATCTTGGACATTCTAAAGCTGATAGATAAGAATTAGTTAGAGTAAGGGCCTATTACACCACTTTTGAATTAGAATGATAAAGGATACCAATCCTTACAAGCATGGAAACACGAAAATTGGTCATGGCGGTCAGAAATGTTCAACTTTCTTTCATACGTCGATGTTTCAAACTTTAAGATTGTCCCTTTCTGTCACAACAAAAATTAAAATAAAACCTTTTTTTTTTTAATTTTTCGTCGTTGAATTAGAAAGTGACAAACCAGCGACGATGAAAACGTACGGAAAGAAGGTTGAAAATTACCGACTGCCAAGGAGTATTTTCAAGTTACACCGCTTGTAAGGCAGTCTGTACTCCAGGTATAGACAATACCTATTTGCAGCTTCCTGGCTGAAGCTAAACAAACATCTTTATTGACTTGTACATTAGCATTGTGTACACATGCAAGGTGATTGTTTATTTATTTAGATTATCTTGGAATTAATGTTATTGTTAACATAACTACTGGCTACTAGTTGCACAAGTAATGTGTGCATTCAGTTTTATTATACTTACATTTTTATTAGTGACTTTAGAATAATGTGCTAAGGTAGCACGTGAATAATTATTTGTATCTACTTTACATCTGAATCGAGTAGGTGATTTAATTTTGGAACAGTCGACGTACCTACTATACTATGCATTCGATATGACAAGACCGTTCTAACAATGAATTTTATACTGGGTCAACGAGGGTCTTTCCTTAAGGAACATGGGTCGAAAAAAGATCCATTTGAACAAAAAAAATTAAACTTTCAAGACTAAATGCAATTAGCAGATCGAACTTTTGTATGAAAAGCCGAAATTATTTTTTGCGTTTTCCTATAAGCTTCTTAGGGAAAGTTGTTTAGTATCATTGGTACAATCACCCCATAATGTTTACCCTAGTTTAAACTTACGTATACAGGGTGTTAGGGACTTTAAGTATTTTAAAGAAAATTGGATAAACCACAGGCGCAGAGATTAGTTTCTAGATCGTGTTTAAATAATGTTAATATCCAAAACATAATTGATGTTCATTTGTATAAGCGCGCTAACAGTTAATATCCTCTTATTATTATTCATGTAATACCTAATTACTATGTTCTAGTATATTAAACATTTATTGAATAAACATTGAATTAAATTTGATTTCAATTCAAAAGTTTAAGGACAAGGTTTACCGTGCTTTGTTTCAGAAAAATATAAATTCAAAATTAATTCAGGATTAATCCTCGCTTTTATTGTTTTTCAATTAGAATTCTGTTAATCTCTTAATTATGTTCGGTTATGTTAATTTATAATTAACTGCCTTTGTTCAATTATTCAAATAATATAATTATTTACATTAATTATAGGTATCAATTTTTATAAATAATAGCTTGTTCCCGCGACTTCGTCCGAGAAGAAGTATTAGAAAAAGATGTTCTTCATGGACCATAAAACAAATAAGTATATACAGGGTCCTTCTTAATATGCTGACTCTTTTTAAGGGGATGATCAGACCGTCAAACTAAACAACTTTTTCTATGGGACCAACATCGAAATCGCGAAAAAAATCAGCTGTCCCATACATTTGGCTCGAGTAGGTTTGCAGTTCTGTATTCCATTTTCGCGATTTCGATGTTGGTGCCATAGAGAAAGTTCTTCAGCTTGACGGTCTGATCATTCACTTAAAAAGTGTCAGCATATTAAGAAGGACCCTATATTATGTGAATATGACCTCAATCGGTCAAGTTGCTTAGACGTTACACGATAACTAACAGACGCATCATTGATATCATTAGACTAAGAGTATACCCATCAAACTGAACAACTTTTACGATGGATATGGGAGTAAACAGATCGGTGAATAAAAAAAATCTGCTCTTCCATATTAAACTGTAATGCCTACTCGACGCGTCAAATGTATGCAACAGCATTTTTTGCTTCGATTGGTTAGCTCCCATAGTAAAAAATTATTCAGTTTGATGGGTAAACTCTTAGTTTAAAAGGATGCTAATGAAATCTATTTTACCCTGTATAATATTAATGTGATCTTTTGCCCTCGACTTTCTCCGCGCCACTGGTTTCCGCCATTCTATAGCGAGATAAAATATGTACCAGTTTTTAAGTCTATCTAATCATACGCTTTTGAACACAAATAGTTTCATCAAAATCGGTCCTGCAGTTTTTGCATGATGCTCAAACAAACAGACAAACAAAAAATCCGTGATTTGGAGTCTGGGGTACCTAAATAGTAAATACCATTATCGTAATCTTTTTTTTGAACGGACACCTTTTACAGTTTTATAATAGTATAGAAGAAGCATTAATACATTTCTTTTTATCTTAACTATTATAAAACTGTAACAGAAGTGTGTCCGAACATTGAAGTTATTTACAAAAAAAAGATCACGATATGGTTTTTCTGACTCCAAATCGAACTTTCTTAGAATTGTTTTCTGTCTGTTTGTCAGTTTGTGTGATGATCTAACTTAAAATCAGGTATATAATTTGTGCGGACGAAGTAAAGCTCAAAAAATTAAGCTTCAGCCGACCGTGCGTGTGTTCTGTCTCATTTTAGGTAGGTACACCTATTTCAAATTGCTCAATTGGCTGAAAATAGCGAGTAAACTTGAACCAGCATTGCAATTGTTGCAAGCTCTACGATACCTCCTTCGAACTTGTCATGCCAAATACGTGCAAAGTCCGCATTGCATTTGAAATACTTCAGTCTGTTCCGTAGTCACCGAGCCTCCTTACTCCTTTGTGATAAGGTCTACAATAGGATACACTGGGCCTTTTATATGCTTTCAATGTCTATGTCTAGGTAGTTTATTGCCTGGGCAGGGCTAAATCCTAAGCTCCCATTATCAAGCCCTTTGCATACCACACATTTTATATCCGCTTATTTTACCTTGACTTGATCAAAGATCTAGAGTTTGCAATCCCGGTATGACGGGATATAGGTACCGATATCTTAATTTTCCAAAATCTAGCGATTCCTTTAATGTTGCGGGATTTGCGGAATCGGGATTTAAAAAAGAACTGTGGCATTAGTAAGTATGTTTTTGAAAAATAGTTACCTAAATAAGTTTTTCTACAAAATAATTAAGTAATACGAGTGGGTAAGGTTGTATGGAGAGAAATTGCCATTTTTTTTGTTGATCAGCCAGTAATAATACTGACACAGGTTTTTAGAGCACCTTTCAAAATACATTAAAAAACCTCACATTCATTGCTAGACTGCATCGGAGCTGTGCAATTAAGGTACAAATAACTTCTAAGTATGTATGAGAGAAATCGCTTTTTAGCGCTAAGGCCGCCTTGTTTTGTATCTTCTTACCGGTATATTTTGCTGAGTAGGTAATATATTTCGATTGATTGTAAAAAAAAATACGTTTACTCATACCCATTTAATTCCGCTATAACGGGATTAAAAATCTGTCGTAGAATTGCCAGCCCTAGTTTGATCTGACTATTAAATTACATCTATCCTTTGTCAAGCTTTGCCGTAAAGGAATATAGGCGGAATATAAAGCTGTAGGTAGGCTGTAGGTATAATTATTGGCAATTAAGCAAAACTAGTATTTATTTCTAAAGCATAGTAACACAGATAAAACAAATTGGATCCAATTGGATATAAAAAGGACTAGATTTTAATACGTAAGTATAAAGATTTAAAAAAAAAACACAAAGTACGTGTAAATAGTTGCGGAAAGAAAACGTTAAAATTTGAAATAGTAACATTTGTTACATAATTGGATCTTTTTATAATTAAATACTTTGTTTTATTATCGACCTTCGGAATGAACACAAATTTTTTATATATAAAAATAATTGAATGAATATAATTTTATTAGGGCACTAACTTCTGACATTATTTAACAATTAAATACTAGATTTACATTAATTGGATTTGATTTTCGAATAATTTTACAAATTTAAATGCCTAACGCGGCATTTGGGCCTTTTTCACCACTTCTGGATAAGTTCTTGTTAGCTTATACGACAGATAAATTGACTACCGATTGATTGCCTACCGTGGAGGAGGCCATGGTTCGATCCCCTTCCAGACCGACTCGTACCAATGAGTTTTTCGGAATTTTATGTACGATTTGTAACACCACTGGCTTTTCGGTGAAGGAAAACATCGTGAGGAAACCTGCATGTTTCAATTTCGAGGCATGTATTGTACCCACTATCCATTATGTGGGCTCAACCCCCGTCACACTGGACAGAGTTTCGGTATTACTGGTGAAACGTGGATGTTTTGAGGTTTCAGAATATCTCTGAGTACCCCCTTGAGGAATATAGTCGTGAGCATATGCATGCATGCATCTTTCATACGAAATATGTCAAACGATCTCTCAAATAAGCCAACAATGACTTATCCAGAAGTCGTGAAACAGGCCCTTAATGTAGGTAGGTGTAGGACCTACGAAGTTTCCTAATCTAACAAAAGTGGATGTTATATATACCTATAGGTATAACACTTTTTATATCTATACCTATAGGTATAACCGACAGTTTTGACCATCAAACTGAACAACTTTCTCTACGCGAAACCGCGAAAAAAAGCCTGCTGTTTCATACAAAACTACAATCCTACACGACCCAGACGTATGGGACAGTAAGCATGTAGATTTTTTTGGCCATTTCGATTTCGGTTCCATAGTGAAGTTTGTCCAGCTTGATGGTCTGATCACCCTCTTCAGTTTTTTTTATGAACCGTTATTTATTTCAAATCAAATTAAAGATGAAAAAATTAACGATATTTATTTTTTGGATAATTCGATATGGATAACAATAGGCATTCTAAAAAAAATTACTATCTTTGAGGATTTCTATCGAATCGTCAAAATCGGTGCTGTAATCGATCAGAATCGATCGATCGATTTCGGTGTGTCAAGTTTTTTTTGGAGGCGACTGAATCGAAAACCATGCCGAGTTAATTGACTCAATAACTATATTTTCTATGTCAGAGACAAAGAGATTATACCTAATAGAGTGAGCCATACCAATTGTAAAGTGTCCACTTTTTTTGACGTTTAGGCTTGAGTGTGTGGTGTCAAGTAGTATGGACAAAAGGCACCAAGTGACATATGGCCTTATGTTTACGGTCACTCTTCACACACACTAGCTCAAAAAAAAGTGGACAGCCTCATAAACAAATATCTATAGTTCCATCTCCTTCTACTATTAAAGGTACGTCATAAGACGAAAGAGACTAACTACAATGAAAGGATATTTTAGTTAAAAACGTCGTTTTTCGTAAACATTCGTAGACCTGTAAACTCCTTGGTGAAGTGAACTTAAAATCAACTTAAACTAAATATATATACTAATAACGTAGAAAGAGAATAGCCATAGAACGGACATTAAAATAATTATAGTCACGAAAACGAGACAGGCTTATTCGCTAATGACACAGAGTGAGCGAGAGAAAATCTTTATTGTTTGTCCCTTGAAATTGCATACAAAATCTTGCAACTTAGTCAAACAAAGGCACGATTTCTCATAAATTTTTGTCATATCTCCGACCCTTTCCAGTATACGCGATCAGCAAATCTATATAATACTCATTCACACTAATAATAATTCACAATGTCAAAATTTTACATTTGATGATGCCGTTTCTGTTTTCAGCATAGAGTTAGAAAGAGAAGGCAGTTGATTTTAATTTTTTAAACTAAGCAAAGGTTTTTCTCCATGGAGTCGAATTATTTTTTCGCGACCACTTTTACCATATTGAGATAAAAGTTAGACATTAAATTTATATTGATAAACTCGTTTCATCAAATAATGTCTTCTTTCCGTAAAAAATATAAAATAAAGACAAAAAAAACTTGACATACCGAATTATTAGTAAATCTCTAGTATAGATAGTTAAGGACGTAAATTTTACCTTATCACAATATTTAAGATTTCTCAATCAAGATAACCTATATTTAAAAAAAGTGCTATTTTAACATACTACAAAAGTCTTAAAGCTATTTTGATGACTACTTTTATAGGATTTTTCTAGGTAAACATTCAAAGAAAAAGAAAAAAAACACCGCTTTTTGTATTTATATCGATATGTTTAGAACCTATAAAAGTATTGTACAAAAATAGCTTTTAAGTTTTTGTAATAGTTGCAGTAACAATTTTGCATTTTTGGTGATGAGGTAGCCACTGAAAGGTAAAAGGACTCTTAACAGTAACAATTTTGCCTTCTATAAATTTATTTCAACAAATTCTAGATTGTATCGATTTCATGCAAACAATCTTTGAATGAATAATGTGGATAACATTATTAATTCAAAGATTATTTACATTAAAACATCACGAACCCGACTTGTAATCCTTATGATAATTCTAACAGTATTATTACTAAGCTTTGTTATTTAATAAAGTCATTTAAATTCATTTGACATATTGTTAAACACGATATAATATTGCATATCACCAAACGTTTAAGTTAATCTACCGATCGATCAAATGAATTGACATGTGTTATATAGTTCCTTGGCGATTCTGGTTCCATAATAATTATTTGGAAATTTTTTTTGGATGTTGAACGGGATAATATTATAACTTTACGAGCTTTTACGAGCGACTTAGTCCGCACAAACTATACAACGTGTTAATGAATAAGCGCAAAACCTCATACACCCCAACTGATTTATAACAAAATAATTCGATTGAAACAATTATTTCATTATTTTGATGGTTAAAATTAAAGTTATTGGCATTTTAAGTTTTCAGGCAAAAATGATTTGTCATAATTTCAGCAATGAATGAAAGCGCTAGCGTGCTCGTGGATACATTTTAAGAATCTTGTTTTGGTAGTAAGTAGGGTGAGTGTGCCCGAGCGGTGGGTTGAGATCGAGTAAATTTTAAATTTTACGAACAGATTAAATAATATTTTGAAAATAATTACCTATGTTGAAAACATGATAATTCGATTCTGGTCTCGATTCTAAACAAACTACTTTCTAGTTTTGTGTTAATTCATTAACACGTTGTATAGGGTCCTTCTTAATACGCTGACACTTTTTTAAGGGGAAGATCAGAACGACAAACTGAACAATTACGATAAATAAATCAGCTGTTCCATACAAAACTGCAAACAACAACGGATTTTTTTTAGCATATTTAGTTCGACGCTGTTATACCAGATTTTAAGTCCTTTCAAATAAAAACAGTTTTTTTTTTTTTAATTTGTAATTTGGAATCAGGGACACCTAAAAACCATTTTTTTTTTAATATCTTTAATGTACAGACACACTTCTGTTACAGTTTTATAACAGTATAGATTAGATAAGATCGCTTAGCTAGAACATTGATATGATGATGATGATGATGTCCTGCTTGCTTCACCTGGTAGAGTGGGCTTGGATGTGACTAGCGAACCCAAATTTCGACCTAAAGGTCCGATCGCCCGTAAACCAGTCAAGTTCTCCACCGTCATTATACGTGTAGTTACAATGATAAAAAATGCTAAGTATACTTAGCCCGTCGCAGCGCATACGTAGCCCGTCGTAGCTTACGTACCACGTAGCTTATATCAGGATTTAAGTTGTCTCGTACTTCACAATGAAGCTTCATTATGAAGTACGAGAGAGACGACTTAAACACTGATGCATATTATATTTTTGCTTTCTGGCCTATTCTGATTAGCAAATATATTTTCTTTATCAGAAAGATATACTATCCGACATACCTTGGACGATACTAAAGCTGTACTAAGAATAAGTGAAAGTAAGAGTTTGTAATCGCTGTTTCTGTAAATCAAAATAGCCTTAAAATTTCGTTGCTATTTGGAATGGAGTATAGTTAGGGCGAACTATTTTGCTTTAAATAGATAAGAGCTTCAATAATACATTTTATTATTCTATTCACGAGCACAAAAAGTGGTTTAGGTTAATGAAATTCATATCAAATACCTAATTATGTAGACCAGGTATCTAGTTACAAGTATAACTTTAGTTACGAGGAAATAATTAAGTATTTAGCTAGGTAGTATATAATTATATAGCTAGTTTTCTTGTATAACATATTATAAAGACCTAAAATAGATTTCCTCATTTTATTCCCGTGAAAAAGAAAGAAAGAAAGAAAGAAAATATTTTTATTTGCATACACCACAAAACACACTGACATAATTATATAGAAAAACTAAATTTAAACACACAATTTAAACAAACAAAAAAGACATAATTAAGACCAGTGTGTGCCGCAGCAGCAAATGGACCACCACGACTTTTTTTTACATAATTAGGCGAAAGGTGGTCCTTCTTGCAGCATAGTACGTTGGTAGTTGTAGTAACCTTCTGCCTCTAGTATATTTAAAATAAAATAGAATTGTCATTTTTAAAAACAAAGGGGTTTGAAGATTAATGGCCTAATAGTCCAACGAGCCATCTTGAATTTTCAGAAATGTGGTGTCACAGACTGAAACCTATGTATATCGATACAGAATACCCTACGATCGTAGGTGACCAAAAATATAACAGGATTTCTTTTTGTCATGACATCACCGGTTATTAAATAATAGCAGCGGTAATTATTCAGAAATATAAACCAAATTGGTAGGGTAGGTAGGTACACAGTTATAGATCAAGTATAGTTATTTGCGATCTACAATATAATTCAACATTTTAACGAAATCCTATGAGCATACTTAGAAGATAAAATGAATGCTAGACCTAAATTTTCTGAAAATAAATCGTTGATATGAAATAACTCTGATACTAGTGACGTAAACACAAAATGACTTATGAAGTTACTAGTTGTTGCCCGCGACTCCGACTGCGTGGCCTTTAAACAAGTACTTAACCTAAGTGTTAATCCAGAACATATTCTATCTGCGTGCCAATTTTCATCTAAATCCCTTCAGCCGTTTATGCGTGATTGAGTGACAAACATCTAAACATCCACAAACGTTGACAATAATAATATTAGTAAGAGTCTTAGAGGAAGGATCTCTCTTTAAGACTAGAGTGAGCCATACCAATTGTAAAGTGTCCACTTTTTTTACGTTTAGGTTTGAGTGTGTGGTGTCAAGTAGTATGGACAAAAGGCACCAAGTGACATATGGCCTTATGTTTACGGTCACTTTTCACACACACTAGCTCAAAAAAAAGTGGACATCCGCATAAACAAATATCTATAGTTCCATCTCCTTCTACAATTAAAGGTACGTCATAAGACAAAAGAGACCAACTACAATCGTAAATTTATGCGGACTCTATGGAGATCCTTCCTCTTAGAGTAAGAGTATATATTTTGTTATGATCTGAGAGAGGTTTCAATGTGCGAAGACAGGGAATTTTCAAAAAAATCAAGTTGGCGACTGGCCATGGCCACCTTCCATACTAAAGTCTTCAAACCCCTTTTGCATTAACATTTGACACATCGATACGGAAACAAAATGGCGGATATAATAAAAGCCAGCCACAGTGACCTGCCATTTCTTTTTATTGTATTATAAAATCAATATTTATCTCGATTAATAATCGCAATTTATCGTTTACGGAACTAGAATGATGGTAAAGTAGGTAGTCACGACCGAAGTCATGCGGTAGCACAATTTGAACGGAAGTCATTCTAGGAACGTTGGTTACTCCTTGTTTGTCTATGATCGTTTATGCAGTTAGCAACCATATCTGGATTTTACTTAGTCCATACATTATTAAATAACTTCCTATGAATAATCGGAGATCGATAAATCGGACAAGTGTATGATGTAAAATCTTTACACCGATTCGGATTTATCGATCTCAAATGTTCGAGTCTGAAGATACCTACCTACTACATATTTTATTACTGAAAATTTGTTCTCGGATTTTCAGAGAGAACATGCAAAATTATTATATTAAAAAAAAATATTGCGTAAAAAAAAAACTTGCCTTTTTTTTTCCGTAGTAATTGCCAGCCCTATTTTTTATGTAATTGATTGAGAATAATCGATGTCAAAGTTATAAACATTTTTATTAAGTAGGTAATAATTAAATAGACCTTCTGCTGCCATAGATTATTGACAATGTCATAATTAATAATTACATTGTAAAAAACTTACTTAATCGATTTTAAATCGTTCAAGACAATTTGATTTTTTATTAGGGTTCTGTACCTTAAAAGGAAAAAACGAAACCCTTATAGGATCGATCACTTTGTTGACCGTCTTTCTAAGTTACGTGTGTAATTCTACTAACAAAATTTTCTGCCACTTTTTGCGGGGGGCGAGGTAGCACGACATACGCAACTTTGAATTTTTATTCCATTAGTTTTGATTCTAATTTTGAATGGTAAAAATCATGAAAAACAGTGTAGTGTGAACCCCAAACGTCATAAGGTGTAAAATTGAATGTAAATGCGTAAGATTTTTTGATCTTGCACGTTGGCAGAGGGGAAATGCTAAGGCGGGTCCGCATATAAGTAGTCTAAGTAGCTGTCCGACTGTCAAGACCCTTTTTCTCAGGAATGGGTTAGAGGTTGAAAATATTATAGTAGTTAGGTATTTTATATTAATTTCCACTTGATACCTCTAAATTGGTCGCTTGTCTGTCGGTGTTTTATCGGATACGATGAATGTGCCCAGGAGCTATATGACCTGATTCCACCATCCCCCTTCCACCAGGCGAAGTGCGAGACTGCATCCATACGTAGGTGATATTCCAACAATCCACACAAAAAGGTTCGCATTCTCTTTTATAATGAGAACCGGTAATTTCTGGTCTTTCCAAGCAAATACAATCAGGATATTTTTAAAAGAAGAGTTAATAGGCTTTTTCTAGGTGATCGCGCTACATCCTCGGCTTCATTTACACTTTCCATCAGGTAAGCTGAAGCCAAGCGCAAACCCATTATGAAAAAAAAAAAGAAACTTGAATTTTTCATACCCAAAAGCTTGAGTTTTTTTTACACCTTCCAAGGGACCGTCCCTTGGAGGTTCAAAAATTCAAGCTTCTAGTCAACGTAATAAAAAAAGATACGGCCACTATTTTGATACTCGCAAACTCATTTAATCTCAAAACATAATGTTCAGAGCCATCAGATTTAGCGAAAGCCCACTTTTTGATCTTCAGATCTGCAATTAAATGTAATTTTTCGTTTCTTGGAAAAAATGTCGATGCCTGAAATTTGTCTTCAAACCCCCTGTGCACAGGGCTCCTATCTGGAACTTCTTTTTCGGTAATCTCTCATCGTCCCCTAGCCCCTCAGCTATTCCATTTTCGCTCTGGATATGAAGCGATTCAAGCCGGTCGCCGGCCCAGAAGACCCCGGTCCATATAGTTTCAATGTAAATACGTATGTGTATTGTGTACGTGCATACAATATACATGTGTGTATACGTACGTGTGTATGTGTGTGTGTGTGTATGTTTGTGGATTAATTTATCTATGCGCCACTGTAATTTTGAAATTAAACATTTTCTGGGCTGCAATCTCGGTAAATATTCGGTGATTGAACCTTCATTGGACGTACGAACCATAACTTTTGACACATATGGTATAGCGCTAATCGCGCATAAACTGCTCTTGACAGCCGTTAGAGCCGTTTTGACAGATCGCTCAGACGTTAAGGGCTGTTAACTGACAACTGTAACAACATAGAGTTTAGCGCGATGCGGAATTCAGCACAGTTGAATAGTAATTGGATTGCAATGTGATTAGAACTGAAATGGGATGAGAATAGAACTTCGATGTTTTATCTTAGCTCAATCGGGCTCCTGAGTCCTCACCGTCACGAAAGTGATTATGGTCGCGAGTTTATTTTTGTTCCAATGTGCAAAAAATGCTCTTCAGCTACTAATGGATTTGTTGTTGTAGATGCAGTTAATAATTGTGCTAATTTTTATGATCTTTATCTACTTAAATACTCAATTCATCGTTAATCATACTTTTAAGACAAGTAGACAAGTTTTTATGTAATTATGTAGGACAGGTAGCTATCGTAAAACTTTTTGTCGTGTCTTGTTAGCGACTTCAACAATAGTAATTACCTAATGATCTTATAAAGGGTGAAATTGATATCATTAGCATCCTTTTAAACTAACCCTGATACAAATAAACGTGGTATAAAATGTTATACCAATAATAAACGAAGAGTAAGCAAAATGTTTACTAATAAACCCGGAATAACTTAAACCTAGTATAACGTCGGCGTAACTGTTCTGAGTCCCTAGACAAAGTATCTTTCGATAAGCGTTAAGGACAGTAGAAAACATAAAAATGTATGAACTTGACGTACAGTGACGAAAGCAAACGTCAAAATGTTTCGATCGCTAATGTCAAATCCATACATTCTGTCCTAAGAGGAAGGAGTCTTAGGCCGAGATTCAGAGACGATTTTTTTCGTCTTAGCTCGAGCTAAGCGTGGCGAAAATGTATGGATTTTGACAAACGGGAGTCAAAGTCAAAGTCAATATAATTTATTCAATATAGGAGCTTGCAGCACACTTATCAAACGTCAAATCTTTTTAAAGCTACCACCGCGTCGAAACGCGTTGTCGCTGTAGAGAATATGCGGCCAGAAACTCTACAACATAACACGACTTAATAACTATTACAATATAAATTCTTAAGCTAAAGTTATGTATACAATAATACATAGTCCGAACTATGACTTACAAATCGTCTCTGAATCTCGGCCTTAAAGAGATCCTTCCTCTTAGATTCTGTCATTTTCTACTAGCGTCAACGCCAATAGAATGTCACTTTGTCGTTGGGGTTGCTGTTCTGTCATAGACAAATTTCTGTTTTTTTCTTAAGTTTAAATATGAACCGCGACGTTGCCACCAACGTAGTTACGAGTTTATAAGCAAGATATTATGATCTCCTTATTCTTAGCTAATTCTAATCATAACTATATTTGTACCAGTGTTAGAGTCTACCCATCAAACTGAACAACTTTTACTGTGGGAGCAAACTGATCGGAGCAAAAAATAAATCAGCTGTTCCATACAATGCCTGCTCGACGCAAATGCATGCAACATCAGATTTTTTTTCTGCTCCGATCGGTTTGCTCACATAGTAAAAGTTGTTCAGTTTGCTGCGTAGTTTAAAAGGATGCTAATGATATCAATTTCACCCTGTAGTATCTTTGAACGATGTTGGGTCCATAGTGAAAGTTGTTTAGTTTGATGGTCTAAACTAAATAAAGCACCCTTTTAAATATCTCTAGGGTGTTTAGTTACTCCCTGTACAAGGTCCAACAAAAAAGCTGAAACTATTTTGGGGATGATCAAACCATCAAACTGAACAACTTTGTCTATGGGACCAATGTCGAAATCACTAATAAAAAATTATCTGTTCCCATAGAAAACGGCAAATCTTCTCAACCCGAATGTATGGGACAGCTGACCTGACACGCATAAATGGCTGAACGGATTTGGATGAAATTTGGCACGCAGATAGAATATGTTCTGGATTCACACATTTCATATTTTAAAGGTCCATGCAGACGGAGTCGCGGGCGTTTTATACGTGTAAATGAATTAACGCAAAACTAGAAAGTAGTTTGTTTACAATCGAGAGCAGAATCGAATTATCGTATTTTCGAAATAGGAAATTTTTCCAAAATATTAAATAATTTGTTTGCTTAATTTAAAATTTACTGGACTCGATCTAAACCCACTACACGGGCACACTCACCTACTTTTTACCAAAACAAGATTCTTAAAATGTATCCATGAGCACGTTAGCGCTTTCATTCATTGCTGAAATAATTATAAAATAATTTTTGCCTCAAAACTTCAAATGCGAAAAACTTAATATTTTAACTATCAAAATAATGAAATTATTGTTTCAATCCAATTATTATGTTATAAATCAGTTGGGGTGTATGAGGTTTTGCGATTATTCATTAACACGTTGTATATCCTAAGCCCAAACAACTATAAAAGTAAATTGTTTAAGATGAAACGTGTACAATAATTTTATTATTTCAAAGGATAGTTATTTCATCCAGGAAGTAAAATTCAAACTGGTCTGCTATAAATGTCACAAGTACCTACATACCTATCCTATGTACTGAATTTGCGAACATTAATCATTTTACATCAAATTAACTATAAATTTTACTAACTAAAGAATATTTAATAGACACCAAAATTCGTAGTAAACTATACTTCATTCCAAATAAGGACGACGAGATTTTCCGATTCAAATACAGGTTCTAACTCGGTAGTTGCACGTACATTCATTAAAGTTAATCCTTCATTAAATCTCTTGCTAGCTAATACTACGTCAACAAGACAAAAAGTGACAGCAACAGATTTAATGGAGGATTAACACATTGTTTTAATACAAATCTGTAAACCTACTCAATCCAAATGTATGGAACAGCGGTTTTATTTTTGCGATTTCGATGTTTGTCTCATAGAGAAAGTTGTTCAGTTTTATCATCCTCTTAAAAAACCGTCAGCATATTAAGAAGGACTGTATGTGTAACGAATATTTACCAAAGATTTTTTTTGTCTAATCAAGTAATGTTTTCATCAGTTTTTTTTAATACCCCAATACCATGCCACAGAATAAAAAGTACTAACCACCATGGTACTAGTCTAGACTAGATTGTGATAAGTACGTCGGCTCACTAGGACATTATACGATATTATTGTTTTTGGATTGGGATAGCTTAGTTAATACGAACTCGTTTATGTCTTTTCTATGAAAGTAAATTAAGTTTTTTTTTTCAGCAGTGTTCATACTAGGATTATTTAAAAGTATTACAGCCAGTGATGTGTTATGTTATAGTCGATAAACGAAGACAATTCAAGGTGATTGGCTGAGATGGCAAAATTAGCATCAGAGTGAAAACCTAGTACGCATTTTTTGTCAGTTTCAAATGCCACGAGCGAGCGATTTGTCGATTAAAAGAGTTTTCCTTGAAAACTACGTAAATTATATTCTAATTATTTAATGTTCTTTATTATTCTTTTGTCTAGAATAAGATCTCTTCGTGCCATCGTTTATCGATAATTATTAAAATCGACGATTCACTGGCAATCAAAAATAATTAAACTAAGTAGGTAGGAAGTAGGTACTATTTTAATTCTAGAAGTATATTTCGATTCAATCGATATGATGTCAACATATCGGCATTTCGATCTACTGTAACACTAGATCTATTACAAATGAACAATAACTAGTTATTTTTCTTATGTAACTGTATTAGCGTAGGCAACAACCTTGGGTCTTATAAACACAATGTAACGTCACTTAATTAGTATTTAGTAACTAATAAATACTAGTTAGGATTGTATTAGGAAGTACGTTTTGGGCGAAAAAGAGAATTCGGTAGGTAAAGGTATTATTTATCAATTGGTTTTTTGGCGATTAATCGTGTTTTAAATGCAATTAAAATGAGGTATGCCCTATTTTTGTCTTTGAGCGTAAATGTCTTGAGATACAAGTATTATAACGACTTAGTTTGTGATGTGTGTTTCTATTCAACGACACCACACTCGATTTTTTTGGAAAAAACAATTTTTTGTCGACAAAGATTGATTTCTTCTTAAGTACCTACCATATTTCTGCTTATGGGTTACTTCATTCCAAATAAGGACGAAGAGATTTTCCGATTCCTATATAGCTTTCTGGCCAATTCTGATTAGCAAATATACTTTATTTATCTGAAAGATTTACTATCCGAAATATCTTGGACGTTAGTTAAGCTGTTCTAAAAATAAGCGAGAGGAAGGGTTTCAAAGTTGGAATATAGGTAATTTATCTGTCTTATAAGTAGTAACGAAGGCGGGGCATACAGATAGACAGACAGAATGGACGAAAGTCCAAGGGTTCCTTTTTTGACTACGGAGCGCTAAAAATAATCATCCAAATCGGTCAAGAAACGACAAAGTTATAGCGTAACATACATAAGACGAACACACAGACGAACTGAAAACCTCCTTTGTGAAGTCGGTTTAAAAGAGCCCATAATACAGCTTTCACTAAATAACAATGCAAAGCAAAACAATAAACACATTAAAAGTAATGAATCGTAAAAACGTAAATGTCACGTGTAGCTTGTCATTGGCAATGGTGGATGTTGTGAAAGGCGAGCATCGAACCCGGGACCTTGGTCGTGAACAAGGTCCGCTCACTGAGCCGTCGGCCGTTGGCAACTATTTAGCATATAATCGCTTCCTTGGCCTAGTGGTTCAATTTTATCTCGTACTTCAGATGTTTATTTCGAATATTGTTAACTGAAAATGCAGAGTAGTTTTTGTGATGGAAGAGAGGAGAGGTGGCAAGAGAGAGTGGAAGTAGCAGTCAAGACTGGTCAATTTGTGAAAATGTATGTGAAGATTTGGATGTAATCTGTACGGGATCGGTTTGAAGATCACGAATGAACATTTTGTGTAAAATATTTATGTGACTATATGATTTTCTATTGGAGACAATAATCTTTATTCTGATCCTTCTTAGACAATTAGTTAAATTGTCTAAGTGATCCTTATAACGTCCTTAAAATGTTATTAGAAAGATAAGGTAAAAATAAAGATTATTGTCTCCCATAGTAATGTGCGCCGATTCCACTTCGTATAGGTATCCTACCGATCTGCAGCGCAGCCGTGTTTGTTTGATGGGACATGAGCATGAGCATATCAGGCTGCATTACAGAGCGCTGGTATGAGCTGTATTGCAGCCGTGTTCGGTGACAACCATAAGCATATGCTCACGACAATATTCCCCGAGGGGGTAGTCAGAGATATTTTAAAACCACAGAACATTCACGTTTGACTAGTAGTACCGAAACCCTGTCCAGTGTGACGGGGAGTAAGCCCGTGTAGCCACTTAATGGACAGTGGGTAAAATACATGCTTTGAAATTGAAGCATGGGGACATTTTGGGGAAGGGACAGTTTGGGAAAGGAACATTTTGGTAAAGGGACATTCAGGGAAAGGGACAATTTGAAACCGTGGTATATTTTGGGAAAGGGACATTTTGAAACTAAACGGCATGCTGGTTTCATGCAGGGTGACAATACTGATAATAATGTTATTCGGAGCCGGTCGCATTACAGACAGTCTTCAAATGTGCTGTGGTGCAGTCGGGTTTGTGAAAATTTTTTTCTAACGGACCCGGCTGCGTTACAGAGCAGCACGTGTCTGTGCCGGGTTTGTATTTACGCGACCGGGAAGAGTGGCATAATGGAGGGAGGCTTCTTATACAGTGCAGCGTGTGGACTTGGACTGATGATGATGATAGTGATGACGGCCCGATAGCACAGTCGGTAGTGAACCTGCCTGCTGTGCCGAGGTTCGCGGGTTCGAATCCCGTAAGGGACAAATATTTGTATGATGAATATGAATATTTGTACCCGAGTCATGGACGTTTGTATCTCTATATGTATTCTGTCTCGTTGTCTAGTCATCATAATACAAGACCAGGCTAGATTCTGGTACTTTAAATGTGACTAGATAATTTGTGTGACAATGTCCAAGATATTTATTTATTTATTATTTATAGTGAAAATCCACCACTTATAAACCGTGGTGGTCTAGGCACAGAGATTACTGGGCACAGCTACTACGAATTCGTTCTTTTGCCAAGAAGCTTTGTCTTGCGAGGGGTGGTGGTTTGATGGACCGGACTAGGAAAATGAGTATTCACTTATGTCCTATCTTCTTGTTCATAAGTACACAAATCTTTTTTAAAGGTATTTTTGGGATAGTACCTACTTTAGAAATATAGTCTCGATTTTACGAAGAAACATTTTAGGGCTAGTAATCCCTTGTCGACATTAATGAATACGGAATCCTGCACAATTCGTCGTCCATACCGCACTTGGTCTGTTTGAACTGAATAAATGAATGAACCGGAGAGAAATTTCCTGAATTATCGAGTTATAGTACCGGTTTTTTTGGGGGTCATTAAGCTCCCGCTGTTTGGAAATCAGATCGTACAAGAATAAAAATTATTGATCATTGAATTGTCATGATTCGTATCGTGTGGCCAGCTCTAGGTAGTCCTACGCCCTTGAGGGGAGTATTTTATTCGAGTAGGAATGATATTTTTTTTAGTTGTAAGGGTGTCTGGCACTGAATCGAATTTTTTAACGCTCCAACCTTTTCTGTCTTTTGAGAACGTCATTTGTTAGAGTGAGAAAGATAGTGGGTATTCGGCAGCACCGGCAGTGCTGCGACTTTTCTCGCTCTAGCAAATGACGTTCCTGAGTGACAGAAAAGGATAGAGCGTGAAAAGATGCGATTCCGTGCTGCCAGATAAAATTCCTTTTTCTCTGATTGGAAGCATAAATCTTTACGACATAGAGAATCTATGATGAATAACCACAGACCAGTGAAAAACTAACCATTTTTCTCACAAGCACAACTCATCATTCTCTAGCCCATTTCCTATTATTTGGGGTCAGCGCAATATGTCATCCTCTTCCATTCATCATTCATTCATTCATTCATTTTTAGTTGTGTTTCTCACAAGCATAACTAAAAACTTAATTTACACCAAAAACATGGGCAGCAAAAAACCTGAGAGAAAAAACAAGAGGCTCAAAATACGACGGTCTTATCGCTGAGAATTTCTTCCACACAACCATAGGATAGAGGGGACGGTAAACAAAATTCATAACTACCTATGTCTATAATTTGAAGGGACATTTTCCTAAAATGTTCACTTGACATGACACATGATTTTGTCCCACTTGTGTGACCACGAGTCTGCACCCAAATTTTCATAGAAGGTGTTTATTAAATGACTATCAACTTTCGCTATGTGTCTTGATATAAGATTTACGATAGAATAGGTACCATGCATAAAAATGCATTTCCTAATTCAAAGGCCGCACGCAACTTCGAACATCACGCAATCGTAATATCAATATCATCGCTATTGAAAGTTGCGTAGTTGTTCAGCGTAACGGTGAAAACTGAGTGCACCGAACGCAAAACTGAACTTAAGGTGGCAACCCTACATATGGTATAGGTCCACCTTGCCACCTTTTTTGGAGGTTTTATAGTAGGTATTCCGGCAATTTGCTAATCCGTTGAATAAAATAGTACACTTTCATTATTTCAATACTAGTATTGTATTGTTTTACATAATTTTTGGGTACAGAATCAATATTTCATTTTCAATCACGCATTTTTATTGAATAAATTAAAAATATTGCTAAAAATTAATATTTAGTTGGACCCTGTGTAACTTTTATGACAAAATCTCCAAATGGTTTTCGAATTTTGGTACCTTTCCGAAAATGAAATGGAGGTAAGGTTGTATGGAGAAACATTGGATGTTTTTTGTAAGAGGACCTTTCAAAATACATTAAAAAACATAACATTCATTGCTAGGCCGCATCGGAGCTGTGGTATTAAAGTGCAAATAACTTCTAAGGTTGTATGGAATTCGGAATGTTTCGATTGATCGATTGAAAATGAGTTGAATCTTACAGGTTTTGGTTACGTTTTCAAGAACCTTTAGAGTCAAATATCTCAGCTCCGCTACGAGCTAGGCCATAAGTTTAAAGCAAAATAATGTTTGTTTTTTATTTATAATAGGTACTATAATTATATATATATTATAATAAGCTGACACTTTTTCAAGGGGATGATCAGACCGTCAAACTGAACAACTTTCTCTATGGCATCAACATCGAAATCGCGAAAAAAAAATCTGGTGTTCCATACTAAACTGCAAACCTACTTAAGCCAAATGTATGGGGGACAGCAGATGTTTTTTTCGCGATTTCGATGTTGGTCCCATAGAAAAAGTTGTTCAGCTTGACAGTCTGATCATCCCCTTAAAAAAGTGTCAGCATATTAAGAAGAACCCTATTAACACTTCAATTCAATTCAATTTTTGTTTAGTGGCATCCGATGTGTTATCACAATTCAGCCAATGTCTCGTTATGTGGGGAGTATACGAAGGAAAATGATCAGTAGTATTAATTAAGTCTAGCGTGGCAGTTTTGCCAATGTAAGTAGTTTATAATCTCAAGTGATTGTTTTAAGGTTAAAACACAAAAGAGTTCACAAAATGGTGGAGCCACGTGCAAGCCCAACGCGCCGATACGCACGCGTCCGTACTCCGCCAGACTTGCAGCGCGACTCCTATTAATACTTTCATTGGTGGTAAAAAATGACAATACCATTAGTCATATCAATTTTTTTGCTTAATACCCACTGAGACGTAATTTCCCATTGAGTTTATTCTTTCACTCCTTTATACAGGATCTGATTACGAACGTCCTTTCCGAAGCGGAACAAACTTTTTTCGCATACGGAGCAAGGATTTAGCCAGTTCGTGGGACAATACCCACTGGGTAACATAACGACATACCACGTTCCGAGTTCCGCGTATTTAATAATAGTTATAAATATTACAATAGACGTCACCAAGGAATCAATGATAAGGATGTGACTGTCACGAACTACATAGTCTAGATTCTAGACTTAGTAGATCTGAGATAGGTTGTACAAGGTTGGCTTAGGAAAGAGGTAAACAAAAGATTATGCATGCTTATTTATGTGGTGTAAAGTTAAGGCTGGCATGGGCGTACCCACCTTTTCGCCTAAGGGGTGGCAAAACAGGCAACAGGGGAGTTAACTACATAACATATGTATTTTAGTTTTAACTGCTCAGTAAATAAACCGTTTGAAAATAACGCTAAACTCACATTTTCAGTAATGCTGTTGCTTGAATACTATTTTTAATAACTGGATAAACTATATAAAGTATCAAAACGACGACGAAAAACAATGACGTCACTATTCAATTTTTAGTACAAAATTTCATACAAAAGCACGCGTTTTGACGTTTGATAAAGAGTTGTTAATTTGACTAGTTGGAAACTTGCGGATTCTTGTAATTGTAACAGGGTTTTAGGGTGAAAAGTTGCATTACTTTAGGGGTGATTGTACACATGATACTAAACTACTTTCCCTAAGAAATCTATAGGCAATTAGCAACTGTGGGGTATTAACTGAGGGGTGCTTCAGACCATCAAACTGAACAACTTTCACTATGGAGTAACATTTTTTTTTTCTTAATTAATGGCCGGTTGCTTGCGTCTAGCGCGGCAATTCTGCCAATGTCAAGTAGTTTATAATCTCAAGTGATTGTTTTATGGTTAAAACACAAAAGAGTTTCACAAAATGGTGGAGCCACGTGCAAGCCTAAGAGAGGCCAACACGCATGCGTCTACCCTCCGCCAGACTTGCAGCGCGACTCCCATGGAGTAACATATAGAAAAAGTAAAAAAAATGCCTGACATGCCGCTTGACATTTGATTCGAGACGGTACCGCAGTTTTGTATGAAACAGCGTTTTTTTTAGTGATTTCGATTTTGGCTCCATAGTGAAAGTTGTTCAGTTTGATGGTCTGAAGCACCTCCTTAAGTATTACTAGGGTATTTGTTACACCCTGTATTCATTTACAGTTAGTTCTCAGGTTTTGTTCATTAGCTAACACGTACTTTTAACAATGGACAATTATTGTTTCAAATGATTGGAATCGAATTTGTCTGACATTTAATTGTTATTATGATTATACATTGACCTGCAATACTAAGTAATACAGTTTTAACATTTAATGTTTTTCTTAACTAATAATAGGTATTATTATATCTTAATAGGTATTAGAGATTTAAAATAAAAAAACACTATTAAATAGCAAATGTTATTAGTTTTCTTTGTAACTATAGTAAACTGCACATACTCTTTTACGAGTCTTTTTTATTTCGAAAGTATATGTAGTGTACTTAAAAAGCCCAATTTGACGAAGCTTGTTGCAGATATACGGGATGTATTTATTGACGAAACGTGTTGTGGATCAGAGTGGTGTATTTCCTTTGACGAAGCCTGTTGTGGATGTGAGTGATGTATTACCATTGACAAAGCCTGTTGCGGATGTGAGTATTGTACATATTACCTTTGACGAAGCCTGTTGTGGATACGCATATTGTATTTTTTCTATAATTTTAATATCAGAATAAGTTAATAAAAAACTTAAAAAGTTATTGCAATTTTAAAAGTGTGATACATGCTAAGTAACTACACTTTTAATATTTAAAATTTTTCTAAACTATAGAAATTAGAGATTTAAAATAAAAAACGTTTTATAGGAAATATTATCAGCTTTCTTTGTATCTATAGTAAATTACACTACTCTTATACGAGCCCTTTTTATTTCGAAAGTATATCTTGTGTACTTAAAAAGTTATTGCAATTATAAAAGTATGATATGTACTTAGTTTTGCAGGCCAGTGTATTTGTAAAATTAGTATGAGTAAGGTTGTATAAAGAAAAAAAAAATTTTGATGTTGTTGCTGAGCGGCTAGTAATAAAACTTACATAGGTTTTTAGAGGCCTTTCAAAATACAATAAAATAATTCATTGTTAGGCCGTATTGGAGCAGGGTTTGTATGGATGAAATCGTTTTTTTAGCGCTAAGACCGCCTGGTTTTGTATCTTCTGTATTTCTTTAAGGTATATTTTGCTTAGTGGGTAATATGTTTCGATTGATTGATTGAAAATGAGTTGATTCTTAAAGGTTTTGGTTACCTTTTCATGAACTTTTAGAGTCAAATATCTCAGCTCCGACGCGAGCTAGGCCGTAAGTGTAATACCAAAATATGTTGGTTTTTATAGTACTATAATTATACAATACTTTGATTGATGGCCGCGATTGTTAAAAATTACAATACCTTTACTCATACCCATTTATAATACGTTTGTTGTTGGTAATAAGTAGGAATGTTTTTTTTATTTAATGTGTGTCAAGACGAAAGTCTTTGATCCGTGTACTGGGTACAGCCAGTGATGTCTGATGCATGACATACGGAACAGAGACGTGGTCACTCACTAAAGGCCTCATAAAAAGGATAAAGTCTCCCAAAGGGCAATGGAGCTGGTTATATTGGTTATTTTATTTCATGATAAAAAAATTCTTGTCAAACAAAAAAATTCACCCGGCATTCAATTACTGAGCTTCGGCGACCAACACAAATCACGTATTTTAAACTATTAGTTAGGTAGGTATACAGGGTGTACTACGATTGTATTCGACTTATACTATACAGGTCCTTCTTAATATGCTGACACTTTTTTAAGGGGACGATCAGACCGCCAAACTGAACAACCTTCTCTATAAGACCAACAACGAAATCTAATAGCTGTTCTATACAAAACTGCAAACCTTACTCGAGCCAAATGTATGGGACAGCAGATTTTTTTTCGTGATTTCGATTTTGGTCCCATAGAGAAAGTTAGATGGTCTGATCATCCCCTTAAAAAAGTAACAGCAGATTAAGATAAGGACCCTGTATATTGTGGTATAAATATTAATGATACGTTTCCTTAAACTCTGTATACATATAATACTTGAATGTAACTAAGTATTTTTAGAAGATTTTTGAATAAGTATTATTAGCATATACCTACTTATAAAAGATCAATGAAAATTCTCATGCGGTTACCTAGTGGTGAGATTACCCAGTCTGCAATGGTCGTATCTAGGCTGACTTGCCACTATAGTGTGAGTCATTTTTTATCCAACATTGCTTATGATCACACGAAAAAAAAAGCACTAATAGGTTTTATGAATAATCTGAATAGGACCGTCGTCGTGGGCGATCATAGCAGTTGATTTGATGCGATCATTGGCACAGATCAAATATTTTGGAGGAAAGAAAACGTGAAAAACTACCCTCAATAAAATAATCTTATGTGTATAATTTCTTTAGTTCAGTGTCAAACGAAACCATAATTTTTTGAAATACCTATGATATTGCTTAGATAATCTAAATATACAGGGTGTAAGTGACAGCCTAGCAAACACTAAAACGGTGAACTCAGGCCATCAAACTGAACAACTTTCACTATGGAGCCTACCTCGGGAAACGTGAAAAAAATCAGGTGTCCCATACAAAACTGCTATACCTACCCGACTCAAATGTATTGTTATCATTTATATCAGTTTGATGGTCTGAGTTCACCGTTTCAGTATTTGCTAGGCTGTCACTTACACCCTGTATAAAAGAAGAAACTCACTTAGTTTCTTACTTCTTCACTGACTGACTGACATATCAACACACAGACCAAACCGCAGGGTCTAGAGATTCCAAATTTGACACGTCGGTTCCTTATGAGGTCTAGGGGTGCACTAGGAAAGGATTTTTCAAAATTCAGCCCCTAAGGGGGTGAAACGGGTGTCCAAATTTTGTATGGGGAAACAAGATTAGTTAGACTATTTTATTCGAAACTTCACAGGAGTACTCGTATTGATAAATGAGCAAACGAGTGGTAGAGGTTTTTTCAGAATTCAACCCCTGGAAGGGGGAAATGGGGTGACAAAGTTTGAAAATCAAGATGGGTATAAAGTGCCACAAAAAGAAACCCATAAACAAGTCCTAAGCCCACGCGTACAAAGTTGCGGGCAATAACTAGTTAGTAATAATTTATGAAAATAAAATTAAACTATATTTACCGTGTATTTATCAATCCTCTCATTTTCATTTTTGTGCTCGAAATGGCCCTTCTCCTTCATGTTCACAACGCTCCTGGCACTTGTAACAGCCATTTTCCAAATTTGAAAATTAAAAAGAAAAAGTTCTGTCACTTTTCGCGCGAAAAATCGTATATTAGGCTCTCACGCGTTCCGCGATGGGATCACAACGAGATTCCAAGTTCAAATGGTTGCGAAATGGTACGCTTCTTTTATATAGAACTAACATAGCTCGTAGAACGCGCACCCCTCGCCTTGTCCCTTTCGTTCTTGGGTACTGTGAGCTACGGAAGTCCTTGTCGCGCTTACTAGACTAAATTTCGTATGACAAATTTTCCGAATGTATTACCTAATAATTAATACCATGTAATTAATTTCAGAGTTAAATAGAAAGGTATTATATGCTTAGATCAAATAGTAAATATTACATGCGGTGTTAACAATTGAACGCAAACGTAAAAGCAAAAAAATTAATATACAACGTGTTAATGAATAAGCGCAAAACCTCATACACCCCAACTGATTTATAACAAAATAATTAGATTGTATCAATTATTTAATTATTTTTACAGTTAAAATTTAAAGTTATTCGCATTTTAAGTTTTGAGGCAAAAATTATTTGTTATCATTTCAGCAATGAATGAAAGCGCTAACATTCTCATGGATACATTTTAAGAATCTTGTTTTGGTGTGGCCGTGCGGTGGGTTGAGATCTAGTTCAGTAAATTTTAAATTTTACAAACAACTTATTTAAAAAAAAATTACCTATGTTAAAAACATGATAATTATAATTGATTGATTGATTGATTGATAATTCGATTCTAAACAAACTACTTTCATTAACACGTTGTATAGAATCGTAATAATCTAAAACATTACGTTACGTTACGTTACAGAGTTTCTGTACTACTAGTGAAAAATGGATGTTCTGAGATTTTAGAATATCTCTGACTACCCCTCGGGGAATATAGTCGTGAGCATATGCTACGTTACTAGTATATTACTAAACGTATATTTTTATGAACTTTGTTACTTATTTTTCGACTTTCCATACAAAAGTCAAATCGCAATTTGTGTGACAAGGGATGAAAATATTTACAGGCTTTTCGTTAATTTTCATTTTATACAATTACGATATTATTTTCCATTTTTTTCCAAACAAATGCGCTATTCTATCACGATAAAAATGTAGTTTTAATAACTTTACCAATTAATTGATTATCAAATTATTTCTTGTGAGTAAATTGAATAGCCCTTAGATCAGCGTGATTTATTTCCATCATCATCATCAGCGTATATACGCCCCACTGCAGAATACAGGCCTGCCCAAAGGAGGGTGATTGGGCATTTGTCTGCCACGCGTGCCCAATTCGGATGTATAGACTTCACATTACACATCAAAATTTCTTCCGCGTATGCAGCTTTCGTCACGATGATTTCCTTCACCGTTTGAGAGCAGTCGGTGTTACGTACATAAGTTAGAAAAACTCAATGGTACATGGCATGTAGTCAGTGCGGGTCCTCTAGATTGAGTGACCATAACTTTCCGCAACGCGCCACCGACGCTCTATTACGCGCCACCGACGTCGTAATGTCTCTCAGTGTAGGTATTAAATTAAACGTAGCACTTTATCCGTTGACAGTACTCCATACAGATCTATGCAAGTGAGCGTACAGCATTCATTGTCCTAGTTGCAGAATTAATTATTATTGCTATTGTATCACTAGATCGTGCAGGATACTTCTGGCTTCAAAGTAACCTTTTGGTTCCTTAATCCGCGCAAAGTTGAACCGGTAAGGTTTGGAACTTCTCTACGTCGGTTTTTCCAAGCAAATATAATGAGGATAATTTTGAATAGAATATAATAGAAGTACTTTATACTGGGTGAAATTGATATCATTAGCATCCTTTTAAACTAAGAGTCTACCCATCAAACTGAACAACTTTTACTATAGGAGAAAACCGGAGAAAAAAAATCAGCAGTCGAGTAGGCACTGCAGTTTAGTATGGAATAGCTGATTTTATTTTTGCTCCGATCGGTTTGCTCCTACAGTAAAAGTTGTTCAGTTTTATGGGTTTATCACTGAGTTATCTATTATTATAATTATATCAGCCGTCGCTGTCCCATTGTTGGGCAAAGGCCTCCAAGCCAGAGTTGACTGAGTTATCTAACCGTCGAAAATAAAATCCTAAAGATTTTGAATTACCTTAAGGCATCGTTGCCACAAAAACAATTTCCAGTGGTTCAGCATTCATGAATCGTTCTGGCAAAATATTTTTATACCGATACCCGACAAACGTGCAAATTAGGGTTGTCACCTTTTTTGGGAGTAAATACGAGATAGTATATTCTCGATATTGCTAAAAAATAGCAATTTTCGGAAATTCGGCAGAAAATAAAGTACACATTTAATTTTTTTTTTTTTTGTCTACATTATTTTTGGTCTCATAGTAACCAAGATTTTTTTTTAAATTATTTAAGTGTCTAAATAGGTTTAGGTCGGTAAAACATCATCATCGTTCTCCTCTTGCCCATATCCCATTATTTGGGGTGGGCGCAATATGTTATGTCGTACAACTAGGTATCCATAGGTAATGAATTAATTAATTAATATTAAATCACAAATTTGAACTAGGTACCGAGTGTTTATTTAGATTTAACAAACAAAAATTTACGTTCATTATCAACACTTGAATGAGTCATAAAAATATACTATTTTCCGTACAATATCCTTTCTCAAAATTATACAGTACAATTGACCAAAATATAGTGCGATACTATATAATATATTGATTACGGGTGTAAATACAACCCGTAGTGTAAATAGCCTACATATAAATATAAAATAGACCAGTATCGTATCTTTTCATTATTTATTACGTCACAAGTTATTAGGGTAATCAGTTGCATTACTTTAAGGGGTGATTGTTCCCACGGTACAGAACAACGTATATTTAAGAAATTGACCAACATATTTTGAACTTTCCATAATTATGATCGTATGAAAAGAAGATTTTTTTGCGAATGTCCCTTTGTTCCCTTGGGAAAGTTATTCAGTATAAAAGTAATGCAACCGGCCACCCTAACACGTTTTTCCCGTTGTTCAGTGAATTATGTTCAGTTTGATGGTGTAACTAAAACACCCCTTTAAATATAAGGTACTAGGGTGTTTTGTTACACCCTGTTTATTTCGGACATCACTAAACTGACCTGGCTTACGAATATGTATACCTGCCGGTATCTAACGGCACCACTGCTTAACGTGCCTTTCGAAACAGGAATTGTATTGAGCTTTTTATATTATGTGTTATTATTTTACTGATTGTTTCCTGTTTTGTGTGCCAAATAAATAAAATAAAATAAAATTGTATTATTACAGCACATAATAATTCTATACTTTTTCTAGTTGAGTCAATATGTTCTTTCCTGTTGAATTGATTGAATATCTAACCTTCAAGCGAGTTTAAAAAGCTAGTAGTTAAGATCCTAAATGTCCTGGTTACTATAAAAATAAAACATTAATGTTTTATTACTTTTTATTAGACTCCATTTCAAATACCAACGAAATTTTAAGGTTATTTTGAATTACAGACAGAGAATTGAAACACTTCCTCTCACTTATTCTTCGAACAGCTTTAGTACCGTCCAAGATATGTCGGATAGTATATCTTTTTGAAATGTAAATATATTATATTTGCAAATCAGAATTGGCCAGAAAGCTATATAGGAACTTAGATCAAAGTAAAATTAATGGATAGGCCTACATTTTTCTGGTTTGAAATGTCGTACGGCCTATCCATTAATTTTACATTGATCTAAGTATAGGAATCGGAAAATCTCTTCGTCCTTACCTATTTGAAAATTCTGAACAAAGAACTCGACGGCGCCGGCGGCCCAATAGCTCAGTCGGTAGTGAACCTGCCTAATATACCGAGTGTCGCTGGTTCGAATCCCGTAAGGGACTAATATTTATAAGATGAATATGAATAACTTTACCCGCGTCATGGATGTTTGTATTTTGTATATTAGTGTGTATATTAGTATATTATAGTATATGTATTCTACACAACTAGTTTTAATTAGGTAGTTAAGATATTTTAAGGGTGTTTTAAGAAATAACTTTAACGTCGAATAAAAATAATAGTTTAAAAAAAGGAAAACATACAGAAACAAGTTTTCCTTAGGAATATGGGTCGAAAAACGTGACAATTTTTCCCTCCTCCCATACAAAAGTGCGGATCTGCCGATCGATTTTCCATGGGAAAACCAATTTTTCGTTTTTCGACCCATGTCCCTTAGGTTAGGAAAAGTTGTTTAGTTTCATTGTCTGAATACAGCCTTAAAATTTTGCTAGTAATTAAAAACTAGTGGTGTATATCATTGCCTAGTCATTATAATACAAGTCCAGGCTAGATTCTGGTACTTTCAATGTGACTAAGTAGATCTATAATTTAATTTGTGTGACAATATTAATATTTATTTATATTTATAGTAGTTAAAATACTTGTAATCGTTAAATAGCAAGGATACAAGGAAATATAAATCAAATATCTAGATTTTGCCCGCGACTTCGTTCGCGCCAGCCTCCCTTGCATTTCTCTACTTGCGTGCAACATGCTTTTTTCCATATTTATGCTTTTCGCAGCAAGCGCGACATGTTCGCTCTCTGAAAAGCTACGGAAAAGGTCATTTTCTATACAGTGCAGGCTGTTCGCGCGCGTGTAGACAAATCATACTAGAGGAACAGCTGTCGTCATCGGAGCGACATAAAATATATACCAATCTGTAAATCTAATCGCAATCATTTAAACACAAAAAGTTTCATCAAAATCGGTCCAATAGTTTTTGTGTGATGCTTGAACAAACAAAAAGACTGTATTTCGGAGACAGGGACCTAAACGCCATAGTTATTTCAATTTACAGACACACTTCTGTTACAATTTTATAAAAGTATAGATGTAGACTAATATAAACTTCGTTGCACCTCTTTTATGATTTATGTTATTTTTATAACTATGCCATATTGGATATTCTATAAAAACAGGTTTATGAATAAAAATGCATCAATTAGCATAATTATCTATCAAGAATACGAGATCTATCCTTCCATGCCAAGTTTACAATGTTGCTACCTATATGTATAGATAGATAAGTATTATAAATAAATAGTACAGTAAGTACTATATCTACAGTGGCAGAGGCTAGACCGGATAATCAACTCATCCAAGACAGCCTTGCCACGGTTTATAAAGAAGAGACGAGTTGCGGTGGTGGATAATTTAAGTGACACAATATAAACCTACGTACGTAGCATAGCGTCGTTTTTTTCGTAAAGGAGAATCGCGCCCGCGCCTCCAGCACGTCTAGCATGATTTCTCTACTTGCGCGCGATTCGGCTTTTTCCCATACTACAAGTCACGGCAAGCGCGGCTTTCGAAATCATACTAGACGTGCAGCACGTCTAGTATGATTTCTCTACACGCGCGTGACGCGACTTCGCTGCATAGAAAATAACCTGTTCCCGCGCTTTTCGGAGAGCGAAAGCCGCGCTTGCCGCGACTTGTACTATGGGAAAAAGCCGAGTCGCGCGCAAGTAGAGAAATCATGCTACACGTACAGGTGACGTCGCGCGTCGCCTGGAGGCGCGGGCGTAATTCTCCAAACGACGCTATGCTACGTACTATAAGGTTTATAATTGTGTTACTTTGACTATCCGCCACTGCCACACTTCTCTTCTGTATAAACCGCGCCTTAATGCCGCCCACCGGGCAAACGAAAGAGGGGTCGCCCTAAAATAACCTGACGACGCTTTGTGGAAGTAGACGCCGAAAGTCTAAACATGACCTGTAGCTGTAGGCCTAGCACGCGACACACGCAAAACGAGAAAACTCCAAACCAAAAGCCGGTGGAAAGTTGTTATTCGAGCCCTATATTCCGCTTATACAGGACATTTAGTATGGAACAGCAGATTTTTTTCCCGATTGGTTTGCTCCCATAGTAAAAGTGGTTCAGTTTGATGGGAAGAGACTCTTAGTTTAAAATGGTGCTAATGATATGAATTTCACCCTGTATAGTAGGAGAGACAGGATGAGAGGATATCAGAACAGGGTCCCTCTTAATATGCTGCCGGTTTTTAGGGGATGATCAGACCATCAAACTGAACAACTTTCTCTATGGAGCCGACGTTGACGAAAAAAATCTGCTGCTTCCATACTCGACCCAAGTGTATGGGACAGCAGATTTTATTGAAATTTCGATATGGGTTCGATAGAGAAAGTTGTTTAGTTTGATGGTCTAATCATCGCTTCAAAATAGTTCCAGCTGATTTCGTTGGACCTATAATAATAGGATTGGTAGGTATCTGGTACCTATAGGATTAATGAAAAGCTTTAAAACCTTTTTTCTTTCTATCACACACGTGTAAACCTATGTTCGTATTCAAAGCTTTCATTTGCAGTTAGGCTTTTCAGAGTTAGTGGGGTGCAACCTCCCCCCGCCCTCCCAATCTCCCCGTCATTCGTTGCTGCTGTGATGACAAAACTAGGAGCTGCGAAAACCTAAGTGCTACATTTTGATACAGGTCTTGGAGAAAACTGCATACCTCTTAAATAGGTACCAGATGTTACTAGAAATATTTAAATACATACATATACCAGTGGGTATCTAGTGGGTGAAAGCGCTCGTTGGCGTAGAGCTTCAGTATTGGAAACGATCACCGAAGTTAAGCAACGTCAGGTCCGGTCAGGCTTTGGATGGGTGACCGTTTAGTGGTATGGCATCTCGAGCGTTACCGTGCTTCTGAAGGCACGATAAGCAGTTGGTCTCGGATAGTTTCGTCAGATGGCGTTGTAACTATTCGTTAAGCCATATCAGAGGCCTATTAAGGCGGTTTGAAAATTCTCTGACTGCAAGTTGACCACTAACTTGCCTCTATCAACACGCACTGGGCCCGCGTGGCGGAGTATGGCCCACACCCTCTCACCCTTATTAGTGAGACCGCCTTTGCCTTGCAGTGGGATTCTACAGGCTATAACTTACTTACTTACTTTACCAGTGGGTAGACAGAGACCACGGCCGCCACTTGCTACCATTCAGACATACTTCTGTCGCCTCATCCACTTTCATGAATCTCTTCACACACTTTCGACAATTGAGGGTGCTAGTTGCTACGCAATTGTCCTTTTCGAAATAACTTTAATTTCATATAAATCCACGCTAATAATAGTGCTTCATTATTGCATAAACTCTACATGGATCCATGGGCGCCGGCATGATTATTTTTAGGGGGGTGCATCCAGGGCCGTAGCTAGCGCTGGATGTAAAGTAAGGCATATTATGAAGATTAAGGTATGGTGGAAGGAAAAAGCTACAGCTTTTAGGGACCTTCAACATTATGGTGATATACTTTCGAGGTTATTGTAGAATTAGAAAGCAGCGTATACGTATTTAAAAACGGAGCGAGCGAAGCGAGCTCGAAATTTTTCATATTGTCAGACTCAAAGCAGTGGTCGTATGAGTTCTATTAGGCAGTGTATCTACGCTTAAAATACCATTGGAGCGAGCGAAACGAGCTCGAAATTTCACAGGCCAGCGCGAGCGATGTGATTCGTTATTTCCCCAAAACTCAAGCTTGAACAATTATTATGAGCTGGAGTTTCGGGGCCCCGTATTCCACGTCCTCTTATTGTAAAGACGGTGTAGTGGATAAGATTTTTCTAGGGTGGGGCATTGCCTAGTCTGTGTATTTTCTTTCAAGTGCACGCCCTTGCACCCCGCTTCCAGCACCCATGCAAGGATCTAAGAAGTTAAGTCCCGCCCGTCACAACTTTTTTTTTTAAAATAGCCTATGAAAGTAATCTTCTGTTTATTTTGACTTTGTTTAAAGATTCGTAGGTCACAGGCAGGCTGGCTATGGCGTAGTTTATTCATCATTCGAGAGCATGCACCGTCGAGCGCAGCGCAGTGAAAACATTCTCGTATCCCCTTCATGTTTGTACGTTCCCATTTGTTTGTTCACGGAAATGTTGGAACTACCTATGATAGATACCTACTTGTTATGAAGCAAGAGTTTAGTATTTGACTAAACTGGGCAAGTCGTCAAGGGGCATCCGTGGCGCGTTGCGGTGAGGTATGGACACTCAATCATGAGGGTCAGGGTTCGAAACCGCACGGACGACATGCCATATACCAATATGATTTCTAACTTATGTACGTAATACCGACTGCTCTCAAACGGTGAAGGAAAAAATAGTGAGGAAACCTGCATACGCTGAAGAACAAATTCTGATGCGTAAGTATGTGTAGACTGATGCTCATACATCCTCACCTGGTAGGCCTGTTCTATGGCACTGTTCGTTATTCAATTTCAATAGGAATTTATGAAAACATAGCATAGCATATGCTCACGACTATATTCCCCGAGGGGGTAGTCAGAGACATTCTGAAACCTCAGAACATCCACGTTTCACTAGTGCCGAAACTCTGTCCAGTGTGACGGGGAGTGAGCCCGACGCCACAACGCCTGTAAAATTTTTTACAGGAAATATAGGGTCCTTCTTAATATCCTAACACTATTTTAAGGAATGATCAGACCGTCAATCTGAACCACTTTCTCTAAGGCAGCAATATCGAAATCGCGAAAAAACCTACTCGAGCCAAATGTATGGGACAGCTGATTTTTTTTTGCGATTTCGATGTTGGTCCTATATTTTTAATAAAGTTTGACGGTTTGATCATCGATGAGTATCGATGCAGGTAGGTATAGTTTTTTTTACTTTATAACGGCTTTAAGTTAACATCTTGTCTCCTGCCTGATATTGCCATTTTTGGTTTTTGTTCTGCCAATCAGGGAATCATAGCTACCTAGGTCTAGGCCTAATGTTTTAATTCTAAAGTTAACTTAAGTTTGCGGGACCAGAGAATATGAGTCATCAAGTAAAACCTTGATTGCGGTTAACAGTTACATGCCGATACGATTTTAATAGTTGTCGGTATTGTACAGTTATTTACAATTTTAGGTATCCTAATACCATAAATTAGGTACAGTATTGAGTGTCTTGTGTATTCTTGTGTGAAGTAAAACTTTGTCAAGACTTCTATATGCTTCAATTACCGTCAAAGCTATCTATGGTCAGAAAAATAAAACACTCGTTATGCTTTGACTATTTATATGTGGACTGGTTACGCGTGTAATTCTACTAACAAAAATTTCTGCCACTTTTTGCGGGGGGCGAGGTAACATGAAATCCGCAACTTTGGATTTTATTCCCCATAGCTTTAGATTCTAATTTTGAATGTTAAAAACCATGAAAAGTAGTCTCGTGTGAACCCCAAACGTTCTAATTTCGAAGTTATTATTTCGAAATTATAGGCAGTCTCGTTTAGTGATAAGGTGTAAACTTGAATGTAAATGCACAAGATCAATTGTGCTTATACCGTGGCAGAGAGGAAATGCTACCGCAAGGCTAGTCCTTATAATAATTAGTCAAAGTCGTTATGTTACGAAAAATAATTGCAACGGCATTGTCATGTTTGTACAAGATTGACATAAAAGGTTGCATACGATTTCGAATGTAGTGCCAAATCACTAATGCAAAAAGTTTAAAACGGTAACGTACGGGCGAAAGCTCGACGGGTTTTGACGTGTTTCGTATTTCACTAAACGAAATTGCGGCCGTTGAGCGTGCAGTAATCGTTACTTCTCCGTCACTTACAACATACGTCGGCTGTTACAGTTTCCTATTCCACTGTCCAAATTAGTATAAAATAATTTTGACGTTTGTTTGACAGTAGTAACGAACGCTATTTCTTGATAAGTATAAGCTTTTTTTTTAAAGTAACTCGCGAGCAGCTTTTTCGAGACGAACGGAAGACGAACGATGAAAATAATGTGTTTAGGGTGTAAATTTGCCTCATAATTCGAACCAAGAGAGTAAATTTTTGTAATTATTGTAGCTTGAACATCAATTTGGCCGAGAGTGAGCCTGATTTTATAGAATCGAAAACAGTTTTGCATAAAAATACTAGCCGTACATTAATAACTCTCACGAAAACCTCCGTCTACATTTTACTTTTGTTGTCCCCGCTACAAATTGTTTAGTGGAATGCCGATTTGTGCGTATGGCGTGTTTAGGGCCGAACTTCAAACGGAAAGTAAAGAACACGGAATGCTACTGTAAGGCTACGTGTGCAAATAGTCGAATTAGGCCCATGATAGGTATCTACCCCCGATGCAGATTTTTATTTTCCATGTTTTATTAATTCAAGAAGTGGCCACGTACTCATCTACGAGTACCTTCTCTACTAGCAAATAAATCGTTTATCCTTCTTCTATCTACAGAATATTTGTATTGAACAGTGATTACAGTGTGATACAGATGATGAAAATCACCCCCCGAGGGGGGTCATTTGTCATTATGTGTAATTCAATGTTGTAGGTATTTATTTTGTAGTTGTACTTTGTATATATTGTTTTGTTTAAAAGATGTGTGTTTTGGACGCTTCTTTCTACAATGGAACACCTTCCGATGCGATGGTAGAGTCAAAAGTCAAAGGTAGAGAGTATCCTATGCTTATGCTAGATTTTGGGAGTCATCTTGCAGGTTCTGACCCGAGCACTCTCGCGTGTTGTTCGAGCGTCGCGTTTTTGCCTGCCACGAGGCTTCGCAATCCACAATCTCTTCTTGTTCTTGATCAAAAACAATCCCTGAGACTGGGATAGATACTTCCACATACTTCTTGACGTTGGCGGAAATGCAGTGCCAACGTACAAGCGAAAAGTCAATTAATTATAAATAAATAAAAAAGATTTTGTAGTTTCATTTGTGCACTGTTGGAATGATGATATTCTGACTAGGCCTGACCCGTTTACACAATAAAAATACCTATTCCAGTTTTATCGAATACAACTGTACCTACCTACCTACTACTTCATATCTAGAGATCGTTAATGAAACAAACCTTGTTCAGATGTAGGAAACCTTTGTAACGTTTAACTACGGTAATAGTTGTTGAATTGTTGACATACTGCCCTACCTATCTATCATAAACTCTAAGTTGACTGATAAAAATAAACTCTTATAGTGCGTCCAAGATAGCTTGGATAGATATTTTGACAAGCGGTTTTAGAGAATTTATGTAATTCAAGATTAATTAACATTGAACATAAAATTTAAGGTTATATGGGTCAAATATTTTCAGAAAGTAAAATAATCGCTCTAAAACGATCTGTCAAAATCACGGAGCTATCTTGGACGCACTATAGGAATAACTATTAATTGAATTCCTATCTGAAAAGTTGATACAACATATTAGTATAATTTCGTGTATACGAAATGATACTAAAATATTGTTTTTCGCACTTTGTTCACATTCAGGCAGGGGCCAGGGCAATCCTATTCCGAAGCATACAACCAGAGAAACGTTTAAGCTTTTAACCGATAAATGCACATGTAATGTTACTAGTAAAAAGTTTTTTTTTACTTTTCATGCAAACACGAAAGTAAACGGGCCGGTTTGGCGCCGGCGCCGGCGGTTCAATCCCACCCTGGATCAGTTTCAATTGATTCAAACCAATAAATTTCTAGAAGCTTTATGATTCCTTACACCTCTAACTGGTCATTCTTCAGACACACAAACAGACATAAATCAGCAACAAGCTTCGTAATAACAATGAAATACAAGCTCAGTCAAATAACCCCGCCCTTTGTCGATCCTGGCGTAAAGGAGCCCATAATGCTAGCACGTTGCCACGTTGAATAGCTACGGCTAGCCTCTGCACCAGAAACGACCCGGAACGGGGGTCACAATTTCGCTCCCTCAGTCGACGGTCATTCTCCGCAACGAAGGTCTTTGCCTCGGCACCCCAAATCCCAGTCGTCTTAACGGCGACAGGTACAAAAAGATAATCATCGGTATCATCTGTATTAGAATATCTCTGATTTGAGTACCCCCTCTGAAATATCGTCGTGAACATTATGCTATACACTGCTAAGCTGTGCTAAGTTATGTACCTACGTTATAAAAATATAGGAAGCTCATATCAAATGGTGGTCCAAATATTTCTCGTTTTGCATACTGAATATTGCCCCAAGCACATATCAATAATTGTAAATTAATCGAATCAATTGTCTAAAACACTTCCGAAACAGTATCTGTGAAATCGATCCAATTAATTCACCATACAGCAATGTAATGATATTATTAATTTGCAACAATACGTACTGTCACTATCTAAATAACGTAAAGCGTTTTTTGCGTTGATATAAAAAGGTACTATTAGGTATATTCACATAGAATTTATTTTTAAAAATAAACCGACGTGCCCTATTGGTGTCCGGCTTCGAATACAGGCATGTATGGGATATCTGAAAAATGAATATGTGTGAATCATTATATACACTAAGTACCTATATAGTTTAAATTTTATGCTTTCGTATAAAAAAGGTTTAGGTTTATTTTCTTAAACGACAAACAATAACACACAAAAAAAATTTACTTATAAACGTATTTAAGTTACCAAAATACATCCTACATACTTATTTCACTTAACGGAAACACACACATCTGAAACCAGCATGAACATGAACCAGGAAATCGAGTATAATGTAGCAAAACATCGAGCTTGCTTCGCTCGCTCCCGCATTTAGATTACATTGCGCAACGGGTTAAGAATATTGTAGAAAAATCTCAGCTTGCTTCGCTCGCTCCTGTAGGGCTATTGTGTAAGTTCCGATTATATCGTCTACAATATTTTTTGTGATCATCATATCCATTTTCTGAAATGAATAACTAAATATTAGGAAGCAGAATAGCTACGAACTGCCAAAAAACACCATATAGATTTGATACCGACTGAATAGTGTAGTTACACAATAAGGTCGCTGATTTTAGATCGTATTGCAATCAAATATTGATAATATTGCTGTCAAATCTCGAGTTTACTTTGCTTGCTCCAGGATTAAGATAGTATTGCAGAGTTGCAATCACTTATAATCCCTCGCAGTCGCTCGGTTTGCTTACTTCTGATTTTTAAATCATGCTGTGACGACATAAACCTAAACATATTACAGTAAAATCTCGACTTCGCTTCGCTCACTTCAGCATGGCTAGCATGCCACCCACGACAAAGCGTTTAAACGAGAAAAACGTCATGCGCGCTCTTTCTGGCATACGTAAAATAATAAAGATGGAGGCACATCTAGATTTTTATCGTTTTCTCGGGGGTGGCATGCGAGGCCTACAGGTTTTGGATCGTACTGCAATGCAACGAACTATTCGGGTCTTTGCTACCTTGTGCGGGGTCCGCTATAAAACTTATAATTTGTAAAACTTTTATTGTAACAAAGGAATGTATTACTTTCATTGCCTAGGGGCCTCTACATGGCTTTATCCGGCCCTGGTAGTATACACGGCGACACATCAAGCTACGCAAAACCAAAATAAGCTGGCCGCGCGTAGGTAGAGTAATGTATAACGTCGCGCGGCCAGCTTATGTTTGTTTTGCGTAGATTGATGTGTTGCCGTGTCTGTGTGTACCTAACTCTTTAGTAATCTGCGCTTCAACTTGCAAATTTGCAATCACTATAGTTCTCTGATTGATAATAAATAGACCCGTAAAATAAAGAATGAATGAAATGAAACTGAATTTTTTGATAAGTATGTTTTTAGGACTGTAATTCTCGACAGCACTTTTTCACTTACACCCTATATAATTTATGCGGACGAAGTCGTGGGTAAACTCTATTATTTAATCATTTACTCTGTACAAACAGGACTTGGCTAGGACAAACGAAACATAAATAATAAGTGATCGTCTAACAGTGATCTACATTCGAAAATTTGCATTATTGCATTACTGTATCGCGTTCAACAGACTCTATATAAATCTGCCAGTTGTTCCTAGTTATCTCGTAAAATAACTATAACATTTAATCTGTCGCTTTAATGGTTGTTCCTTACAATTTATGAGATGAGAATAAATATCTAATTGCTTAGATAAAGCCGAATGAATGAATGAATATACCTCATATTAAACCAATCACAACAAAAACAGTGGTATAAAATAAGTGGCAAGGTGGTCTTATGGCTAAAACCTGAAAGATGTCGATTCCACTTAGGCGTAAAATTAACACTTTTTCAAGCTATCTGATAAATCAAGTAAGTAAGGTATTGCAGCATATAAATCGGACATACAACAATATAAAACCGGTCAAGTGTCATAATCCTATTATAACTACCTTAGGTCACAGAATAGGTAATAGTCTTTGACTAATTATTATAAGGACTAGCCTTGCGGTAGCATTTCCTCTCTGCCACGGTAAAAGCACAATTGATCTTGTGCATTTACATTCAATTTTACACCTTATCACTAAACGTGACAGCCTATAATTGCGAAATAATAACTTCGAACTTAGAACGTTTGGGGTTCACACGAGACCTCTTTTCATAATTTTTAACATTCAAAATTAGAATCGAAAGTTATGGGGAATAAAATCCAAAGTTGCGGATTTCATGTTACCTCGCCCCCCGCAAAAAGTGGCAGAAATGTTTGTTATTAGAATTACACGCGTAACCAGTCCACATACAAATAGTCAAAGGTATACAGGGTCCAACTTAATATGCTGATAGTTTTTTAAGGGGATGATCAGACCATCATACTGAGCAACTTTCTCTATGGGACCAATATCGAAATCGTGAAAAAGAATCTGCAGTCCCATACATTTGGCTCAAGTAGGTTTGCAGTTTTGTATGGAACAGCTGATTTATTTATCGTGATTTCATTGTTGGTACCAGAGAGAAAGTTGTTCAGTTTGACAGACTGATCATCCCCTTAAAAAAGTGTCTGCATATTAAGAAGGACCCTATATAGTTCTACATACAAAACGGCCACTTCCCGCCCCACTCTGACTTCAGATACCCCACCTCACCTCACACTTGAGGGGAAACTTGAGGAGAGCCGAACAAGGGAATGCAGTCAGGCGCGCGCACCCGTTGGATTTAAATACATAAAATATATTTTATATTATCATCGCAGTAAAAATAAACGATGGAAAATAACGCTAAATTCACATTTTCAGTTATTCTTTAGCTTAAACACTATTTTTAATAACAGTAACGAAATTTATAATTATGTTCATACGATGCGTGTTAACTCAACCATACACATTGTCATGCACAATACGCAAAGTGCACATGTGCGAACGTTATCATGTCAAATCTAAAACGTTGTTTGAAGAGCCGGACCTTGGCTTAGGTTTAGTTAAATGGTCTAAGATCTAGATACACTAGTCAATAGACTGGGCAATCTAAATATAAATCAGATCATGATTTAAATGTATTTTGATCTTGACATTTAATTTTTTTTACTAGCCTATCTAATACAGACAATAATTAAAACTAAATATAAACTAGAGGCAGTCTACTTTTTATGACATTGCAGTATTGGTACAGTCAGCAACGAAAATAAAGTTCCTTATAGTAGTTTTTAACTGACTTAAAAAAAGGAGTACGAGGTTACCTATATCTATATTTTTTGTATGTTTTCGGTATAACTCCGAATTTCTAAACCTAATATAATAGTAGAATATAGAATATATGTCAAACACATAAAGTATACACTTATGTACCTTCGTATTTAATCTCTGAAAATTCACTTTTACGAAAAAAATAAGCCCGATTTAAAAAAAAAATGCTTATTCTTGTAGATTTTTTTTTCGATATTCAGACACGTATCATTTCCAGAGTTTGACTTCCGCATAAAATTCAAACATCAAATGACGATGTACAAGGTGTTACAAAAATACAAATAAACATTTAAGGGGGTGGTTTAGACCATCAAACTGAACAACTTTCATTATAGGACCAATACCGAAATCGCGAAAAAAAATCGGATGTTCGTTACTAAACTAGAAATCTATTCGAGCTAAATGTATGGGACAGCAGATTTTTTTTTTCGTGATATCGATGTTGGTCCCATAGTGAAAGTTGTTCAGTTTGATGGTCTTGGTGGTGATGGATGGACAACCCCCTTAAAAGTTTATTTTTTTTTTTGTGACACCTTCTATAGTAGATTGATCAAATACAGGCGTTAGAGTGTACCACAATCTATTTGAATCTATTTTGGTACAGGTAGTTACTTATCTAGGTTAACTCCTCTTACTAATGTGTGTACAGACTTTCGACTCTTTCCTTGAATTAAAATTCACTACATTCCTTCTACTACTATCTTTAAGACAATCTTTTATAACGTGTGATAATAGTACATTATGAAACAAGTGAGCAAAGTTGGTCATTACAGACGAGGCGGGATTGCAGCACGAGTCGCAGACGAGTGCTGCATTTTAAGAGCCGAGTCTGTAATGACCGAAGCTCACGCGTTTCATACGACGTTTTTCAACATACTTGCGAGGAAAAATACGACTATTTTAGATAAATATTTGTGGAAAATGGCGCTGGTTTTTTTTTTACGGCTGGTCCCTTTGGTTGAGACAGCTATGCGCGCGCAGGTCGACGAAGAGGCAATGACTAAGTTGACATTCAACCAACGACATCTTGTTGCAAACAACCTAATATTAATAAACCGGCCATGTGCGTGTCGGGCCACGCGCAGGGTAGTGTTCCGTAGTTGCCCGTAACAATATACGGACTTAGAAGAGGGCTTTTTGTTTTATTCTACGGTTTAACTGCTAATAAAGTCTAAAAAGTACATTTTACAAGTTGGCCGACTATTACTCGTTAACTTGTAAAGCCTACTTGGCGGAGATAGTTTTCCTTTTAACTTCATTATACAGGGTCCAACTTAATATCCTGACAGTTTTCTAAGAGGACGATCAGACCATCAAACTGAACAACTTTCTCTATGGGACCTATGTCGAAATCTAAAAATTTTTAATTTTCTAGATTGAGTCTAAAAATTTCCATAGTCTATTGAAAATGCAGGATCCAACTTAATATGCTGACAGTTTTTTAAGAGGATGATCAGACCGTCAAACTGAAAAATTTTCTCTATGGGACCAAGGTAGAAATCGCGAAAAAAAAATCAGCATCCCCATACAATTAGGTCGAGTAAGATTTCAGTTTAGTATGGAACAGCAGATTTTTTTTTCGCGATTTCGACTTTGGTTCCATAGAGAAAGTTGTTGAGTTTGATGGTCTGATCATCCCCTTAAAAAAAGTGTCAGCATATTAAGAAGGATCCTGTGTACTGCCGTGAATTTTTTCACGTATCCAGAAACAACCGTTTAGCTGGCAGGGAAGGCCCCCACGACGACACACACGCACTTGACTATAACAACAATTTTCATTTAAAGCTTAATATTTCGCTAACGGATCCTTAAATCTAAAAATGGTTTTCTACACCCACAATATTTTTAAATGACCTGTCCAACGATACCCCACACCATGGGATAGACGAGAAAAAAAAATTTCATCCCCACTTTTCGTGAAGGAGAACCCTAAAAAATTTTTTTTCACGATTTTATTTTACCACTTTGTCGGCGTGATAAATATGTATACCCATGTCAAATTACAGCTTTCTGGTACTAAGCGTCTCTGATCTAAGCCGCGGACAGGCTGACAGACGGACGGACATGGCGAAACTATAAGGGTTCCAATTAATCAGTTATCGCCAACCGATTAATTGGTCCTTTACCACTTTATAATAACACCCCTCTTTTTGCGTCGGGGCTTAAAAAACTTTATATCACAGTCCAAAATTATCGAGTTGAGAATTGTGAGAGTAAGTGAGGTGGGACAAACAGACAGACGTTGACAAAGATGATTAAACTATAGAATAAGGGTTATTTGACTACCGGAACTATATTCTTTGTTAATTTCGCGTTTCGAAATCGCGCAAAAAAATCCGCTTTCCCATAGATTTTCGTCGAGTAGGATTGTAGTTTTGTATTGGAACAGGTCCAATAAGAAAGGATTTTCAAAAATGACGCAAGTCGAAAAAATATGATGTCCGTTAAAACCTATTTCTAGAAACATAAAGACTTCGTATAGGCCTTCTTGTAAATTCCCAACGAACTCTAAGTAAGATAAGTAGGTACCTACTGTTACCCTGAACACCAAAGCTGCCTTAACTTCATTAAATTAAAGTTTATATTTGAATGAACTTTAATCTAGAAAATATTCCATTATCCAGTTCCAATGACGTCCATAGAATCTGTGGTTTTTCCATCGATTCCAACCTCAGACCAATCAACCATTTCCACGCGGCCTTCGAATATAGTTTGTTTTTGTTTTTTTACACAATTCTATTTTCCTAACGAATTGGATAAAACCAAAAAGGGGAAGACGATCTACCTACGACCATGAGAACAGCATTTCAAACTGCCGCGTAGCCAACAAAAACTTTAAACCGAGGTCACCCAGGGTCACCTTTGGCATGCCAGGAGACATCCTGGTTCTTTTGGCTCGTCGTCCAAGCGTGATATTCTTCTAACTAACAAATAAACCAAGTAATAAACAGAATGCCTGCCTGCTCAAGAGCAACACTGTACTCCATTAGAAAATAAACGGGTAGGTAGGGTTTATGTCTTAAGTATATTAGTTTTTTTATAATCTTCCAAAAACCTGAAAAACTCTTGTCCAGAATCGATAGGTTGATATAAGTAGGTACTTGAGAACTTTTACGGCGTTTCTGTCTATGCCAGATCATCATCATAATTGACTTATTAATATTATGTGAAACTTAATTGAAGCAGTGCGTCTAGGCAGAAATAAAGTTTTGATACCTATTATTAGAATATTACATACCTACTACAAACTTTTTGAAAAACAAGAATCGTTTTACATGAGGGAGGCACACACCTCATAAGTTCATGATAAATAATGTTAGTTACTAGGTAAAAATAGGTACCTAGGTACCTACTTAATTGTTGTTATGTTATCGATTATGTTTAAAATGGCTTTCATGTTTTGCGTTTATTTTTTACCTATCCGTAAAAAAGGATATAGGTAATTGTTTTTTTAAAGAAAGCAAGACAAAGAGCTGCAGCGGTAAATGAAAACCGCATCTTCCTTTTTCGGTTTCATCTAAGTTTTCCGTTGATTGTATTGTTTCGGATAATGTTGATTCTTGTCAACTCACTCTCTGTTGTTTTGTTGCTTTATTACAGCGTAGCGGGAGTAAGTCAAGTGGAACTATTGGCAAGTAATAAATTAATAGTTACTACTACTGCATATAGGTGATACAGGGTCCTTCTTAATATGCTGACACTTTTTTAGGAGGAGGATCAGACCATCAAACTGACCAACTTTCTCTATGGCACCAACATCGAAATCGCGAATAAAATATCAGATGTTCCATACAGAACTGCTAACCTACTCTAGCCAAATGTATGGGACAGCTGATTTTTTTTCGCGAATTCTTTGTCGGTCCCATAGAGAAAGTTGTTCAGTTTGATGGGCTGATCATCCCCTTAAAAAAGGGGTCCGCATATTAAGAAGGACCCTGTATACAGGGTGTAAAATGTAGTACCTAAGATACCTAATTAAAGGGTTGCTTTAGACGAGGTATTCGTAGACCACTATGGAGCCAACATCGAAATAGGGAAAAAAAAATCTGCTGTTCCATACTTTTGGGTCGAGTGGTCGTTGATGTTTTCTATGTAACAGCTGATATTTGTTTCACGATTTCGATGTTGGATCCATACCGAAAGTTGTTCAGTTTGATGATCTGAAGCACCACGTTTAATTTGTAAGTAAGTATCGCATTTGATTTGGCACCCTGTATATTGAACTTAATTAAATTTAAGCATTTTAGCAAGCAGACTATACCAAATTAATACATACAATATAAACATATTGCGCAAAACCTCATACACCCCAACTGGTTTATAACAACATAATTAGATTGAAACAATAGTTTCATTGTTTTGATAGTTAAAATTTAAAGTTATTCGCATTTTAAGTTTTCAAGCAAAAATGATTTGTTATCATTTCAGCAATGAATGAAAGTGCTGGCGTGCTCATGAATACATTTTAAGAATCTTGTAATCGCGTTCTAGAAAACGGCTCTACTAATTTCGATAAAATTTTCAAGAGAGGCTCCATCCTGAAGAGCCCTAGAACCAATCCATCATATATAATATCCATATTTCAAATTTCTCTGGAAAAAATAGTTTTCAGCGAGCAGCGAGGGCCAGTAGTAGGTACCTACTCAGCTCAACAACTCCATACATTTGGGTCGAGTGGCCACCATTGACATGACATACTTTTTTTCTCGATCTCAAGTTTGGTCTCATAGCGAGTGAAAGTAGATGGATGAATGTGGATGGCTGCACGAAGAGAGGACGACCAAAGAAAAGATGTATGGATTGTGTGAAAGATGACATGTGTAGAAAAGGAGTGAACGCTGAAATAACGGCTAAAAGAGATGAATGGAGGAAGACTACATATTGCGCAGACCCCAAGTAATGGGCAGGAAGAAGAAGAATTGAGTGAAAGTAGTTCAGATTGGTCTGAAGCACTTCATAAGCATGGAACACATTTAAGTTTACACCCTGTAGTGGTCTCGCCACTTGGCCCGTTTCTGGTTTTGCCTACTATTTCTAACACTAATCGCGCTTTCTCTAAAGATTAATCTAACTAACGCCAGAGCAGTTATAAATGCACTGTGCTATCGCAAAGATTTTCTAATTATATCGTGCGCATCGTAAAGTGCATGGACATTGGCGCATGCTGTAATTTTAGTTCAGTTATTGGCACCCGTCTACATTACTCGTTTGTTGATAGGACCTACCTATTTATTTCCGACCAAGCTTTGCTCGGAGTGATAGTAAAGCACAGATATTGGTTTCTAGATCGAGTCTAAAAATTTTCATAGTCTATTGAAAATGCAGGGTCCAACTTAATATGCTGACAGTTTTTTAAGAGGATGATCAGACCGTCAAACTGAAAAATTTTCTCTATGGGACCAAAGCAGAAATCGCGAAAAAAAATCAGCTGTGCCATACAATTGGGTTGAGTTAGATTTCAGTTTAGTATGGAACAGCTGATTTTTTTCGCAATTTCGACATTGATCCCATAGAGAAAGTGGTTCAGGTTGATGGTCTGAACATCCCCTTAAAAAAATGTCAGCATATAAAGAACGACCCGACCAGACTTCGTTTGTATGGAGCGCGCTGCAAAAACTATCCTCTTAAGAGTTTGAGAAAATCCGTTTTCTTCTCTTTTTTTTAAAGTCTGAAAATTTATTTTCTCTGGGAGGAACCTAACTTGGAAGTTGTTCAGTTAGGTGGTCTAAGCCACCACCTTAAAACATTACAAGGGTGTTTTGTTACACCCCGTTATACTAGAAGATTTTGTAAAACTTTTCAAATTTTCGGGTGTGGTTTAGTCAGACAGCCGGGTTTTCTGTTCAGTTATTCAGATCATCAAATGAACAACTTTTACAATGCAAGAAAACTTGAAATAGTAAAAAAACACCTATTCCATACTAATCTGCAATACCTACTTGACTCAAATATACCTATGTATGAAAAAGCAAAATTTTTCCAACACTTTGAAAGTGTTTAAAAATCACCCTTCACCCAGAACACCGTTTGACTGAATGTGATGACATTTTTGTAGGATGTTGTGTACAGGCTGGGGAGGTTACTGAAAAAAACGGCCAAGTGTGTGTCTTAAAAAAGGGGCATTGCAACGCACGGCCGGGCATAACTAGTTTGTTATATAAGATAATGTACAATGTACACTAGTTCATTGGCACGGTGAACGAACGCAACATGCAGTACCGGATTTGCCCTAAGGCCCAGAAGGCCCGGGCCTAGGGCGGCCAGATATTAAGGGCGACCAATCGTGACAAGAAATGCACTGATGATATCAAGAAATAACTCAAAGTATACCTAAATGAGGGGCGCGCACATTACGGCGAGCCGCACTGCACTGCATCGTATAACAATAATCTTCCTAAATCACAAATGTTTCAATTATCCATGAAACCTCAGAAAATATTACAAATTAGCAGCTATTATAGTTACCTAAATTACTGAATCGGTTTCGATAAAAGTTGGCATTAAAGTTAATTCATTATGTAGTCTATAGGGTCCTTCTTAATATGCTGGCAATTTTTAAGGGGGTGATCAGACCGTCAAAATGAACAACTTTCTCTGTGGCACCAACAACTAAATCGCGAAAAAAAAAACTGCTGTTCTATAAAAAACTGTAAACCTACTCGAGCCAAAATGTATGGGACAGCTGATATTTTTTTCGCGATTTTGATGTTGGTCCCATAGAGAAAGTTGTTCAGTTTGATGGTCTGATCATCTCCTTAAAAACTGTCAGCATATTAAGAAGGACCCTGTGTACTGCCGTGAATTTTTTCACGTATCCAGAAACAACCGTTTAGCTGGCAGGGAAGGCCTCCACACACACACACTTGACTCTAACAACAATTTTCATTTAAAGCTTAATATTTCGCTAACGGATCCCCAAATATAAAAATGGTTTTCTACATCCACAATATTTTTAAATGACCTGTCCTGGCGGCTGGTACTTACTACATGGCCTGGGGCCTAGGGCGGCCAAGACTGCAAATCCGCCACTGGCAACATGATAAAGATAACCAACTGCATTGCAAGTGTAAACATTGCACAAATTAATTCTTTTGTTTACTGTACTTGATGCATTAACCTTCCTTTATGGGTCAGTATTTAAAGTACTTTTAAACTGTGATGCATGGTGTCAAATAAAATACTTTAGCTATGAGTCCGCTGTAGTCCGCAATCATCTGCTTTTTATTTACGATCATCATCATAATCACAGCCTATATACGTCCCACTACAGAGCACGGGCCTACCCTCAGTGAGGGTGTATAGGAGGTCCACCACGCGTGCCCAATGTGGATTGGTAGACTTCACATACGCATCAGAATTTCTTCTTCAGCGTGTGCAGGTTTTCTCAATTCCTTCACTGTTTGAGCAGAGCAGTCGGTATTACGTACTTAAGTTAGTAAAAGTCATTGGTACATGTCATCTGTGCGGATTCGAACCTCAAGATTGAGTTTCCATAGCTCCAAAACACGCCAACGACGCATTATTTACAATAACCGCAATAAAATACGTTATCGGGTGCCAGTATGTATACGATACGCGACCACTTACTAACATACTTGCAACTTTTGCGATTCTAACAAGTTATATTTTTGTTTAAGTCAATTTGACGCAATTTGGGACCTTTCTTCTGAAGCCTTTTTTAATATGATAGGTTAGCGCGCTTCATAAAAACGAAGTTTTAATTCTATTTTGTGCAAAAAGAATCTAGTACCTACATAGTCTGTTATTTTCAAGACAGTCTGCTACAATTTAAAAGTTGTGTAAGTTGAATGAAAAATATCAACATCTCTATCTGTCTCTATTATTTATTTTATTTTATTCTGAAAACTTACAGCTTATAATCACTATAATAGTTCTGTTAATGCTATAGTACAATCTGAGCCAATTAAAAGATTTAATAAGGTAAGTAAGTATATCAAAATCGACTTACCTGATCAATCAGGAAACTCCGACGAAATTCGACGTATAACTTCGTGTTTTAGATTGTTTAACAAACTTCACTCATTCACTTTCGTATTATTCTGTTCTAATCTTATACTAGATCTGTAACATCTAAGAGACCCGACGATTTAGCGAATAATGCCGGAATGATTACAGGATGATAGGGTGCCAGAGCGGACGTTATTTGCCCGCCTATTTATTTAATATACCACTTTAGTTAGGTAGGTACATAAGGAACGTGGGAAGATAATATACAGGGTGAAATTGATATCATTAGCATCATTCTAAACTAAGAGTCTACCCGTCAAACTGAACAACTTTTAGTATGGGAGCAAACTGATCGGAGCAAAAAAAAAATCTGCTGTTCCATACTAAACTGCAAGAAAATAAAATTAAAATAATGTATTTCCAGCAACATGGGACTCATAGCGTGTTAGTAACATTATCTTAAACCTGACATCTCACATATCTTTGACACGGAGGTCGTGGGTTCGATTCCCACGGGGGACACCTAGAGAAATGTCACTTTGTGCGTGTTTCCCCAGTCGGTTAGGACATTGCAGGCCGAATCACCTGACTGTCTGAATGAAAGATGATTCCGTGCTTTGGATGGTACGATAAGAGGAAGAATGATATTAATTTCACCCTGTATAGAAGGTGTTAGTATTAGTGATAACTGATAAAGAAATTGCATGGAAATCGAGATAATAATTGCATTAGAGTTATATCGACTCTGCTTACAATGACTAACAGTTTAATCCTATTTTCAATACTAACAAATTAAAGTCCATGAAATTTTTAAAACACGACGTTTATCTACACAGGGTGTAAGTGACGGCCTAGCAAATACTGAATCGGTGAACTCAGACCATCAAACTGAACAACTTTCACTATGGAGCGTACCTAAGGAAACACGAAAAAAAAACAGCTGTCCCATATAAAACTGCTCTACCTACCGACCCGACTCAAATTTATGGGACAGCTGATTTATTTCGCGTTTCCTGAGGTACGCTCCATAGTGAAAGTTGTTCAGTTTGATGGTCTGAGTTCACCGATTCAGTATTTGCTAGGCTGTCAGGGTGTTAGCCCTGTATAATCTCTGTGCCTGTGGTTTGTCAGATTTAAATTAAAATGTACAGTTTCAATGCTAGAATTAATGTAAAATTGGCATGGAAATTCTGTAACTTTGAAATTATACATTTGAACGAAAATCTGACAAACCAGATGCAACTGATATTAATTTCTGGATCGTGCTTAAAAACTTCATTGACTTAATTGGTTAAATATAAAACGACTTCGTCCGCACAAATTTTATACGTTCGCAAAAATTTGTCTCTCTTTCCCAAAAACAGTGACGTTCATAATTACAATACAAGAAATAAAAATAAATTAGTATTTCCACATTTTCGACTTAGTAAGGTCAACACATCTTTCATGGGGCACTGTATACTTTATTATAATAAGATACCAGAGAATATTCTTAACTTGACGGACAAAAAGTTTAAGTCCCATGTTAAACAAGTCCTCTGTAAAAAAGGTTACTATAAACTCGATGATTATTTGAATGACCAAAATGTCTGGTCTTGACAATGTTACACTATGTAATTTAATATTGAATTTATGTAATTGTACTTTGTATATTTTGTTTTGTTTAAAAGAAGTGTGTTGTAGAGTTTCTGGCCGCATCTTCTCTACAACGGAACACCTTCCGACGCGGTGGTAGATTCAAAAACATGACGTCAAAAAGTTATCTATGTGATATTATTTTGAATAAACAATTTTGACTTTTGAAAAATAATATACCAGATTTTAAGTCAGATCATAAGCTATCAAACAAAAAAGTTTCATCGAAATCATTTCATGCTGTTACAAACATACAAACAAACAGACAGACAAACATTCTAAAAATGGTTGATTTGGAGTCCGGGATACTTAAAAACCATATCTTAATCTTTTTCAAACTTTGGTTACAGTTTTATAATAGTTAAGATTCTAAAAATTCTTCTTTCTTTTCTGATAATTCTGCAAGAACATAGATTTTAAGGAGACCGGGGTCTTAAGATATAATTTGAACTTGGTTTGTCTGGGGCGCGCTAATAATGATCTAATCGTTAATTTAATCTCTTAATCACTAATCAATTATACATACTCGTATTAAAAATTAATTTAATTGAAATATTAACAATGAGTTTTTACGAATTTATAGGGATATTGTAGGGATACGATTTGGTCGATTTGTAACTAGCTGGCTTTTCAGTGAAGAAAAACATCGCGAGGAAACCTACATACAATTAAGTGGCGAAGGGCTCACTTCCTGTCACATGTTCAGTTTATACAGGGTGTTAGGGTAAATAGTTGCATTACTTAAAGGGGCGATTGTGCCCATGATACGGAGCAACTTTCCCTAAGATTTTTTTTTAACTATCTATATTAAATGCCATCAACTGATTTAACGTTTACTTGTATGAAAAGATGATTTTTATTTTGCAAATTTCTCTTTGTTCCCTTGGGAAAATTGTTCAGTATCAAGAGTATAATAAGTAATAATAACCCATTAAAGTAATGCAACTGTTTACCCTAACACCCTGTATGGTGGTGAAAGGAGGCTGTATGTCTACCCGAAAACATTGGCTCGTTATTGATGCGGTATTTCATAGTTAAATTTAGAACGCCTACAATTTGTCTCTACGTTCTTTTGCTTTTCTCTCTTTGACTAATTATTATAAGGACTAGCCTTGCGGTAGCATTTCCCCTCTGATCACAATTGATCTTGTGCATTTACATTCAATTTTACACCTTATCACTAAACGAGACAACCTATAATTGCGAAATAATAACTTCGAATTTAGAACGTTTGGGGTTCACACGAGACTACTTTTCATGATTTTTAACATTCAAAATTAGAATCTAAAGTTATGGGGAATAAAATCCAAAATTGCGGATTTCATGTTACCTCGCCCCGCGCAAAAAGTGGCAGAAATGTTTGTTAGTAGAATTACACGCGTAACCAGTCCACATATAAATAGTCAATTTTTCTCTCAGAGGAAGGATCTCCATAGAGTCCGCATAAATTAACGATTGTAGTTAGTCTCTTTTGTCTTATGACGTACCTTTAATAGTAGAAGGAGATAGAACTATAGATATTTGTTTATGCGGCTGTCCACTTTTTTTAGCTAGTGTTTGTGAAAAATGACCGTAAACATAAGGCCATATGTCACTTGGTCCTCTTTTGTCCATACTACTTGACACCAAACACTCAAACCTAAACGTCAAAAAAAGTGGACACTTTGCAACTGGTATGGCTCACTCTATGCCTTTAGGTATAATCTCTTTGGCTTTTCTATAAGTTCGGCGCTGATTGTGTTGCGATGAAGAAGAGTACGAAATAAACCAGTTTGAGTATTTATATAAATGTTTCCTGAGCTAAACTTCCCACAGTACCTACGTATTACACAGAGACTATGATTTATAATATTATTAAGGACAGACACAAGTAAAAGGCGAAGCAAGACTTAGGTATAGGTTCAATTATTTATCTATCATGTAATACAATAGTTGCTACATTCATAGTATCCATAAGTGCAATAGATAAGAGTTGTGTGAATCAATGCAATTCACAATTTATTGCTAATCAATGTTTGCATTTGTTAAGTTAGATAAATAGTATTATTTTATTATTATACAGGGTGTAAGTGACAGCCTAGCAAATACTGAAACGGTGAACTCAGACCATCAAATTGAACAACTTTCACTATGGAGCCTACATCAGGAAACGCCAAAAATAATCAGCTGTCCCATACAAAACTGCTGTACCTACCAGACTTATATGTATGGGACAGCTGATTTTTTTTGGCGTTTCCTGAGGTAGGCTCCATAGTGAAAGTTGTTTAGATTGATGGTCTGAGTTCAACGTTTCAGCGCCCGCGGCACGGTGCCTCGATAAACGTTTTATCACGCCTGGTAACTCGTTCGTTCGCGCGCAAAAAGAAAGTGCGCTAGGGCGCGATAGCGCTTTATCGCGCCATCATGCCGCGGGCGCAGTATTTGCTAGGCTGTCACATCCTATAAAAATTGTTTTCTTTCTATTTCTTGTCGGTTGTTTGCCTTCTTGTTTCTTGTTACTGATGTATGTCAAATAAATGTTACACTAAGGATATACCTATAGTTATAGTAAAGCATCCTTTTGCAAATTAATATTATGTGTGCATGCTGTGTTTATTTTTAATTAGTTGTACATTTAGATAAATCTGTTTAATAAGTAAGTTAAGCTTGCACTGATGTAACAACTGTTCATGAACCAATAAAAAGAAAATGAAAATTAAGAAAATCGTCCGGAAAAGGGGGCTCGTTGGCGTAGTGGAGGTTCGGTATTGGAAACAATCACCGAAGTTAATCAACGTCAGGTTCGATCAGTCTTTGGATATTCAGTGAGTGGTATTTCACCTCGAGCGTCTTCGTGCTTCGAAAGACACGTTAAGCAGTTGGTCCCGGATAGTTTCGTCAGATGGCGGTGTAACTATTCGTTAAGCCAGGTCAGAGGCATATTAAGTCGGTTTGAAAATTCTCTGACAGCAAGTTGACCACTAACTTGCCTCCACCAATCCGCTCTGGGCCCGCGTGGTGGAGTATGGCCCATTCTCACTAAGTATACTAGTAAAGCCGAAAGTTATTAGGATAAACCGGTTTGGCCTAGGACAAACTAGTTTGACCTGAAATCTGGTTTGGCCGGTAACTTGTACACTAATCCGCGAGTTTCCAACTAGTCAAAATAGCAACTCTTTATCAAACGTCAAAACGCGTGCTTTGTATGAAATATTGTACTAAAAATTTAATAGTGACGTCATTGTTTTTCGTCGTCGTTTTGATACTTTTTATAGTTTATCCAGTTATTAAAAATAGTCTTCAAGCAGCAGCATTACTGAAAATGTGAGTTTAGCGTTAATTTTCATACGGTTTATTTACTGAGTAGTTACAAGGTTCAATAGGGGAACTAAATAAGTGTTCTATTCTATTCTAATATATCTGGAGAAGCTCCCCATGTACCACACCTTTGTAACTGTTTTGCATCAAATATACTTCGAATAAACCCTGTGCTTGACCTTTGCCCGCCCGCATCTAAAATCAGTGCCCGAAATATAATATCCTCTATTGGGTTAAATAGGCGCGACCTTCACATTATTTGATCCTAATTGAGGTGCTTCTTATTCTGTCTGACTCTCCTATACTTTATTCCAAATAAGGACGACGAGATTTTCCGATTCCTATTTAGCTTTCTGGCTGATTCTGATTACCAAATGTAATTAATTTATTGGATACATATACTATCCGACATATCTTGGACGTTACTAAAGCTGTCTAAGAATAAGTGAGAGGAAGTGTTTCAAATCTCTGTTTCTGTACTGCAAAATAGCCTTAAAATTTCGTTGCTATCTTGAATGGGGTATAGACATGAATGGAAAAGTACCTATAATATTACTATAATACGATTTTAAGGACGTTACGAAAATAATGGTATCGGAAAGTATGGCCACATTGGGTCGGGTCGTAGCTTAGAGGTCGTAATGCTAAAATCCGCCCAAATAGCTTTTATACAATTTATATGAACTATCGCATACTAGTGTCGCATTTTTGCGCGGCGGATTTCCGGCCGTACTATACCAAGCGGAACTTTTTAAATCTGCCAGTATTTCGTCAAACTAAAAATCCGTCAATGCGTTGCGACTCAGCCAGCTCTAGTGTGCGAAGTACACATTTTCCGCTACGATACAGCTCGTCGTAATATGCAATTACCGTTACAGCTATCTTCTTTGCAGTTGTGACAAATCTCTCTTTTAGCATATTGTAGATTTCAAGATGTAATGATATGTAGACTGAGGCTGCCAGCCTTTCGACCACAAATACAGTAAAATGCAACACGCTGGCAAACCAACCCTTATATGCGACAATGGGATGAGCCTCATCTGGCGGCACGAAATCAAATTTTTTCACGCTCTATCCTTTTCTGTCGCTCAAGAACCTCATTGGCTAGAGCGAGACAGGTCGCAGTACTGCCGGTGCGATCGCATTCCCGCTATCTTTCTCGGTCTAGCAAATGACGTTCCTGAGCGACAGAAAAGAATGGAGCGTCAAAAAATGCGATTCTGTGCTGCCAGAGCTGTGAGCTGTGAAGTTCAACCCTTAAGCATATTTTATAGATAATAACAGTACACTATAGAATCGAAACTATGGTTAAACCAAAACGAGACTGGTTGGCGCATCTTGACATTTTGCAGGTGTATCTTGACATTTAACGCGGGAGTTACGTTTCTAAAGTGTACTAATATTACCTATTCATATGCCTTAGGGTCGCTTTAGAAGTCGCTTCGTACGACGCTCACAGGAAGAAACCACATTCTAATCAGGAACCACAAGTCAAAATAAAACACAATTCAAATTAAATAGACTATATTAGCTAGACGGTAAACTTGGACTTGCCGTGTGTGTCGTGAAAGAAGTTGCACTGTATTTTGTTGGCGCACGCGGGTCCGTAGCGGCAGGGCTTGGGGTGGTAGAAGTGGCAGGCGGGGTTTGAGCAGCTCGGGTAGTACTTGCAGATGCTGGGCAGGACCGCGGGAGATATCGTCTTGTAGTTCGCTACTGGTACCACGTGCGATGCTGTGGAGGAGAAGAAAAAACTCAAAATGTGATAGGCACCTTCGTGATTCGACAGGCACACATGTGTGAACGTACGGGGTCGTTCTTAATATGCTGACAGTTTTTTAAGAGGATGATCAGACCATGAAATTAAACAACTTTCTCTAAGGGACTAACATCGAAATCGCGATTAAAAAAAATCCTATTTTCCAGCATCATCATCTCGGTCGGTAACACCGTCCACTGATGGACATAGGCCTCCTCCAAGGATCTCCCCACGGTATACATTCTACGCTAGAAAACTCTTCGGCTCCATCGACCGTCGGTTCTGCGAGCAATGTGCCCCGCTCATTGCCTCTATAGTTTAGCAATTCTATGGACTATGTTGGCTACTCTGGTTCTTCTGCGAATCTCTTAATTTCTGATTCGAGCAGGGAAACTCCGAGCATAGCCCTCTTCATGGCCCTTTGGGTGACTTTCAGCCTTTTGACTTTGGGCTTTAGACACTGCGTAGCTTTCCGAACGCTGCCCAGCCAAGTTGGATTAGATGGGAGACCTCCGCGCGGGTGGTGGTGGTGACGATGATGACTCACCGAGTGCGGGAGGGGTCGGGGCGGGGGGTGTCAGCGGGGCGCGGGGGCCGTGCGAGTAGGGGCAGGAGCGGCGCGTGCAGGCCGCGTTGAACTTGCAGCGCGGGTGTATGAACGCGCACGCGGCTCCGTATCGGCACAGCGGGAACGATCTGCACCACACCAGCTTGCGCTCCGCCTGTGATACTGCGAAATAATGTCATTATTAAACATTTTGTACAAAGGCGCAGAATATATTGTTGGCTGGTACAGGGTACATCTTAATATGCTGACGGTTTTGAGAATGATCAGGTCATTAACATTAAACAACAAAATCAGCTGTCCCGTACATTTTGGTCAAGTTTGTTTGCAGATTTGTATGGAACATCTTATTACTATTTCGCGATTTCGACGTTGGTACCATAGAGATAGTTGTTCAGTTTGATGGTCTAATCATCCCCTTAAAAAACCGTATGTATACGTCTCCCTGCATGGCACAGGCCTGCCCTCAGGGAGGGTGTATAGGCGACAATCCACCACGCGTGCCCAATGTAGATTGGTAGACTTCACATACGCGAGAACCTACCATACCTTTGAAAATAAGCCTTAAGAAATGTGTAAGAAGATGGCATATTACGCCGACCCCAGAAAATGGGATGGAGGCAAGAGAACGCTTTTTTCTTACAGGGTAGAGACTATGAATAAAAATCGTCCTTCTTAATATGCTGAGATCAGACAATCAAACTGAACATCTTTCTCTTAGGGCCAACATCGAAAACGCGAAAAAGAAATCTGTTGTCCCATAAATTTAGGAAAAGTAGGATTACAGTTTTGAATGGACTAGCAGTTTTATTTATCGTGTTTTTTACGTTGATCCCTTAGAAAAAGTTGCTCAGTTCGATGGTCTGACCATCACATTAAAAAACCATCGGCATATTAAAAATGACCCTAAATACCGAATTCTGATTGAATTACTCTGTAGTAAAGAATTAAAAGATGACTTACATGAAGGCACGGCGTCATATTTATTGGTATTGACACTCGTAGTGACTGTCACGACATCACTGCTGACACTCTCAGTCCGTTCTCTCTCTCTTTTCTCCTCTTTTTTCTTAACATCAAACACTATGGGAGACGCCCTTCTCTTCTTCACAGGCGGTGCATCTTCTATTGATTCTTCTGTTGACTCTACGCTCTTTCGTTTGTCTGGACTAACATTTTTTAATTCTGTAGTGTCACTTTTACGTTTCTCAATTGCAATGTCGACACTTTTTAGCTTTTCTGTTGTGTCTATGTTTTGATGGTTTTCTTCTGGATTGTCTATGGGTCGCTTATTAGTTGTATCTGGATTAATTATGACTTGTGTATCACTTTCTTCGCTTGCATCGCTTAATCGTTTCTTTTGAGGGCTTTTTGTAACTTCACTATTTTCTGGACTTTTTTCTACTGTTTCCTTCTCTTTGATATGTTTAGTTAAAACTTTATCTGTCGTATCTTTCACTGTTTCTGTTTCTTTTGCCGTTTTGAGAACTGATTTTGTTTCTTTTGGTTTTTCTTTGACTTCCTCGTCGTCTAGAACACCTTCGTTTAGGAGTTTTCTCGCGAGAAAAGCGTTGGGATTGAATCCGTCCATTGTTACTATGAATTGTGTGTCTTTATCCTTGTCTACTGTTGTGTTGTGTATGTTACTGAAAAAAGAATTTATAATTATTAAACATTCTTTACAAATGTGTGTGTAGATGTTGGCGTGGTTATAGCGAAGTTTCTGGTTATCACAGGGGATAGTCGTGAGTTTAAGCATGCAAAAAGAATAAACCCAGGTCTCCGTCACTCGGCCGTATGTTCCGAAATAAGCACCTACACTTTGGCGCATCGTAAGCGATGCGCTTGCTTGATTTCTGCCACTTTCGCCAAACGTCAACGTCGCATACGTCGCACGCTGTACGAAGTAATAACAACGCTGAGTCAAGCTTCATTAGATATACACCGTTTCCTGAGGATATGCATTCTTTGTCCTGTTGTTCAGACCAGGAACACTGTATTTTTGCTCGTACCGTCTCATCATCATCAGCCTATAACTTACTTAGGCCCCTCCCAAGGCGTGCCACATAGCTCTCATCCTCGGCCTTCCTCATCTAGTCGCTCCCCACTACCTATTATTTAGATCGTCGGTCAAACGGGGTTGGGGTCTCCACTCTGAACTCTGACTCTCCATCGGTTTTCCGTTCTTCGGCATATATGACCAACCCATTGCAACTACAGCGTACAAGTAATTAAAGCGTGATAATTTATCGTTATCTAAGGAAGTGAGTATCTGTGGTAGAACTCACATAGTCTCGATGATGAGTGTATCGTCGCGCCTGCTCGATGTCCTCTCGCACCGTCGTGATGGTACGTAGTCTGTGTTGTGGATCTTCTTTATTATAGGCGCAGGTACATACTCCTCCTTATCTGGACTAGATGCCCTGGGCATAGACGGAAAAAGTATAATTAATAGTGAGTCTAGGGGATCGCTAGATGGCGCTGCAGTCTTCGCAAGTAATGATTATTTCAAAATGTCTTTCTTTAACATAATAAAGAAGGATAAGACGATCAAAAAGATGCCAAGTGCCAGCGCAGGTTTTGGAATGGAATATTTCATAATAATAATCGAAAACTTGAAACTGTTTACATCTGAGAAGGCTGTACGGGCAAGGGCAAAAGGCAGGCATCAAAAAGAGATTCGCTAAGCGCTTATAAATGTAATAAAATGTTTAAAAATGTTGCAGTGTCTGGCACAGTCGCAAGATTTTGTAAGCGATTTCAACTTTGTCACCGAAAATACAGCAAACGCTGAAAGGCACAAAAAACATAGATTTTCTCTTGCTCACTCAATGTGATTAGAGTATAAGCCTGTCTTGTTTTAGCGACTATTATTATTTTAATGCCTTTTCTAGTCATTTTCTTTCTATGGCAGGCACAGTCTTGACATGATTTTGACATGATCTGGTCTTAGGGGCGATGAACATGCCGCCTGTTGAGTTAGATATAGATTCTGTATTTTTTTACAGACAATAAATCCGTCGGACAAAATGTGGGTAGTATACTCAGCTTACTTTGTCATTTTAAAATCTCCGTCACTATCCGCGTCGGCGGCGGTATCGTGCGTCTGTCTGTCGCCGCCGGGCACTTGTATCACTATCTTTTGTGCGTCTACGCAGCGCCGCATGGGGAGTACCAGCGCTCGCTTCACTTTATGCTGGTCCGCGTCTACTTTTGGTGGTATCTGTGAGCATGGTAGAAAAACTTAAACGAACTACCTAAAACGATTTAACATAATACCTATCAATGTTAGTCATCACATACGTCACACTGCATGGCACAGGCCTACCCTCAGGGAGTGTGTATGGGCATTAGTCCACCACGCGTACCCAATGCGGATTGGTAGACTTCACTATGCAGGTTTCCTCACGATGTTTTCCTTCACCGCTTGAGAGCAGTCGGTATTACTTACTTAAGTTAGGAGTTACTAATGTTAGTATACATTAAATATGTATCCTAACTCGAGTCGAGTGTTCAGTGGATACCCTCCGCAAATTGAAACGGTGAACTCAGACCATTAAACTGAACAACTTTCACTGTGGAGCCTACCTCCGCAAACGCGAAAAAAAATCAGCTGTCCCATACAAAACTGTTGTACGTACCCGACTCAAATGTATGGAACAGATGATTTTTTTTCGCGTTTCCGGAGTTATTCAGTTTGATGAGTTCACTACGCGTCTTGTTAGGCGCATTGGTAAGTACAAATTATATTTTAAAACTAGCACCACTGAAAGAAAACAACGTACAAAGTTACGACGGGCTCACTGCTTGTAGTACTGGACAGAGGTTAATCAAAATTTTGCTAGTGAATTGTGAATTTACATTTAGAGTACCTCTGATTATCCCCCTCGGGGAATATACTCAAGAGCACATATACATGTGTATCTCTTAAAACTGATAAAAGTATGTTATAGTCGGTAGGATCCCACTGTATGGCAAAGGCCTCACGAATAAGGGTGAGAGGGAGTACGCCATACACCCACACGGGGGCCCAGTGCGGATTGGTAGAGGCAAGTTAGTGGTCAACTTGCAATCAGAGAATTTTCAAGCCACGTTAATATGCCCCTGACCCGGCTTAACGAACAGTTACACCGCTTATCTGACGGAACTTCCCGTGACCAACTGCTTAACGTGCATTCCGAAGCGCGGAGACGCTAGATAAAATATCACTTAACGGCGACCCATCCAAAGACTTACCGGACCTGACGTTCGTTGCGTAACTTTTGGAAACTGATAATTGTACTAAATACTTACGTTCAGCAAACTCTTGTGTGCATCAGCGACTGCTCGCATCAGCAGGCTGGAGGCGGGCGCAGCGACGCGCGGTCTCGGTCGCACTCGCACAACGCTCGCACACGACACGCGAGACGGACGATTCTCCAGCGCAGATACTCTATTTAAATGTTACGGAATATTAGTTATTGGAGTCATTAGCGTAACCCAGTGCAACAGCTCTGGGGCCGCAGAGGCCAACAGTGCGGGCCTGAAGAGAATACTAATGTTTCTGTCATTTGTCTTGAAGGCAGCTTAGCATATTTATCATCATCATCTCAGCCGATGAACGTACACGGCATAGGCTTCCTACAAGGATCACCATAACGGCTGGTCTTGCGCTGCCCTCATCCAACGGGTTCCCCCAGGCTGCCTCACCAGGTCGGCGGTCCGGCGGCTTTGTGTGGGGAGAAATCTTCAGGCCCCATCGGCCATCGGTTCTGCGAGCAACGCGGTACGCCCACTGCTACTTTAGTTTAGCAATTCTTTCTGCTATGTCAGTTACTCTGGTTATTCTGCAGATCTCTTCATTTCTGATTCGACCTCGCAGGGAAACTCCCGAGCCCTTTGGGTGACTTAGCGTATTGAAAGTATCAAAATATCCTTAATTTTTTATCGTTTTAGGTCATAAAATAAACAGATACATGGTCAATTGGTATATTTAAACGCAAATTTCTTGTTTTATGGTTCTTACCATGTTGGGCAGACCTTCTGCTAGGATGGTGCGACGATCTGCGCAAAATGGTAGGGACGGACGCAAAAAGCAATGGACACGCGATGTGGCGCGTATTAACAGACGCCTATGTACTAAGATCCAACCGTAAAATTATGCACCTATTAGTTTGATGAACGAAATGTGATTTAAGTGAAAGGTTACACAGGGGTTCATACAACGCCACCGGGTTGCCTAACAAAATCTTGCCGCAAGTAACTTTTTCCAAAAATTTCACCTATCTGTTTGGGAAGTAAATGAGGTGCCATCGGCAGGAAACCAATTTAAAGAACTGGAAAATGTAGGGTCACCTCTCAATCTGCCATAACTATAGGGTTAAAAATGACTTCTTTGAACCTGGCAACCCTAGAGTTGCGGCAGATTGAGAGTTCGTAACCTTAGTTTTTCCAGTTTTTTAGATCAATCTCTTTCCGAAGGCAACTAATTAACTTCTCAATCAGATAGGTGGAAAAAATTGTATCAAAAATCATAATTTTTGGAAAAAATTACTTGCGGCAAGATTTTGCTAGTCAACCCGGAGGCGATGAACCCCTGTGTAACCTTTCACTTAAATCACATTTCGTTCACCAAACAATTAGGTGCATAATTTTACGGTCGGATCTTATAACCAGTTGACTACTACGGGCTGATAATGATGAGATAGAAATTGTCAAAACGAAACTAAATTGAGTACTGACCTAGATGTCACCCGTTTGATGCTACAATCCGACATGTCGGACGAGTCGTCTGACACGCTTATTCTCTTCGGTTTAGGAGTGGGAGGCTCGATGGTGGGATGCTCGCCCGACCGACTCTTAGACGATTTGTACTTGCCCCAGAAATCTGGCTCTCTCTCTGGGGTAAATCTGAAAATATTGCGCGATTGAAGGCGTTTTTAAGCGAAATTTATTACATTCCATCTCCTCTCCCGTTGCTGTCGCTTGTGGATATTATTTAAGTGGTATTTACAGTTTTAGAGAGTTACACTGTTATTAAGCTAAAATTAATCAGTTTAACACATCTTACTAAGTTTTTTAGTTCCAGATATTTCGGCACTGTCAGTGTGCGTCCACATCTGGCGAATGCGAGGCGAATGCGCGGTTGCATTTTATGCTCGTGCGTCGCTGCTGCGCCGCTCGCACGCCGTTCGCGAGCTGCGCATTCGCGGCGCGTTCACCAGATGTGGACGCACCCTTACAACTGCCATGATCAAGAGATAACTGATGACGGAATGTCATCGAGTGATTGATTAATTTTAGCTTAGTGGTATTTTATCACGAGCGACTCCGTGATCCGGAAAGCATAGAGTAGTTGGTCCTGGTTGATGGTAACAATTAGTTAAGCCAAGACAGAGGCTTATTGATGCCTATTAATTGACTTGATATTGATAACATTCTGGCAACTTGATCACTAACTTGTCAGCAGCGATTGTCTTTTTCCTGCAAATGATTTTCCCTCACCGTTACAGTAAGTAAGTCATACATTTCCGTGTTAACAAATGAGCGCAAAACCCAACGTTTTTAACAGAAATATTAGAGGAAAATTTTATGTAACTTTAAAATAGTAATAACGAATCACCCGCAAAACTTTCATTGATAAACACATACATACACACATAAACTCACCGTAATCTCTTTCGGGGTGGGGGGGAATGTAGTTATAGCAATGCTCATTAATAAAAAATCATATTTATCCCTTGTTTTATTACTGTTTAATAATTATAGTAGTCTGCGAAAAAGCGAGGTTTTGCGCAAAGTGTTGTCAACACATTGTATATGTATTGTATACAAAAAGAAAGGAAGAATACGTATTTTTTCCTTATACCTTAAATCATTTTGTAATTTAACAACCTTTCAGGACTGTCTGTCCGTTTAACTGTCTTCGCTTTTACTTCAAGAGCCTTCTTGATTTCTTCTCGAGCTCCAAGCCTCTCCCTTACTGGTCTTTTAGGCAGCTTTAGTTCTATTTGGGGTAGAATTTCTGGGGTATCTTTTGATGTGGCTTTAGGGGTTAGAGGTTCAGGGACAGGTTGTATAGGAGATGGTGTTCTTTTGGATTGGAGAGGAGGGGTAGCTACAGGCGCTTGCTGAGATATTTCCTGTAAAATATTAACAATATTTATTTACATACTATTTTGTTGAATAACTTCAAATACACTAAAATACCTAAATATTTTTCAACTGTGAATATAAATGGTATCAGATATCATAAACTCCAGTGCTTTAGGCTGGAATAATATGTGTAATCGGTAGATTTAATTTCAATAACATAATTAACTTAAATATTATTTATTTGCACACCAAACTCATACAGCAACAAAAACAGAATTAAAAAAAAAAAAAAGTTCAAAAATAAAGATAAGAATTCAAAATAATGAATGGTTTTTTTTGGATAGTTTATGTCACAGGGTGTAAGGGACAGCCCTCCGCAAACTGAAACGGTGAACTCAGACCATCAAATGGAACAACTTTCACTATGGAGCCTACCATACGGAAACACGAACCAAAACCGGCTGTCTGATACATTTGAATCGAGTCGGTACAACAGTTTTGTATGGGACAGATGATATTTTTATTTCGCATACTCGGTACTCTGTCATATTATGTCATAAGTACGTAACCTAGTTAGTAGACTTCACAGGAAAAGAATTCAGAGAAAAGATGATACACTTCACTTTTAGTTATTGTTTTTGGCGTATAAATAAAGAATATGATATATGTAACATGTACCTACTAGTATTAAAAGAAACTGCAAACATACCTGAAAAACATCCTCAGCAAAATCATTCATCAGCTCCTCCGCTTCAGTCCTAATGTTCAAGAAATCTTCATCATCAGACATTGAATCCAACTGTTCAGCTAATTTCTGTTTCAATCCTTGTATCTTTGCCTCAATTTCATTAATTTCCTTTATTTGTTCTTCTCTTGGGGCTGTTAGCTCTTCTCTTGGGGCAGTTGGCTCTTCCATGTAGGCAGTTGGCTCTTCTCTGGGGGCAGTTGTATCTTCAAGGACTACTATAGTAGGTTCCTCTATAGTTTGAGAAGATGGAGTATCTACAGTAGTGGTTGAATCTACTGGCATAGCTTCATCAGGTTGAGTGCATATAGTAGCAGGATCTATTATAGGCAATATTGGTCTCTTAATTTCAGCTATTATGTCTGGCTTTTTATCAACAATTTTTTCTACTTTAGTGGTCTCTAAATTAATGCCATGGTTTTTTAAAATCTGTCCGGCAAAAACATCTGTGATTGATGGTTCAGATTCTTTCTCCATATTCATAAGTAATGGTGGTATGTTTGGTCTTATCATTTCATGGTGTTTACTCTTTTTCTTGCTCTTGTGGGACTTCTTTTCTCCTTTTTTATGATGTGTTTTGTCTTTGTCCTTCTTTTTAGCTTTTTTTATGCCATCTACTTTCTTCACTTTATCTTTTTCCTTTTTGTCTTTTGACTTTTTGTCCTTTGATTTTTCTTTCTTGTCTGGTTCCGTTGGTTCTATAAAATAGCAAAAATATTGTTGTAGTTGTGTTTGTTAAAAGAACAATACAATTTATGTAGGCGCCCATGCTAATTGCAATCAGTTCTGTCTGAATGTTGATAAGGGCTGCAGCAAACCAACATTAATTTAAGTCTGCAATGTTCAATTCAATTCAATTTTTGTTTAGTGGCATCCGATGTGTTATCACAATTCAGCCAATGTCTCGTTATGTGGATAGTATATGAAGGAAACTGATCAGTAGAATTTATTAAGTCTAGAGTGGCAGTTTTGCCAATGTAAGTAGTTTATAATCTCAAGTGATTGTTTTAAGGTTAAAACACAAAAGAGTTCACAAAATGGTGGAGCCACGTGCAATCCTAACGCGCCGATACGCAAGCGTCCGTACTCCGCCAGAATTGCAGCGCGACTCAGTCTGCAATGTTACAATAAGCAAGTAAAAGTAACATGACTTATTTATTACCCATAGAAAACATCCTTTTACCTACAAATAATATCTCAATTCTTTATGTCCTTATCATCATCACCAGCATTTGTATGTCCCACTGCATGACACAGGTCTACCCTCAGGGAGGGTGTGGATTCTTTATGAAGTTTTATAATGTTTTGTCATCATCACAGACTCACATTGCATCTTACCCAATAAAATACAAAGATTTTAAATGTTCTGAATACAATCAGTCAAATCTCATTTGGAATTATTAAATATATTAATGAAAGGACACAATAAATTAAACATTTTATTTAAGATGCATTGTCCGGACATTAGAAAAATACTAAACACAGGAACTCTGAGGAGATTCCCTGTTAAGGTGGAGCATGGAGGTGACCAAAACCCTTGTTTACCCCTTAAGGTCATATTTAAATGACATGTTCAAAAATATACAATAAAATTACACTGTACATACTCAAAGGTGCAACGGTGACCTCTTGCAACTTCTTCAGCACCTGATGCAGCCAGCCGACAAAGAGCTCGGTGTTATCACCAAGGAACAGTTGCAGGTCGTCCTCCATCTGCGCTCGGGTGCGCTTGTTCGCTACCATCACCATGACATAGTCGGGGAGCTCATCATCTGTAATCACACTCATAGTTAAAGTCAAAATCATATATTGAATATAGAAGCTTGAAGCCCACTCATTAAACATCAAATCTTTTTCGTCCTCGTCGGAATGTGTTGTCACTGTAGAGAAGATGCAGCCAGAAACTCTTCAACAACACTACTTAATAACTATTACAATACAAATTCTTTAGTTAAGGTAATGTATACAGTAATACATAGTGTAATTTCTGATAAAAAAAAATTATTTTTAAATATTTGACTTTTGCCAGTGCTGCATTTTGCCAATGACAACTAGTTTGTGTAAGTATCAAATACAATTGAGAAGAGATGGCGGATAGTCTATAAATCATGTACTAGTGATATTGGGCAGGAGTATATTCTCCATAATGGGCCAGTGCTAAGAGCGGCTGGTTCAGCGGGGGCGACCTGCAGGGCCGTATACAAGGACAGAGGATGCCCAATGAAATTATATAGCCAGAGGCATAGCAGGGTGGACGCAATGCCGCTTAACCCACCCACAATGTACTTAAAAAATTTCGAGGTTTTATTTTGAAATTCGTCAGATATTCCTATAACATTTAGAGAGAGGTATATACATAACTTTAGCTTAAGAATCTATATTGTAATAGTTATTAAGTTGTGTTATGTTGTAGAGTTTCTGGCCGCATCTTCTCTACAGCGACAACACGTTCCGACGCGGTGGTAGCTTTGAAAAAGATTTGACGTTTGATAAGTGTGCTGTAAGCTCCTATATTGAATAAATTATATTGACTTGACTTATTGACTTAGAGGAGTGCTAATAATTTCAAACCACACAGACCAATGGTTTTCTAGTCAGAATTAAGTCATTATTGTGTAAAAATTACGAGCTTGCTTCATTCATTCTATTTTCTATTATTGCACTGCATACATAAACTGATAGAGTTCTTGAATCTATCACTAAATGTAATCTCGCTTCATATTTCTAGTTTTACTGCTACTCACGAGGGGCGGCCAGATATACAGGGTGTTAGGGTAAACAGTTGCACTACTTTAAGGGGTGATTGTACCCATGATACTGAAAAACTTTCCCATTCATTGCATTTAGTATGGAAATTGGAAAGTCCAAAAATTGTTTTGCAAATTTCCTATACATTTCTAAGGGAAAGTTATTCAGTACCATGGGTACAACTACCCCTTAAAGTAATGCAACTGTTTACCCTAACACCCTGTATTTGCCCAGGGGCGCAATCTTTGGGAATACACCCCTGATAATGGGCTATGTCTAAACATAGGGTACGGTCTTAGTAGGGTACTCAATTAAACCCATGGTAATCAATAGTATAATATAAAAAGTACAAACTTACCAACGTAGCATCCCAATTCGGTCAGCTTAGCCTTGATGGCCGACTGAAAAATAATATTATTGACCAATCAATAAAAAAACATTTTACCTAAGCATTCGGTACCTACCTAATTATTTAGATAACAATGAAGGATATCCCCAATAACAGGAAATCATCAAAACATTGCCACTTGCAATGTGAATCATTTTAATTGTTATAGAAATAGAAATAAGGCGAAAATTTCATAAAATCTGAGGTATTTACCCGCATTTTCTGCCCAATCTCACTGCCGACGACGTCCATCTTCCGTATTGTATTATGTCAATAATTACACAATAAAATCACAATGAAACTAGTCTCTAATGAAAATCATTCATAAATGTCTCGTTTTGTGGAATTGTTAGCTTTCTATAACATTATTATCAGCACACAAATCACAAAATAAGTAGTACACATGTACACATTCTTCTATTCTATTTCGCCTGCCATTTTTTTGTATTTTTGACATGTCACTTTTGACAGTTAAACTTTTTTGGGTATTTAATGTATTAGCAAAGGCAATCAGCCCATACCTCCAAATCTAACAATACAAAATTGTGTTGTGCTAAAACAACCAAAGGTGATTTGGATATAAGCTCAATCACGACATGACTATATTCCCCGAGGGGGTCAAGGGGTCAGAGAGTAGTGAGAGATATTCTGAAAACTCAGAACATCCACGTGACCATGACGTTTCACTAGTAGTATCGAAACTCTGTCCAGCGAATCGAATGTTAGATTACTTATAATTTGAACCCAAAAATAATTCTTGTTCAATGGCGTCTTCAACAAAATATTTAAGATTTTTTACTCAAGAAAACCTAAATAAACAAGAGCGTGTCGGACTTCGGACATGATAGAGATCCGTACAAGGGCGGATCCAGGGGGTGGGTCATGGGGGTCATAGAGAAAGGGTTTCCAAAGTAATGAAATTTTAGTTGCCGTTTCTACCCGTTTTTGCCAGACTATAAATACATTAATAAAATACCTACTTTTTACTTTTATGTATGATTATAATAATAATTCATAATTCATTTATTCATTGTTAATTGCACACGCATAAAAATTAAATCATAACTTCTTGCGACTTGACCACGACTATGTGACCACCCACCCCCTGGCACCAAAGCTGGATCCGCCCTTGGTTCCGTAGCTATTGTATGAGTAGAAAATGAAGAAAACATTTTAATCTGTTTATCTTACCAAAGAGAAATTTTTGAAACAGCGCGATTTATTTTCGTGCAACGCCATCTAGTTTGTAATTAGAGAACAAATCAGATTTAATAATTATCAAAGCTGAATCTAGGTTTTAACTAAAATTTTAAGCTAATTACTGATAAACTATTTTACTGGTTTTTTCCGAAACTGGTTGAGCTACAGCATCAACGGATAATATTTTCACTTAAAGTACTTACCTTAAGCTATATTTTATAGAATTTCAGATTTTTCACTCCAGTATTTTAGAAGTTAGAGGACTGTTGACTTTGAGGGCAGATATATTGAGACAGAAGCATTATATTGATTTAGTTTCTATGTGAGGTTTGTTCTATTAGACAAGACCTATCTAATCTAACGACACCTCACTCAATTTAGAAAAAAACATTTTTTTTTTCGTTTGTTCCCCTCTTTCGTTGTACGGGAAAAATTCGAGGGGTCGAAAAAAATTGTTTTCTTCATAACTACTACATTTCTGTTTTTGGTTTACTGTTATCTGTCTTCATGCCAAATTTCGATTCAATAGGTGTAAAAATGAGCGAGTTATTGAGGCGGGGCATACCCACTCAACCGCTACTCAACTTTCACTCAACCGCTACTCAACCTTCACTCAACCGCCACTCAACCGTTACTCAACCGTTACTCAACCGCCACTCAACCTCCACTCAACCGCTACTCAACCTTCACTCAACCGCCACTCAACCGCTACTCAACCTTCACTCAACCGCTACTCAACCTTCACTCAACCGCCACTCAACCGCTACTCAACCTTCACTCAACCGCTACTCAACCTTCACTCAACCGCCACTCAACCGCTACTCAACCTTCACTCAACTGCCACTCAACCTCCACTCAACCACCACTCAACCCCTACTCACCCGCCACTCAATCGCCACTCAACCGCCACTCAACCTCCACTCAACCGCTACTCAACCTTCACTCAACCGCCACTCAACCTAAACTCACCCGCCACTCAACCTCTACTCAACCGCCACTCAACTGCTACTCAACCTACACTCAACCGCCACTCAACCGCCACTCAACCGCCACTCAACCACTACTCAACCTTCACTCAACCCTCCACTCAACCGCCACTCAACCGCTACTCAACCGCCACTCAACTTCCACACAACCGTCACTCAACCGCCACTCAACATCCACTCAACCCCCACTCAACCGCTACTCATCCTCCACTGATAAATCGAAAACCATTTCGGGATAATAGTGTCAATAATAATATTTTCTATGTCAGAGATTTTAAAAGGAAAGGATTACAGATATTTTTTTAAAAATAATGTCGTGTTTCAGTCGGTCCAGTGACGTCACTGGAAAACCTGTGAACTCCTTGGTAAACTTAAAAATTAACTGAAAATAACTGGCCATTAAGAAAAAATATACATACAATGTCAGAATTTGACATTTGATGTTGCCGTTTCTGTTTCCAACATAGAGTTAGAAAGAGAAGGTTTTTTTTTAAATAAAGAAGTTTTTCTCCAAGGAGTTCGAATTATTTTCTCTCCATCATTTTTGCATTTAGAGATCAAAGTCATTTAAAAATTAAAATTGTACTGATAAACTCGATGAATCGCAATAAAAATTAAATTGGTATCTTAAAATAATGTCTTCTATCCGTAAAAATATAAAATAAAGACCAAAAAAAAACTTGACACACCGAATTCAAAAATAACACTTCTGTGCGTGTGCGTGTATCTTGCGACTAGATACATAGGTACACTAGGTATAAAAATAGTTAGGTAATAGTTATTCTATGTTACGACCCTAGGAGTGGCATGGCCCTTTGATAAGTTATTTGTCTAGATAGACAGTCGGAGCTATATCCTAAAGCGTGAACCACACTGGAGATGCACCGCACGGGGCAAGGGTAAGGGACGGGCAGGGCGCGGGCATAGTGCCGCTTGGTGCCGCTTGAAAACTTTTTCATAGAAAATGTATGCAAGCGACGCGTCTTGAATTATAGTCAAGCGGCATGGAACATGCATGCCGCTTCGATGCCCACGTCTAGGCCGTCCCGTACCCTTACCGTCTCTAGTCGTGGCAGGAATCTGCCTGTATAATGAGGCACTATACCGTATCTTTGCCCCTTCTGTGTCGCGTTGGTGCCTTATCCGTTCCACGCCCGTCCCATACCCTTGCCCCGTGACTGGTGTGTAAGTTTCACGCCTAAGAGAATCTAAGGTCACTTTTGTTTTACGGTAAAAGCGTGAGGGCTCAATCTAGACATATACTTTATCTAAGGCATGGCCTATTAATGCCAACCATACAATTACATTGTGTTTCTGTTCATTTGTGTTTGACCGTTGGCCTTGAAGAGTCGCGTTAGTTCGTTATAGAATACCTATTAATTATTGTGTTAGCGTAGAGATTGATAATAACGAACATTATGATACAGGGTGGTCGAGTTAAGGGTATTATTACCGTTGGCGCGCTCCATACAAGAATACGAAGTCTGGTTATATTTTGAATACTAACAAATTAAAGTCAATCAAATTTTGCAGAAACAATCTAGGCACAAATCTATATGCTTGTATGTTTTCCGATTTTCGTTATATTCAGATATATTTTTTTTCGAATTTCAAAGTTATTCGAATTTAACTGACAGATTTTTCCTCTAGGTTTTTTTTAATACTCCATTCACAAGTTACTAATAAACGTTATGTTATTCAAAAGGTAGGTTTCATTACTAAATTATATCAGACTATCAGTGCCCAATTTTAGCTCAAACTATTGATCACAATTTTAACACAGTGATCTATTTAGTGGGACAAATGTAAGTATATCGGTGAAAAATCACAAAAATTCGAATAATTTTGAAACTGTTGACTTTCGTAGATCCCGTATGGGGTCCAAGCAATAGGTAGATAGTGCCCCAGATTTTCGTTTTGACCACCTTGTATTAAGTGAGCGTTTACTTTTCCATCGTTTTTAGGGTTCCGTAACCAAAGGGTGAAAACGGGACCCTATTCATAAGCCTACACTGTCCGTCCGTCCGTCCATCTGTCCTACCTAATTAGGGCTGTAACTTTTGAATAGTAATAGCTACACAGTTAAAATTTTCACACAATGTGCGTTATTAAGGCGGATTTGGTAACTGATAATAAAAATTTCAAAAATTCACAAAACAAGAAGACTACTAGACTAGACAAGAAACTAGTTTTTATCAACGTTTTTTCTTCTCGCTCTTGGTGTGATTATAGATCAAACTCTACAGTATTACAGCAAATAAAAAAAATGACCAAATGTGAGTCGGTCTGGCGCTAAAGGTCCTGGAGGACACAATACTTTATTGTAAATTAATAAAAAGTGATGTGTGGTAGTGTGGTGCGGAACCCTCGTTGCGCGAGTATCCCGACTCGCACTTGGCCGGTTTTATTTGTATCTTGCCTTGAAAACCAGATATCTTTGTTTTCCAGTTCAAGACTACAACTAAAACACACACTGACATAACACAGACTGTAAATACATTCCAAAATGTATTTATCGAGAAGTTCAATTTGTTCCGTGGAGTTTGGATCTAAAGTGTTCGCTATTTTTAACCTGGTGAGTGTTTCTTTTCTCAACCATGAATATTAAACTATACCACAGAATAGGTAATAGTATATTGTTCTATATACAGAACGGCCACTCCCCGCCCCCCTCTGACTTCAGATACCCCACCTCACCCCCTCTGGGAAACTTGAGGGAACTCGAGTAAGGGAATGCAGTCAGGCGCGCGCACCCGTAGTATTTGACTGACATAAAATTAAACCATACTTATGCCATCTTCCTGGTCTAAACTAACTATTATAAAACTGTTAAAAAAAGACGTGTGTCTTGTACATTGAAGATAATAAGAAAAAGATTACGATTTGGTTTTTAGGTTTCCCTGACTCCAAATCACCAATTTTTGGTTGTTTGTTTGTTCGGGAATTACGAAAAAACTACTGAACCGATTTTGATGAAATTTATTTTGTTTTGAAAGTTTATTTGACTAAAGAACTACATAATTTGTGCAGAAGAAGTCACGGGTAAAAGTTGTATTGTATAAAACAAACCCTCCGTCGCTTAAATGCGTTACCAACATGCCTAATATTTCAGACCATTAACCTAAACAATTTTTATTATCGGACCAACTATGAACTTTGACTATTTACATGTGGACTGGTTACGCGTGTAATTCTACTAACAAACATTTCTGCTACTTTTTGCGGGGGGCGAGGTAACATGAAATCCGCAACTTTGGATTTTATTCCCCGTAACTTTAGATTCTAATTTCGAATGTAAAAAATCGTTCTAAGTTCGAAGTTATTATTTCGCAATTATGGGCTGTCTCATTTAGTGATAAGGTGTAAAATTGAATGTAAATGCACAATATCGATTGTGCCGTGACCGTGGCAGAGGGGAAATGCTACCGCAAGGCTAGTCCTTATAATAATTAGTCAAATACTATGAAACGTTGCCGTTGGTCCCTTAGTAAAAGTTGGTCAGTTGGATGGTCTGAAAACCCCCTTAAATATGTATAACGCATTTAACTTAACAACCTGTATAAGTAAACTAAATGAATTGGTCTACCTACCCCGATGTTCCCGCAAGTCATAGTCCGCATTTAGGTATCTTCTACAACCAGGGCTGCCAGATTGTATAATTGGATACAAAAACTGTATAAAACAAAACTAATTAATAAGCACATACCAGTAACATAGAAGCCAGCACCTCTAGTATGATTTCTCTACACGCACGCGACGCGCTTTCGCTGCATAGAAAATAACCTGCACGTCTAGCATGATTTCTCTACTTGCGCGCGACTCGGTTTTTTTCCCATACTACAAGTCGCGGCAAGCGCGGCTTTCGCTCTCCGAAAAGCGCGGGAACAGGTTATTTTCTATACAGCGAAGGCGCGTCGCGCGCGTGTAGAGAAATCATACTAGACGTGCAGTTCCCGCGATAATTAATATAAAGAAAAAAAACCGACTGCATAAAACACCTATTGAAATGAGAAAAACAAGCTCTATAATCACTAATAAGCTATAACTGATTTATTTGAGCTAATGTAATTTGAATTTTATTATAGGTAGGTATCGCAAACGGGGACACAGACGATTTTTGGTTGGTTATTGGCTTGTCCCCGCCTGCAATACCTACCTAATAACATTCAAATTACATTAGCTCAAATAAAGCTGTTATAGCTTATTAGTGATTATAGAGCTTGTTTTTCTCTTTTCAGTTAATAGGTTTTTTATGCAGTCGGGTTTTTTGTTTATCTTTATCATTTAGTTTATTTCATACTTTTTAGTCTTGTGTCGAAACGGTAACATAAAAGTACTATAATATATATTTTTTTGGAATCTTCAGATTACTAGCTTTCATTTGATACCCGTATTGTAATTTTATTTAAAAAAATTTTTATTCTCCCTCTCTTTTTTATTTCGCAGACGCCTTATTAAAATAATATAGCCTTTGTCACTCTCACAATTTTTACGAATCGAATGACACCTCTAACGTTAAAATCCATCAAGCCGTTTAGGCTGTAGGCCGTGCCAAAGAAATATACATACAAACATACATACATACATACATATATACATACATACATACGCTTGAAAAACATAACCCTCCTTCTGGCGCAGTAGGGTAAAAAAAACCATTTTGATTTGACTTTGATATTCTTTACCCCTGATTGTATCCTATAAGGCAGTTTTGTATAATTTAGCGGACATGGCAGAAAATTAAATCTACTGGCAGCCCTGAATACAAATTGTATGCTGTATATTCATTAAAAATATGGTACCAATTATAATTAAGGTAAGGTGGGGCAAGTGTGTCATACCTACTTGTTTAAAAGTTAAATTCATGCGGTTTATCAAGACTGTTGAGTTTTTCTATGTTATAACTACTGACATAATAACTAGTAAATTTATGATATTTTAAGCTTAGGTACTTGATATGTAGAAACATTAACAAATTCATCAATCGAAGTGAACTATAAATAAAAACTGAAAAGAAAAAAAAAAGAAAAATCGCGAAAAATCGCGAGGTTTGCAGTTTTGTATGGAACAACAATGTTTCCTAAAAAAGTATCAAGTAAAAAGGACCCTAGATACCTTTAAAAGTTATAAAAGAGTTCCAATACGGGGCAAGAGTGACAGTTGAAGTTGAGTGAAAGTTGTTCAGTTTGATGGTCTCAAGAACCCTCGGCTTCAACACGACCCATTCCAACGTACGTACGCCAATGTACATTTATTGTTAAATTATCAAAATTTAACTTACTTCCATCTCGTTTCAGATATTAACCGTGTCATCAACGGCTGCCATCTCCGCTTATATTTATTGTATAGCGAGAGATATACAACGTGTTAATGAATAAGCGCAAAACCTCATACACCCCAAAGGATTTATAACAAAATATATAGATTGAAATAATAATTTCATTACTTTGATAATTAAAATTTAAAGTTATTCACATTTTAAGTTTTCAGGCAAAAATGAATTGTTATCATTTCAGCAATGAATGAAAACGCTAGCGTGCTCGTGGATACATTTTAAGAATCTTATTTTGGTAGTAAGTAGGGTGAGTGTGCCCATGTGGTGGGTTGAGATCGAGTTCCGTAAATTTTAAATTTTACAAACAAATTATTTAATATTTTGAAAAAAATTACCTTTGTCGAAAACATGATAATTCGATTCTGCTCTCGATTCTAAACAAACTACTTTCTAGTTTTGCGTTAATTCATTAACACGTTGTATTGGCCATCAATAGCCATTCACACAAGGAAAGTATCGAAGAGTTCTTCAGGTCTGTTGTCGCCCACTCTGTAATCATCATGATGACTGTGGTGTTGATTTTCTCCATTGTCGCTTTTATATTCGCCATCGTCCTGGTCACCGGAGTTTATAAGGTACATTACCCTGCAACAGGCAGGGCCGTCTTTACCTAGGGGCGCAAATGTTGCACGTCTCCGGGCGCAGGGAACTTGGGGGCGCAAGCCGAACACGCGCCGAACACCATTTGTAGCCCAAACTCGGTGGGTCTAAATTAACTGCAGCGGAGATCCTCATTCCGGCTCCATCATCAGATCTGGGTTCTATATGTATGCTAAGTTTCAGATCGATAGAATACCTCGAAGCCCCGTGCAACAGGACCGTATCTAGAACTGAATGTAAGGTAGCACATATGAAGATTAATGTGGGCGGTAGCAAAATGCTAGCTTTCTGGAAGGGAAAGAAAGTTCTAAATTTAATAAAACAACACTCAAAAGCTGAATCACGCGAAGCGAGCTCGAAATATCCCAGCCCCGCGCCGTGATTACGCCTAGAATAATGTCTTGTGGATTGTGCCGCACTTGCTTAGTAGTGGTTGAGTAATTTTTAAGGTAGGGCACACGGACCTGAAGAGTAGGGCATTGGTAATTTAAGGTAGGGCATTGCTCCACGATACTATTGAATCGTAATCGTAATAATAGTTTCAGATCTAGAGCATACAGCGCTCCTAGCTGTTACGTTTCTCTTCAATTCTGATTCATAATTTTGTTTCCAGAAAAAATGTACACAGTTGCATGCTTACTGCGTATACGGAGTGGCAGTACAGACCTTGTCGCTTTTGGCTATTGGATATTGTTTCCTAGCAGGGCAAGGCGACATCATCGTCCTTATAGCTATGTTGGTAGTTTGCTGTAAGTATAGTTTATTTTATTATTATTTATAGGCCTAGAAATCCCCCTTTCTCGTGAATGTTATCAGGGCCGTCTTAACCCAGGGGCGCAAGGGGTGCGTGGCACCCGGACGCAAGGACCTACCATGTGATATCTACTAGTTTTGAATGTTACTTAAGAAACATTAATTATAGTTTGCACCTATTAAAATATAGACAACAAATTTTGTTTATAACACATACAGCTACTCATGCAGCATTCTGCACCTTCGACTTGCTCAGCTGCGACTTGCAGTCTTTTTCTTCCTGCCCTTATCCCATTATTTGGGACGCCGGCATATTGGCGCAATATGTCGTCTTCCTCCATTCATCTCTTTTAGCCGTCATTTCAGCGCACACACCTTTTTTACACATATCATCTTTCACACAATCCATCCATCTTTTTTTTGGTCTTCCTCTCTTCATGCAGCCATCCACATTCATATTAAACATTCATCTTGTAATATGCCACTCATCTCTTCTCATCACATGTCCATACTACGATAACCGATTACCGCGCAGCTTTTCATTCACAGGAGCCACTTTCAAACTTCCTCTAATATACTCATTCATAATCTTGTCCATTCTAGTACACATCCATCTCAACATTCGCATCTCTGCTGCATGCCGTCGTTTTTCATCCGTCACTTTAACGGCCCAAAACTCCGAGCCATACATGACGACAGGTTTTATGATGGTTTTATATATTTTCCCCTTCAACTTAAGGGGGATTCGGGAGTCACATGTCATTCCCATAACCTGTCGCCATTTCATCCACCCTGAGTTTATTCGGCGTTTCACGTCTCGATCTATATCGCCATCGCTTTGTAGAAGTGAACCGAGGTACCGAAAATCGGAACTGACTGGCAAACGTACGCCATCAAGCGTAATAGGCACAAAACTGGAGATACCTCCGAAATCGCAGAACATGCATTCGGTGTTCGTTCTGCTGATTTTCAAGCCAACATTCTCCAGCCTTTCCTGCCATTTTGCCAGTCTGTTCTGGACCTCGAGTCCATCTTCACCGACAAGCACAATGTCGTCGGCAAATAGCATGCACCAGGGTGCCTCTTCCTGAATGTCCGATGTCAAAGCATCCATTATCACCAGGAAGAGGTAAGGACTTAAAGTCACTTAAAGTACAGTATGTAAGCCAATTTAGATCTTCTGACTACAAGAATTAAATAGATATTCTAAAAAAGACGTGCGGCAAATTCAGAGAGCGTGCATGGGGCAAAAAATGGAACATACACAATTTTTTGTACATAACAGAAAGGCAGGCTGATTTTCGCACCCCGGCGGCGCCAAATATGGTTAAGACGGCCCTGGATGTTATACGAAGCGTCAAGCGACTAAGATTACAGCGGGATACGCTTAGGTACATACGGCGACACATCAAGCTATACAAACCCAAAATAAACTGGCCGCGCGTTGGTCGAGTAACATATAACGTAGCGCGACCAGCTTATGTTGGTTTTGTATAGCTTGATGTGTCGCCGTGTGTACGCAGGGAATATACTCGTATAATATTAATCTATAACGCAGTGTTTTTTTGGGCGAAAGGGTAACTGGTACTATAGTAGCTTCCTATCACCATTTGACACATTGCATGTTCAAATCTTCAATAAAGGTGAATCTAAATTTACAGTGCAAAGTGCCCACCACAAACTGGATTCAATATGAGTAAAGTTTATGTCTGATTACGATTGTCTTGTTGTTTCAGTTATCTACGGCTTCATCCTATTCATGATCAAGAAGACGTACGATAAATTCAAAACTATGAATCAACAGTGCAAACCCGAGCCACTACTCATAGAAAAGTTTTAACGAACCTTCAATATTTACAAGCGAAAAACAGTTGCCATAAAGGCAGTTGTGAAACTTCTATACGGCAAAACCGTGACACAAAAAGGATGTGGATTAGAATTTCAAACCCCTCGAAGTTTTCCCAAATTAGTTTTACTTTAAAAAAACCGAGACCAAAGATCTACCTCCACGTTATATTAAGTTCTTGTCACGTAAAGAGAGCGCTTCGGGGTGAATCAAGCCTAGATTTATCTGGCTAAACATTTTCATCCAGCATAAAATCAAGGTCCTGCGCCCGCGGCATGGTGCCTCGATAAACGTTTTATCGCGCCTGCTAACTCGTTCGTTCGCGCGCAAAAAGAAAGGGAGCTAGGGCGCGATAGCGCTTTATCGCGCCATCATACTGCGGGCGCTGGAGGGCAATTGCGGTAAATAAATCGCACCTAAAACATGATTGAACCGCGTGCGAACCACAACTTTTAACACATACGGTATTGCGCTATTCATTTGACAGTCGTTAGAGCCTTTTTGACAGCTCGCTCAGACAGTCAGACATAGTAAATAAGTCACGTTTAGTGCGATACGGAATGCAGCACAGTTGAATAGTAATTGGGTTGCAATGTGATTAGAACTGAAATTGGATTAGGATTGGACTTGGATGTTTTAAATTAGCGCAATCGCCCTCCTGACCTGATTAAGGGTATATTACTGGTGGCGCCCTCGACACAAACGAAGTCTGGTGATATTTTCAATACTAACCGATTAAACTCAATGAAATTTTGCAGAAACCACCTAGAAACAAATCTCTATGCTTGCATCGTGTCAGATTTTCCTTAAAATGTACAGTTTTAAAGTTACAGTACCTCAAAGATTTCCATACAAATCTTAAATTAATCCTAGCATTGCAACTGTATATTTTAACAAATAAGATAAACAAAAAACCCGACTGCATAAAAAACCTATTAACTGAAAAGAGAAAAACAAGCTCTATAATCACTAATCAGCTAAAACAACTTTGTTTGAGCAAATATAATTTGATTCTTATTAGGTAGGTTTCGCAAACGGGGACAACGAATATTTTTGGTTTGTTATTGATTGGTTTGTCCCCGCCTGCAAAACCTACCTAATAAGAATCAAATTATATTTGCTCAAACAAAGTTGTTTTAGCTGATTAGTGATTATAGAGCTTGTTTTTCTCTTTTCAGTTAATAGGTTTTTTATGCAGTCGGGTTTTTTGTTTATCTTAATAATTTAGTTTCTTTCATACTTTTTAGTCTTGTGTCGAAACGAAAACATAAAAGTACTATAATAATTATATATTTGGAATCGTTTGATTACTAGCTTTCATTTGATACCCATATTGTAATTTTTAACCAAAAACATTTTTTTATTCCCCCTCTGTTTTTTAATTCGTAGACACCATCTTGAAATAAACAACCCTATGTCACTCTCACGATTTTTACAAATTCAATGACACCTCACACGTTAAAATCCATCAAGCCGTTTAGGCTGTAGGCCGTGCCAAAGAAATAGACATACAAACATACATACATACATACATACATACATACATACATACGCTCGAAAAACATAACCCTCCTTCTGGCGCAGTCGGGTAAAAATAGGACACGATACAAGCATAGAGATTTGTTCCCAGATTGTTTCTGCAAAATTTCATTGAGTTCAATTGTTTAGTCTTGAAAATATCACCAGACTTCGTTTGTATGCAGCGCGCATTTACGCATTCGGAATAAACTTCTCTTAAGAGGATTTTATATTAATTTTTAGGGCGCCCGAGCGCGCTGCGTATAAACGAAGTTTCATCCTACTTTCAATAAGTAATTAACCAATTAAAGTCAATGACACTTTTAAACACGATCGAATCTAGAAACTAATCTCTGTTCCTGTAGTTTGATAGATTTTCGTTAAAAGGCACAGTTTAAAAAAAATTTTTACAAAGGACTATCCTTAAGTAAGTTAGGTTAGTTACGTGGGTTAGTTACGGGGTCGTTTTTCCGAGAAAATTACCTAACATTTATTGAAAAAATACTTTAAAAATGTATTTAAAATTATAACTTTTCCAATTAAAAAATGATTTCATAAGGTTTGTTTATAATTAACTAGCTGACCCGGCGAACTTCGTACCGCCTAACAGTCAATGAATGTCGTGTTACTTTTTAGCTGAACTAATTTAGGCTTTGATGAACGTAAAACAATGATACAAAATAATATATATAGAGTTTTCATTGTTTTTAAGATGTATTCTGCTATTCGGGACGGAAACAAATCCAACAAATCAAAAACCATGGCAATCGGTCCAACCGTTCTCGAGTTATAAGTGTTGTAACAAACACGACTTTCTTTTATATATATATATATTATTAAATATGCATTACACGTTATTGACTATCATCGCTGTGTTTATTTCAACTCAATAACCCTGATTGATTAAAGGTTATTGTCTTGTTTACATAAGGATCTCATGCATTAAGGCGAATTAAAAAAAAAATGTTTTTATCCTTTTTTTAACGATTTCCTCTTTCGATTGTGCACTTTGATTGGGTATACACTACATATAAATAGGGTCCTTCATTATATGCTGACACTTTTTAAGGGGATGATCAGACCATCAGACTGAACAACTTTCTCAATGGGACCAACATCGAAATCGCGAAAAGAAATCTGTTGTCCCATACATTTGGCTCGAGTAGGTTTGCAATTTTGTATGGGACAGCTGTTTTTTTTTCGCGATTTCGATGTTGGTGCTATTGAGATAGTTGTTCAGTTTGACGGTCTAATCATCCCTTTAAAAAAGTGTCAGCATATTAAGAAGGACCCTGCATAATACATAGGTATAATTATCTAACTATAAATTCGCAATACGACAGCTGCAAACCCACACACTCGGTTTCTCCCAAAACGAAACAGAGAGAGTCCTGTTTTTAGGGTTCCCTACCCAAAGTGTCGAACGGTTTTTATAAGTTTGTTATGGACTAAATTGATATACAAGGTGTTCCAAAAATACAAGTAAACATTTGAGGGGGTGGTTAAGACCATCAAACTGAACAACTTTCACTATGGGACCAACATCGAAATCGCGAAAAAAAAACGGATGTTCCATACTAAACTACAACCAGCGCTGGCGGTCAGCGTGACTCTGAAACCAGCCACTGTATAAGAAACCTTTAAAGGAGACGTCTACAAAATTGTTTGTTTGCACGTATTAAAATCAATATCACACCTAGAAAGCCTGTCGGTCGACCTCAATTAGGGTTGTGGGCATGCCCACCGTGCCCACAGCAGTGGATTCGCGCATGTCCACCGTTGATGCGCAATGCAAGAAAGTTTTACCACGCTTATCAACAAATTAAAATTGCTGTGCATCGCATCCCAATCTCATTCTAGCCAGTGGTCATCGCACCGCATATTCTAGCCAGTGGACAAGCAAAGCGAAACCCTTTTTTTTTTTATTTATAATTAATGGACTTTTTGCTTATGCGTTAGCACCGCATTTCCGCCAATGTCAAGTAGTTTGTGGGAGTATCTTTCCTTATCTCAGGGATTGTTCTTGATAAAGAACAAGAAGAGATTAAGGAATGCGGAGCCCCGTGGCAGGCAAAGACGCGACGCGCGGACAACACGCGAGACAAGTTCTCGGGTCAGAACCTGCAACGTGACTCAGCGAGAACCATCTTAAAAAAATACGGCGTCCCCTTGGCAATAACATTTGTTTGGATGACATCATTTGTACACTACAGAGCGCGCGTGCGGTTCGGTTGGCTTTATAATTATAATACCAACCATACATGAGCTTCTTATTCATTTGTGTCCGACCATTGGCCTTGAGGTGTCGTGTTTGTGTGTTATAAGAATACTGTTAACGTAGATAGCCAATACAGTATAAATATTATATAAAGTGAGTGTTTACTCTTTCATGGTTCTTTCTGTAAAGCGATTTAGTGAGTTTTTATTTTGGTCTTGCTTGTAAAACCAGACATCTTCGTTTTCCTGTTCAATTCTGTCACGGTCCTTGTTTTTTGCAGCTTTCAAAATGTATTTATCGAAAAGTTCAACGTGTTCCGCGGAATTCGGATCTAAAGTGTTTGCTGTTTTTAACTTGGTGAGTTTTCGTTGTATGAAACAACTTGTGTAGGTGCCTATATCTATCTCACTGATTGAAATAAATCAACTGAATGAGTTGGTTTGTAGGATAGTTGGTCTACTGGTTGATTAGGGAGATTGTTGTTAAAGCATGATCTACCTACAGCATCTATCTTTTTTTGTGTGCTTAACGTACCTTAATTTGATTTTCTACCTCTTGAGTTAAGTTAACAACTTATTGTAACTTAATTGCTATGTTATAGTCGGGGAAATCTACGGATTTTTGTATGGAGAAGGTTGCATTAATTGCACTTTTGGTGATAATTTGGAATATAGTAGATAAATACCTGAAAAACATATTCTCAATAATCCCAAATTTTTTATTGTGTATTATTGAATAATTAAGACATTTACAAAACATTAAATTTAGGTATGAACATAAAATGGAAAACTAGTGATTTTGTACAGGATGGCTTCATTCGATACGTTTTACTTATAACAATAATAATCCCCGGATAATATCGTAAATTTTAGTATATATTTAATATGTTGTGAGTCAAAAACATCATCAAAAATTATAACCTCAAAACTAAATTATTTACTGTTTGTTTGTACACATTAAATTTGCTTTATGATAATTAACTGTCTCTTTTGCTAGTATGCTGGAAGAAATATCTTTCGAAATAAGCTTGCCCTTTGTACATTTATATCGATTTATGGTATTTCTCAGGTTCCTGAGCCAATATAACCACGAAATCTCGACAAAAGTGTTATAAATTAACAGTAATATTATTTCAAACACAATTTACTAAAGTGTCTTTAATGCAATTTCAAACCTTATTTTTCCTAGACTATTAATGTTTCCGACATCATTTACTTAGATTAAACCATTTACTAATTATTACTACAGATGTTAATATTTTATTTAATATTAACATCTGTAGTAACTTCATTGAATGGCTAGCCGAAATGTGAACACCAACTGCTGTCTTCTAAACTGTTCCGTCCCACTGCCCTGCCCTCGTGTGAAAAGGCATTATTAGGCACACGACAAATTTACCTAAAATGTTTCAGATATTAACCGGATTGGCATCACTGACTACGATCTGCGCAATCACTTTCTGTACAGCAAAAGCAATATTTGACTACAAGAGCAATTCAAACAAGGATGGCTACGAAATGCTATCGTTGTTTCTGGTGGGCGGCGCTGTTGTCATCCTGATGATCTTCTCACTCGTCGCTTTAATGTTCGCCGTCTTCCTGGTCAACGGAGTTTTTAAGGTAAGCTGGTAAGGTTAGCTGGATTCCCGTTTCAGCGTTAAGCTTCTATCGGCTTCACTATTGGGTCGATATACCTACCCTCAAGGATAGTATGTAGGGATTGCAATCCAGCAGCATTTTCAATCCAGCTGGATTTTTGCTGGATCTACAAAATTCCAGCTGAATCCAGCGCGGATCCAGCAATTTATAGATTTTTTAAAGAAATGAATCTTTTTTCTTTGAAATACTTAAGAATCTTTTATTATTTTTACTGGACACTGTAAATTAGTAAAACTTCTTACACATTTAGGTAGTAAAATTAACTTTGGTGCGGTTTATCACTTGAGATACCTAATGGCGATCGAAGGATAATCTGCGAAGATGGGACATATTGCCGGCCAGCGATGCCAAGTTGACTACCGGTACATCTAAGTGCTGAAATGCTTGTTCGAAAATGCCACTATGTAAGTCCAACTACAGGACCAGAGCTCAAAACCTATCCTACCACAGGGGGGGCAAGCGTAAGCATGGCGGGCAACTCCTCAGGTATAAGGATGTGCAAAAGCCATATGAAAAGATGGGGCATAGAACCCGCGCAGTGGGAGGATTTAGCGGCTATCCGTTCAGCGCGGAGGGCCTGTGTGAACAGTCAAATCTTTGATTTTAAAGCGAGTAGGCGATCACAATTAGATGCCAAACGTGATGAATTAAAAGCCCGACCACCGGTTGCTATACAATATCACTATGAGAACGACGTGCTCACGTGCCCACTATGTCCGAGGATCTTCTCTAAAAAGATTGGCTGTATTAGCCACATGCGAGCCCATCAACTGTTGGACTGAACAATATTTTAAAGTTTCTGTACTGGTCAGGGCCAGGCATCAACATAAACGGCGAGTATTATAATTCGGTTTGCCGATAATCATACTCATCATGGCGGAGGCCATGGAGGACCTCAGTAGAATGCTCGGTGACCTTAGCAGAACCTTTGAACGAGTTAGTTTGAAAATAAACATGGAGAAGACGAAGATGTTCCTATATAGTTTTGATTTGACAAACTGTCCACTTCGAGAAAGAGATCAACCGTCGAATCAAACTCGGCTGGGCAGCGTTCGGGAAGCTACGTAGTATCTTCACGTCCCAAATAGCGCAGTGTTTCAAGACGAAAGTCTTTTGTGTAATGCCAAAGATGATACGGATCTGAGACGTAGTCGCTCACTCAAGGCCTCATAAAAAAACTGAATGTCACCCAAAGGGCAGAAGAGGGCTATCGTCGGAGTTTGCCTTACAAGATCTAATTCCGGAATGGAGAGATTTGCAGAAGAACCAGAGTAGACAACTGACATAGCTCAAAGAATTGCTAAACTATAGTGGGTGGGGCACATTGCATTTGCGATGAGGCCGAAGAGTTCTCGAGTGGCGACTGCGACCTGGTGAAGCCGGCGCGTGAACCCGTCGTCTAGCCTAGCCATAGATATATTATATACACAGCCTAGCCCACTAACCACTTACAAAATTAATGTTATAAATTTGTACTAAGTATAAGTAGAGTAGAAGTTATAATAAATAAAATAAGTTTTATGTTTTTTTCACTTTTCTGGAAGTTGGATCTCAAGAAACAAATGGTATTGTGTCATTATTTGTAAAGCTCATTAAATGCGGATCCGCAGCGCTGGATCCAGCGCCAGGTGCTGGATCCAGCAGGCCGAAAAAAGCGCTAGATCCAGCTGGATTGCTGGATGCTGGATCCTGCAATTGCAATCCCTAATAGTATGGGCGTTGGATGATCATTCGCTAAAAAATCCCATATACAGATTCCAACTTAATATGCTGACTGTTTTTAAGGAGATGCTTTTATTGCTCCCATAAAGTTGTTTGTTATGATGGTTTGATCATCCCCTTAAAAAGCCGTAAGCGTATTAAGAAGAGCACCCTGTATAATTTATTAATTTGTCTTCTTGGACGACACCCACAAAATAAAAAATTTGTAATCAAAATATTTACATGTAACCACATACTCTTCTACCCATCAAACTGAACAAATTTTGCTAAGGGAGCAAACCTGTCAGAGCAAAAAAAAAATCTGCTGTTCCATACTAAAGTGCAATATCCACTCGACTAAAATATATGAGACAGCTGAAATTTTTTGGATCTGACATGTTTGCTTCCATAGTAAAAGTTGTTCAGTTTGATGGGTAGAGTATTTTTAAAGGTTAATGATACTTTTTCTTACACCGGTATAGTCGTGAATCGTGATGGACTTGGGGAATTTTATTCACATAAATTTTTGTACTAGATTATATAGAACGCCTAGCGGTTTACACTCTTTGACTAATTATTATAAGGACTTGCCTTGCGGTAGCATTTCCCCTCTGCCACGGTATAAGCACAATTGATCTTGTGCATTTACATTCAATTTTACACCTTATCACTAAACGATACGACCTATAATTGCGAAATAATAACTTCGAACTTAGAACGTTTGGGGTTCACACGAGACTACTTTTCATGATTTTTAACATTCAAAATTAGAATCTAAAGTTATGGGGAATAAAATCCAAAGTTGCGGATTTCAGGTTACCTCGCCCCCCGCAAAAAGTGGCAGAAATGTTTGTTAGTAGAATTACACGCGTAACCAGCCCACATATAAATAGTCAAAGTTTACACTTGGTGAATAATTTAAAATGAGCTATTTTCTTGTTTTCAGAAAAAACCTGAACACATGCATGCTTACTACGTGTACGGAGTGGCAGTCGAGATCATGTCAGTTTTAGCAACATTCGGCTACTCTTTCCTAACAGGGACAGATGATATGATCACCCCCGTAGCTTTGTTGGCTATTTGCTGTAAGTATAGTTTTATTTCATTCATACAGATTGTAAACTTTAATGCGTTACATACTTCAGACCATCAAACTGAACAATTTTCAATACGAGACTAACATGGCTGCCTCATGATCAGAAGACCGATTGCGCTAATTTAAAACATCTTAATTCTATTACAGTTCTAATCACATAGTAATCCAATTACTAATCAGCTGTGCTGAATTCCGCATCGCGCTAAACTCTATGTAACTGACAGCCTTTAACGTCTGAGCGTTCTGTCAAAACGGCTCTAACGGCTGACATGAGCAGTACCAAATCTGTCAAAAGTTATGGTTCGTACGTAGTCCAGTCACGGTTCAATCACCGAATATTTACCACGATGGCAGCCCAGCTCTCTTGCTTACCAAAAGTTGTGTTTTAGAATGGACCACTCCATTTCTATCCGTGTCGAACGAGACGACTTTATAGTCGGTAACCTACTCTTAATAATATTTCCTCATACATTTTTTGTATGGGCTTAATTTTTTTTTCTGTATTCTATCGTCTGGGGTGTCACATGAAAGGGCTTTATTCGCCGGTTCTAAAAATATACTACATCGTTACCTTTCAGCCTCTTGTTTTCTAAAAATACAAAAGTATTTTCAAAACATATCAAGTTTGGTCTCCTCCAGCTCACGAAGCCCTTTCATTTGATACCCGACACGATGGGTTTCAGAAAAAAAATTGTTTATTCCCATACAAAAAACTGGCGACGTCATAACTCACCATTCCCCATATTTTTAAGAACTTCTGGTCAAAATGATTGTTTTAACAAGTACCTGTGTACCAACCGGCTATCCTGCACGTCTAGTATGATTTCTCTACACGCGCGCGACGCGCCTTCGCTGCATAGAAAATAACCTGTTCCCGCGCTTTTCGGAGAGCGAAAGCCGCGCTTGCAGCGACTTGGAGTATGGGAAAAAGCAGAGACGCGCGCAAGTAGAGAAATCATGCTAAACGTGCTGTACATCAATTTGCGGCTTTTATCGATTTTGGCGTTGTAGGACTAAGACTTCGGGAACTTCAGAATAAATTTCCCTCAAATGGTGTTTTCACCTTACAGTACAGTCGCCATCAGATACATCCTAGCATACAGAGTGAACAAATATTTCTGAGCAGTGCTAATTTTCAATAAATAAAATTCTTTACAGTAAATGTCATCAATTATATCTAAATATGTACTTTATCATAAATATCTGAACAGCTAATTTCTTGTAAATCAAAATAATGTTATTTAAAATTAAGGTCCTTTTTCCTAAACTGCTCTGATGTTTATGATCACCATGACTGCGTAGATACAACGTGTTAATGAATTAACGCAAAACTAGAAAGTAGTTTGTTTAGAATCGAGAGCAGAATCGAATTATCATCGTTTAAACATCGGATTTTTTTTTCAAAATATTTTTTTTTTTAATTTACTGAACTCGATCTCAACCCATCGCAGAGGCACACTTACCCTACTTACTACCAAAACAAGATTCTTAAAATGTATCCATGAGCACGTTAGCGCTTTCATTCATTGCTGAAATGATAACAAATCATATTTGCCTCAAAACTTAAAATACTAATAACTTTAAATTTTAACTTTCAAAATAATTAAATTATTGTTTCAATCTAATTATTTGGTTGTAAATCAGTTGGGTTGTATGAGGTTTTGCGCTTATTCATTAACACGTTGTATATTTGATGTTCTAGGCGTTCAGATATTTTTGATTAGAGTTGTGTGCAAAGAAATTATTGAAAATTAGAACTGCTTAGAAATATTTGACCACCTTGTTTGCTGTGATATATCTGATGGCGACTATACACAGGCTACTGCAACATGTGCTGTACCACTACCGTTTTGTGTCTTGATGTGTATAATTTCGAGCATCCTGTATATTTGACCTTTTTTGTTACAGTTATCTACGGTCTCATCCTGTCCATGATAAAGAGGACGTACGTAGAATTCCAAATTTTGAATCAACAATACAATCACCAGCCACTGGCCGAAAAATGTTAAAAGAAAATTATTATACTTTGGTGCTTAGATCAAAGTAAAATTAATGGATTTACGCGAACATTTCAATCCAGAAAAATTAGGCAAAACAAATGAATGGTATACTTCAAATTTGTACCGAGATGACCAATTGCCTATCCATTAATTTTACTTTGATCTAAGCTTTGGTGTCCATAAAAATTGATGAATGTTGAAGGCACCACCGAGAGAGAGAAAATATTGAGACTTGTGCTACTTTTTTTGATATTAATATTGTGTAGGTATTGCATTGATTTTGAAGATCTCCGATATTTTGTGCTTAAAATGTGTTTTTTTTTTAAATTAATTAAGTAAATTTATAAGTTATGAATTTAAGAGTTACCTACTCTAAATTAAAAATGTGATTTGAAATGAATTTAATGTTATTTTAATTTCATCATTATTATTCGTAAGTTTCACTATTTAGCTCTTGTATAATTAATTTAATAGGTATTTCAAGAACTAATTAATTAAAATCAACCAATGAGTATACAGTTAACATTTTGGACTTGGATTCTTATTAGTGGACACCCTACTGAACCGCTTTGTATGGAATTTTGAAAAAACGTGTAGCTCGGTAGGTATTGATGATATGCGGCATATGAAAACGCCAATATTTTGTTTAACGTGATCCATCGTAGTAGGTAACTCATCCATATATTATTTAAAGGATTTACCCACATGCATAATTATCTTATGATTAAGTGTATAAGGAAAAACCGTTTTTTATATTTGTGTTTTTTAGGATTCCGTACACATAGGGCGAAAACGGGACGCTATTCATAAGTCTACGCTGTCGGTCCGTCAGTCTTACCTACCTATTTAGGGCTGTAACTTTTGAGTAGGTAGCTAGATAAATTAAGGGTATATTACTGTTGGCGCGCTCCATACAAACGAAGTCTGGTGATAATTTCAATACTAACTGATTCAACTCAATAGAAAATAGAAGCATAGATAGATTTGTTCTTAAATTGTTTATGCAAAATTTCATTGAGTTTAATTGGTTAGTATTGAAAATATCACCATACTTCGTTTGTATGCAACGCGCATTTACGCATTCGGAATAAACTTCTCTTAAGGGGCGTCCTCATACAAGAAACTAGATTAAATCAAACGTTTTTTCTTCTCGCTCTATCGTAAAAACGGTAATACATAAAAGCGTGTTGATAGAGCAAACTCTACAGTATAACAACAAATGTTAAAACCAGCCAAGTGTGAGTCGGTCGCTCTAAAGGTCCCGGCGAAAACTTTTTTGTAAGTCACTATGTTGTGTGGTGGTGTGGTACGGAACCCTCGGCGCGGGAGAAGCCCGACGCGCACTTGGCCGGTTTTTTAAATATTCATGTTACGATCTTGATCGTTGTCTTAAGGAAAATGAGAATTGTAATTTTATTATCATTTATTTCTTCAATGTTCCTTGTCCGTGTCGTACTCGTACCTACAGGTGTTATACAGGGTGTTGAAATAGAATATAATATCTTTAGCATAGCATATGCTCACGACTATATTCCCCGAGGGGGTAGTCAGAGATATTCTGAAACCTCAGAACATCCACGTTTCACCAGTAGTACCGAAACTCTGTCCAGTGTGGCGGCGGGTGAAACCTGCATGCATGAAGCATGCAGGTTTGCTCACGATGTTTTCCTTCACCAAAAAACAAGTGGTGAAGAAAATATTTATTTGCTCTGAATAGGTACAGTAGGTAAACGTACACACGGCGACACATCAAGCTACGCAAAACCAGTATAAGCTGGCCGCGCGTAGGGTGAATAACGTATAACGTCGCGCGCTCAGCTTATTTTGGTTTTTGCGTAGCTTGATGTCTTAGTGTCGCACAAATTATACAATAATAATAAGACTATGATTTATTTATATTTATTTTATCGAGCAAAGGAGCGGAAGTGAAGTGTTGGGAGAGGCTGTTCCGAGGAAAACATACCATGAGCAAATCAATGATCTTTTCCGAAAGGACAAATACGTACCATCCTCAATCCACGGAAGTGCATGAAAAGATGTATGAATGACTCTCACCGATCCCAGCTACCCAATCCGCCGCGTAGCCCCAGCAACGTCCTAAGCCGAGGTCCGTACCACCGTGGGGTGCCCCTAGGTCGGTTGCTTAAGTTCATTCAATTGGCTCGGTAACCCTTCTGGTCCCGCAGTCATTTAAAAAAAAAGTTTGAATGAGGCTAAAGAGGTGTGTCTGACACACCTCTTTTGCCTCATTCAGAATACATCTTAGTCGTAGTGTGTGGCGGTCCGTGGTCTCTGCCTACCCCTATAGGACAGTGACGTGAGCTTATGTATGTATGTCACCATGTTAGTGTAGACAGTTGCATTACTCATCACAACTTTCCCCAAGGCATCTACACCGCGGAATCAGGGACATTTGGAAGCCGGAATAAGTTGCTTCAACCATCAAACTGAATAACTTTCACTTCTTCTTCCTGCCCTTATCCCATTACTTGGAGTCGGCGCAATTATGTAGTCTTTCTCCATTCTTCTCTTTTAGCCTAAACTATTTTATTTCAGCGCTAAACTGAATAACTTTCACTATGGAGTTAATATCGAAATCACAATATAGGGTCCTTCTTAATATGCTGACACTTTTTTAAGGGGATGATCAGACCATCAAACTGAACAACTTTCTCTATGGGACCAACATCGAAATCGCGAAAAAAAATCTACAGTTCCATACAAAACCGCAAACCTATTCGAGCCAAATGTATGGGACAACAGATTTTATTTTCGCGGTTTCTATGTTGGTCCCATAGAGAAAGTTGTTCAGTTTGATGGTCTGAAGCGCCCTGTTCGATATGTAACGCCTCTAATTTTCCACTCTGTATAGTGATTTTGACCGGGTAGAGTCGGTGTTTTCTGATAGAACGGGATACCGCTACCATCAAAGAATTTGACCGGTTGCCAGTGTGGCTGTGCCTTTTATTACGTTATACAGGGTGTGAAATTAAAAGCGTTACATATTAAAAGGGGTGCTTTAGACCATCAAACTGAATAATATTTAGGTACTATGGAGCCGATATCGAAATCTGACTAATCCAAAACGAAAACCTGACTTCATACAAGCATAGAGATTAGTTTCTAGATTGTTTCTGAAAATTTTCATTGACTTTAATTGGTTAGTATTGAAAATATCACCAGACTTCGTTTGTATGCAGCGCGCATTTACGCATTCGGAATAAACTTCTCTTAAACTGTATCCATGAGCACGTTAGCGCTTTCAGTCATTGCTGAAATGATAACAAATCATTTTTACCCTAAAAACTTAAAATGCGAATAATTTTAAATTTGAACTATCATAATAATGAAATTATTGTTTTAATATAATATAATATAATTATTCTGGTATAATAAATCCGTTGGGGTGTATGAGGTTTGGCGGTTATTCATTAACATGTTTGTATAGCTACATTACAGTAATAAACAACCATCCTATATTATTTATTTATAAGTAGGTTAATATAAAATGTATTGGCTTCGGTATTTCTCCGAACTGTAAACGCATACTGAATAACAACACGATTCTCAGAAATCTCCGCAGCTGTTTTTATCACTGACGGTGACGTCACAAAGATAAGTACACAACATTGTAGTAGGTACAGTTAGTATAGTACAGCTATTTTGCGTGACGAAAATAGATACCTATGCATGCCGTAATCCCACCGATCGATGTAGCCACATTGACTTTCTACAAGACTAAGGTACAATCAGAGAATCTCCTCCTTTTTTTTTTAAATAAACAATAAAAGATTGCTTCTACAAAAACCCGAGTATTTTCCGCGTATCAAGAATCTCCACATAAAATATTGTCTTGTTTCTAGGCATTGGTGTTCCCCGCGACGCGAAGGTTTCAAACACAAGCAATACTAGTTTTTATACAAATATAAGTACCATACCTATATCTATGTAGGGTATAGGTAGTATCTATAACTAGAACGGCCGTACATAACCTGCAGTAACAGATTTACTAAGCATAAACTGTGGTCCTATCCTAATGTCCTATACTATAGGTCATGAAATCGTTGGTATACCTACTATTTCTTTTTCCTACTCCTCCTTTTAATTAATTGCGGGTTCCAAGACAGATTAGAGTCATCCTCCGGGATCGCTGGACTTCATTGTCTAGTGTTGTGAATGGTCGCCGCTTTTGATCGTGGTTCACAGGAGTTACAGATGTGGGAACGTGTAGTGGGTCTATGCCTCAGAGGAAGGATCTCCATAGAGTGCGCATAAATTTACGATTGTAGTTAGTCTCTTTTGTCTTATGACGTACCTTTAATAGTAGAAGGAGATGGAACTATAGATATTTGTTTATGCGGCTGTCCACTTTTTTTTGAGCTAAAGTGTGTGAAAAGTGACCGTAAACATAAGGCCATATGTCACTTGGTGCCTTTTGTCCATACTACTTGACACCACTCACTCAAACCTAAACGTCAAGAAAAGTGGACACTTTACAATTGGTATGTCTCACTCTATTAGGTATAATCTCTTTGGTCTATGCCCAATATAAAAAAAACTACTATATCTACCTAATGTCATGACTCAAAATCTAGTGAGAGTAACAATGAATATGTAAACAATGATTTTAAAATCTTTCTCTCATGTGGGAAAGAGCGAGCTAGACCGTCTGACGATAAAGATTGTCCGTTCGATTCGCAACTCTACGTTTCGCTATACTATGTATGATATTGAGATTGGCATGTTTTTTTTAATTTGCCCAGCCACAACGCGTTCCGTAGCGTTGAGCATAGTCGCGTAGTTGACTATTTATCGTTGTTTGTTTACATTCTTCTTTTGTATGCGGTTTTATTTAATAACAGTTGATTTGTTTTTATAGTAAAATGGAAAAGAAATATAACAATATGACCAGTAATTGTAAGTGCAATGTGGATACATTTACGCTGTCTTATGGAATTATAAGCGCGGTAAGATTTGTTTTTTAATCATTAATTACGATTAACATAGTTTAGTATTTACTACTGTTTTTTTTTTTTCTATTCTATTTCCTTATACAGGTATTCCCAAGGGAACAAAGGAAAATTAGCACAATAAAAACGGTCAAGTGCGAGTCGGGCTACTTGCGCACCGAGGCCAGGGTTCCGTACACACAACACATTAACTTACAAAACAGTTTTGTTTTCTCCGGGACCTTTAGCGCGAGACCGACTCACACTTGGCCGGTTTTTATTATTTGTTTGTTATACTGTAGGTAGAGTTTGCTCTATAATCACACCAAGTTTGACGCTTGTGTTTTACCGTTTTTACGATAGAGCGATAAGAAAAAACGTTGATGAAAACTATATAGTTTATTGTATGAGGAGTATGAGGACTCCTCTTAATTTTGAACCCCTTATTTATACTCTTTCTTAAATGGGGAACTTGCAAAATTATAATGAGAAATCATTTTAATAATTCAATAATAATCGTTGTGAATAGAACATTACTGAAAGTTTTATTCTAAAGTTTTTATTTATAAAGAAATATTTCAATATCTTTTAAGTTACGTGGATCGGAACGTAATTTCAAACACCAATCAGCGCAAAGTTAACTTGCGTGCGTTAGAAGAGTACGGAAACATATTCGAACCCTTTGGACGTTCAGACATGTGAACAGACATGTCCCGGAACGTTTATAGAGGATGATTTGTGATGAGCTTCACGCGTCATGAAAAGGAGTGACATCACGTCATGGCAGTGAGCGTTTTGGTGCGAAATTTGAAAAATCAACTCTTATTTGTAATAAATAAATGATTTGTGCATATTTTACGATTTTTGTGTTTGGTATTTTTATGTAAGCCTTAAATCTTTATGATACACTAAAAAAATAAAACTTTGCAAGTTCGCCATTGTGTTAAATTTTTCACCAATTGAAATTGAACTTTTTTTCAGGTTACTTCGTGTTTAGGCATCCTCACAGGAGTAGGCATGGCGTTATATCTTATTATAATGCAAAATAATTATTCTGGGAGTGATTTAGCAGTGTTTTTTATCATAATAAGTTCCTGGACTATACCTTGCATTTTAATCTTTCCGTACAGCATAATTCTTGTTATTGGAGTTATCAAGGTAATTTATTTCATGTTTATAGTAAACGAATAGATAATAATTAATAACAAATAACAACAGCAGATAGCTAGATAGACTTGAAAATAACTAAATTGCAATTTTGTAATTAACTTCGACGCTTTTACAATTCGATTTATTGTAATTTGAAGTGTAAACACGGTAACATAAAAGTACTATAAAATATATATATTTGGAATCGTCTGATCACTAGCTTTCATTTGATATTGTAATTTTTAACTAAACAAATTGATTATTCCCCCTCTCTTTTTTATTTCGCAGACGCCATATTAAAATAATATAGCCTATGTCACTCTTACAATTTTTACAAATCTAATGACACCTCACACGTTAAAATCCATCAAGCCGTTTAGGCTGTAGGCCGTGCCAAAGAAATAGACATACATACATACGCTCGAAAAACATAACCCTCCTTCTGGCGCAGTCGGGTAAAAAAATTGCAATCGAACAAAGAAAATAATTATGATTTCTTCCTAAGCTTTTTACAGTATTTTGTGCTGTAAGTCTTGTCAAAACTTTAGATTTCGTTGAAACCTACCTACATTTAGGAGTTTAGGTACATAAACCTAAATAAGTATCTATATTAACTTTATTTTTTTAACCTTTTGATCATTTATAATTTGTTCTCGACTCATCCCGTTAAAAAAGTGTCAGCATATTAAAAGGGACCCGTAGAGACCAGGGTTCCAAATTATCATGATAATTATTTTATTTGAATATTGTCATGATAAAATGATCCATTTTTGCTTTAATCAGATAACGTCTAGTTTTCGGCATTTTCGTTTCGTATCACAATTAATAACAAGTAATTGAGAAAAATAACAGAAAAAAATTATGTTGTGTAATGTGAGCTTCTTTTCGCGAATCGTGATCGGATAGTGATTCACATGGCGTTATGGCGTTCTTGTTTAGTTATCAACATATATTTATAACCATAATTATCACGATAATTATCATTAATGTTAAAGGTAATTATCAACGTATATTTATCAAGAGAATTATCATGATAATGATTATTTAATTTATTTTAACCCTTCATTGTACACACGGAAATATACATGAAAACAGCGTAATAGACAATTACAAAGGGCGAGCTTATCTCTAAAGAGACATCTTCCAGCAAACCCGTACTATCCGTAACCGTAATTATATTGATAATTATAAAATTAATTGGAAAAACAAGAAGCTTGCGTTACCAATGTCACGCCACGTGTATCCGATCACGATTCGCGAAAAAAGAAACTCACATTAACCCTGATAGAGATAGAATTTCTGAGTTATAACAACAAATAACATACTCTCTCTAACAATAAAAAATTCTTATTATTATAATTATAGATAATCTAAGATAATTATTATACTTAAGTTATAATTATTTTGGCGGGCATAATGTTCCGTTACACGCATTATTTCTGTTGGAATAAAAAACAATACGAACTTTAGAAATTGTTTATAATACTTACACAATTTTTTTTTTCAGAAAAACTACAAGCAAATACTTATGTATTTGATATTTGGGACCATACAATCAATAATATTAGTCGCGGGATCAATATCCTACATGATATATGACAAAGATGTGTATTCTGTAGTGGTGTTTGTTATATCGAGTAAGTACTAGTTTTATTATAGGATCAGCGCCTGCGGAATGTCGCCTCGATAAACGTTTTATCGCGCCTGCTAACTCGTTCGTTCGCACGCAAAAAGAACGGGAGCTAGGGCGCGATAGCGCTTTATCGCGCAATCACGCCGCGGGCGCAGATCGGTTACTACGTCCTTTTCCCTGAACTTCCATCGCCCGAATTCCTTGTACGACCATTTCCCTGAACGGACATTTCCCCTTATGCCAATTTCCTCGAATGCCCATTTTCTAGTACGGGCATTTCCCCTTATGCGCATTTCCTCGAATGCCCATTTCCTAGGGCGGACATGTCCCCTTACGTCCATTTCCTTTTACGGACGTTTTAAATCGAAGGATGGTTTTCAGGGTGGGTAGAACTAACACTAACACGAAATCATAAACGCTTTAGAGCCAATCCGTTTATAACTGACTGAAGGTTCTAAATATATTATACTCTACTATATTGTTTAAAGAAGAACACTAAATGATCGCATACTTGATACGACACGACAATGTCTTTAAAACTATATTGAAAGGGAAAAAAGAGGGGAAGAGAGGCAGAGGAAGATCTAGACAGAGATCTAGAGAGGAAGGTCTAGCACATGTAGTGTTATTTTTGAAAATCACATATCGTAATTCGTACACGAATAAAGCATAAATTCCTAAAGATTTTGGCATCACTTTCGTGTTCGAATTAGGTATAAAGATAAAGTTGATGTCGTGTCGTATCAAAAAGTCAAGGCAGTATCGGAGATGAGACAGGACTGGCGAATACACCTACAAGTGCATAACTATAATGATATTATTTAACCGGAAGTTCTATTAAAAATATATTTTTAATAATAAAATACATAACTTTAAAACTATTAGAAAGCCTATCTTGCCATCATATCGTACCCTTATTGCAAAAACCAACTATCTGCAACAAACTATCCTGATTTTTCTATAAAATCTAGTCATTTTTCTTCTATCATTATCCTACTTAATGAAACTAAAGTTTTCTCAGAAACAAACTTTCAAGTGCTTAAATCTCAAAAAACATTCTGGTTCAGTTTTGGTGCAGATAATTGGTTTTTGCAATAAGGTTACGATATTAAAAGTTACAAATAAATGTTTTTTTTATAATTGATTGTTTTAAATTAAAAAAATAAACAATCAAATTCATTGATAGATAATAAATAAATAATGCCAACATAAGTGAAAATAATTGCTCCTAAGTAGTTGTAAAAATTTTCGTTACTAAATAAATAAATTTTTATTTTGCAGTTATTTCAGTATTTGGACTCGCATGCGTGTGGATAACATACAAAAGGATGAGGATGAAAGCGATGCGGCGCTTGAGCTTTAACCACCAACATATTCTGTACGCAATGCCGACCTAGACAACTAAGAGAATAATTATTGTATTGGGCACAAAGTAACATTAATTTAATTTAATTTTATAAATATTCTACAAGAAGGAATTTAAAAAAACAGAAAAAATGTTGTACTATTATGTAGAATAATAAAATAATAAATGTTGAAGAATTGTACAAGAAAAGTTGTCGAATGACGAGATAAAAATATAATTATAATCTCAACAGAACTGCACATAAAATGCAATGAAATACACAAAAGAAAAAACAGACAAAAACCAACAACTGAAATAAATGTTGTATTATTAACTATGTAGAATAATAAAAAATGAAAAATATTGAAGGAGTAAATTATGCGAGAAAAGATGTCGAAAGACGAGATAAAATTGAATTACAATCTCAATAGGTATTTCACGGGCGCCAGCCCGGACCGTTGGAAGGTTTGCGTGGGGACACAGGTCCAATACGTTGAGGCCCCTTTGATATACTTTTATCTACATGAAACACAAAACGTGATCTATCTCTGAATGCGTCATGTAAAATACACTCCCAGACAGACCGCGCTTGGTGCAAAGACGATTGTAAGAAGGACATCATTTTACTTAGGTTATGGGGGTAAACTGGATGGGCCGGGATATCTGGGTTATTGCTGAGAGACTCGGGATGCATGCCGTAACAAAAGTTTCAAGTTTGTCCAAAGGCAGGTGACTCGCCAACTCCTTTTGATGGCTCAAAATGGCAAAATGGTAATTGTCTTTATCTTAATTGTAACATTTTTTAAACCATTACATTTTGTTACGCTTGCTTAGTTACCTTTTTTAATGTACTTACCTTATATAGGTGCTTGTAAAAATAAAAAAAAGGTTTTGCAGGAGACGATGATGATGATTTGTGAAAAAAAGAAAACCTGAAAAACGTTATACTTTCAAAATCACCAACGAATAATTTTATGACAAAGTCCAGATAATGCAAAAACAACGCTCAAATTTTAGTAGAGTTAAATATTTGAAATAATTATTATGATCATTAGTGCCTATGTTATTTAATCTGTATTTGGTTTTCATGTTTAGAATTAATTTGTTCAGAAGATGTATGAAGCAAAATGAGCATAATATGTACTTTTATTTATAAAAGACTTAAAACAATTTCTGAGGTCTGTATACATTTAGAATGTTTCGTTTTTCACCTCCTTAACAAATAAATATGTTCCTATCCTGTATCCTTTTCTGTTTCGATTTAGATCTTTACTTTCTTCCTGTTTTTTTTAAATATTTGAGTGACCGCATAATTATCGCGCAGGAGTGCGATTTTTGAAACTCACTCAGCAGTTGAAAATGTCAAAATTACTATGGAGATATGCATCTTTATACTGCTGATTTGACTTTCGAAAATCATACTTCAGGAGTACGATTTTTGAAAGTCAAATCTGACTTTATACAAGCATAAAGATTAGTTTCTAGATTTTTTCTGATTTCACTGACTTTAATTGCATAGTATTGAAAATACCACCAGACTTGGTTTGAATTATATTCCCTTAAGATTGTACCCTGTTTCTGAGGACGAAATATAATGAATACCTACCGAATGTATGTTTCGATAAAGTAAAACATAAACACGATGAATCATGTTGTTATTGCCATATGTGGCGCCAACTTCCTATCCTGATAAAAACAACCTTCCTTGAATTCAAACTGATCCCTGGAAAATAACCCAGGCCTGAACCGTGATTAAATGCTATCTATGGTGATGCAACTTGGCACCTCGCCAACAATATTATGAATGCAATTTATGTTGCAGAACGAGAGATAAACATGAGTGAGGCAGAGATATATCTCATAGATTAGTATGTATTAGATTAATATGTATATTGTTTCAAGATAGGTAAGTCGCCTGGGATTTTAGGACATCCAATTATTAGCATTACCGCTTGGTAGCACCAGGGGGAGCCATATTGTAAAATAAATTGAAAAAGACCTGAATCGTGAGCCGCTTGTCTAGATCACTAGACCAACAAGTCGGTGATTGAGATGACCGAGATCTCTCACTATTACAGCAGCGTAGCAGTGAGGTGCAGCAAGTTATCGCACCAGTTTAAATACGAACGCAAATTCAACACATAGTGCTTCGATACGTCACCGATAGATGTCGGAAGCTGTCTATGGAAAATCACATTTTTACTAAGATAACATAGCATGGAAAATCGTTCTGAATCATTAAGATCATGCGCATGATACGCAGTGTTTTTATTTGTTTGCATTCAAAAGCTGTTATTCGCTAAAGATATTAGTTTTCGTTGTTTTACGTAAAGTTCTAAAAGATACGATGGCGACAAATGGGGCCTGCTGTTCAAAATTCGGAACAGTAGAGGCTTGGACTTTAATTTACGGCATTATTATTTCTGTAAGTAGATATTATATGTCTGTTTGTGCAGATATGTTTGTCTGCATTTACATATCGGAAATGTCTGCGTAAAACTTATTCGTAAACTTTGAAGCTTCTACATAAATTCGTTTGAAAACTAATGAGCGCTGCATACAAACGAAGTCCCGTCCTAGTTTTAAATTTTAACCAATTAAATTCAGTGTTAGAGTCGATCTAGAAACCAGTATCTGTGCTTCACATTTGTCAGATTTCCGTTAAAATATATAGTTAAAATGATAGGATTAATTTAAGATTTGTATGGAAAACTTCGAGCCACGATAACTTTGAATTATTAACTTTTTAATAACGGAATTCAGACAAATGTAAGGCACCGATTTTGGTTTCTAGATAGTGTCTAAAAATATCATTGTCTGTAATTGATTAATATCCAAAATATGATCAAACTTCGTTTGTATGGAGCGCGCCAACGGGAATATCTGATATCCTCTTTGATTAAATTAAAATAGGAAGATAGGTGAAGTTCTTCCATTACATACTCGAAAAATTGACCTGCTTTTCATGAATCTTACGAGTGAAAAGTAATGCCGTATGATTCGTTTTTTCTTTATAAATGATTTGTACAACGAGTAAAAACACACGAAGGCATTGGGTTCCTTTATTCCGCCCAAAATAAAAAAGTAACTGAATCACGCAATGCCGCTCGTACTGCAACTAAGGAAATTAGGCTACGGGGGCTCAATATATGCTGTCAATACGCTGTAGGCTAGTCACCTATCTTCCTGTTTTAATTTAATCATAGGATATCCTATACAAATAAAGAAAATAATATACCTAACCACTGCCTGATGCTTTTGCGCAGTTAACTTGTTACTCGTTCTATTCATAGGTACATTATATATGTACTAAATGATTATAGCTTCAATATGCTATATTAACTTTTAAGATAGTTATTAGTTAAATTGCAGCGGGTTTTTCAGCGGACCCTAATGTGATTACGAATATGAATTACACCTAAAATTATGCTAGATTTTCCATATTTTTCAAAAATGATTGAAAAACCCAACTCAACCTAAAAAATCCAAACAGATCATTAAATTGCCTGTACCTACTTAGGTAATTCGGTATATGAAAATTGGTTTTGGATGGCTGAATCGTAAACAATTTCGAGATAATAGTATCAATAAAAATATTTTCGATGGTAGCATATGTATATGCTCACGAATATATTTCCCGAGGGGGTAGTCAGGGATATTCTGAAACCTCAAAACATCCCAGTTTCACCAGTAGTACCGAAACTCTGTCCAGTGTGTCGGGGAGTGAGCCCGTCGCCACTTGTAATGGACAGTGGGTACAATACATGTCTCGAAATTGAAGCATGCAGGTTTCCTCACGATGTTTTCCTTCACCGTAAAGCCTATTTTCGATGGTAGAACATTGATATCATATATATAACTTTATGTCAATGTGTTAGAGACTATAAAATAAAAGGATTACAAAGGCGATATTTTTAAATAAAATAATGCCGTTTTTCAAGTGACCGATTGACGTCATTCGGTGGTTCATAAATTCCACTAAACTTAAATAACTGGCCAATAATAAAAAAAATATATTTATTTAATTAACAATGTCAGGAATTGGACATTATTTTGATGTTTACCGTTTCTGTGCCCGGCAGAGCTAGAAAAAAAGGAAAGAAAGTCAAAGGAAAGAGAAGCACGGTTTTTTTTTAATATCTAGGCAAAGGTTTTCTCCATAGAGTTTAAAATATGAAGGGAAAATACATTTTGGATTTTTAGAAATCAGATGCATCTGGTGTGAGGAGCCACCTTTACGTTCTTGTAACTTCTCTATAAGGTCTAACAAAATTAGGTGAAAATATTTTAAGGGGATGATCAGGCCATCAAACTGAACAACTTTCTCTATGGGACCAATATCGAAATCGCGAAAACAAAATCTGAAGTCCCATACATTTAGGTCAAGTCGGTTTGTAAGGAGCAGCTGATTTTTTTTTCGCGTTTTCTATATTGGTTTCATAGAGAATGTTGTTCAGTTTGATGGTCTGATCATCCCCTTAAAATAGTTTCAGCTAATTTTTCTAGACTTTATATATTTTTGCTACAAATTCCAGAATACACAATCTACTAATTTCCTACAAAATGGGCATCCTTTTTTCAATAGCAAATGTTGCTCCTCAATCCATACGCACATAAAAGGACTCGTAATATTTACTTAGGTACCTACTGCGCCCGCGACATGATTAGGTACGCGATAAAGCGCTATCACGCCCTAGCTCCCTTTCTTTTTGCGCGCGAACGAACGAGTTAGCAGGCGCGATAAAACGTTTATCGAGGCACCATCTCGCAGGCGCTGGTACTTATATTTTATAATTAAAATTGTCGTTGTTACGAGTATTCTTTCTTTCAGGTAATCACTGGTGCAGGATGCCTGATCGCTATCGGCACTCTAATTTATTTTAGCATAACGACCCACGATTTCTCGCAAAACGACGAATTTTTTTATTTATCAATATTGGCAATATATAATGGACCTTGTTTTATAATATTACCATTTACTCTGACCCTTGTTATCGGCATTTGTAAGGTAAATAAACGTCTAGGGGAAAGTGGGGGAATTACGAACACCTAAGGAAAATAATTAAAAGAAAAATAATCACGACAGTAAATTTTTATTATGTCATAATCATAGCAAATTTAAACATTTATAACTTCTAATCAACGTTTTTAAATTTCAAAAAATTATTCAACTGTTTATTTAATTACTAAACCCATTAGCGTGGGGTAATTCCGACTAGCGTGTGGTATTGACGATCACACAAAAAACTAATGACAATAACAGAAAACAAATGAAAATAACAGATAATAAACCATGCCTTCAATAATACTATGAGACGATTGTTTTATAATTTGGTAAATATTGACGCTATTATAAACATGTAGTTAATAGAGTGCAGTCGCATTTGGTTTACTTAAAAATTAGATGAAATCGAACGAAAATGTTCAGTGTTTTCTCATGAACTGTTGTCGTTCAGCATTGAGCGCGGAACGTTCAATCGTAAGATACAGACATATAACATAATTATTATCTGTTTCTGACTGTCCTAAACACCAGTGTTCGAAGTTACCCTGCATTCGCAATTACCCCACTCTCCCCTACATAAGATTATTTTTCCTTTATTTTAGGTATTTACTTGAATAAGGTACCGGAGGATAATACAGGCTACCTTATTTTTGATGGCTAGGTTATATCATTTTACAAGCGTTTATTTAACTTGCGATATTTGTATGTATGTAGGTATGTAACAATCTATGTATGTTCGGGTCAAATCTTGCAACTGAATTTTAAAGTTGTTATCCTCAACTGATTGAGATGAAATTTTGCATACTCGTTTAGTTTGAATGACAACTAAATCATTTGTAATCCTAAATCCAATATGGAGGACGGCCAAGATGGCAGTAAATTGAAAACTTAAAAAATAATTATTTTTCTTTTTTTTTAAAACAAGCTTTAATTTAAATGCTCTAAAAAGACGAAAATTTACGTTAAATTAAATCAAACCCATTCATTAACACATTACACAATAGGGGAAAAACTGTTTGATATCTTAAACACTAAAAAGAAATGCATTTTTTAAATATCTTTATAAATAACCGAAATAGGTATACCTAAGTGTTTAAATCTAAGAGGAAGGATCTCCATAGGAGTCCGCATAAATTTACGATTGTAGTTGGTCTCTTTTGTCTTATGACATACCTTTAATAGTAGAAGGAGATGGAACTATAAATATTTGTTTATGCGGCTGTCCACTTTTTTTTGAGCTAGTGTGTGTGAAAAGTGACCGTAAACATAAGGCCATATGTCACTCGGTGCCTTTTGTCCATACTACTTGACACCACACACTCAAACCTAAACGTCAAAAAAGTGGACACTTTACAATTGGTATGGCTCACTCTAGTCTTAAAGAGAGATCCTTCCTCTTAGGTTTAAATTTACGGTTAGAGCGAGAGGCAGATATAAGAGAAGCTTAAGAGAAGTGACGACGTCATCGTCACAACCTCGTTATTTTATTTAATACAAATAATAACGAAGTGTCATGTATACAAACATCTGTTTTGCGTGAGAGATAAAAGACGATAAAAAACGTAGGTATTTCAATCGCTTAAACCATTTTTTTATCTTCTATTCAATTTCGTTTTAACTGTCGTTATAAGATATGAATTTCCATTATCAGTCATCATGTAGGTATCCCTATTTAGGCATATTATATAAAAGCTTTTCGCGAGATTTACTTGTGTAGAGAAACAAGAATAAAATAATCTAACGTAAAGCTTTTATATAATATAAATTGATGGGTTTAATTATTATATTATTTGATATTATTTTTTTGTTCTTTTTAGAGCATTTAAATAAAAGCTTGGTTTTAAAATTGTTTTTTACTATTTATTTACTTTAAAATAATTAGGTACCTTTGTTACGGAGGGAGCGATGTTGGCAAGCTTAATGTTGCTTCTTATTTTAAACATTCATTTAAAAATGATATGTATTAATGCGTCTTAATTTTCACTAAAAGAAATATAAGCAAATTATGGTACTAGGCAGCCTAATACAGCCCGGGTCTTTTTAAGGCCTTTTTTATCTTTTTGGAAAACCATCAAAGTATTATAAATAATTTTAAGAATATTTAAATTATTTATAATCTTATTACTAAAATTATAATAATTTTAGTAATAAGAATAACATTCAATTATATTTTCCAGAAAAATCCTAAAGCGGTATTAGTCTACTTTATATATGGGACAATACAAACTGCTATTTATGTGCTCGGATCTATAGCACTAATGATATATTTACCGGGAATCATTTTCACTATCATGTTTATTATATTCAGTGAGTACCAAACTATTACTATTTACTACCTCTTCCATTTATTCTATATTACGTGATTATAAGTCAAGTGCTATAATAAGTAGGTACCTAAGAGAAACGGGGGATGAACGGAACGGAATTGGAATGTTTCTGACCACCTCGAAAGACGGTCGTGAGTTTATGTATGTGTATAAGAAACGGCGGGAAAATAAAAAATCCATAATTTCATGTCACCCAATACTCAATTGTTGGGAGAGCTTATGTTTCCGTTATATTCCAGTCAATTTACGAGGTTTTGTTAGGAAAAATATAATATAATATATATAGGTATATGTATAAGTACCTACATGTAAAATGTATATGATTATAATTTTCTTTAGTACTTGAACCATTAATTTCTATTTAGACAGTTTATATTTCATTTTTAATTCGAAAATTTACGCCACAGAAGTATAACTTCTTACTTGCGTATATACACACGCTTTTTTCATGTTTCAGCGGTGATTGGGTTGGCTGCGCAATACGGTGTATGGATGACATACAAAAAGTTCTTAAAAAAACGTTTGGCTGACCAAGAGAAAGAAAAACTGCTGCGCACTGCAAGCACCAACGACTATTTTTATTCTTCGTACAATGCATAATAAATTGTTATATCTTGCAGCATTTCATCCTACTCTCATACTCTTTGAATAGAAATAACTGAAGATAATAAAGCAAAATTTTTGATTGGTTTGACAATAAGGAGTTTTTAACCTTCTGTGCCGCGATTTGTACCTTAAACCTATTGGTATACGATGCGAACCAATTGAACCATGTCAGATGGTCTGATGCTCTATCGGATGCGTATAGGTCGAACGAATTGATTGATAGGCTCAACAAAACACGTGCTGGTGGTCACATTGAAAACACACACATACATACGCGCTACGCTGACGACATGGTGTTGCTGGACCCGTCAGTCAATGTACTTATCAGACATTTGGTATGTGAGGATTTTGTTAGAAGTCATGTCGTCGTCATAACGTCAAGAAAGCAAATTTATGGTGTTCAGAGCAGCAAGTAAGTGCAGAGATGAGCCTCCAATTAAATGTTGAAGAGAGTCCAACAATTTAAATACGATTCGATAGGACGACTTCAACGTGGACCGCAGCTTTGGCAGTCAGGGGTAACATGCTGGTCCGCAGGTTCAATGGCTGTACAAGGTTCGTAAATAGGACAATTTTAAAGCATACTGTCAGGTATTCTACGCTTGCAGCCTATGGGTCAATTGCACACTCAGCTCGCTGAATGCCCTGCGCGTCCAATACAACAACATTTTCAGAATGCTGTTGTTGGCGTTACCAACGCTATTGTAGCGTGTCCGCCATGTTCGCAGAGGCAGGAACGGATGGATACCATTCAATCATGTGGAAAATAGGCGCCTCCCTCGTCAGCTGACTGCATGCAAGCCACAACAGCATTCTGGAGATGATAGCTGGCAGGTTTGACTGCCCCATCATCACACTGCGTGCAAGTGATGATATAATATGTATGCCTACGTCGTGTTTATGTTGTATTTTTTCATGCCTGTAGGTACCTACTAACATAGTTCTTAAATCAAACACTGTTACTAACATATTGATCATTTGTTATCTTTTTATGAATAAATATTATTATTGTTTGCCTATTCCTTATGTCGGACAGGATTATTATTATAATTTTATCATTTTATTTACTAATATATTAACATTTAAAAAACCTACCTTATTAAATTAATTTAGTTGGTCTATACCTATTTATTGTAACAGAGAGGACGAAACTTCCTCCCAATACGCGGTTTTCCGACTTTGGGAGTCATGGGGACAAACATTTGTATACCTACTACTAAGTTTTAATCAAATAAAGAATTTTAATCTAAACGCATTTATTATTAATGTTTATAGTATAGACATAATAAATCAGATTTGTACCTATAGTAATGCGTGTATGTTATAACGTATAAGTACAACTATAGAAATCGTGAAAATGTTGAAATTCCGCAACACATTGTGACTCTATTTCTGACTTTCCTTGACCACAGAGCTGAGATACGATCGATGGCAGGTCACAAGGGGGCGTCCCAGGAAGTATCTAGATTATATTTAATTTTATGGAAATTATAACCCAATTTTTTTTTTCTCCTTCGCATCTTACCCCTAAAAGGAAATTTTAAGTTTGATGACACCGCTTTAAGTAATGAAACGCATTCAAGTTTGCACTCTGTGTGTACCTATTATGCACTCTATGTGTTTTTCTGAGGATGAAAATGAATACCTACTTAATGTATGTTTCGATACAGTAAAATATAAACACGACGAATCATGTTCAAACTTCATAACCCAATAAAAACAACCTTCCTTGAGTTAAACTGTTCCCTGGGAAAGCCCAGGCCTGAACCGTACTAAATGCTATGGTGACGCAACTTGGCGCATGACAACAATATTATGAATGCAATTCGTATTGAAGAAAGAGAGATAAACATGAGTCAGAAAGAGAAATATATGTCTGGTGACGTTATCGTACGAACTTCACGTCAAATATGCAAACCTAAGTATAACTACACAGTAAGAAAATCTTTCTGCACCATTACGATCATGCGCAGTGTTTTTGTTTGTTTGCATTCAAAAGCTGTTAAAGATATTAGTTTTAGTAGCTATCCGTAGTTCTATGAGATAGGTACGATGGCCACAAATGACAAAAATTCGGCCTACTGTTCAAGATTCGGAACTGTAGAGGGTTGGACTTTAATTTATGGCATTGTAATTTCTGTAAGTAGATGTCTGTTTGTGTTTGTTTGTGTTTACATACCGGAAGTGTTTTTGCGTAATGCGTCTTCCAAAAAATTCGAAGCTTCTTCATAACTTTGTCTCAAAATACTTGAACGTGTAGTTTTTTTCTGTGTAATACCAAACTTTTTGGAGCTCTTAGTCTAGGCTATTATAACGGTAAACTAACACAACATAACAAGGTATATCCACTTTTCCTTATATGCAGTTAGGTAGCATCTATCGTATCTAATATGCATGATAATTATAAGCTTTAATAATGCTATAGCGAGTTAACTAGTTGGTATTTGTAACGGAGATTCTGCGCACCCTGAAACATATTTAACTATTTATGCTAAATTTTCTTTATCTTTTCTCATCTGACCAATAGTAAATTCAATCTCTCTCTCTCTAACTTATAGTAAATTCAATCAATTCATTAAATTGAAAAAAGAAAAAGGTTTGTTGAGAAGGAAAAAAAAATTAAAACCGATTTAAAACATAGGTTATAGGTATCTACAATAATTTGATTTATTTGTGTTTGTGCCCAGTAGGGTGGCCAGATAGCCGGGAAATCCGGGAAAGTCTCGGAATTTTCGGTCCCGTTTCCAGTAATTACACTTTACTTTCCTGGAATTCCCAAATACTATGTTTATTTGACACGGCGCGGCGGTAGTTTTTTCATCTTTTTATGGCCAAACTGTATGTATCTAAGGATTGAACCCCAGATTCCTTCTGGTCCACTCCAAAATTAAAAGGAATCCCCAAGGAAGGACCAAGAATTTTCGCTTATCTGGTCATCTTTTTTTAAGAATGGAGAACATGTCAACACTTAAGTGAGTAAATAGACATCAATGATATTAGACAATATATTATGCCTATTTTGTACGATATTAAAAGTAAATTAACTTTCTAAAATTCTGAAAAAAATTATATTGGAAGGATTTTTGTAACTCAAGATGAAAAAATAGTGGAAAGTTACTAATTATTACATACATACCTACATTTTCTCACGCCTATGTCGTATTAGGGCAGACAGAGACAATTAAAGGCAAGGAAACAATAGTTTCTTACAATTTCCATATAACGAGTTCATTAATAAACACGTGGTGAGAAAGTGTCAAGTATCATCAGAGCTGGTCCTTACCTTACCAGCGCGCATGGCAAGAACATTACCTAAAAATTTTGTAAACCAAAAAGTAAGAAACTTCATTTAAATATTTTTAAATATTTAGGTTTTTTTTTTAATTAGCAACATTATAATTTAAACAAGTTATTACCGAATTCAATAAATGTTGAGAGCTCGCTGCTCCTTGACGTAGGACAGAGCAGTGTAAAGGCATGTTATATGGCTATTAATTAGGTAAAGTTTAGTAATATAGGGAAACATTTTATTTAAATTTATTTTTTCACATTAATGGGAAGATTAATATTTAACCCTTAAATTTACGACGGCCGCCGCTAAAATGTTGATTTAATTTTGAATACCGTGTTAACTTGTATATAATATAACAACGACTGTACATATACATTGTTAGGGTTCCGTACCCAAAGTGTGAAAACGGGACCCTATTTCTGAGCCTAGGTTGTCCGTCCGTCTGTCTATCTATCTGTCCTACCTATTTGGGGCTTGAACTTTTGAAACGTAATAGCTAGACAATTGAAATTTTCACAGAATGTGCGTTATTTAGCGGATTTGCTACAAAATTAAAATTTCAAAATGTTTAAGTTTAAGGGTCCTCATACAAGAAACTAGTTTTTATCAACGATTTTTCTTCTCGGTCTATCGTAAAAACGGTCATAAATAAACAAGCGGCAAACTCGGTGGGATTATAGAGCAAACTCTACAGTATAACAACAAATAATAAAAACCGCCCAAGTGTGAGTCGGTCTGGCGCTAAAGGTCCCGTAGAAAACAAAACTGTTTTTGTAAGTTAATAATTACGCTTTGTGGTGGTGAGGTACCTAAGGAACCCTCGGTGCTTGAGTATCCCGACTCACGCTTGACCGGTTTTTATTAAAGCAGATAAATACAATATTAATGAAAGACGAGCATCTTGATCTAGTGTAGTATTAAGCTGTTGGCGTTGTTGATTACTTATACCTACCTACCTACGACTTACACAGTAACTATTTTCAATTCTAAATTATTCAATAAATGTTTTTTTCCCTTTGTGTTAGAATTTATGTATACCTAAATATAATTGTATCTTTTTTGTTGTTGATAAAACTCACTTTTATTCAATTTATTTACTTTATTATTATTATAATATTTAATTTCTGGTTAATTTTAATGAAAATTGTCGGTGTTACGAGTATTCTTTCTTTCAGGTAATCACAGGAACGGGATGCCTGTTCGCTATCGGGAGCATAATATATTTTAACACAACGACCGATTATTTCTCACAAAACGACGAATTTTTTTTTCTTATTGGATTAGCAATATTCGTTGGCCCTTGCTTTTTAATATTACCTTTTACTTTAATCCTTGTTATCGGCATTTGGAAGGTAAATAAACGTTTGCATACGTTTAATGTTGCGTAAGTAATTAACTTAAATAACCGTACCGGAAGGTAATAAGGACTACTTTAATATCATTGAAATAAAATTTTCAGAAAAATCACAAAGCAGTATTTGTCTACTTTATTTATGGAACAATACAAACTGCGATTTTTGTGCTCGGGTCTATGGCACTAATGATATATTTACCGGGAATCATTGTGACTATCATGTTTATTATATTCAGTAAGTATACGAGCATAATCTTCCATTTCCTTCTTCGATATAATACGAGATTAAGGCTGGCTATCCGATATAAGCTGTGCGAGCTAGAATATTTAACCGACATAAATTTTTTTTTTCTTTCTTTTTCCTTCTTTTTACTATGAATGCGTAAATTCACGCCAAATAATACAGGTTGTAAGCGACAGTCCTCCGCAGACTGAAACGGTGAACTCTGACTATCAAACTGAACAACATTCAAAATGGAGCCTGCCTCAGGAAACGCGAAAAAAAATCAACTGTTTCATACAAAACTGCTGTAAGTTCCTAGCCGACTCAAATGTATGGGACGGCTGATTTTTTCAGGCTTCCTGAGGTATGCTTAGACTCCATAGTGAAAGTTGTTCAGTTTGATGTTTGAGTTCACCGTTTCAGTTTGCAGAGGGCTGTTCCTTACACACTGCATAGCTACTTCTTATGTGTATACATAAATAGTATTTTTTTCTTGTTTTAGCGGTGATTGGGTGTTGTGCACAATACGGCGTATGGATCACATACAAAAAGTTAATCACAAAACGTCTGGCTGACCGTACTTTCTATCAACAGACTGGAGAAAAATTGCTGCGCATTGCCTAAAGCACCAATGTTGTTATTCTTCGTAAAATGCACGATAATTGTTATTTTTTGCAGCATTTCATGAACCTACTCTGTGAAAAGAATAAAGTGAAGATAATGAAGCAAATTGTTTCTTTTCGCCTATTTTTTAGGGCGATCTATCAATTTTGAATATTATAAGTTCAGAATAAAGTTACAAACAAAACTTCTTATGAAAAGTATATCTCTAAACTCAGTTGAAACGGAGATATATTAACGATTGAAGTAATCGTAATGAATAAATTATCAACCAAGCCTTCATATCTCCGTTCGGACTGAGTTTGGGGATATAATGTAGTAACAAGTTTTGTTTGTGAATAAAGTATTATTCTGAACTAAAATATTCAAATTTGGCTGATGGCCGCGCCAAAAACAACAGCGAAAAATAAAGCGCCAACCCTCCCTACAAAAACAGCATTGTCTTTTGTGATTGGTTTGATAATATGAGTAGTATTTTAAGATGATCATGTTATTTATTCACATAATAAAATATAATCGAATTAATAAAAATTAAACGTTATACGTTATAGAAATAAATCAGTATTTGACCTAGTAATGCGTGTATGCTATTACGTATACATCTGTAGAAATAAAAAGGCCGGAAAAATGGACAGTTAAATGTTAATAGAGTTACCAATTTTATGTCGACAGATTGTAACTAATTGTATAATTAAATTAAACAAGGTGTAAACACAATCCGTAAAGGGATGCTTCAGACTAATTAACTAAATAACTTTTAGTATAGGAATCGCGAAAAAATACAATATTAATACTTACGTCTCACAGTCATTATGTCACGTTTAGCTATAACAGAGTAGCGAGAAGGCGTGGTGCGGTGGCGTAGGACGTGTGTGAGCTGGGGAAGTAAATACGACTATCTCATATAATATATTTTTTAAAATATGTCTCGACAGAATTCGATTAACCTCAATCCAAATTAGTTGGGGTGTATGAGGAGTTCGGTTATTTTTATTTCGTTGACACGTTGTAGACTTGTGTAGAATAGGAAACCTTAACCCTCAGTCGACTTTTACGACACCCACGGAAAGAAAAGGTGGTCTATTCACTATTCCAAGTCTAAAATTAAATATCGGTCTTATTTCCAGGTACTAACGGGCGGAGCCATCATTTTTTTCTTCGGTTTCTTGATATACTTACTAGTGACACCTGATGACAGAACCGCGAACGAACAAGCACTTTATTTGATTCATTTATTATTCTTTACAGTGCCTGTTCTAGTTATGTTCTTGTTCTCTGGTTTACTTATCTATGGAGTATGTAAGGTAAGCCCTTTCGCAAATATTCATATTGTGGGAAATAAATAAATACTAAGGTACAACGGGCAATTAACGTCCACTTAACTTTAAATCAATTTATTCTTTTAATGGCTATTAGCATTAAATAAAGAATTTATGGGAAGATGTTGTAATGTTAATCTATGTATTGTATATGACCTAGTTGTATGACAGAACCGCGAAGGAACAAGCACTTTATTTGATTCATTTATTATTCTATACGGTGCCTGTTCAAGGTGCCGCAATGTTTGTTACTTTTTGATAAATACTAATTTTGAAGTGTTATTATAACTTATAATTTATAAATTAGTAATGCATTTTTAAAACTTTGTTTTGAGGCTTTATTAAAAATGCTTTGTTTATTATCGCCCGTTAAAATTAAATTGGCGCTGGATGCGAAAATAGACTCATTAGAATTGATAATTATATTAAAACCTAAAATTCACACTCTTTATTTATTACAACACATAAATTAACGTACGTAATCAACACTTACCATAAAACATAATATTTTGTTTAGTCAACTTTAACAACAACATTAATGTTACACTATTTTGATAAATCATCTATCTGTTATATAAAAAATATCGTGTATTTTTCTATTCGTACATAGACCGGGCGTTATTAACCCTAATGGGCGTTATTATACATTTCATAAGTTTTGATCCTAAATTACAGAAATTAACACGAAATAATGACAAAACATGCAAGATACTTACCTACCTAATGAAACATAATTTAAAAAGAATTAAAGTAAAATACAGCAAAACAAAGTAAAGCGCGGCAAGCTACTGCCAAAATTGGAGTGGGAGCAATTGAAATCGTGCGAAGTGTGTTCTTATTGGTGTATTCTATGTGTATGTGAAGTGTAACGTAAATCTCGGCATTTTTAGTACGTTGTTAGACATTTGGGCGTTATTTGACAGCGGGTGTTAAATGCTACCTACCTTATTTTGGATATTACCACCCAAATAGATAGGAATACAGGGTGTCAGTGTAGAAAGTTGCATTACTTTAAACTTTAAAGTATTTTACGGTTTAAAGGGTGATTGTACATTCATGATATTGAACAACTTTCCCCATGGAACCTATAAGTGCACCAAAAAAATCTACCAAAATATATCGAATTTTGGTATATTTACCTAAAATCTACTTATAACAACAAATGTTCTCGTAAAGTCTGCAAACAATTTAGTTGTCACATTTATTTTCATATATTAAAGATATTTTTCTCCGTGTGATAAACTTTTTTTTTTCAGAAAAAGCAGAGGTTTTTATTGGCCTCCTTCGTTTTTGGATCAATAGAATCATTAGTGTTTATCCCTGGTTCAATAGTACTTATGGCTATCTCCTTGTACGGTGGATGTATCGGACTTTTCTTATCGAGTAAGTATCTCTACCTTACGCTGAGAATGTAGATCAACTGGGATCCAATGAAACGGCGGTGAGAGTAACGCTTCGTCCCTCTTTATCCCACTCCACCGCTTCTGCTTCTACTATGCGCTAATACAACGTGTTAATGAATTAACGCAAAACTAGAAAGTAGTTTGTTTAGAATCGAGAGTAGAATCGAATTATCATGATTTCAACATAGGTAATTTTTCGAATCAAATTAGAGATAGAAAAATTTTCCAATCTTTAATTTGATTCGAAATAGCACAACATGGCTGTAACATCTTTATAATGAATAATAGGTAATTTTTTTCAAAATATTAATTATTTTGTTTGTAAAATTTTAAATTTACTGAACTCGATCTCAACCCACCGCACGGGCTCACTCACCCTACTTACTACCAAAAGAAGATTCTTAAAATGGTTCACTAATGTTTGTCCAAAAACTTTTTGGCAAATTATTACTTAACAAGCAACGTTTCATGTAATATTCATTTTACAAACACCTTGTTCCGCAAATTGATCATTTTACAAATAATCACTTAACAAAAATATTTTTTGCAAAAGCTTGTCTTTACAAATGTACCTAATGTATTTTTTTCTTTTATGTATTTTTCATGTAATATTGTTACTATTTTACAAAATCACGTATTAACAAAATAGATAGCTTATAGAATATGGAACAGAAAATAACATTGATTTCAAACCAAAATTCTGCATATTAGACTTTGAAAAAGCAGATATCTTAAGCTTGCGATCAAATTTTGAAAACACAGTCCTGCACGGTTGCATTTCCATTTGGGCCAAATAATTTACAGGTAAGTAAGTACTAAAGTTTTTTTTTTCTAAAATCAAAAATGGTTTCTGGCATCATTGTTGTCGCAAGTCAAACCTAACCTAACCGACTCATTTTACTTTGGATAGCCTAGTGGAGTCGGCTAAACTAGTTTAACACGAGCGATTCGGTTCTGGCACTCGCCGGCCGCTGCCGCGGCACGCTCGCTCCGCTCGCTCGGCTCGTGCGGCGTGGTCGCAAGTCAAACCTAACCTAACCGACTTAATATATTTTACTTTGGATTGGAAAACTATTAAGATCGTTAGCAATCCATTTGAAATTAAAATAGGCTGTTGTTAATTTTTACTTTTGTTGATTTTGAAAATTACGAATCATAATGATGTTTTTTTTATTAATTATTTTGGTTGACATTAGTAAAATGTGTGCCTAATAATAATGCAACATGTCAAATAATGCAATACACCAAGTGTTGTTTGTTTAAATAACATGAATGATAAATGAATCGTTTGTCAAATGATATGTCGCAAAATGAAAATAAGTCAGGTGATTAGTTTAATACTTGAATAATTTGTAAAATCAGTAATTGTGTAAAGATGAAATAACGATTCATTTTTTTGCCAGTAGTTGGTTGTCAAGTAAAAATTTGCAAATTGACTGTCGGTGAAATGACAGGACACCTCTTAAAATGTATCCACGAGCACGCTAGCGCTTTCATTAATGAATATTTATTCAGCAATGGCTGAAATGATAACAAATCATTATTGCCTGAAAACTTAAAATGTGAATAACTTTAAATTTTAACTAGCAAAATAATGAAATTATTGTTTCAATCTAATTATTTTGCTATAAATCAGTTGGGGTGTATGAGGTTTTGCGCTTATTCATTAACACGTTGTATATTCACTATGCGCTACTATATTCTGTCCTACTACTCGCCTCTCCTATCAGCTACTATTCTCTCATCTCCGCACCGCTCCTCTCTGACCCTGAGTGGTAAAACCAAACTCTTTCCGCTGTTCCGCTTTTCTTTACTCTGCTAGTTTTCTAAAATACTAGCAGGTACGTATACAGGGCCCTTCTTAATATGCTGATACTTTTATAAGAAGACCTAGGTGGTCTTCTTCCCCAAAGGATACGTGCTTCTATTATCTGACCATTAATTTCATATCATTTGGTTTTACAGTTCTGTACTTGCTGCCGCTTATTGCAGTTTTCAAGACATATCTGAAGTTCAGGAATCTCAGGAATGTTGAAAATTATCAGACTTGCAGTAGCGAAATATCCGAATAGACATGGTTTATTTATTCATTTATTTTATTTTCAAACTGCTTTAATTACATAATATATATTGATGATAATTATGATTATCTTCACTCATGCAACCGAACTCGTATCAAGTGACCACTGACAGTCTTCAAGGATACATCCAGCTTCAACTGAAGCTCTCCGCCTTCAGATGATTCGAACTTCAACTCTCTGATGCAATACGCCAGCATAGTCTTCAGAAATGTCATAGCATATTTGGATCCTGGTCACAGAAAAAAACTCTTAGGAACAGACAACAAGCGCAGTGCGAACTTTCTCGAGCTAGAGATTTCTCGATTCCTTTATAACTTTCGTACCAAATCTGATTAGCAAATATAATTTATTTATCAGAAAGATAGACTATCCGATATATCTTGGACGTTGCTAAAGCTGTTCTAAGAATAAGTGAGAGTAAGTATTCCAAATCTCAATTTCTATGATACAAAATAGCCTTAAAATTTCCTTGCAATTTGGAATGGAGTATAGAAACTTGCAAAAGATATTTTATAAATGTTGTTTAATATTTACCAGTACACATCCTCTTCCCATAGCCATAGGGAATAAAGGTTGCTGAGGAAACAGTCCTGTCCTCTAGCCAGCGTTCAGGCCGAAACTCGTCAGCATCAGGACCCCAGAGTCTCGACCTATTTACTCCCCAGACATTGATACCACATATTGCTCCTTTGGGAACGGAGAAAGATTCTGAAAGAAAATTTCATTTGGATTTAGAATTAAACACTTTGTTCCATTAACTAAGTGAGGTGAAAATCACCTCAATGAATGGACTCCCCTTTTGAATAACAACAATAGAGAATTTGACAGGTTTTTAAAAACTGTTCTACGTTAATCACTGATGTCTAAGGACTCTAGAAAATGTATATTATACGTTCCATTACATTTAGTGCAAGAAAAAACGAAAACAATATCCCGAGAAAACGCCTTTCCTGACAATATACGTGGCAACAAGCAGGTGACGTCATGATGATGTAAACTTTATACGACACTCACACTCTACACGCAACTGTTTACAAGCAGTTGACGTCATCAACCATTCGGCCAATCACAATCGTTTACGATCACGTGACTAAAGTAGACAAAAAAATATCTCTTAAAATATATACCTAAGTATTTATCTTAACTGACTAAATAATTGGTATGGATTTCTTTGCCTGGCTGCCTCTAAGTATACTCACTCAGTTGCAACTCATGGCCAGCTTTGCGTAAGACAACGGGCACAGCTGGATATAGCCTGAGGGTCTCGTTGATGACTGCCTCGCAGTATCTCATACGTGACAGGTCTTCTTTCTCCACTTGCCGCACGCTGTCTCCAAATATTTCTTTCAGTCTAAAAGGTAAGCTTTAGCCTCAGATCGAATTTAAATAAAAAGTCAACTATAAAGCGAAGAATACTTTGACAAAATAGTAGGCAATAAGATAGAGTGATCATCATTCAGCCTGTGGATCTAGCATGCCACCCCCGAGAAAACGAGAAAGATCAAGTTGCCAACATGAGCAAGTAAGACGGCTTTCTCGTTTCGCCGTGCGTGGCATATGGCGCGAACGGTCGTGAATGGTGGCCGTAGCCGTCTAAACCGTGGTCCAGAGTACACTTGGACTTTTTAGGCCCAATTTTTGGGAGAATGTACTTAGGCCTGTTTGACGCTAGGACCAAATAGTTAGACGTATTTCCCGCGTCAGTTACGTCCGCTGCCATTACCATCGATAAGTTAGATGAAGCTTTTGCGCGTTGGGGGTTGCCGAAGCAGATAGTATCCGGTAATGGACCTCCCTTCACTAAATACTGAAGCATGGTTGGGGTGATAAGGCTATGACACGCCTTTTATAACGATCGTTCGCGCGCAAATACAAAGAAAGATTTGGAAACTAAGGGGATCGCTCCATACAAACAAAGTCATGTTATATTTTCAATACTAACCAATCAAAGTCAATAAATTTTCAGAAAAAATTTAGAAACCAATCTCTATGCTTGTGAGTCGTCTTGTATGTCGTCAGTTTTTCGTTAAAATGTAGGATTATATAGTTTTAAAGTTACAGTGCCTCAAAGATTTCTATACATAAATTAAATATTTCGATATTTAATATACGTATAGAAATCGATTTCAATGTTGGTGCCATAGAGAAAGTTGTTCAGTATGATGGTCTGATCATCCTCTTAAAAAAGTCTCAGCAATAAAGAAGGGCTATAGATTGCCAAAGAGTTGTTAATTAGAAATTAAAAAATTTTTTGCATTGGCATTATCGCTAACTGGTCCGTTTTAAAAACTTTAATTTTGCCTTAAGCAGTATTTAGAGATGCTGATATGAAAATAAGAAGTAGGTAACTGACCTACATCTAACGGGGAAGCTGTAGGTCTCTTAGCCCCACTTGCCTCAACCTGGGTTAGAAAATAACTCCAGGTTAAGTTTGTAATCTATGATTTTTAGTATAGCAGAAAATCCGATTGGCGCAAGTAGGGCTTAATGAGTTACAACATTTTAATTAAATTACTTACTCGTCATACATCTTGCCTTGAATATCACGCTTATTTCCTATTAAAATAAGTAATAGTGTCAATGTTATAGATACTGTCTCTAGACCGGATACTATCATGGTGTTCAATTCTTCCATTATCTGCTGTTTAGTGAACATCGGATCTGTTTCGCTTAGTCCTAACAGTTTGTCCAAAAAAGTATCCATTGATTTTCCTGTAACATAATTAAGAGAATGTACAGCGCTTCTTTAAAAGGACAAATAAATAGTAATATAAAATGTACGTCTTTCATACCATTGCTTTTGTCCAAAGACCCATTTCTTTCTATTTCATCTCTTTCTCTTCTTCTTTCTTCTATTTCCTTAAATATACATTTATGAGTAGGTGACATTTTGTTTTTAAAAATCGTTATCTTAAGCCTTCGGCCTCCTCTCGCGAATGTCTTGATGATCCCTCATCCAACTAAGGAACATCCAAGTAAGGAACTTCAAAAATAAATTCCCTACCACTATCTATTCACAAATGGTAGTTTCAGATCAAACTGTAACTGTATTACCGCGCTTAAGAGAAGTTTATTCTGAATGCGTAAATGCGCGCTGCATACAAACGAAGTCTGGTGATATTTTCAATACTAACCAATTAAAGTCAATTAAATTTTGCAGAAACAATCTAGAAACAAATCTCTATATTTTTATCTTGTCCGATTTTTGTTAAAATATACAGTTTCAATGCTGGGATTAATTTAAGATTTGTATGCAAATCATATGGCACTGTAACTTTAACTACTAACCTAAACTAAAAACTATACATTTTACCGAAAATCTGACAAGATACAAGCATAGAGATTACTTTCTAGATAGTTTTTGAAAAATTTCACTGACTTTAATCGGTTAGTGTTGAAAATACAACCAGACTTCGTTTGTATGGAGCGCGCCAACAGTAATATACCCTTAATATGTAATTATTGCACGAATTAAAACGGTCCTGCTTTCTTTTCTTTGATTACCTATCCCTTTTTAGTAAATGCAGAGGCTGTGGTCGTTGAACTTCGATATCGAATCGAAAATGGCACATGCTTTTTATCCGGTAATGAGTAATAAAACTAATAAAGTACCTACAGCTGAATACAACATTTATAAGCCAATATATTTCTTCCGATGAAACCGTTTACCTATCGATATCTAAATCGGAGCAACAAGCTTCTGCAAAGCTGGTGGCCAAACATAGACCTACTAATTGGTCATGACGCAATTCGAAATCTTAGTTGATCTCATAACTGCGAGGCAAAAAAATGCTTACCATATCTAACAAATTATTCAACAATTTCACATATCCCGTTAGCTCTTTATTCGATGGTGTTAGACGGTACACGAAGTCTGAATAGTAGAGAGGGTTGAAGCCTCGTTCAGCGAATAACGCGAGAGATCGGTTGTAGGCCTTGCACACCTCGGGGTTGACCTTATCCAGTCTTTGGTTTACTGTGATCTCTGGAAACAGAACAGAAAGGGAAGTCGTTTACTAACTGATGCATTATCCATCATCATATTGTAAGAATGCAGCAGATTTTATATGATTATTCGAACTGCGGCTCCAATTTGACGGCTCGATAGCTCTTTCGGTAGTGAACCAGGTTGCTGTACCAAGGGTCGCGGGTACGAATCCCGTAAGGGGAGAATATTTGTATGATGAATATGAATATGTTCACAAGTCATGGATGTCTCTGAATCTATAGCTACCTAACCTTCTTAATATGGTGACACTTTTTAGGTTGATCTGAGGACAGCTGATTTGTTTTTCGAGATTTCGATGTTGGTGCCATAGAGGAAGTTGTTCAGTTTGACATTCTGATCATCCCCTTTAAAAGAATCAGCATATTAAGTTGGACCCTGTATATTATTCTGTATCGTTGTTTAGTCATCAAGTACAGGCTAGATTCTGGTACTTTAAATGGGACTAGATAATCTGTGTGACAATTTCCAAGATATTAATAAAATGAATAAGTTTTGGTCCTATCCTATAATAAGAACTTACGGTATACGGCAGCCAAGGACGTGTAATCCAGATACTTGTGTTGAATATCAAACGGTTCTCGCCCCGCTTCCTCTTTCAATTTCCGCACTAGATTATGCGCCTGCGCACAGAACACTTTCTGGTAGCTGTTCAATAAACTGCCTGTCGTATATGAACCCGCCAACTTCCTGTAATTCTGTTTCCATATTGATACTGAAATCAAAATTATGAAAGACAATTTTATGAATAGACATAGAAATAAGGTAAGTACAGGTTCCTTCTTAATATGCTGACACTTTTTTAAGAGGATGATCAGACCGTCAAACTGAACAACATTCTCTATGGGACCAACATCGATATCGCGAAAAAAAAATCTTCTGTCCCATACATTTGGCTCGAGTAGGTTTGCAGTTTTGTATGGAACAACTGTTTTTTTTTTCGCGATTTCGATACTGGTGCCATGGAGAAAGTTATTCAGTATGATGGTCTGAGCATCCCCTTAAAAAAGTGTTAGCATATTAAGAAGGACCCTGTATAAGAGAAGTTGGCACCGGCTACCTATTAAGTTTCAGAACATACATATCCCTCTGAAGCTAGGACGGACGGACGGACGACTTAGGCTTATTAATTATTATTTTTTTAAATTTATTTTGTAACAAATCTTACACTTTGCTTACAACTAATTCATGCCATTAAACCATTTTGGTTCGTCTTTGGCAAGACCACGCTCATTTCTTAATAATAATCTAAGTATTACAATATCCTTTAAGATGTGATTCTTATTTATTTTTTATTACATTCAGTTTTTCGGTTCCTCCAATATATACCCTGCTATAAAATATTCACCCTTTGGGCACGGAACCCTAAAAAGAGGCTTTTATTTGTGTCGAATTAAAATCGATAGTGTCATTGGAATGTTCCCATAGTAAAGTAAAATGAAATTAAAGTAAATATCGTGATTTCAATGTTGGTTCTATAGTAAAAGTTGTTCAGTTTGATGATCTGAAGCACTCTGCTTCAAACCTTCAACCGTCTTTAGTTCCGGCTTCAAAATGAAAAACTGACTCTATGGGACTAACATCGCAATCGTAAAAAAAATATAAAAAGCCGTGGTGGTCCAGTAGCGAGTAACCTTGCCTGCCGTGCAGGAGGCGACGGTTCGATCCCCGTCCATGCAGACTCGTACCAATGAGTTTTTCAGAATTTATGTACGATTTGTAACATCACTGGATTTTCAGTGAAGGAAAATATCGTGAGGAAACCTGCATGCTTCAATTTAGAGGCACGTATTGTATGTACCCACTGTCCATTACAAGTGGCGACGGGCTCACACCCCGTCACACTGGACAGAGTTTCGGTACTAGTGAAACATGGATGTTCAGTGGTTTCAGAATGTCTCTGACTACCCCCTCGGGGAATATAGTCGTGAACATATGCATGCAAGTTAAGGTATAAGGTTTCAATAAAACACACCAGGTGCAGTGATAAGTCCATTTCCGAGTAAACACTTAGCGAAATCGTAAAAGAAGGGGGTGTCTAGATACGTGTTCATTATTGACTTCACATCATCAGGGTCACTCAGGCCTGAAATTTAAAAAAAACAAAAAATATTGTGGGGAAACAATAATGACCTTCTCCAGGAACCTACGTCTTAGTTGTTTGAGACCTATGTTAGGGCCTTATCACACTAGCGAGTTGCGAGCGAGTTGAAAGCGGGGTGAGTGCGCAGCGAACTCGCTGCAAAGACGTCGCGGGTGCGCAGCGAGCTCGGCGCGAAGACGCCGCGGGTGCGCAGCGAGCTCGCGTTGTGCGATTCGCGTTTTGTACAATCAGTGCCAGAATGGATTCCGACGAGGAAACACTGCTGTTAGTTTCGTTACTCCGAAGACGAAAACGAAAACAAAAGCAGATAAAACGCCGAATATGGGAGGACCCGTTATCAAGTAATCGACTACAATGTGCTTTTCTGTAAACGAATTAAAAATAATCCGAAACAATTTCGTTTCTGAGTTCAGAATGCGAGTGTACAAAATGGCGTCGATAGCGCTGCTCGCCACGAACTCGCTGCGCTCCCGCGGCGTCTTCGTGGTGTGTTCGCCGCGCACATGTTGCCAACTCGCGGCGAACTCGCTGCGCACTCGCCCCGCTTTCAACTCGCTCGCAACTCGCTAGTGTGATAAGGCCCTTAACTGAAAATGAAGTTTTTAAACACGATCTAAAAGGAAACTAATTTCTGAGTAGGTAAGAGGTTTGTCAGATTTTCCATAAAATTATAATAGTTTCATTCAATGCTAGGATTAATTTAAGATTTGAATGGAAACGTTGAGCCACTTATGAAACCGAAAATTTGATAAACCAAGTATTCTATTCTATTGCATTGAATTAAATTGGCTAGTAAGTATTCAAAATAGAATTAAAATTTGTATAGAGCGTGCTCGCGGGAATAATCGTTGGAAAAACGATGCACCAATATCCGGCAAATGGATGCGAACGAACGATTTCCGAAGTATGAGGAAGTCGACTATCAGGATACAGGGGCGCCTAGCCTTCGGCTCGCTTGGCGGCAGATTGACCCAGGTCCACCAGGTTCCAGGGGGGCCACTTTGGAGCTTCGCTCCTACGCGTAGCTCCGTCTTCGGCCTCGCCCTCTTTGTGAGGTCTGGAGTGCGATTTTTGAAACACATTCGTTGAACTCAGCAGTTGAAAATGTCAAAATTACTATGGAGATATGCATCTCTCTAATGCTGATTTGACTTACAAAAAACGTACTCCTGAAGTATGATTTTTGAAAGTCAAATCAGCAGTAGAAAGATGCAAATGTCCATAGTAATATTGACATTTTCAGCTGCTGAGTTCAAAGTATGAGTTTCAAAAATCACACTCCTGATCTGATTTTCAGGATAGCTTGTGTATAATTTCATATTTATACAGGGTGTAAGTGACAGCCTATCAAATACTGAAACGGTGACTTCAGACCATCAAACTGAACAACTTTCACTATGGAGCCACCCTCGGGAAACGCGACGCATACTCGACTCAAATGTATGAAAGAGCTGATTTTATTTCGCGTTTCCTGAGGGTAATTAATATAATTCCATACCTAGTGAAAGTTGTTCAGTTTGATGGTCTGAATTCACCGTTTTCAATCTTCGTTGATTTCGTCACTCATTCACACACGTCCCTACTGTTGATCATCAAAACCCAACAGGTACTTCCCGAAGACGATTTCAACTTTCTAGGTCTTTTAAGCGTAAAACTGGAGGAGTCACGTTACAGGTTCTGACATGAGCACTTGTCTCGCGTGGTGTTCGCGTGTCGCGTTTTTGCCTGCCACGAGGCTCCGCAATCCTCAATCTTTTCTTATTCTTGATCAAAAACAATCTCTGAGATTGAAAAGTTATATTTGAGGCATGCTTTTGCATTAATTTCGGGTTCCAACTTCTATCCAACGACACCTCACTTTATTTATGAAATAACACTAATAATGATTCCTTGTTTGACTACGAAACCCTAAAAATTATACTCGTACTTACATATCAATGGCGACAGCGGTCCTAACCATAACACTAATGGTAAATTTTTCTCTTCTGACCGTTTTGTTATAAGTTTTACGACCGAAAGCAAATCTGAAAGAAAGGTTAGAAGAGTTGAAAAGGGTGTTCAAAAATCAAATTAAAAACATTGGAAGCTGTGATTGTATTAATTACTCACTTCGACTATCTCCCCATAACATATAAAGGTCTTTTATGAAACACCCATTGTTTAATGAAGTCAACCCTGCCAGCAGGATGCGTGTGCGGCCGCGATACACCAACCACCAGGCCAGTGCGCCCGCAAATATCACCGCACAAGACGTCGATATCAACACGAACATTGGATGTTGAGTTATAGGAAAACGGTCCCCGATAACTATGATAGCTAGAATGAATGAGCCACTTCTAATGTTTTCTATATATGAACCGTAACGTGATTAATAAAAATTTACAACACGTAGGCACACGTAGGTACCGAATAGACGTGACGTAATTGAAAAATGAAATAAGGTTTGAATGATTAAAAAACCTTAAGGGGATATAATTCGGAGCGCGCTTCATACAAACGTACTATGGTGATATTTTCAATACTAACCAATTAAACTCAATGAAATTTTGCTGAAACAACCTTGAAAGAAATATCTATGCTTGTATGGAGTCCGATTTTCGTTAAAATATACAGTTTAAATGCTAGGATTAATTTAAGATTTGTATGGAAATCTTTGAGGCACTGTAACTTTAAAACTATACATTTAAACTAAAATCTGACTCTATACAAGCATAGAAATTTGTTTTTAGATTGATTCTGAAAAATTTCATTGAGTTTGATTGGTTAGTATTGAAAATATCACCATAGTTCGTTTGTATGAAGCGCGCTCCGAATTATATCCTCTTAACTTACTCGAACTTAATTATGAAGGACAAAGGAGGCCGGGATCTTTGGATCCGTAACAAGTTGAAATGTGTAATATAATGAAGGGATATATTTTTACAAAAAATATTACCACCATTCAAAACATTCTATTTTCCTGGATATAACATCCGGTATAACAACTGGTTAGTAATTGAAAAAAGCTTTAAAACGATTTAAACATTTATCGATGAATACGAATGATTTAATCGTTTCATAAATTTCATTTTTGGTGTAAACCAATCGAATAAGGAAAGAATCTAATTACATAGAACGTAGTAAGAACTCTTATTTAGACACCCCTTATATGATTTGACAAACATGATGACTGATTGTTTAATTGCTGTCTAAGCCACGGTTTATACAGAAGAGACGTGTGGCGGTGGCGGATAATCTAAGTAAACCAATATAAACCTTGTAATACGTAGCATAGCGTCGTTTTTGTCGTAAAGGAGAATCACGCCCGCGCTTCCAGGTGACGTGGCCTGGAGACGCGGGCGTAATTCTACAAACGACGCTATGCTACGTACTATAAGGTTTATAATTGTGTTACTTTGACTATCCGCCACCTCCACACGTCTCTTCTGTACAAACCGCGCCTCTATGCTGTAAGTATGTTTTTTGTTATTTTATTTAATGAGATCAGTTTTTATATGATGCAGACACTAAGGAACTTGCTTTTCCAAATACAACAACTTTCGTTGATTCTATTCTTGCAGCATATAAAAAATCCCTCTTACACCAGCTATTTGGAAGTAAGTTGACTCATAACCTTGCATTTCTCAGCTCCAAGATAGCTAAACATCCTCGATTTTCGTAGTCAACAAGGAACCCTTATAGTTTCACCATGTCCGTCCGTCTGTCCGTCTGTCCGTCTGTCCGCGGCTTAGCTCAGAGACGCTTAGTACTAGAAAGCTGTAATTTGACATGGGTATACATATTAATCACGCCGACAAAGTAATAAAATAAAATCTTGAAAAATATTTTTTTAGGGTACCTTCCCCTACACGAAAAGAGGGGGTGCAATTTTTTTTCTCGTCTATCCCATGGTGTGGTAATAGTCGACCAACTTGTAAAATGTACTGTTCAGATTTTATTAGCCGTTAAACCGTAGCGTAGTATAAAACAAAAAGATCACTTCTGAACGTGACGGGCAACTACGGAACCCTACCCTGCGCGTGGCCCGTCATGCACTTGGCCGGTTTTTATTATTTTGTAAGTTTGATCCTCCAAACACGTTGGCCGATTTTGTTATTCTTGCGTCAATCGATTTGTCTTAATCTTGCGAGTGTCACTAAAGACATTACAGTAGTGATGCAACGAATACCAGTTTTACGAATAAGAATACGAATCCGAATATTGATTTTATTATTCGGCGAATACGAATACAAATACGAATAACGAAAAATCATTTGAAAATGTTGAAAAGACACGTTAATCATTCGAAATATTATTTAAACAATCAAAATCGACAGCGTGGCGGACATGCTCTATAATTCCTAAAGTTCTGACCAATGTTTCGTCCCATTTTAAAATCCGGTTAAAAGACACTTTTATGGGTGGTAAAAGAAAACCCTTTTTTGACCCTCGAAACCCTTGAAAAATTTTATTTCTGAAGACCAGTGGATAATTTGAAAGATGACTGTTTCTGGAAATATGTATTCAGCGGTAGCGTAGGAAAATGTATGTCTTTCTGACAAAAAATAAGTGGGTTTTGCGAAAACATTTAATTACGAATGTCTTCCTAATATTCTCCGAATACGAATATTCGGTGATTGGCTGCTATTCGGCGAATACGAATATTCGTATTCGTATTCGTTGCATCACTACATTACAGTAATCAAAATTCAATATGGCGACAACCAGACGCCATTGTGAAAAAAAAAAGTTGACAAACAATGTTAAGATATGATACCCCATATCATTGAATAGGTAGGTATTTGAAAATCATCTTTCGGTTTCTCTTAGCTTTTTTCATTTTGAATGACCATTTAGGATCTCCGTGTTTACAAACATATTATTTAATATTTTGAAAAAAAAGTCCTACGTTGAAACCATGATAATTCGATTCTGTTCTCGATTCTAAACAAACTACTTTCTAGTTTTGCGTTAATTCATTAGCATAGCATAAGCATATGCTCACAACTATATTCCTCGAGGGGGTAGTCAGAGATATTCTGAAACCTCAGAACATCCACGTTTCACCAGTAGTACCGAAACTCTGTCCAGTGTGACGGGGGGTGAGCCCGTCGCCACTTGTAATGAACAGTGGGTACAATACATGCCTCGAAATTGAAGCATGCAGGTTTCTCACGATGTTTTCCTTCACCGAAAAGCCAGTGGTGTTAGAAATCGCACATAAATTCCGAAAAACTCACTAATTCATTAACACGATGTATAACGATTTAAAGTTGAAACTTTATATTATTTCTATTTTATATATATACTAGCAGCCCGTCCCGGCTTCGCACGGGGTAGACAAATACATTTTAAGACTCATTTTTCTACACCTTCGGTTACATTGTTCAAATTTTACCAAGGATCCCTAATTTTTTTCAAAATGAAATGTAGCCTATGTCAAATTGGAAGAATGTCGCATTCTATTGGTGAAAGAATTTTTTAAATCGGCCCAGTACTTTTTGAGCCTATTCATTACAAACATACAAACATACAAAAATAGGTACAAATCTTTCCTCTTTATAATATTAGTATATATATATATATATATACAACGTGTTAATGAATTAACGCAAAACTAGAAAGTAGTTTGTTTAGAATCGAGAGCAGAATCGAATTATCATGTTTTCAACATAGGTAATTTTTTTCAAAATAATTAATAATTTTTCTGAGAAATTTAAAAATTTCTTAACTTGATCTCAACCCACCTCACGGGCACACTCACCCTACTTACTACCAAAACAAGATTCTTAAAATGTATCCATGAACACGCTAGCGCTTTCATTCATTGCTGAAATGATAACAAATAATTTTTGCCTCAAAACTTAAAATGCGAATAACTTTAAATTTTAACCATCAAAATAATGAAATTATTTTTACAATCTACTTATTTTGTTATAAATCAGTTGGGGTGTATGAGGTTTTGCGCTTATTCATTAACACGTTGTATATATATATATATATATCGTTATATTATATCGTTTAAAATAAAAAAGTTAATTTGAAAAAATGAAAAAACCCGCAGAATAGTTGATAAATACTCTTTCCATACATAATGATTCATTGTTTCCTTAATTTTTTTTAAATTAAGTTAAACCGAAACCGGCTTTTAGGGTTTTTTTGTCCGTGTTAGGGCTGCCAGTAGATTTTTTATAATTATTCCGCCGTATCCTACAAATTATACAAAATTGACTCACTGGATACATACAGGGGTAACAAACTAAAAACAAACAAAAAAAATTTTTTTTCTGATTATTCATAACGTAACGAACGAATGAACTCCGGTCGAATTTTTTATTCATAGCCAACAGGTATTTTTAGCAACTTTACAGCATCCTAGTGGTTCAACCGCTATCGGTTAAAGATTAGAATTATTAGATAAAATTATGCTAAGAACGCAACTTGAAGGAAACAGCTTTCTCGTTTGATGGAATCGTTACGTGTAGAGTAGTGGCTCTTCTGCGATATTCCGAGTCAAGCAGAGCTTGTCATCAGTTCGTAAAATTATTTGTTTTTGTTTTGTATCCAAACTGTATAATTGCATCCAAACAGGCATGCAATTATACAGTTTTTGTATCCAATTATACAATCTGGCAGCCCTGGTCCGTGCTACTTGATGCTACAAATGCAAATTGACCTGAACGTCGCCACAAGCGGGGCTGGCATGACATCACCACCTTGTTATTCGACATTCAACAATATTCACTCGTCCAGTTCACAAAGTCAAACGTGTTGTGTTTATTTATCAGCCCAATATATCTAGAGTTCAATTTATGTTTTAACAACAATAAAAGCGGTATAAACATTAATAAAAAGTTTGTTTAGGTAACTATAATATTGTGTAACATGACAGTAATAAGAATGGTTTCATCTCCGGATTGCGCAGGAGAAAAACCACACATTATCCCGGAAAGTGCTGGGAAAAAAAAGTACATCAACTTCTTTACTGATGGGGTTTTTATTTTAGGTATTTTCAATGGTGTAAGTAAATATTTTCATTATTACCTACTGTATTTGGCAAAATGAGATTTACAGTTGCGTGCGGTGCGTTAATTGCAGGTTAATTTTCAATAAACAAATATTATTGATTATAAACATGTCACATCCATTTTGTGCTAGGTATTCCAATTCAAATTAAAGATTCAACAATCAACTAAATTAGTTAATTTGGAAATAGCAATTCCCTGATTTGGAAGATTGCGAGTTAAAGTCCCGCCCGATAATCTTTAATTTGAAATTCTGAAAAGTAAAAGATACCATCTGATCTGAAAGCCTATTTTTTTTTTAGTTCTAGTTCAGCTATTAAGGGTAGGTATATTACTGTTGGCGCCCTCCATACAAACGAAGTCTGGTGATATTTTCAATACTAACTGATTCAACTCAATGAAATTTTGCTGAAACAATCTAGAAACAAATCTCTATGCTTGTATCATGTCCGATTGTCCTTAAAATGTACAGTTTTAAAGTTACAGTGCCTCAAAGATTTCTATACTAATCTTAAATTAGTCCTAGCATTGAAACTGTATATTTTAACGAAAATCGGACACGATACAAGCATAGAGATTTGTTCCTAGATTGTTTCTGCAAAATATCATTGTGTTTAATTGGTTAGTATTGAAAATATCACCAGACTTCTTTTGTATGCAGCGCGCATTTACGTATCCGGAATAAACTTCTCTTAATGATAAGTTTTACTGTTAAGAATTTATTGAAAATTAATACTGCTCAGAAATATTTGAACTCCTTTTCTGCTACGAAATATCTGATGACTGAACCTACCTATCTACCTCCATAGAACGGAGCATATAGGTAAAAAGACAATCGTATTTCCGCGACTTCGTCCGCACTAAGTGCATACCAGATTTTAAGTCAGATCATAAGCTATCATACAAAAAAGTTTCCGTAGTTTTTGGATGATGCTCTAACAAACAAACAGACAGATAAAAAATCCATAAATTTTTGATTTGGAATCAGGGACACCTAAAAACCATATCGTGCCTTTTTTTTAAAATATCTATCTTTAATGTCCCTACAGACACACTTCTGTTACAGTTTTATAATAGTTAAGATACCCGGGACGTGGGAGCTTTCTCCTAAACATTTTGTTCCGCGCAGTCAAGGTTTTTGTCAAAAATTTTGCCGGCAATTAGGTTATACTAAACATTGCAGGCCATTTTTTTCGGGCATACTCTTACTACACGTTCCCACCGCTGTAACTTTTGTGAATTAGGATCAAAAACGGCGACCATTCACAACACTAGACAATGAAGTCCAACGAGCCCGGAGGATGACTCTAATCTGTTTTGGAACCCGCAATGAATTAATCAAAGAGGATAGGAGGAGTAGGAAAAAGAAGTATCCGACTTCCCTCCATTGCAAACGGGAGACAGCAATAAGAAATAAGCAAGGCTATTCGAGAGCCAATTCCAGAGATCATTTAAATGGCAGAGTTGAAGACCCTACCGCAAAAACTGGAACTATGACTTATTTTGCTTCCAGTAATAAGTATGGCAAAAACATCTGCAGGCCTTACTAAACATTATTTAATATTAGCAGCGGACCTAACAGGAAAATTCATTGCTAAAAATATACTGTACCTAAGTAGGTACTACAGATTCCATAACATACAAACTCAAGCCCAAACAGCATCCCCGCTTCAACGCATTTTAGTGCCATATTATTATTATTGAGTGAATGGGGCCTTAACAGACTTGCGCCTGTGCCACTTCGACCATCGCTGATCTTTTGTGAACGCCCTTTCTACAGTTCCCTATTAATCCGTACAGCAGTTAGAAATCGCAGTAGGTTTTTAACCGGGAGGTTTTGTATCTCATCTGGAGTCAGTACCTGTGTGCCAAGATGAATACTTCCTTTGTGCATAAGTGGACCACAATCGCAGAGAATGTGCAGGGGAGTTTCCATTTCCTCCAAGTCGCTTAGTTTCAAGGTGTGCATGTGTTTATTAAGTTTGCAGTGACCTGTCAGTAATCTCACTATTGCACATAGATTGTCTTTTTTTAAGAGCTAGTAGGCTGTTTGTATGCCTGCGATTATACCCTTTGATAAGTGCTTTGGAGTGATTTAGGCCTGGAGCATTTCTCCACGCTATACTTGTTCAAAGCTCGAAGCTGGACTTGTTCAAAGTTTCCCGGGTTAGACTTTTAGGGATGCCGAAAAAGGGTTCGGGGCCTATGAAGTGGTTTTCTGTCCCCCTTCTGGCCAATTCGTCCGCACTTTCATTCCCTTCTATGTCTGAGTGTCCTGGTACCCATTGTAGCATCAGCTGATTATGGTTGACCACAGTATTAAGCTGAGCTACGCAGTCCTGTACCAGCTTAGACTTTATTATTGGTGGGTCAAGGCTAGTAGAGCTGCTCGGCTATCAGAGTTTATTATGAAGCGTTTGTTGATGTAGCTTTTGCGCAGATTTAATTCAGCACAGGCTGTGATGGCGTATTATTAGTGCCATAGAAAAAGTTGTTCAGTTCCATGGTCTGATCATCCACTTAATTTTTTAAAGCGGTACTGCATATTAAGTTAGATCCTGGAACCCCTAGGTACGAATAAAATAAATAACTCTAAATTACAGTTGGCGACAGCAGCGGCCTCTATCGCCATGCTCGGGGCACTGATCTACGATGTAGTAGTCGAGGTTAACAATAACATGGACCCTTTGCCGACGGACAGACGCTGTGTTATCATGTTGTCGGCATTTCACATAGTTGCCTTCTTCTTCACTGTTGATCTACTTCGCAGTGTTGGAAAGGTGAGTGCGTACTGTAACTCGGGATATAAAAACCGGCCAAGTGCGAGTCGGTCTCAAACACGGAGGGTTCGGAGGGTTACCATACAAATTTTTTTTCTCCAGGATCCTTAGTGCGAGCCCGACACACACTTGGCCAGTTTATTAATTTTATATTTTACTTTAGATTATGCACTATAATCACACCTTTTTAAGGTTTTTACGATGTCGACAACGACAAGATGTCGTTGGTTGAATGTCATCTAAGTCATTGCGTCCTCGTCGACCTATGCGGTCATAGCTAAGTCAACCAAAGTTTAAACCGGGCGTTAAAAAAACAGAAGCCAAGCGCGATTTTCCACAAATATTTGTCTAAAACAGTCGTGTTTTACGAATTTTTTACTTTTTCTCGCATGTATGTTGAAAAACGTCGTATGAAACGCGTGAGCATTGGTCATTACAGACTCGGCTCTTATATGGCAGCACTCGTCTGCGACTTGTGCTGTAATCCCGCCTCGTCTGTAATGACCAACTTTGCTCACTTGTATCATAATGTACTATTACGTAATCTTATTAACAACTCACTTTTTCAGGTACAACGGAGACGTCTAATTTGGAGCACCAGTGTCACAATGCTAGTCACCCTGGCGGGCATGACGACAACCTTTGTATACTTAGCATTTGTAGGTCTCAAAGTAGATTTCGTCTGGAAAAGTATTGGTTGTAAGTACTCACAACAAGGTATTGACAAGCGTACGTAGCATAAGCATAATATTACGAATATACAGGGTGTAAGTGACAGCCTAGCAAATACTGAAACGGTGAACTCAGACCATCAAACCGAACATCTTTCACTATGGAGCCTGTCTCAGGAAACGCGAAAAAAAATTAGCAGTCCCATACAAAACTGCTATACCTAACCGGCTCCGTAGTGAAAGTTGTTCAGTTTCATGGTCTGAGTTCACAGTTTCAGTATTTGCTAGGCTGTCACTTACACCCTGTATAAGGTTTAACAAAATTCGCAGTAACTATTTTATGGAGATGATCTGATCATCAAACTGAATAACTTTTTCTACAGGACCAATGTCAAAATCCCGGAAAAATATCAGCTGTTTCGTATAAAACGGTCAATCCTACTTGACCCAAATGCGACGGCAACTTTTTTTCACGATTTCACTGTTGGTCCCGAAAAGAAAGTTGTTCCAAAGCTATTCTTTATTCGTAGTTTCAAAGTATACAGGTTCCTTCTTAATATGCTGACACTTTTTTAAGGGGATGATCAGACCATCAAATTGAACATCTTTCTCTATGGCACCAACATAGTAATCACGAAAAAAAATCTGATGTCCCATACATTTGGCTCGTGTACGTTTGCAGTTTTGTATGGTAGAGCTGATTTGAGAAAGTTGTTCAGTTTGACGGTCTGATCATCCCCTTAAAAAAAGTCTGCATATTAAGAAGGACTGTGTAGAATTTGGTTGTTCAGTTTATATACCAAGATCCGACCGCAAAATTATGCTCCTATTTGTTTGGTGAACGAAATGTGATTTAGTCGAGTAGTTTTGTATGAAACAGCAGATTTTTTAAAATTTTATTTCGTTTTTGGCTCCACATAGTTAAAGTTGGGTCAGTTTGATGGTCGAAACTAAACCATAGCATACTTACAAATAAAGATATTTTGTTTAATTTCATTTCAAACAATAATTTCATAAATAACTGCTCTACCGAGATTATTGATTCGTTTTTGTACAGCGCTCCTACGTTGGAACTTCAGGGCGTTTAGACGCCTGATTTATTTGGTCGAACATTTTCATCTCGCTTATACAATGCAACGTGTTAATAAATAACCGCAATACCTCATACACCCCAACTGATTTATAACGAAATAATTACATTAAAACAATAATTTCATTATTTTAACAATTAAAATTGAAAGTTATTCGCATTTTAAATTATCATGCAAAAATGATTTGTTATTATTTCAATAGTAAATGAATGCGCTAGCGTGCTCATAGATACATTTTTTGTTTTGGTAGTAAGTAGGGTGAGTGTGCCTGTGCGGTGGGTTGGCATCAAGTTCAGAAATTTTTAAATTATACGAATAAATTATTTAATATTATGAAAAATGTAACCTATGTTAAAACTATGATAATTCGATTCTGCTCTCGATTCTAAACAAACTACTTTCTAGTTTAGCGTTAATTCATTAACACGTTGTATAAGAAAAGACAGAATTTTAAAGCGCTATTATATCAAGCTCCTGCATAGGTAGCATGGCACCGTGATATAGCGTAATCACACCTTCGCTCTCTTTCTATTTGCGCACGAACGAACGAGATAAAAGTCGTGATACAGCCGTATCACGTCGTGCTACGGCTTTTGAACGTATTGATACAGCGCTATAAAATTGGCCTGCATTTACTTATAACAAGATGAAAATGTTCGATCGGATAAATTATGGCGTTCAAACGCCCTGAAGATTCACCAGTTTAATTTCTTCAAATATTAATTCTTACAACTTTTTATTTCAGTTATCTACTCGCTGTTATTTATCATGATGCTGTTGGGGCTTGTATGCACAGAACTGAGATCGGACCAAGAACTTAACACTGATGGGCCCTCTGGATTCGGAGACATAAATAAGTTACTGGTTCAACATTTAGAACAGGGTAAAAAAAGTGGGCTTGAAATAATATAGAGGTCGTCACCAAAGGCCAAATCGTGTGGATGCTTGAACAAGCACTTCCAGAAGTGTTTTTTTGAGTCGTGAGATTCAAAATCATGATCGAATCTCCGTAGTAATTTTGGAATCTGCTGATTTGAACGTGTGACTTTAAAAAATCGCACTCCTTGCAGTATCTTGTAGACTTATGTGTGTAGGGTCTTTCTAAGCACTTCCAGAAGTGCAATTTTTGAGTCATGAGATTAAAAATCATGATCGAATCTCCATAGTAATTTTGGAATTTGCTGATTTGAATGTGTGACTTTCAAAAATCACACTCCTTGCAGTGTCTTGTAGACTTATGTGTGTAGGGTGTTTCTTAATATGCCGACGGTTTTTTAGGGTATCATCGAGGAAGATAGAAATAGGTATTGTCTATACTTCTTATCGTGTGGGCAAGCCCTGGTGTCAGAGTTTTTTCAGACCGCCTTACGGCCTCTATTGTCTATACTGGAGTACAGACTGCCTTACAAGCGGTGAAACATGAAAATACTCCTTGGCGGTCGTAATGTTCAACCTTCTTTCGTACGTTTTCATCGTCGTTGTTGGTTTGTCCCTTTAATTTTGGTCGTTGGATTACCAACGACCAAAATTAAAAAAACAGTTTTTATTTAATTTTTGTTTTGACAGAAAGGGACAAACCTAAAGTTTAAAACATCGGCACGAAAGAAGGTTGAACATTACCGACAGCCATGGCCAATTTTTGTGTTTCCATGCTTGCATGATTGGTATCCTTTATCATTCTAAATCCATGGTATCATTAGACCATCAAACTAAACAACTTTCACTACCAACATCAAAATCGCGAAAAAATAAATCTGCTGCTTTTTGGGACCACTAGGTTTGCTGTTTTGTATGAAACGACTGATTTGATGTTCGCGATTTCAATGTCGGCCCTTTAGTGAAAGTTGTTCGATCTGTCGACTCTTTAACTCGACTGTTTGATCATACCCAGAAAATGCCGTCAGCATATTAAGAAAGACTGATGTAGGGGCGATCGTCAAGACCGTTGATGCCAGGAAGCTGGCATAGGTATTGGTTATACCGTTGATGCCCATACCATGTGAGGAAAGTTTGATTAGAGTATCTGCAATCACATGGAACGCCATCATATTACAGGAGGGCAAGGATGCGAGAGTGAATCTGTCTTTATCGCACACACTCATGCATTTAAAAATACTTGGCATACCTGACTGCTTTTCTAAACAAGCAGTCGTAGTCGAAATCGGCTATAAGAAATCATCATCATCCATCTTTCTATAAGTAAAGTTGAAAGTCTGAATAAATTTTATAAATGGTTTCCTACGTGATTTTTTTTTAAATTTAAATATAGGTTACCATCCAAAGCTTTTAAAAAATAAGTAGGTGTGCATTTATTGTGTCTTATCATACATGGTTATAAATTTTAAGCCGTAAGCTAACATTAATAAAAACCGGCCAAGTGCGTGTCGGGCCACGCGCAGGGGAGGGTTCCGTAGTTGGCCGTCACAATACACGGACTTAGAACGGGTCTTTTTGTTTTATACCCCGGTTTAACGGCCAAAGTCTGAAAAGTACATTTTACAAGTTGGTCGACTATTACTAGTTAACTTGTAAAGCCTACTCAGCAGTGATAATTTTCCTTTTAAATTCGTTATAATATACACACGGCTGTGAATTTTTTCACGAATCTAGAAACAATCGTTTAGCTGGCAGGGGGGGGGGGCGCGGACAGACAAATTAAAGAGGGATTTTCTGACAACTAGTTTAAAAGTTCAAGACTCTGCGAAGATGGTAATTTAGGCTAAAAAGGAAAAAAAAACATAGGTATTATGGTTACCGAGTGTGAGGCATCCTTTGACGAAGTACCTATACAACGTGTTAGTGAATTAGCGCAAAACTAAAAAGTAGTTTGTTTATCGAGAGCAGAATCGAATTATCATGTTTTCAACATAGGTATATTTCAAAATATTAAATATGCTGTTTGTAAAATTTTAAATTTACTGAACTCTATCTCAACTCCCGTGCGGTGAGTTGAGATAGAGTTCAGTAAATTTTAAATTCTCACCCTACTTACTACCAATACAAGATTTTTAAAATGTATTCACTAGTACGCTAGCGCTTTCATTCAAATTTTAACTATCAAAATAATGAAATTATAGTTTCAATCTAATTAGTTCGTTATAAATCAGTTGGGGTGTATGAGGTTTTGCGCTTATTCATTAACACGTTGTATATGTTCATGTTTTCCCTTCTGATTAAAAAAATCGGAGTCTAATTCTGAAGTCAGCTGGAATGTCCAGAGCTAAGGGGACGTGGTAGTTCAGGGAACGGTTCGTACACCAGCTTCTCGGTCGTGAAGTACCCCAGGCCTTGGACGTATGCTCCTTCTACCCGAGTTTTAAAAGAAGGTAACATCAGTGTCGAAGGATTCAAATTTTCTCAGGAGAAGTATGAAATTTTAATGGACACTATCCAGTTGAACCTGAGAGCGCGTTGCTTATTCCAAAATATGCTGCAACGTCACAAGCTTAATGAGATGACTTAAAATCACACTGACGACAAGTTTCTGACCACTTAATTACTTCCACAGATCCGCACTAAATTATCGAGAAATAATGGGATAAAGGATGATTTATCCTTTAACAGTGGTATCATAATTTATCTATAAAATAAAATATCAAATTCCGTGTATGTCCCAATAGGGGAGTTGACTACATAAAATATATTTTAGTATTAACTGCTCAGTAACTAAACCGTTTGAAAATAACGCTAAACTCACATTTTCAGTAATGCTGTTGCTTGAATACTATTTTAATAACTGGATAGGTAAACTATAAAAAGTATCAAAACGACGAAAACAATGACGTCACTATTCAATTTTTAGTACAATATTTGATACAAAGCACGCGTTTTGACGTTTGATAAAGAGTTGTTAATTTGACTAGTTGGAAACTCGCGGATTATACCAAAGGCTTAAAACTTACTTGGCCAACATATATTTGGGGGGTTGGTACTCAATCCAACATCTTCTAAAATATCTGACCTCAATATTTCATATCTTCCTGTAAGAACATCCAACTCTACTTCTAAAATAGCGACAGTAAACGCAGAGTAATTTTTTAATTTTATTCCATTTCTTTAGATTCTAATAATTATTGATTGTAAAATAGTCTCGTGTGAACCCCAAACTCGAATAGTTTGAAGTTATTGTTCCGCAATTTTAGGCTGTCTCGTTGAGTGATAAGGTATAAAATTGCATGCAAATGCACATGATCAATTGATCTTGTAACGTAGCAGAGGGGAAATGCTGCCGCAAGGCTGGTCCCTTAGTTATATTGTCTAAGGGAATCAGGGTCACCTAAAAACCATATCCTAACTTTTTTAAATATCCTCAATGTACAGACATACTTCTGTTACTGTTGTTAAGGAATCGGATACATACACAAAAAAACATAACCCTCCTTGTGGCGCAGTAGGGTAATTAGTAGATTTTACTCAATAAATAATAATTTATTACGAATTTCCGACCATTATTCTAGACAATGTAATTGTATGACTAATTTACTTCCTTTATGCTAATGGCCTAACTCAATGCTTAAGTTGTAATTAAACTGGATATTGTTAACTGGATTAAACTAGATTTTAAAGGGGACACTCCTTGCAGCGCGTTCCATACAAACGACGTTTCGCCCTGTTTTATTTAACCATTTAAAGTAAATGATATTTTTTAAACGCGATCTAGGAACTATTGTCTATATATGTCTGTATTTTGTCAGATTTCCGTTAAAATACATAGTTTCAGTTACAGTGGGTCAAAGATTTTTATACAAATTTTTAAATTAAGTACATCTAAAATTACAGACCTACCCAAAAAAACATTATTGTTTCTAGATCATTTTAGAAAAAATTACTTAAATTGGTTAAAATTGAGAAAAAGGACGAAACTTCGCTTGAATGCAGCGCGCTCGAGCGCCCTCGCTCGCAGGTATATCCTCTTAATGACAGAGTTCGTGAATCAGTCAGTGTTACGCAGGCCATACGGAATTCCGATCCAAGATTTCGAATCAGAATAGGATTTCTTATGAATTTTCCCCCTCCAGAATTCCGAACGGATTTTCAAATCCATACGAACTCGTAATTCCGTTCGGAATGATTCCGCATGTATGTGGCAGGTAAAAGTAGCGACGTCATCGTCAGTGACACAGAAACCAAATTTAGGATTTTTTTCGCGTTTCCTGTGCTAGTCTCCCTACTGAAAGTTGTTCAGTTTGATTGTCTGAGTTCACTGTTTCAGTTTGCGGGGCGCTGTTCCTTACACCCTGTATAAGAGATTAAACTTTCTGTGTCAAATATTTATAGAACAATATATATAAAAGTATCATTAACCTTTAAACCACGTGCTCTACCCATCAAACTGTACTACTTTTACTATGGGAGCAAACCTGTCAGCGCAAAAAATCTGCTGTTCATACTAAACTGCAGCCTCTTACTCGAATCAACTGTATAAGACAGCAGATTTTTTTAAAGATTTTCACTGCTATAATACGATCTAACAAAATTTGCTGAAACTATTTTAAGGGGATAATCAGACCATCAAACTGAACAACTTTCTCTATGGGACCAAAATCGAAATTGCGAAAAACGAAAAATGCTGTCCTATACAAAACTGCAAGTATACGAAAGAGTATCTAACACACAGAGTATCTGAACTACATAGTATGGTATGGAACGTACAACACAGGTTTTTAGTACTTACACATTCCCAGAGAATGTGTACGTTTACCCTGTGTTGTACGTTTTTAAGTATATTTTAAAATAAAATAAATTTTCCTTGGATGCTTTATTGTTTATTCCAAACTTTAAAAAAATCATTTCAAATCTGAAAATCATTTCAATGCCTAATAATAGGTACCTAATAAAAGATTTTAGATCTTAAAAAATACCAAATATTAATTCTAGTTTTATTATTGTGTCAGGATCATTTCCTCATACTTGACATCAAGCGCCTTCAGTATGGATTCCGTGTCGTAGGGTACATCTGGAAAATAAAACTCTTGTAAATAAGATGATGTTCTAGATCTTGAGCCACCAAAGCTGTGGGAGAAAGCTGAGTTGTGTCCCAGTAGCGTAGCACACCACTTCCTTGCACAGCTTTAGTCAAAATATTCAGTTTCTGAGAAACCTTCACAACACATCCTCGTACAGCTTCCTCGCATAGCTAGTTCGTTTGATAGCTCCGCTACGCAACCTCGCATAGCCTAGGTGGAAAGCCTCTAAAACAGCTCTAAATCAGGCGCTTGAAGCGCTCTATTATAAGCGCCTGCTCATTAGTTACAGGCCGATATCCCTAAACATTGATGCCTTTAGTAGGTACTTCGGCAGACTCCGCCGCCGCACCAGTCCGTCTACTCGTGCTCTGTAGATAGTGTGACCAGATAGCATCTCACACTAACACCCGACCCGTCTTCCAAAGACGGGATCTATGAGAGACATATACCGTCTGGTCTCTTGCCATCATCCCATTTGACACCATTCCTCTGTAGGTATGATGTCATTAAAAGATAGCATGGTGCAGAATTATGCCGACACTCCTTTGGTACGACAGTCATTGACCCAAGCGGTCGACGTAAGCACCACAAGGACACTGGTGGCATCGACTCGAAGCCCTATTGCCACCGTGCCACAGGGCGTTGGAGTTCAAGTAAGTCCTGGTATTGACTGAGGGGTGATACCCGAAATCTAGAGAACCCCTCTGCTGGGTATAGGTCTCTTCATTTCAAACCATTTACAACGGAAAATCTGAGATTTCTGAATTGTTGCGACGGGAAAATTCTGGGAACTTATAAGATACTGTATAAGTGTATGAATTGAAGTACATAGCAACATAAAACATACCAATATAAATGAAGTTGTTCCAATCATGACCAGAGTCTTTCCTCGATTCCATGATACATTGTCGCAATGCGTGGCTGATACCATGAGCAGTACATATTCCCATCTCGCCTACCGCTGCAATTCAAAATAAGTAATCAAAGCTTCTGACCACCCGAAAAGGATTTATGGTTGTAAGTTTAACAAAAATCATTGAACTTACTTTTAGAACCAAGCACGCCCTTCGTATTTATGGAATTGTATCGGAGTCTAATTCTGAAGTCAGCTGGAATGTCTAGAGCTAAGGGAACATGGTAGTTCAGGGAACGGTTCGTAAGAAGTCTGCCGGTATTCTTGTTGAATACCAGCTTCTCGGTCGTGTAGTACCCCAGGCCTTGGACGTATGCTCCTTCTACCTGCGTTTTTAAAGAGGATCTAGGATCAAGAAAAGCATGAAATTTTCATTGAAATTTTGTATCCTATTTGAACCTGATACCGCGGTCCGAATTTCACAATCTACGGAATTCGTTAAACCATGTCAGCTTGAGGTGGCTTGAAATAACCCTTATAGTAAGTTGTTTATTACGTCCGACCGAAGCTTCGGCATCGGGCACCATCGGCCAAAAAATCGCCTTTGGGTCACACATTCGGCTTCGGCCAAAATCAGCCGAAGTTTTATATGTAGCAAAGCTTTGTATGTAGCCATGTTTGCTACGATATTACACTGATAAAATACAATTAAAAAAATATATGTTTTGTGTTTTATAATAAAATCGCCGTTTTGTGTGACCAACGCCGATTGAATCCATAATTAATCATGACATAAATTAATGTATGAATTTAACCAATTCATACCATTTTAAAGTAATCTAGACTCCTTTACCGTACCTTACCTATATATTCGCGACAAAATAACAGTATAGATTTTGCTACTATGTACTTTTCAGTCAGTGGTATTATAGTTGCTTCACCTACGGCCGAATGTTAAGGCAAAAGCCGAACCATCGGCCTTGGCTTCCGCTAAAAACTGACTTTCGGTCGTACACACGGCGATACTTCAAGCTACGCAAAACAAAAATAAGCTGGCCGCTGGCAGGTAGATTAATGTATAACATCGCGCGACCAGCTTCTGTTTGTTTTGCGTAGCTTGAAGCGTCGTCGTCTGTACACTACTTACCACTTAAGTGCACTGCGTTATTAAGAAATAAAGACGTTTATGGATTCCTGATCCTTTAACAGTGGTATCATATTTATCTATTTAAAAATTAAAATTAAAGTTTGAAAAATCAGTGGCTGTCCCAAAATTATAGCAAAGGCAATTATAAACATACCTGGCCTACATCTATTTGAGGGTTGGTACTCAATCCAACATCTTCTAAAATATCTGACCTCAATATTTCGTATCTTCCTGTAAGAACATCCAACTCTACTTCTAAAATAGCAACAGCATACGAATAGTAATTTTCCAAATCTCTATCAGTCATCATATGAGTTGCTGTCAAATCTACTAGATCTTGTCCGGCTTGAAAAATCAACTCCTTCCACGTCGGGTTTGTCAATTTCTGCTTCACAGGTTCCAATCTCTTTTTCAAAATGTCACAAGCTTTGATTATTGAATAGCAAACACTTTCGCTCACAATACTTGATCCAGAGAATACATTATTAGCTGCTACAAAAGAGAAGTGTGGTATAATAGAGACATATTTTAATGGAATGCCTAGTTCGTAGGCGCAGACTTGTGCAGCTTTGGTATTGGCTCCTTGTCCCATTTCAATACCGCCTGTAGTAACGGTCACCGTTCCATCCCCTCTATAAATTGATACCATAGCGCTGTAATTTCCTAAATAAATAATTGGAAATCTCATCACACTAATTTTGATGGCCTTTTTCTTCCACCTGTTAACTTGATTGAATTGCTCGATTTATTTAGCTCGTTTGTAGTAATCGGCATCTTTCTTCAATTCTTTAATGAGGCCCGGTATCTCATTGTCTGTTGTTCTCATATTTGCTAAACGAACCTCAGTTGCATCTTTATTAACAGCATATGAAATGTGTTCCATGATATGTTCGATGCAAGCCATCCCTTCAGAAGTGCCTAAAGCATATTGTTTATGTTATATAAGACATTATTCATTCTGTGTCAAAAATGTATGTAACCATAAATTTAACTTCATTTACCTGGTGCTCGCATAAATGTGTTGGATGGAAGATCAGTAAGAACGCTACCAGTTCTAACGTTGAAGTAGTCAGTGTTGTAGCAATTTTGGAATCCGCCAACTGTATATTCCAGCACGTTCTCGTTGCGGGAACACCCGTCATCTTCAACGATGTTTGCGTTGAGGTACTGGATCTTGCCAACGTCATCTACGCCCACCTATAGTAAATAGATACGTTAACTTTTCTTAGAGTATCGTATCAGATGGTAATTTATAGACACTACTGTTACACTAGCAATTACAAATGAAGCACAACTTCAGAAGATATTTACAATTATATATGTAGGAAGTACAGTGAAGGTCATTGTCGTCTGCTAATAGAAGTCTATTGATTCACATAGGCCTCCTTATAAAAAAGGGAAAATGAAAAACCAGTGCACGGTGTTAGGGTAAACAGTTACATTACTTTAAGGGGTGATTGTACCCATGATACTGAATAACTTTCCCAAAGAAACCTAAAGGAAATTCGCAAAAAAATATTTCGACTTATCATACAAACATTCGATCATCTGATTGGAGTTAGTATGGTAAGTCCAAAATTGTTTTTGCATTATTCCTATTGGTTTCTTAGGGAATATTGTTCTGTATCATGGGTACAATCACTCCTTAAAGTAATGCAACTGTTTACCCTAACACCCTGTATATTAATTACCTCATACTCGCATTGACATGGCAACCTTCTGCCTGACATAGTGAGATTTGTTTGCATGGGTGTTATGAACCTGCATGGCCGGTCCATTTTCTTCGCCACGATCGCACAAGCAGTTGCTGCTTGTGCGTTTCGACTTAGTTTTCCTCCAAAACCACCTCCAACACGACGAACATAAACAAAGACTCTGGATTAAAAGAAAAGCTTTTATTAGGTTTCCCTACTGTAAAATTCCATCGTCAAATTAACTCATTAGTTATTTAACACCTTGTGTACATATAATATGATAAGGTTTCGTTACTCACTCACTCTCCTTTATTCCCAAGCTCTGAGCTATTGCAGTCTGTGTCAGATCCATCCACTGTGATGAATCATAAACATCAAGCCCACGGTCCACAGGTACCACCACGCAAGTTATAGGCTCTAGGTAATAATGATACTGAGCGGGTATGTCGTACACACCATTGATAACCTTCGTAACATTATCTCCTTTGCCTTTAGGCTCCATTTTCTGATCAGATGCAAGATATCTTTTGCTATCCCTTTTAGCCTGATCAATAGTTAACACTGGGGCAGCAGAACTCACGTTTTTGTATGTTACTTTAATTTGTTTAGCTACTAGAGCAGCTAATTCTTCCCTTTCTGCGACTACTATAGCCACTGGCTGGCCGTAGTAAAGGATATTTTTGGAAACTAAGATCTCTTCATCTTCGGTTAATAATTGATAGCCAGGTCGGATGAATGAATTCTTTCCTGGTACGTCTTCTGCCGTGTATACAGCCAATACACCTTCTATATCCTGTTGATAATTATATAGAATCTTATTAAAGTAAATCCAGTGGGATGGGATCTTGCTTTAATTGTTCTGAGCTATGATCCTTCGACCCATTTTAAATTTAGACAAAAGTAGTGTCGCAGTTTGAAACTAATTTATATCGATAGAGGATATAAAAGGTGATAAAAAAACAAAATAGGCCAAGATATAATATTGATTTTTGTGATCAACATTTAGACACAAAATAAAAGATTTTCTCTGCAACGGAACACCTTGAAACCGACACGATGGTAGAGTTTTAAGTCCTCGCTTAAAAAATGATATCTAAAATAGTTAAAGATGCTTTTTTTTTTTAAATGAGATTTCTATATTTTTGAATATAAATTTTTGAATTTTGATCATCATTAGTTTTTCTAAAATCAACTGAGCTGATTGAGCGAGAGCTTGCTTGGTTACCCTATTAAGATGATTAGACAGTAGTGACAAAAAGGTACTTACTAAAGCTTCAACAGCATAAATTTTATCCAGTTCCCCAACATGAATAGTGGAAAGCACAAAGGCTGCGAAGACCTCCCTTGGCAAAGGAGGAATATCATTTGCATACTGTGCCTCTCCAGAACTCTGAATGAATGCCTCATACTTGTGAACTGGCTGATTCAGGGGATACAATGCTTTATGTGTCTGGTAGTCCTGGGTCCCGCGGGATACAGGTCGCTTAATCAGACTGCCACCAGACCGATAAAAAGGAGCCGGGATACTTATTTCACATATATTTAAGATGAACTGGAACGATAAACAGAGTGTCTTTAACGTCTCGTCTGTGGAGATTCCAGACAAAAAAGATGTGTTTATTGTCTTAGTCACGGATCCATGACATCCAAAGACGAAGGGTTAAGACAATGCATGATACCTAATGCATGACGTATTTTCATATGTAACATCCTAGGTATCTCGTTGGAAGTACGAACAGTTCACCCTTCGAAACGAGTTTGAATCATAATACAGTTTAGGATTTTGATATTCGTAACAAAAGTGAAGCAATCTGGACTAAAACGTGCTTATTTTAAAAACTATAAGATAGGTTGGTAAGTATGGTATGAATGTGGATGGCTGCATGAAGAGAGGACGACCAAAGAAAAGATGGATGGATTGTGTGAAAGATGACATGTGTAATAAAGGTGTGTGCGCTGAAATGGCGGCTAAAAGAGATGAATGGAGGAAGACAACATATTGTGCCGACTCCAATTAATGGGATAAGGGCAGGAAGAAGAAGATAGGTTGGTAAGTACCAGTTTTACGGAATAAGTGTTAGTAATTTTGGCAAACAAGATCTTACCTTGTAAAAGAGTCCTATAGCTAATTTCTTTCGGCATTCAGGAGATGGCTCAGGTGGTTTATCTTCTGGATTTATTTCTTGACTCAAAATGTTAATCGCAGCTTGCAGTGTTGAATTAATGAAAATTTTCTTTCCTCTCAAATATGCTTCTGTTTGTGTAGCGTGAACGAAGTAAGCTGATATGTTACCGTACACAATATTAGCTTCTTCTATAACTTCGTTTCTTTTATCCATCTTTAGATTAAATGCCGCGTTCACAATAGCTAAAGCATTTTGATTCCTTGGCATTATCTGAAACAGGATTGTTGATTGTAATAATTTCAGTTTTGCACACAAAGTGATTTAGTTGTTTAATATCCGTACAATATGTTAGTTGCAATTCATTTAGGAAAAAATATCCATGACGATTTCAAAAACAAACCTGTGTTTGTTTTTATAAATTCTTACCTTATAGCTTCTGAAAATGTGTGATCTGCTTAGAGGTGGTAACAGTATGTTCACTATCAAAGACCCTTGTAAGTCATATTCGAGAAAATCTGTCATCGACAACAATTTTGCAGCACTATTGCTGCTCCCTGCAAATAGCATTCTCATGTTTAATATGTATAATTTAAATAGTTATAAAAATTGGGTCTTAAACTTGAAAATACCTACGAATTGTAATCATTGCTCCCACAGATGCTAATAGCAGAAAAACATCTGATTGGTATGATGGCATTAAATTCTTAGCAACCAAGTTCCCAGCTAAGGAGCCAATCTGAAATTTATTGAAACATATCAAATAACTTGTAGGAGATCAATAATTAAACAAAAACTAAGCTTACTTGGCGGCCTATATCCAGCAGTAGACATCCATCGGCTGAGACGATGAAGCTTATTTCATAGCGTACTTCATAATGAAGCTTCATTGTGAAGTACGAGACAACTTAAATACTGATGCAACACTCGTAATCAGTATCGCGTCGTAAGCTACGTGGTACGTAAGCTGCGACGGGCTACTTAGAATTTTTTCTCAGGTTACTATTTCAATACAAACCCTACTTGATTTAATACAACCCTCTCTTACCTGTCGTACTGGAATATGAGCAATAAGATCGAAGTGTTTGGCAAATTGTGCCAAATAAGCAAATTCATCGTTTCTCGATTTTGCCAGCTCCTTGAAAATAGTTATGCAGTCTTCTAGCGAGATGTTAGCACCAAGCACCAAGTTTTGATCCAAATAATATTTTTTCAGAGATTTCACATCACTTATGTCTATCAAAATACGTGGATATTCAAACGTTTCCACGAGTCCTGTCAAACAGTACAATCGAAATAGGAAAAACCTTTAATACTGAACTAGGTTACCTACAATCAAATAATATTTTTTGTGAGGAACATGATTTTTACGGGGATTTGGCGGTTGTATCATTAGGATAAAACAGCCGAGATTTGGGAGTACTAAACAAAGATGGAATAGACTCAGCTGTGTATACTATTAGTATTATTATTATAACACAAAGACATAATAATATACAAAGTTGAGAGAACATGTACTATTGAACAGGCCAGCACCAATAAAACTTATTCTTAAGAGGATAGGCGAGCTCTCGAAGAAATTTGGAGAATAGGTCACTTTCGGACATACCTCGCCAACTGGAGTGCGAAAGAGACAACTGCGGCTCGGAATGATTTTATGTACATAAAATGGACGAAATCAGTATTTGGTATTCCCCTCCTACAAAACTAAACCGATTTTAATAATTCCATCAAGAATAAATATGCAAGAGACTTTGGCTATGTCTGTATGTTTTGCTTTTTTTGTTTAATATTAGTCAAATTTGTTTGCTAGATATCTGAAAATAGGCGGTAAAATTGGTAATTTTCGAAGGTCCAAAGGAAGTAAGGTTTGGGAAGGTAGTTCTTACAGGAAATCATAGGGACATAAATAGCAGAGGTAACATCAATAAAATTGTATGGTAAAATTTTTTTTTATCCTCTGTCTCAGGAAACAGGGGAATACGTTTGTATGAACAAAACGGTCCTAGTCTATCCTCTTTATAAGCTTTTTGTAGAGTTGCACTGGTGGAGTACGTGCACGCACTTTCTCTCTCGTCACAAGAGAACGTATTTGCCTTGCCTGATACAATAACGTGTTTACCTTTAGCGGTATCCCCATCTACAAGCATGTATGAGTCAACTCCATAATTAGCGAGAACTTCGAATATTGCATCTTCATTGAAAACTTTAAAGAACTTTTTCTTTCCAAAGTCTAGATAAATTGACTGTCCATCCTTAGTAGCTGTTATATCATTGATGATAGCCCAGTCACCTTCTTCGCTTCTGGTTGAGCACTTTCTTTGGCAAACTGTTTTAGTTTTGCTGCAAATTTCTAAGTCCTCCATATCTCGAACACGTTGGCAGAGCTGAGGATCGGCGTCTACAGCGAATGATTTAAAAGTGTCCAAGATTGGTCTGAAGCCTGTGCATCGGCAGGTGTTGCTGCCCATCGCCCTCTCTAGCTCCTTCATTGTTAGATTTTTGTCTCGAAGGCTGAAAAATTTACTTACTTCCAATTATTCATCAACAAGTTATTGATAGCCTATTTAAATAAAATTGAAGGTTGACAAATTCAGTATCGAATGACACTCGAAACTTACCCATTCGGGGTACCCCACTTATAAAGACGAAATAGATGTTCAGAAGGACCGGCAGAAGTGTCGGTAGCTTAATTTGTTGGACTAAAGCAAGACCCTGATTAGCAGGATACGGGTTCAAGTTCAATCTTATGCCTATTGAGCAATTGTATGCGATGTGGCTCAATCTAACATGAAAGAAGAAGATGCTGAATTTGTCAGTCTTTAATTTGACGTCTACTTAAGACGGCTTAGAGCGACCTTCAAAAATCGGGAGCCTACCTATTCAAATGCATGACCCATCCAGGAGTGCAATAGCCGCATTGGGTGGCATTGAAAGCAACCACTCGCTTCTGAATTTCGTTGTAACCAATATGCCTATTTCCAAGACCTTCTATTGTGGTAATCTCCCAGCCATGACACGAAAACACCAGCACCAAACACTGAAACGATTTACGTCAATGTACAAATTCTTTCCTAATAGACTTTGCGTCCTTTCTACAATTGCATTTAGGCTCATTTAGGTAGGTACTTTCGTCTGATAAAGTATATCTTGCTTATGGACCTAGAATGGTAAAAGCCAAGTTTTACAGTTCTAAAGCTTTCTATGAGGGTTATATTATGGCTTTAATTTGACTTATTTTATAACATCAGCCGGATATCGTCCACTGCTGAACAAGGCCTCCCCTTCTTCTTCTTATCGTATGGCTAGCAGACCTCTCTTAAAGGTGTTCTATAAAACTCTATCCTCGGACTCAACCAGTTGCTCCCCGCATCTTTTCTCAAGACGTCGGTCTAGTGGGCAGGAGCGAGTCCCATCATTTTTAAATGGTCTAGAATTACGGGATGAGGACAAAAGGACAACGTTTCTTATGGAACATTTTTTCTTTACGAAAGTTTACTTGCCCATCACGCGTCATTCCATCGCTAAAAGAATTCTGGTTGTGATTTTATGAATGGGTGTATGTTAAATTCCATTAGGTACCGAATTAACGGAGAAGGTTTCTATGTGTGAGCTGGGCTGCCGGCGCGCGCGCACGGTGACGACGCACGCGCCGCACCCTCCCTCGCGGCACATCGCCTTCGTGCCCGGCAGCGCCAGCGCATAGCGCAGGTACGCGTTCAGCGATGTGTCCCGCGGCGTGCTCGACGTCACTGGAGACATTGACAATTGTTTATTTATGTATTTATATCATTATTTTATTTGAGACGATACGCCACGAGCGCTTTTACTGACTCGTTCAGGCTTTTTAAGCTAAACTTACTGTAAATCACTATCGACTGCTCTCAAACATAAGGTGAAGGTGGTGATCATATCGTGAGGAAACCTGCATACGCTGAAGAAAAAATTCAGACGCATAATGTGAATTCGCATTGGGCTCGCGTAGTGGACTGTCGCCCAAACACCCTCCATGAGGACAGGGCCTGTGACTGATGATATAGGCTGATATGGTACCCTAAAGTGTGAAGTAATTGGACAAAGACTGGCGTACTACTAGTATCAAAGAAATTAGAGGTAGTTGAATACGTAATTACCTATTTAGTAAACGTAATAAGCAACCGGAGGATGCGAAATTGACGTCGTGGTTTTTTTGTAGTAAATATTCACAATTATTAAATTTAACATTTTTACCTGCTCGTTCTTTGAGTTTTAAACTGTTTCTGATATTTCATCATGTAGGTACCGCGTTTAGGTACTGTGTAGATCTATTGTGAACAATAATGCAGGAAAATGGAGCAGTAAAGCATTTTAATGTTTAAGGCAAAGATTTTTTTTTTGTCAAAGATAGGCCAAAAAAAATTCTTTGGTTGTGAAATTCACCTATTGTGACTAACGAAAGTTCGTGAATGATGAACTCATAAGTAAATAGAATTTTTTTTTTTAATATTGTGATGCAGTGACAGGATAAATACTACTGATGCGACAGCCTCACGTTTGGGTTGTTAAGTAAGTACTTTTTTAAATTCACAAAATTGTAAAATCACCCAATTTAAATTTAAATTGAAAGAAAGCATAAATAAAAAATAGAATAGGTAAAATTATATTCCAAGTAAACGGTAAAGTTGACTTTAACAATTTCTATCGTGCATAAAATCATGTTTTTTTAAAAATGCAGAATCCTTTTTTTTACTACATATGAGCTTGCTCTTGACCCCAATCCAGTCGACAGGACATAGATGAGGTCGAAGATGTAGCGAGCTTACCCAGAAGAAGCCACTCGTACTTTAAAGGAATTCGGATTTCCAATCAAACTTTATTTTGTGTATGATCTGCTCTGTTGATTTTGCTAATTAATAAATAAATGTGAACCACAGTTTAGGACACAGGTTTTCTTGCACTACGTCAGTTTTTCGTACTTCACTAATAATTAAACAAAATGATAAAATTAATTGCAGTACCTAAGTACTCAGAAGGTACTCGTACTTACCGGTACATTTTTTGCCATTTACTGTAAATTCTATACAAGACATTATGCCTCGAATGCAAATCGAACACTAAAAAACACTAGACGTTTTCTATCGTTTAAATATAAACGAGTGTTTAGAGTTTCAACATCACGGTAACAATTTAAATAAGATTAATACTTGATACTTTGTATATTACGGATTTGCTTATTATTTTGACTGCAGTATATTATTTTGCTGAAGTTATAATGTAAGCTTGTTCTTCTTTAACAATGCATGGCTATACACACATCATCATCATCTCAGCCGATGGACGTCCACTGCTGGACATAGGCCACCCCCAAGGATCGCCATAACGACCGGTCCTGCGCTGATCCTGCGCGGATCCAACAGGATCCCGCCGCCTCACCAGGTCGTCGGTCCACGCTGTGCTTTCAGGTATGCGGTCGTCATTCGAGAACTTTTCGGCCCCATCGGCCATCGGTTCTGCGAGCAATGTGCTTCGCCCACTTCCACTTTAGTTTAGCTATTCTTTGGGCACATAAGAACACACATTGGTAATCATAATCATAAATCATTTATTGCGTTATGTAGTTACATAAGATCTTAAAAATACACCACACACATAATCGGAAGGGCACAGCAATATCTTAAACAACACATAAAATCTAAAAAAACATCTTAACAAAGAAATATAATTAAAATATTTTTCAGCATCTAAAACTATCCTATTCTTTGTAATGAAAATATTCCTGAAGGTTATAGAATATAAATATTTAGTTACTAAAAAGTCTTAAAAATGATGCCATTTCTTTTACGTACGTTGCCGTACAGGTAGTTTGTTAAAAATTTTAATGGACATGTAGTATACACCTGTACGGCTAGTATGATTTCTCTATACTCGCGCGCGAGGCGCCTTCGCTACATAGAAAATTATTTCCCGCGCATTTCAGTCGCGCTTGCCGCGACTGGTAGTATGAAAGAAGGCCGAGTCGCGCGTAAGTAGAGAAATCGTGCTAGATGGTCTGAGCTAACTAAATGCAACTTTGTATTTGTAAACCTCATACACCCCACCTGATTTATAACAAAATAATTCGATTGAAACAATAATTTCATTATTTTGATTGTTAAAATTTAATGTTATTCACATTTTAAGTTTTCAGGCAAAAATGATTTGATATCATTTCAGCAATTAATGAAAGTGCTAGCGTGCTCGTGGATACATTTTAAGAATCTTGTTTTGGTAGTAAGTAGGGTGAGTGTGCCCGTGCAGTGGGTTGAGATCGAGAATAGTAAATTTTAAATATTACAAACAAATTATTAAATATTTTGAAAAAATATACCTATGACGAAAATATGATAATTCGATTCTGCTCTCGATTCTAAACAAACTACTTTCTAGTTTTGTGTTAATTCATTAACACGTTGTATAATTCGGACACATCTTTTCTTTAATACTATTATACTATTTCCCCACAATATTAATCCGTAAGTCAACGATGATTAATATGTATAAATATATAGAAAAGTAACTACCCGTACCGTTAGCTATGCGGAGACATAGAGATTAGTTTCTAGATCGCTTCAAATTAATTTTTAAATTCAATCAATCAAAGGTCAATTTTTAAATACGATCAAATTCGTTTGTATGCATACCGAAATGTGCACGAGCTTGGCTTTAGCTCACCTGATGGAAAGAGTAGATGAAGCCGAGGATGTAACGCACTCACCCAGAAAAAGCCTATTTACTCTTGTTTTAAAAGTATGTTTACTGTACCTATTTGCTTGGAAAATCAGACGCACATAGGTAGAGTTCCAAAACTTACTGGTTCTCATTATAAAAGGGGATGCGAACCTTTTTGTGCGGATTGTCGGAATATCTACTACGTAAGGATGCTGTCTCGCACTCTTGTCGTGTGTTGGTGAAAGTGACAAGGTGCTCCTGGGACGTCCCTGCTCCAGGGGCTAAATCGCGCTAATTTTAAACATTGAAGTTCAACAGTAGTGTAGCGAGGGTGTGTCTGGGGGTCACGTACGACCGTACGTACGTAAAAAACTCTGAAATGCTATTTTTGAATCGTGATATTGAAAATCGTGTTCGAATGATGCATAATCTCCATAGTAATTTTGACATTTTCTACTGCTGATTTGAACGTGTGACTTTCAAAAATCGCAACGAACGAATGAACTCCGGTCGAATTTTTTATTCATAGCCAACAGGTATTTTTAGCAACTTTACAGCATCCTAGTGGTTCAACCGCTATCGGTTAAAGATTAGAATTATTAGATAAAATTATGCTAAGAACGCAACTTGAAGGAAACAGCTTTCTCGTTTGATGGAATCGTTACGTGTAGAGTAGTGGCTCTTCTGCGATATTCCGAGTCAAGCAGAGCTTGTCATCAGTTCGTAAAATTATTTGTTTTTGTTTTGTATCCAAACTGTATAATTGCATCCAAACAGGCATGCAATTATACAGTTTTTGTATCCAATTATACAATCTGGCAGCCCTGGTCCGTGCTACTTGATGCTACAAATGCAAATTGACCTGAACGTCGCCACAAGCGGGGCTGGCATGACATCACCACCTTGTTATTCGACATTCAACAATATTCACTCGTCCAGTTCACAAAGTCAAACGTGTTGTGTTTATTTATCAGCCCAATATATCTAGAGTTCAATTTATGTTTTAACAACAATAAAAGCGGTATAAACATTAATAAAAAGTTTGTTTAGGTAACTATAATATTGTGTAACATGACAGTAATAAGAATGGTTTCATCTCCGGATTGCGCAGGAGAAAAACCACACATTATCCCGGAAAGTGCTGGGAAAAAAAAGTACATCAACTTCTTTACTGATGGGGTTTTTATTTTAGGTATTTTCAATGGTGTAAGTAAATATTTTCATTATTACCTACTGTATTTGGCAAAATGAGATTTACAGTTGCGTGCGGTGCGTTAATTGCAGGTTAATTTTCAATAAACAAATATTATTGATTATAAACATGTCACATCCATTTTGTGCTAGGTATTCCAATTCAAATTAAAGATTCAACAATCAACTAAATTAGTTAATTTGGAAATAGCAATTCCCTGATTTGGAAGATTGCGAGTTAAAGTCCCGCCCGATAATCTTTAATTTGAAATTCTGAAAAGTAAAAGATACCATCTGATCTGAAAGCCTATTTTTTTTTTAGTTCTAGTTCAGCTATTAAGGGTAGGTATATTACTGTTGGCGCCCTCCATACAAACGAAGTCTGGTGATATTTTCAATACTAACTGATTCAACTCAATGAAATTTTGCTGAAACAATCTAGAAACAAATCTCTATGCTTGTATCATGTCCGATTGTCCTTAAAATGTACAGTTTTAAAGTTACAGTGCCTCAAAGATTTCTATACTAATCTTAAATTAGTCCTAGCATTGAAACTGTATATTTTAACGAAAATCGGACACGATACAAGCATAGAGATTTGTTCCTAGATTGTTTCTGCAAAATATCATTGTGTTTAATTGGTTAGTATTGAAAATATCACCAGACTTCTTTTGTATGCAGCGCGCATTTACGTATCCGGAATAAACTTCTCTTAATGATAAGTTTTACTGTTAAGAATTTATTGAAAATTAATACTGCTCAGAAATATTTGAACTCCTTTTCTGCTACGAAATATCTGATGACTGAACCTACCTATCTACCTCCATAGAACGGAGCATATAGGTAAAAAGACAATCGTATTTCCGCGACTTCGTCCGCACTAAGTGCATACCAGATTTTAAGTCAGATCATAAGCTATCATACAAAAAAGTTTCCGTAGTTTTTGGATGATGCTCTAACAAACAAACAGACAGATAAAAAATCCATAAATTTTTGATTTGGAATCAGGGACACCTAAAAACCATATCGTGCCTTTTTTTTAAAATATCTATCTTTAATGTCCCTACAGACACACTTCTGTTACAGTTTTATAATAGTTAAGATACCCGGGACGTGGGAGCTTTCTCCTAAACATTTTGTTCCGCGCAGTCAAGGTTTTTGTCAAAAATTTTGCCGGCAATTAGGTTATACTAAACATTGCAGGCCATTTTTTTCGGGCATACTCTTACTACACGTTCCCACCGCTGTAACTTTTGTGAATTAGGATCAAAAACGGCGACCATTCACAACACTAGACAATGAAGTCCAACGAGCCCGGAGGATGACTCTAATCTGTTTTGGAACCCGCAATGAATTAATCAAAGAGGATAGGAGGAGTAGGAAAAAGAAGTATCCGACTTCCCTCCATTGCAAACGGGAGACAGCAATAAGAAATAAGCAAGGCTATTCGAGAGCCAATTCCAGAGATCATTTAAATGGCAGAGTTGAAGACCCTACCGCAAAAACTGGAACTATGACTTATTTTGCTTCCAGTAATAAGTATGGCAAAAACATCTGCAGGCCTTACTAAACATTATTTAATATTAGCAGCGGACCTAACAGGAAAATTCATTGCTAAAAATATACTGTACCTAAGTAGGTACTACAGATTCCATAACATACAAACTCAAGCCCAAACAGCATCCCCGCTTCAACGCATTTTAGTGCCATATTATTATTATTGAGTGAATGGGGCCTTAACAGACTTGCGCCTGTGCCACTTCGACCATCGCTGATCTTTTGTGAACGCCCTTTCTACAGTTCCCTATTAATCCGTACAGCAGTTAGAAATCGCAGTAGGTTTTTAACCGGGAGGTTTTGTATCTCATCTGGAGTCAGTACCTGTGTGCCAAGATGAATACTTCCTTTGTGCATAAGTGGACCACAATCGCAGAGAATGTGCAGGGGAGTTTCCATTTCCTCCAAGTCGCTTAGTTTCAAGGTGTGCATGTGTTTATTAAGTTTGCAGTGACCTGTCAGTAATCTCACTATTGCACATAGATTGTCTTTTTTTAAGAGCTAGTAGGCTGTTTGTATGCCTGCGATTATACCCTTTGATAAGTGCTTTGGAGTGATTTAGGCCTGGAGCATTTCTCCACGCTATACTTGTTCAAAGCTCGAAGCTGGACTTGTTCAAAGTTTCCCGGGTTAGACTTTTAGGGATGCCGAAAAAGGGTTCGGGGCCTATGAAGTGGTTTTCTGTCCCCCTTCTGGCCAATTCGTCCGCACTTTCATTCCCTTCTATGTCTGAGTGTCCTGGTACCCATTGTAGCATCAGCTGATTATGGTTGACCACAGTATTAAGCTGAGCTACGCAGTCCTGTACCAGCTTAGACTTTATTATTGGTGGGTCAAGGCTAGTAGAGCTGCTCGGCTATCAGAGTTTATTATGAAGCGTTTGTTGATGTAGCTTTTGCGCAGATTTAATTCAGCACAGGCTGTGATGGCGTATTATTAGTGCCATAGAAAAAGTTGTTCAGTTCCATGGTCTGATCATCCACTTAATTTTTTAAAGCGGTACTGCATATTAAGTTAGATCCTGGAACCCCTAGGTACGAATAAAATAAATAACTCTAAATTACAGTTGGCGACAGCAGCGGCCTCTATCGCCATGCTCGGGGCACTGATCTACGATGTAGTAGTCGAGGTTAACAATAACATGGACCCTTTGCCGACGGACAGACGCTGTGTTATCATGTTGTCGGCATTTCACATAGTTGCCTTCTTCTTCACTGTTGATCTACTTCGCAGTGTTGGAAAGGTGAGTGCGTACTGTAACTCGGGATATAAAAACCGGCCAAGTGCGAGTCGGTCTCAAACACGGAGGGTTCGGAGGGTTACCATACAAATTTTTTTTCTCCAGGATCCTTAGTGCGAGCCCGACACACACTTGGCCAGTTTATTAATTTTATATTTTACTTTAGATTATGCACTATAATCACACCTTTTTAAGGTTTTTACGATGTCGACAACGACAAGATGTCGTTGGTTGAATGTCATCTAAGTCATTGCGTCCTCGTCGACCTATGCGGTCATAGCTAAGTCAACCAAAGTTTAAACCGGGCGTTAAAAAAACAGAAGCCAAGCGCGATTTTCCACAAATATTTGTCTAAAACAGTCGTGTTTTACGAATTTTTTACTTTTTCTCGCATGTATGTTGAAAAACGTCGTATGAAACGCGTGAGCATTGGTCATTACAGACTCGGCTCTTATATGGCAGCACTCGTCTGCGACTTGTGCTGTAATCCCGCCTCGTCTGTAATGACCAACTTTGCTCACTTGTATCATAATGTACTATTACGTAATCTTATTAACAACTCACTTTTTCAGGTACAACGGAGACGTCTAATTTGGAGCACCAGTGTCACAATGCTAGTCACCCTGGCGGGCATGACGACAACCTTTGTATACTTAGCATTTGTAGGTCTCAAAGTAGATTTCGTCTGGAAAAGTATTGGTTGTAAGTACTCACAACAAGGTATTGACAAGCGTACGTAGCATAAGCATAATATTACGAATATACAGGGTGTAAGTGACAGCCTAGCAAATACTGAAACGGTGAACTCAGACCATCAAACCGAACATCTTTCACTATGGAGCCTGTCTCAGGAAACGCGAAAAAAAATTAGCAGTCCCATACAAAACTGCTATACCTAACCGGCTCCGTAGTGAAAGTTGTTCAGTTTCATGGTCTGAGTTCACAGTTTCAGTATTTGCTAGGCTGTCACTTACACCCTGTATAAGGTTTAACAAAATTCGCAGTAACTATTTTATGGAGATGATCTGATCATCAAACTGAATAACTTTTTCTACAGGACCAATGTCAAAATCCCGGAAAAATATCAGCTGTTTCGTATAAAACGGTCAATCCTACTTGACCCAAATGCGACGGCAACTTTTTTTCACGATTTCACTGTTGGTCCCGAAAAGAAAGTTGTTCCAAAGCTATTCTTTATTCGTAGTTTCAAAGTATACAGGTTCCTTCTTAATATGCTGACACTTTTTTAAGGGGATGATCAGACCATCAAATTGAACATCTTTCTCTATGGCACCAACATAGTAATCACGAAAAAAAATCTGATGTCCCATACATTTGGCTCGTGTACGTTTGCAGTTTTGTATGGTAGAGCTGATTTGAGAAAGTTGTTCAGTTTGACGGTCTGATCATCCCCTTAAAAAAAGTCTGCATATTAAGAAGGACTGTGTAGAATTTGGTTGTTCAGTTTATATACCAAGATCCGACCGCAAAATTATGCTCCTATTTGTTTGGTGAACGAAATGTGATTTAGTCGAGTAGTTTTGTATGAAACAGCAGATTTTTTAAAATTTTATTTCGTTTTTGGCTCCACATAGTTAAAGTTGGGTCAGTTTGATGGTCGAAACTAAACCATAGCATACTTACAAATAAAGATATTTTGTTTAATTTCATTTCAAACAATAATTTCATAAATAACTGCTCTACCGAGATTATTGATTCGTTTTTGTACAGCGCTCCTACGTTGGAACTTCAGGGCGTTTAGACGCCTGATTTATTTGGTCGAACATTTTCATCTCGCTTATACAATGCAACGTGTTAATAAATAACCGCAATACCTCATACACCCCAACTGATTTATAACGAAATAATTACATTAAAACAATAATTTCATTATTTTAACAATTAAAATTGAAAGTTATTCGCATTTTAAATTATCATGCAAAAATGATTTGTTATTATTTCAATAGTAAATGAATGCGCTAGCGTGCTCATAGATACATTTTTTGTTTTGGTAGTAAGTAGGGTGAGTGTGCCTGTGCGGTGGGTTGGCATCAAGTTCAGAAATTTTTAAATTATACGAATAAATTATTTAATATTATGAAAAATGTAACCTATGTTAAAACTATGATAATTCGATTCTGCTCTCGATTCTAAACAAACTACTTTCTAGTTTAGCGTTAATTCATTAACACGTTGTATAAGAAAAGACAGAATTTTAAAGCGCTATTATATCAAGCTCCTGCATAGGTAGCATGGCACCGTGATATAGCGTAATCACACCTTCGCTCTCTTTCTATTTGCGCACGAACGAACGAGATAAAAGTCGTGATACAGCCGTATCACGTCGTGCTACGGCTTTTGAACGTATTGATACAGCGCTATAAAATTGGCCTGCATTTACTTATAACAAGATGAAAATGTTCGATCGGATAAATTATGGCGTTCAAACGCCCTGAAGATTCACCAGTTTAATTTCTTCAAATATTAATTCTTACAACTTTTTATTTCAGTTATCTACTCGCTGTTATTTATCATGATGCTGTTGGGGCTTGTATGCACAGAACTGAGATCGGACCAAGAACTTAACACTGATGGGCCCTCTGGATTCGGAGACATAAATAAGTTACTGGTTCAACATTTAGAACAGGGTAAAAAAAGTGGGCTTGAAATAATATAGAGGTCGTCACCAAAGGCCAAATCGTGTGGATGCTTGAACAAGCACTTCCAGAAGTGTTTTTTTGAGTCGTGAGATTCAAAATCATGATCGAATCTCCGTAGTAATTTTGGAATCTGCTGATTTGAACGTGTGACTTTAAAAAATCGCACTCCTTGCAGTATCTTGTAGACTTATGTGTGTAGGGTCTTTCTAAGCACTTCCAGAAGTGCAATTTTTGAGTCATGAGATTAAAAATCATGATCGAATCTCCATAGTAATTTTGGAATTTGCTGATTTGAATGTGTGACTTTCAAAAATCACACTCCTTGCAGTGTCTTGTAGACTTATGTGTGTAGGGTGTTTCTTAATATGCCGACGGTTTTTTAGGGTATCATCGAGGAAGATAGAAATAGGTATTGTCTATACTTCTTATCGTGTGGGCAAGCCCTGGTGTCAGAGTTTTTTCAGACCGCCTTACGGCCTCTATTGTCTATACTGGAGTACAGACTGCCTTACAAGCGGTGAAACATGAAAATACTCCTTGGCGGTCGTAATGTTCAACCTTCTTTCGTACGTTTTCATCGTCGTTGTTGGTTTGTCCCTTTAATTTTGGTCGTTGGATTACCAACGACCAAAATTAAAAAAACAGTTTTTATTTAATTTTTGTTTTGACAGAAAGGGACAAACCTAAAGTTTAAAACATCGGCACGAAAGAAGGTTGAACATTACCGACAGCCATGGCCAATTTTTGTGTTTCCATGCTTGCATGATTGGTATCCTTTATCATTCTAAATCCATGGTATCATTAGACCATCAAACTAAACAACTTTCACTACCAACATCAAAATCGCGAAAAAATAAATCTGCTGCTTTTTGGGACCACTAGGTTTGCTGTTTTGTATGAAACGACTGATTTGATGTTCGCGATTTCAATGTCGGCCCTTTAGTGAAAGTTGTTCGATCTGTCGACTCTTTAACTCGACTGTTTGATCATACCCAGAAAATGCCGTCAGCATATTAAGAAAGACTGATGTAGGGGCGATCGTCAAGACCGTTGATGCCAGGAAGCTGGCATAGGTATTGGTTATACCGTTGATGCCCATACCATGTGAGGAAAGTTTGATTAGAGTATCTGCAATCACATGGAACGCCATCATATTACAGGAGGGCAAGGATGCGAGAGTGAATCTGTCTTTATCGCACACACTCATGCATTTAAAAATACTTGGCATACCTGACTGCTTTTCTAAACAAGCAGTCGTAGTCGAAATCGGCTATAAGAAATCATCATCATCCATCTTTCTATAAGTAAAGTTGAAAGTCTGAATAAATTTTATAAATGGTTTCCTACGTGATTTTTTTTTAAATTTAAATATAGGTTACCATCCAAAGCTTTTAAAAAATAAGTAGGTGTGCATTTATTGTGTCTTATCATACATGGTTATAAATTTTAAGCCGTAAGCTAACATTAATAAAAACCGGCCAAGTGCGTGTCGGGCCACGCGCAGGGGAGGGTTCCGTAGTTGGCCGTCACAATACACGGACTTAGAACGGGTCTTTTTGTTTTATACCCCGGTTTAACGGCCAAAGTCTGAAAAGTACATTTTACAAGTTGGTCGACTATTACTAGTTAACTTGTAAAGCCTACTCAGCAGTGATAATTTTCCTTTTAAATTCGTTATAATATACACACGGCTGTGAATTTTTTCACGTATCTAGAAACAATCGTTTAGCTGGCAGGGGGGGGGGGCGCGGACAGACAAATTAAAGAGGGATTTTCTGACAACTAGTTTAAAAGTTCAAGACTCTGCGAAGATGGTAATTTAGGCTAAAAAGGAAAAAAAAACATAGGTATTATGGTTACCGAGTGTGAGGCATCCTTTGACGAAGTACCTATACAACGTGTTAGTGAATTAGCGCAAAACTAAAAAGTAGTTTGTTTATCGAGAGCAGAATCGAATTATCATGTTTTCAACATAGGTATATTTCAAAATATTAAATATGCTGTTTGTAAAATTTTAAATTTACTGAACTCTATCTCAACTCCCGTGCGGTGAGTTGAGATAGAGTTCAGTAAATTTTAAATTCTCACCCTACTTACTACCAATACAAGATTTTTAAAATGTATTCACTAGTACGCTAGCGCTTTCATTCAAATTTTAACTATCAAAATAATGAAATTATAGTTTCAATCTAATTAGTTCGTTATAAATCAGTTGGGGTGTATGAGGTTTTGCGCTTATTCATTAACACGTTGTATATGTTCATGTTTTCCCTTCTGATTAAAAAAATCGGAGTCTAATTCTGAAGTCAGCTGGAATGTCCAGAGCTAAGGGGACGTGGTAGTTCAGGGAACGGTTCGTACACCAGCTTCTCGGTCGTGAAGTACCCCAGGCCTTGGACGTATGCTCCTTCTACCCGAGTTTTAAAAGAAGGTAACATCAGTGTCGAAGGATTCAAATTTTCTCAGGAGAAGTATGAAATTTTAATGGACACTATCCAGTTGAACCTGAGAGCGCGTTGCTTATTCCAAAATATGCTGCAACGTCACAAGCTTAATGAGATGACTTAAAATCACACTGACGACAAGTTTCTGACCACTTAATTACTTCCACAGATCCGCACTAAATTATCGAGAAATAATGGGATAAAGGATGATTTATCCTTTAACAGTGGTATCATAATTTATCTATAAAATAAAATATCAAATTCCGTGTATGTCCCAATAGGGGAGTTGACTACATAAAATATATTTTAGTATTAACTGCTCAGTAACTAAACCGTTTGAAAATAACGCTAAACTCACATTTTCAGTAATGCTGTTGCTTGAATACTATTTTAATAACTGGATAGGTAAACTATAAAAAGTATCAAAACGACGAAAACAATGACGTCACTATTCAATTTTTAGTACAATATTTGATACAAAGCACGCGTTTTGACGTTTGATAAAGAGTTGTTAATTTGACTAGTTGGAAACTCGCGGATTATACCAAAGGCTTAAAACTTACTTGGCCAACATATATTTGGGGGGTTGGTACTCAATCCAACATCTTCTAAAATATCTGACCTCAATATTTCATATCTTCCTGTAAGAACATCCAACTCTACTTCTAAAATAGCGACAGTAAACGCAGAGTAATTTTTTAATTTTATTCCATTTCTTTAGATTCTAATAATTATTGATTGTAAAATAGTCTCGTGTGAACCCCAAACTCGAATAGTTTGAAGTTATTGTTCCGCAATTTTAGGCTGTCTCGTTGAGTGATAAGGTATAAAATTGCATGCAAATGCACATGATCAATTGATCTTGTAACGTAGCAGAGGGGAAATGCTGCCGCAAGGCTGGTCCCTTAGTTATATTGTCTAAGGGAATCAGGGTCACCTAAAAACCATATCCTAACTTTTTTAAATATCCTCAATGTACAGACATACTTCTGTTACTGTTGTTAAGGAATCGGATACATACACAAAAAAACATAACCCTCCTTGTGGCGCAGTAGGGTAATTAGTAGATTTTACTCAATAAATAATAATTTATTACGAATTTCCGACCATTATTCTAGACAATGTAATTGTATGACTAATTTACTTCCTTTATGCTAATGGCCTAACTCAATGCTTAAGTTGTAATTAAACTGGATATTGTTAACTGGATTAAACTAGATTTTAAAGGGGACACTCCTTGCAGCGCGTTCCATACAAACGACGTTTCGCCCTGTTTTATTTAACCATTTAAAGTAAATGATATTTTTTAAACGCGATCTAGGAACTATTGTCTATATATGTCTGTATTTTGTCAGATTTCCGTTAAAATACATAGTTTCAGTTACAGTGGGTCAAAGATTTTTATACAAATTTTTAAATTAAGTACATCTAAAATTACAGACCTACCCAAAAAAACATTATTGTTTCTAGATCATTTTAGAAAAAATTACTTAAATTGGTTAAAATTGAGAAAAAGGACGAAACTTCGCTTGAATGCAGCGCGCTCGAGCGCCCTCGCTCGCAGGTATATCCTCTTAATGACAGAGTTCGTGAATCAGTCAGTGTTACGCAGGCCATACGGAATTCCGATCCAAGATTTCGAATCAGAATAGGATTTCTTATGAATTTTCCCCCTCCAGAATTCCGAACGGATTTTCAAATCCATACGAACTCGTAATTCCGTTCGGAATGATTCCGCATGTATGTGGCAGGTAAAAGTAGCGACGTCATCGTCAGTGACACAGAAACCAAATTTAGGATTTTTTTCGCGTTTCCTGTGCTAGTCTCCCTACTGAAAGTTGTTCAGTTTGATTGTCTGAGTTCACTGTTTCAGTTTGCGGGGCGCTGTTCCTTACACCCTGTATAAGAGATTAAACTTTCTGTGTCAAATATTTATAGAACAATATATATAAAAGTATCATTAACCTTTAAACCACGTGCTCTACCCATCAAACTGTACTACTTTTACTATGGGAGCAAACCTGTCAGCGCAAAAAATCTGCTGTTCATACTAAACTGCAGCCTCTTACTCGAATCAACTGTATAAGACAGCAGATTTTTTTAAAGATTTTCACTGCTATAATACGATCTAACAAAATTTGCTGAAACTATTTTAAGGGGATAACCAGACCATCAAACTGAACAACTTTCTCTATGGGACCAAAATCGAAATTGCGAAAAACGAAAAATGCTGTCCTATACAAAACTGCAAGTATACGAAAGAGTATCTAACACACAGAGTATCTGAACTACATAGTATGGTATGGAACGTACAACACAGGTTTTTAGTACTTACACATTCCCAGAGAATGTGTACGTTTACCCTGTGTTGTACGTTTTTAAGTATATTTTAAAATAAAATAAATTTTCCTTGGATGCTTTATTGTTTATTCCAAACTTTAAAAAAATCATTTCAAATCTGAAAATCATTTCAATGCCTAATAATAGGTACCTAATAAAAGATTTTAGATCTTAAAAAATACCAAATATTAATTCTAGTTTTATTATTGTGTCAGGATCATTTCCTCATACTTGACATCAAGCGCCTTCAGTATGGATTCCGTGTCGTAGGGTACATCTGGAAAATAAAACTCTTGTAAATAAGATGATGTTCTAGATCTTGAGCCACCAAAGCTGTGGGAGAAAGCTGAGTTGTGTCCCAGTAGCGTAGCACACCACTTCCTTGCACAGCTTTAGTCAAAATATTCAGTTTCTGAGAAACCTTCACAACACATCCTCGTACAGCTTCCTCGCATAGCTAGTTCGTTTGATAGCTCCGCTACGCAACCTCGCATAGCCTAGGTGGAAAGCCTCTAAAACAGCTCTAAATCAGGCGCTTGAAGCGCTCTATTATAAGCGCCTGCTCATTAGTTACAGGCCGATATCCCTAAACATTGATGCCTTTAGTAGGTACTTCGGCAGACTCCGCCGCCGCACCAGTCCGTCTACTCGTGCTCTGTAGATAGTGTGACCAGATAGCATCTCACACTAACACCCGACCCGTCTTCCAAAGACGGGATCTATGAGAGACATATACCGTCTGGTCTCTTGCCATCATCCCATTTGACACCATTCCTCTGTAGGTATGATGTCATTAAAAGATAGCATGGTGCAGAATTATGCCGACACTCCTTTGGTACGACAGTCATTGACCCAAGCGGTCGACGTAAGCACCACAAGGACACTGGTGGCATCGACTCGAAGCCCTATTGCCACCGTGCCACAGGGCGTTGGAGTTCAAGTAAGTCCTGGTATTGACTGAGGGGTGATACCCGAAATCTAGAGAACCCCTCTGCTGGGTATAGGTCTCTTCATTTCAAACCATTTACAACGGAAAATCTGAGATTTCTGAATTGTTGCGACGGGAAAATTCTGGGAACTTATAAGATACTGTATAAGTGTATGAATTGAAGTACATAGCAACATAAAACATACCAATATAAATGAAGTTGTTCCAATCATGACCAGAGTCTTTCCTCGATTCCATGATACATTGTCGCAATGCGTGGCTGATACCATGAGCAGTACATATTCCCATCTCGCCTACCGCTGCAATTCAAAATAAGTAATCAAAGCTTCTGACCACCCGAAAAGGATTTATGGTTGTAAGTTTAACAAAAATCATTGAACTTACTTTTAGAACCAAGCACGCCCTTCGTATTTATGGAATTGTATCGGAGTCTAATTCTGAAGTCAGCTGGAATGTCTAGAGCTAAGGGAACATGGTAGTTCAGGGAACGGTTCGTAAGAAGTCTGCCGGTATTCTTGTTGAATACCAGCTTCTCGGTCGTGTAGTACCCCAGGCCTTGGACGTATGCTCCTTCTACCTGCGTTTTTAAAGAGGATCTAGGATCAAGAAAAGCATGAAATTTTCATTGAAATTTTGTATCCTATTTGAACCTGATACCGCGGTCCGAATTTCACAATCTACGGAATTCGTTAAACCATGTCAGCTTGAGGTGGCTTGAAATAACCCTTATAGTAAGTTGTTTATTACGTCCGACCGAAGCTTCGGCATCGGGCACCATCGGCCAAAAAATCGCCTTTGGGTCACACATTCGGCTTCGGCCAAAATCAGCCGAAGTTTTATATGTAGCAAAGCTTTGTATGTAGCCATGTTTGCTACGATATTACACTGATAAAATACAATTAAAAAAATATATGTTTTGTGTTTTATAATAAAATCGCCGTTTTGTGTGACCAACGCCGATTGAATCCATAATTAATCATGACATAAATTAATGTATGAATTTAACCAATTCATACCATTTTAAAGTAATCTAGACTCCTTTACCGTACCTTACCTATATATTCGCGACAAAATAACAGTATAGATTTTGCTACTATGTACTTTTCAGTCAGTGGTATTATAGTTGCTTCACCTACGGCCGAATGTTAAGGCAAAAGCCGAACCATCGGCCTTGGCTTCCGCTAAAAACTGACTTTCGGTCGTACACACGGCGATACTTCAAGCTACGCAAAACAAAAATAAGCTGGCCGCTGGCAGGTAGATTAATGTATAACATCGCGCGACCAGCTTCTGTTTGTTTTGCGTAGCTTGAAGCGTCGTCGTCTGTACACTACTTACCACTTAAGTGCACTGCGTTATTAAGAAATAAAGACGTTTATGGATTCCTGATCCTTTAACAGTGGTATCATATTTATCTATTTAAAAATTAAAATTAAAGTTTGAAAAATCAGTGGCTGTCCCAAAATTATAGCAAAGGCAATTATAAACATACCTGGCCTACATCTATTTGAGGGTTGGTACTCAATCCAACATCTTCTAAAATATCTGACCTCAATATTTCGTATCTTCCTGTAAGAACATCCAACTCTACTTCTAAAATAGCAACAGCATACGAATAGTAATTTTCCAAATCTCTATCAGTCATCATATGAGTTGCTGTCAAATCTACTAGATCTTGTCCGGCTTGAAAAATCAACTCCTTCCACGTCGGGTTTGTCAATTTCTGCTTCACAGGTTCCAATCTCTTTTTCAAAATGTCACAAGCTTTGATTATTGAATAGCAAACACTTTCGCTCACAATACTTGATCCAGAGAATACATTATTAGCTGCTACAAAAGAGAAGTGTGGTATAATAGAGACATATTTTAATGGAATGCCTAGTTCGTAGGCGCAGACTTGTGCAGCTTTGGTATTGGCTCCTTGTCCCATTTCAATACCGCCTGTAGTAACGGTCACCGTTCCATCCCCTCTATAAATTGATACCATAGCGCTGTAATTTCCTAAATAAATAATTGGAAATCTCATCACACTAATTTTGATGGCCTTTTTCTTCCACCTGTTAACTTGATTGAATTGCTCGATTTCTTTAGCTCGTTTGTAGTAATCGGCATCTTTCTTCAATTCTTTAATGAGGCCCGGTATCTCATTGTCTGTTGTTCTCATATTTGCTAAACGAACCTCAGTTGCATCTTTATTAACAGCATATGAAATGTGTTCCATGATATGTTCGATGCAAGCCATCCCTTCAGAAGTGCCTAAAGCATATTGTTTATGTTATATAAGACATTATTCATTCTGTGTCAAAAATGTATGTAACCATAAATTTAACTTCATTTACCTGGTGCTCGCATAAATGTGTTGGATGGAAGATCAGTAAGAACGCTACCAGTTCTAACGTTGAAGTAGTCAGTGTTGTAGCAATTTTGGAATCCGCCAACTGTATATTCCAGCACGTTCTCGTTGCGGGAACACCCGTCATCTTCAACGATGTTTGCGTTGAGGTACTGGATCTTGCCAACGTCATCTACGCCCACCTATAGTAAATAGATACGTTAACTTTTCTTAGAGTATCGTATCAGATGGTAATTTATAGACACTACTGTTACACTAGCAATTACAAATGAAGCACAACTTCAGAAGATATTTACAATTATATATGTAGGAAGTACAGTGAAGGTCATTGTCGTCTGCTAATAGAAGTCTATTGATTCACATAGGCCTCCTTATAAAAAAGGGAAAATGAAAAACCAGTGCACGGTGTTAGGGTAAACAGTTACATTACTTTAAGGGGTGATTGTACCCATGATACTGAATAACTTTCCCAAAGAAACCTAAAGGAAATTCGCAAAAAAATATTTCGACTTATCATACAAACATTCGATCATCTGATTGGAGTTAGTATGGTAAGTCCAAAATTGTTTTTGCATTATTCCTATTGGTTTCTTAGGGAATATTGTTCTGTATCATGGGTACAATCACTCCTTAAAGTAATGCAACTGTTTACCCTAACACCCTGTATATTAATTACCTCATACTCGCATTGACATGGCAACCTTCTGCCTGACATAGTGAGATTTGTTTGCATGGGTGTTATGAACCTGCATGGCCGGTCCATTTTCTTCGCCACGATCGCACAAGCAGTTGCTGCTTGTGCGTTTCGACTTAGTTTTCCTCCAAAACCACCTCCAACACGACGAACATAAACAAAGACTCTGGATTAAAAGAAAAGCTTTTATTAGGTTTCCCTACTGTAAAATTCCATCGTCAAATTAACTCATTAGTTATTTAACACCTTGTGTACATATAATATGATAAGGTTTCGTTACTCACTCACTCTCCTTTATTCCCAAGCTCTGAGCTATTGCAGTCTGTGTCAGATCCATCCACTGTGATGAATCATAAACATCAAGCCCACGGTCCACAGGTACCACCACGCAAGTTATAGGCTCTAGGTAATAATGATACTGAGCGGGTATGTCGTACACACCATTGATAACCTTCGTAACATTATCTCCTTTGCCTTTAGGCTCCATTTTCTGATCAGATGCAAGATATCTTTTGCTATCCCTTTTAGCCTGATCAATAGTTAACACTGGGGCAGCAGAACTCACGTTTTTGTATGTTACTTTAATTTGTTTAGCTACTAGAGCAGCTAATTCTTCCCTTTCTGCGACTACTATAGCCACTGGCTGGCCGTAGTAAAGGATATTTTTGGAAACTAAGATCTCTTCATCTTCGGTTAATAATTGATAGCCAGGTCGGATGAATGAATTCTTTCCTGGTACGTCTTCTGCCGTGTATACAGCCAATACACCTTCTATATCCTGTTGATAATTATATAGAATCTTATTAAAGTAAATCCAGTGGGATGGGATCTTGCTTTAATTGTTCTGAGCTATGATCCTTCGACCCATTTTAAATTTAGACAAAAGTAGTGTCGCAGTTTGAAACTAATTTATATCGATAGAGGATATAAAAGGTGATAAAAAAACAAAATAGGCCAAGATATAATATTGATTTTTGTGATCAACATTTAGACACAAAATAAAAGATTTTCTCTGCAACGGAACACCTTGAAACCGACACGATGGTAGAGTTTTAAGTCCTCGCTTAAAAAATGATATCTAAAATAGTTAAAGATGCTTTTTTTTTTTAAATGAGATTTCTATATTTTTGAATATAAATTTTTGAATTTTGATCATCATTAGTTTTTCTAAAATCAACTGAGCTGATTGAGCGAGAGCTTGCTTGGTTACCCTATTAAGATGATTAGACAGTAGTGACAAAAAGGTACTTACTAAAGCTTCAACAGCATAAATTTTATCCAGTTCCCCAACATGAATAGTGGAAAGCACAAAGGCTGCGAAGACCTCCCTTGGCAAAGGAGGAATATCATTTGCATACTGTGCCTCTCCAGAACTCTGAATGAATGCCTCATACTTGTGAACTGGCTGATTCAGGGGATACAATGCTTTATGTGTCTGGTAGTCCTGGGTCCCGCGGGATACAGGTCGCTTAATCAGACTGCCACCAGACCGATAAAAAGGAGCCGGGATACTTATTTCACATATATTTAAGATGAACTGGAACGATAAACAGAGTGTCTTTAACGTCTCGTCTGTGGAGATTCCAGACAAAAAAGATGTGTTTATTGTCTTAGTCACGGATCCATGACATCCAAAGACGAAGGGTTAAGACAATGCATGATACCTAATGCATGACGTATTTTCATATGTAACATCCTAGGTATCTCGTTGGAAGTACGAACAGTTCACCCTTCGAAACGAGTTTGAATCATAATACAGTTTAGGATTTTGATATTCGTAACAAAAGTGAAGCAATCTGGACTAAAACGTGCTTATTTTAAAAACTATAAGATAGGTTGGTAAGTATGGTATGAATGTGGATGGCTGCATGAAGAGAGGACGACCAAAGAAAAGATGGATGGATTGTGTGAAAGATGACATGTGTAATAAAGGTGTGTGCGCTGAAATGGCGGCTAAAAGAGATGAATGGAGGAAGACAACATATTGTGCCGACTCCAATTAATGGGATAAGGGCAGGAAGAAGAAGATAGGTTGGTAAGTACCAGTTTTACGGAATAAGTGTTAGTAATTTTGGCAAACAAGATCTTACCTTGTAAAAGAGTCCTATAGCTAATTTCTTTCGGCATTCAGGAGATGGCTCAGGTGGTTTATCTTCTGGATTTATTTCTTGACTCAAAATGTTAATCGCAGCTTGCAGTGTTGAATTAATGAAAATTTTCTTTCCTCTCAAATATGCTTCTGTTTGTGTAGCGTGAACGAAGTAAGCTGATATGTTACCGTACACAATATTAGCTTCTTCTATAACTTCGTTTCTTTTATCCATCTTTAGATTAAATGCCGCGTTCACAATAGCTAAAGCATTTTGATTCCTTGGCATTATCTGAAACAGGATTGTTGATTGTAATAATTTCAGTTTTGCACACAAAGTGATTTAGTTGTTTAATATCCGTACAATATGTTAGTTGCAATTCATTTAGGAAAAAATATCCATGACGATTTCAAAAACAAACCTGTGTTTGTTTTTATAAATTCTTACCTTATAGCTTCTGAAAATGTGTGATCTGCTTAGAGGTGGTAACAGTATGTTCACTATCAAAGACCCTTGTAAGTCATATTCGAGAAAATCTGTCATCGACAACAATTTTGCAGCACTATTGCTGCTCCCTGCAAATAGCATTCTCATGTTTAATATGTATAATTTAAATAGTTATAAAAATTGGGTCTTAAACTTGAAAATACCTACGAATTGTAATCATTGCTCCCACAGATGCTAATAGCAGAAAAACATCTGATTGGTATGATGGCATTAAATTCTTAGCAACCAAGTTCCCAGCTAAGGAGCCAATCTGAAATTTATTGAAACATATCAAATAACTTGTAGGAGATCAATAATTAAACAAAAACTAAGCTTACTTGGCGGCCTATATCCAGCAGTAGACATCCATCGGCTGAGACGATGAAGCTTATTTCATAGCGTACTTCATAATGAAGCTTCATTGTGAAGTACGAGACAACTTAAATACTGATGCAACACTCGTAATCAGTATCGCGTCGTAAGCTACGTGGTACGTAAGCTGCGACGGGCTACTTAGAATTTTTTCTCAGGTTACTATTTCAATACAAACCCTACTTGATTTAATACAACCCTCTCTTACCTGTCGTACTGGAATATGAGCAATAAGATCGAAGTGTTTGGCAAATTGTGCCAAATAAGCAAATTCATCGTTTCTCGATTTTGCCAGCTCCTTGAAAATAGTTATGCAGTCTTCTAGCGAGATGTTAGCACCAAGCACCAAGTTTTGATCCAAATAATATTTTTTCAGAGATTTCACATCACTTATGTCTATCAAAATACGTGGATATTCAAACGTTTCCACGAGTCCTGTCAAACAGTACAATCGAAATAGGAAAAACCTTTAATACTGAACTAGGTTACCTACAATCAAATAATATTTTTTGTGAGGAACATGATTTTTACGGGGATTTGGCGGTTGTATCATTAGGATAAAACAGCCGAGATTTGGGAGTACTAAACAAAGATGGAATAGACTCAGCTGTGTATACTATTAGTATTATTATTATAACACAAAGACATAATAATATACAAAGTTGAGAGAACATGTACTATTGAACAGGCCAGCACCAATAAAACTTATTCTTAAGAGGATAGGCGAGCTCTCGAAGAAATTTGGAGAATAGGTCACTTTCGGACATACCTCGCCAACTGGAGTGCGAAAGAGACAACTGCGGCTCGGAATGATTTTATGTACATAAAATGGACGAAATCAGTATTTGGTATTCCCCTCCTACAAAACTAAACCGATTTTAATAATTCCATCAAGAATAAATATGCAAGAGACTTTGGCTATGTCTGTATGTTTTGCTTTTTTTGTTTAATATTAGTCAAATTTGTTTGCTAGATATCTGAAAATAGGCGGTAAAATTGGTAATTTTCGAAGGTCCAAAGGAAGTAAGGTTTGGGAAGGTAGTTCTTACAGGAAATCATAGGGACATAAATAGCAGAGGTAACATCAATAAAATTGTATGGTAAAATTTTTTTTTATCCTCTGTCTCAGGAAACAGGGGAATACGTTTGTATGAACAAAACGGTCCTAGTCTATCCTCTTTATAAGCTTTTTGTAGAGTTGCACTGGTGGAGTACGTGCACGCACTTTCTCTCTCGTCACAAGAGAACGTATTTGCCTTGCCTGATACAATAACGTGTTTACCTTTAGCGGTATCCCCATCTACAAGCATGTATGAGTCAACTCCATAATTAGCGAGAACTTCGAATATTGCATCTTCATTGAAAACTTTAAAGAACTTTTTCTTTCCAAAGTCTAGATAAATTGACTGTCCATCCTTAGTAGCTGTTATATCATTGATGATAGCCCAGTCACCTTCTTCGCTTCTGGTTGAGCACTTTCTTTGGCAAACTGTTTTAGTTTTGCTGCAAATTTCTAAGTCCTCCATATCTCGAACACGTTGGCAGAGCTGAGGATCGGCGTCTACAGCGAATGATTTAAAAGTGTCCAAGATTGGTCTGAAGCCTGTGCATCGGCAGGTGTTGCTGCCCATCGCCCTCTCTAGCTCCTTCATTGTTAGATTTTTGTCTCGAAGGCTGAAAAATTTACTTACTTCCAATTATTCATCAACAAGTTATTGATAGCCTATTTAAATAAAATTGAAGGTTGACAAATTCAGTATCGAATGACACTCGAAACTTACCCATTCGGGGTACCCCACTTATAAAGACGAAATAGATGTTCAGAAGGACCGGCAGAAGTGTCGGTAGCTTAATTTGTTGGACTAAAGCAAGACCCTGATTAGCAGGATACGGGTTCAAGTTCAATCTTATGCCTATTGAGCAATTGTATGCGATGTGGCTCAATCTAACATGAAAGAAGAAGATGCTGAATTTGTCAGTCTTTAATTTGACGTCTACTTAAGACGGCTTAGAGCGACCTTCAAAAATCGGGAGCCTACCTATTCAAATGCATGACCCATCCAGGAGTGCAATAGCCGCATTGGGTGGCATTGAAAGCAACCACTCGCTTCTGAATTTCGTTGTAACCAATATGCCTATTTCCAAGACCTTCTATTGTGGTAATCTCCCAGCCATGACACGAAAACACCAGCACCAAACACTGAAACGATTTACGTCAATGTACAAATTCTTTCCTAATAGACTTTGCGTCCTTTCTACAATTGCATTTAGGCTCATTTAGGTAGGTACTTTCGTCTGATAAAGTATATCTTGCTTATGGACCTAGAATGGTAAAAGCCAAGTTTTACAGTTCTAAAGCTTTCTATGAGGGTTATATTATGGCTTTAATTTGACTTATTTTATAACATCAGCCGGATATCGTCCACTGCTGAACAAGGCCTCCCCTTCTTCTTCTTATCGTATGGCTAGCAGACCTCTCTTAAAGGTGTTCTATAAAACTCTATCCTCGGACTCAACCAGTTGCTCCCCGCATCTTTTCTCAAGACGTCGGTCTAGTGGGCAGGAGCGAGTCCCATCATTTTTAAATGGTCTAGAATTACGGGATGAGGACAAAAGGACAACGTTTCTTATGGAACATTTTTTCTTTACGAAAGTTTACTTGCCCATCACGCGTCATTCCATCGCTAAAAGAATTCTGGTTGTGATTTTATGAATGGGTGTATGTTAAATTCCATTAGGTACCGAATTAACGGAGAAGGTTTCTATGTGTGAGCTGGGCTGCCGGCGCGCGCGCACGGTGACGACGCACGCGCCGCACCCTCCCTCGCGGCACATCGCCTTCGTGCCCGGCAGCGCCAGCGCATAGCGCAGGTACGCGTTCAGCGATGTGTCCCGCGGCGTGCTCGACGTCACTGGAGACATTGACAATTGTTTATTTATGTATTTATATCATTATTTTATTTGAGACGATACGCCACGAGCGCTTTTACTGACTCGTTCAGGCTTTTTAAGCTAAACTTACTGTAAATCACTATCGACTGCTCTCAAACATAAGGTGAAGGTGGTGATCATATCGTGAGGAAACCTGCATACGCTGAAGAAAAAATTCAGACGCATAATGTGAATTCGCATTGGGCTCGCGTAGTGGACTGTCGCCCAAACACCCTCCATGAGGACAGGGCCTGTGACTGATGATATAGGCTGATATGGTACCCTAAAGTGTGAAGTAATTGGACAAAGACTGGCGTACTACTAGTATCAAAGAAATTAGAGGTAGTTGAATACGTAATTACCTATTTAGTAAACGTAATAAGCAACCGGAGGATGCGAAATTGACGTCGTGGTTTTTTTGTAGTAAATATTCACAATTATTAAATTTAACATTTTTACCTGCTCGTTCTTTGAGTTTTAAACTGTTTCTGATATTTCATCATGTAGGTACCGCGTTTAGGTACTGTGTAGATCTATTGTGAACAATAATGCAGGAAAATGGAGCAGTAAAGCATTTTAATGTTTAAGGCAAAGATTTTTTTTTTGTCAAAGATAGGCCAAAAAAAATTCTTTGGTTGTGAAATTCACCTATTGTGACTAACGAAAGTTCGTGAATGATGAACTCATAAGTAAATAGAATTTTTTTTTTTAATATTGTGATGCAGTGACAGGATAAATACTACTGATGCGACAGCCTCACGTTTGGGTTGTTAAGTAAGTACTTTTTTAAATTCACAAAATTGTAAAATCACCCAATTTAAATTTAAATTGAAAGAAAGCATAAATAAAAAATAGAATAGGTAAAATTATATTCCAAGTAAACGGTAAAGTTGACTTTAACAATTTCTATCGTGCATAAAATCATGTTTTTTTAAAAATGCAGAATCCTTTTTTTTACTACATATGAGCTTGCTCTTGACCCCAATCCAGTCGACAGGACATAGATGAGGTCGAAGATGTAGCGAGCTTACCCAGAAGAAGCCACTCGTACTTTAAAGGAATTCGGATTTCCAATCAAACTTTATTTTGTGTATGATCTGCTCTGTTGATTTTGCTAATTAATAAATAAATGTGAACCACAGTTTAGGACACAGGTTTTCTTGCACTACGTCAGTTTTTCGTACTTCACTAATAATTAAACAAAATGATAAAATTAATTGCAGTACCTAAGTACTCAGAAGGTACTCGTACTTACCGGTACATTTTTTGCCATTTACTGTAAATTCTATACAAGACATTATGCCTCGAATGCAAATCGAACACTAAAAAACACTAGACGTTTTCTATCGTTTAAATATAAACGAGTGTTTAGAGTTTCAACATCACGGTAACAATTTAAATAAGATTAATACTTGATACTTTGTATATTACGGATTTGCTTATTATTTTGACTGCAGTATATTATTTTGCTGAAGTTATAATGTAAGCTTGTTCTTCTTTAACAATGCATGGCTATACACACATCATCATCATCTCAGCCGATGGACGTCCACTGCTGGACATAGGCCACCCCCAAGGATCGCCATAACGACCGGTCCTGCGCTGATCCTGCGCGGATCCAACAGGATCCCGCCGCCTCACCAGGTCGTCGGTCCACGCTGTGCTTTCAGGTATGCGGTCGTCATTCGAGAACTTTTCGGCCCCATCGGCCATCGGTTCTGCGAGCAATGTGCTTTTTGAAAGGGATGCCGAAAAAGGGTTCGGGGCCTATGAAGTGGTTTTCTGTCCCCCTTCTGGCCAATTCGTCCGCACTTTCATTCCCTTCTATGTCTGAGTGTCCTGGTACCCATTGTAGCATCAGCTGATTATGGTTGACCACAGTATTAAGCTGAGCTACGCAGTCCTGTACCAGCTTAGACTTTATTATTGGTGGGTCAAGGCTAGTAGAGCTGCTCGGCTATCAGAGTTTATTATGAAGCGTTTGTTGATGTAGCTTTTGCGCAGATTTAATTCAGCACAGGCTGTGATGGCGTATTATTAGTGCCATAGAAAAAGTTGTTCAGTTCCATGGTCTGATCATCCACTTAATTTTTTAAAGCGGTACTGCATATTAAGTTAGATCCTGGAACCCCTAGGTACGAATAAAATAAATAACTCTAAATTACAGTTGGCGACAGCAGCGGCCTCTATCGCCATGCTCGGGGCACTGATCTACGATGTAGTAGTCGAGGTTAACAATAACATGGACCCTTTGCCGACGGACAGACGCTGTGTTATCATGTTGTCGGCATTTCACATAGTTGCCTTCTTCTTCACTGTTGATCTACTTCGCAGTGTTGGAAAGGTGAGTGCGTACTGTAACTCGGGATATAAAAACCGGCCAAGTGCGAGTCGGTCTCAAACACGGAGGGTTCGGAGGGTTACCATACAAATTTTTTTTCTCCAGGATCCTTAGTGCGAGCCCGACACACACTTGGCCAGTTTATTAATTTTATATTTTACTTTAGATTATGCACTATAATCACACCTTTTTAAGGTTTTTACGATGTCGACAACGACAAGATGTCGTTGGTTGAATGTCATCTAAGTCATTGCGTCCTCGTCGACCTATGCGGTCATAGCTAAGTCAACCAAAGTTTAAACCGGGCGTTAAAAAAACAGAAGCCAAGCGCGATTTTCCACAAATATTTGTCTAAAACAGTCGTGTTTTACGAATTTTTTACTTTTTCTCGCATGTATGTTGAAAAACGTCGTATGAAACGCGTGAGCATTGGTCATTACAGACTCGGCTCTTATATGGCAGCACTCGTCTGCGACTTGTGCTGTAATCCCGCCTCGTCTGTAATGACCAACTTTGCTCACTTGTATCATAATGTACTATTACGTAATCTTATTAACAACTCACTTTTTCAGGTACAACGGAGACGTCTAATTTGGAGCACCAGTGTCACAATGCTAGTCACCCTGGCGGGCATGACGACAACCTTTGTATACTTAGCATTTGTAGGTCTCAAAGTAGATTTCGTCTGGAAAAGTATTGGTTGTAAGTACTCACAACAAGGTATTGACAAGCGTACGTAGCATAAGCATAATATTACGAATATACAGGGTGTAAGTGACAGCCTAGCAAATACTGAAACGGTGAACTCAGACCATCAAACCGAACATCTTTCACTATGGAGCCTGTCTCAGGAAACGCGAAAAAAAATTAGCAGTCCCATACAAAACTGCTATACCTAACCGGCTCCGTAGTGAAAGTTGTTCAGTTTCATGGTCTGAGTTCACAGTTTCAGTATTTGCTAGGCTGTCACTTACACCCTGTATAAGGTTTAACAAAATTCGCAGTAACTATTTTATGGAGATGATCTGATCATCAAACTGAATAACTTTTTCTACAGGACCAATGTCAAAATCCCGGAAAAATATCAGCTGTTTCGTATAAAACGGTCAATCCTACTTGACCCAAATGCGACGGCAACTTTTTTTCACGATTTCACTGTTGGTCCCGAAAAGAAAGTTGTTCCAAAGCTATTCTTTATTCGTAGTTTCAAAGTATACAGGTTCCTTCTTAATATGCTGACACTTTTTTAAGGGGATGATCAGACCATCAAATTGAACATCTTTCTCTATGGCACCAACATAGTAATCACGAAAAAAAATCTGATGTCCCATACATTTGGCTCGTGTACGTTTGCAGTTTTGTATGGTAGAGCTGATTTGAGAAAGTTGTTCAGTTTGACGGTCTGATCATCCCCTTAAAAAAAGTCTGCATATTAAGAAGGACTGTGTAGAATTTGGTTGTTCAGTTTATATACCAAGATCCGACCGCAAAATTATGCTCCTATTTGTTTGGTGAACGAAATGTGATTTAGTCGAGTAGTTTTGTATGAAACAGCAGATTTTTTAAAATTTTATTTCGTTTTTGGCTCCACATAGTTAAAGTTGGGTCAGTTTGATGGTCGAAACTAAACCATAGCATACTTACAAATAAAGATATTTTGTTTAATTTCATTTCAAACAATAATTTCATAAATAACTGCTCTACCGAGATTATTGATTCGTTTTTGTACAGCGCTCCTACGTTGGAACTTCAGGGCGTTTAGACGCCTGATTTATTTGGTCGAACATTTTCATCTCGCTTATACAATGCAACGTGTTAATAAATAACCGCAATACCTCATACACCCCAACTGATTTATAACGAAATAATTACATTAAAACAATAATTTCATTATTTTAACAATTAAAATTGAAAGTTATTCGCATTTTAAATTATCATGCAAAAATGATTTGTTATTATTTCAATAGTAAATGAATGCGCTAGCGTGCTCATAGATACATTTTTTGTTTTGGTAGTAAGTAGGGTGAGTGTGCCTGTGCGGTGGGTTGGCATCAAGTTCAGAAATTTTTAAATTATACGAATAAATTATTTAATATTATGAAAAATGTAACCTATGTTAAAACTATGATAATTCGATTCTGCTCTCGATTCTAAACAAACTACTTTCTAGTTTAGCGTTAATTCATTAACACGTTGTATAAGAAAAGACAGAATTTTAAAGCGCTATTATATCAAGCTCCTGCATAGGTAGCATGGCACCGTGATATAGCGTAATCACACCTTCGCTCTCTTTCTATTTGCGCACGAACGAACGAGATAAAAGTCGTGATACAGCCGTATCACGTCGTGCTACGGCTTTTGAACGTATTGATACAGCGCTATAAAATTGGCCTGCATTTACTTATAACAAGATGAAAATGTTCGATCGGATAAATTATGGCGTTCAAACGCCCTGAAGATTCACCAGTTTAATTTCTTCAAATATTAATTCTTACAACTTTTTATTTCAGTTATCTACTCGCTGTTATTTATCATGATGCTGTTGGGGCTTGTATGCACAGAACTGAGATCGGACCAAGAACTTAACACTGATGGGCCCTCTGGATTCGGAGACATAAATAAGTTACTGGTTCAACATTTAGAACAGGGTAAAAAAAGTGGGCTTGAAATAATATAGAGGTCGTCACCAAAGGCCAAATCGTGTGGATGCTTGAACAAGCACTTCCAGAAGTGTTTTTTTGAGTCGTGAGATTCAAAATCATGATCGAATCTCCGTAGTAATTTTGGAATCTGCTGATTTGAACGTGTGACTTTAAAAAATCGCACTCCTTGCAGTATCTTGTAGACTTATGTGTGTAGGGTCTTTCTAAGCACTTCCAGAAGTGCAATTTTTGAGTCATGAGATTAAAAATCATGATCGAATCTCCATAGTAATTTTGGAATTTGCTGATTTGAATGTGTGACTTTCAAAAATCACACTCCTTGCAGTGTCTTGTAGACTTATGTGTGTAGGGTGTTTCTTAATATGCCGACGGTTTTTTAGGGTATCATCGAGGAAGATAGAAATAGGTATTGTCTATACTTCTTATCGTGTGGGCAAGCCCTGGTGTCAGAGTTTTTTCAGACCGCCTTACGGCCTCTATTGTCTATACTGGAGTACAGACTGCCTTACAAGCGGTGAAACATGAAAATACTCCTTGGCGGTCGTAATGTTCAACCTTCTTTCGTACGTTTTCATCGTCGTTGTTGGTTTGTCCCTTTAATTTTGGTCGTTGGATTACCAACGACCAAAATTAAAAAAACAGTTTTTATTTAATTTTTGTTTTGACAGAAAGGGACAAACCTAAAGTTTAAAACATCGGCACGAAAGAAGGTTGAACATTACCGACAGCCATGGCCAATTTTTGTGTTTCCATGCTTGCATGATTGGTATCCTTTATCATTCTAAATCCATGGTATCATTAGACCATCAAACTAAACAACTTTCACTACCAACATCAAAATCGCGAAAAAATAAATCTGCTGCTTTTTGGGACCACTAGGTTTGCTGTTTTGTATGAAACGACTGATTTGATGTTCGCGATTTCAATGTCGGCCCTTTAGTGAAAGTTGTTCGATCTGTCGACTCTTTAACTCGACTGTTTGATCATACCCAGAAAATGCCGTCAGCATATTAAGAAAGACTGATGTAGGGGCGATCGTCAAGACCGTTGATGCCAGGAAGCTGGCATAGGTATTGGTTATACCGTTGATGCCCATACCATGTGAGGAAAGTTTGATTAGAGTATCTGCAATCACATGGAACGCCATCATATTACAGGAGGGCAAGGATGCGAGAGTGAATCTGTCTTTATCGCACACACTCATGCATTTAAAAATACTTGGCATACCTGACTGCTTTTCTAAACAAGCAGTCGTAGTCGAAATCGGCTATAAGAAATCATCATCATCCATCTTTCTATAAGTAAAGTTGAAAGTCTGAATAAATTTTATAAATGGTTTCCTACGTGATTTTTTTTTAAATTTAAATATAGGTTACCATCCAAAGCTTTTAAAAAATAAGTAGGTGTGCATTTATTGTGTCTTATCATACATGGTTATAAATTTTAAGCCGTAAGCTAACATTAATAAAAACCGGCCAAGTGCGTGTCGGGCCACGCGCAGGGGAGGGTTCCGTAGTTGGCCGTCACAATACACGGACTTAGAACGGGTCTTTTTGTTTTATACCCCGGTTTAACGGCCAAAGTCTGAAAAGTACATTTTACAAGTTGGTCGACTATTACTAGTTAACTTGTAAAGCCTACTCAGCAGTGATAATTTTCCTTTTAAATTCGTTATAATATACACACGGCTGTGAATTTTTTCACGTATCTAGAAACAATCGTTTAGCTGGCAGGGGGGGGGGGCGCGGACAGACAAATTAAAGAGGGATTTTCTGACAACTAGTTTAAAAGTTCAAGACTCTGCGAAGATGGTAATTTAGGCTAAAAAGGAAAAAAAAACATAGGTATTATGGTTACCGAGTGTGAGGCATCCTTTGACGAAGTACCTATACAACGTGTTAGTGAATTAGCGCAAAACTAAAAAGTAGTTTGTTTATCGAGAGCAGAATCGAATTATCATGTTTTCAACATAGGTATATTTCAAAATATTAAATATGCTGTTTGTAAAATTTTAAATTTACTGAACTCTATCTCAACTCCCGTGCGGTGAGTTGAGATAGAGTTCAGTAAATTTTAAATTCTCACCCTACTTACTACCAATACAAGATTTTTAAAATGTATTCACTAGTACGCTAGCGCTTTCATTCAAATTTTAACTATCAAAATAATGAAATTATAGTTTCAATCTAATTAGTTCGTTATAAATCAGTTGGGGTGTATGAGGTTTTGCGCTTATTCATTAACACGTTGTATATGTTCATGTTTTCCCTTCTGATTAAAAAAATCGGAGTCTAATTCTGAAGTCAGCTGGAATGTCCAGAGCTAAGGGGACGTGGTAGTTCAGGGAACGGTTCGTACACCAGCTTCTCGGTCGTGAAGTACCCCAGGCCTTGGACGTATGCTCCTTCTACCCGAGTTTTAAAAGAAGGTAACATCAGTGTCGAAGGATTCAAATTTTCTCAGGAGAAGTATGAAATTTTAATGGACACTATCCAGTTGAACCTGAGAGCGCGTTGCTTATTCCAAAATATGCTGCAACGTCACAAGCTTAATGAGATGACTTAAAATCACACTGACGACAAGTTTCTGACCACTTAATTACTTCCACAGATCCGCACTAAATTATCGAGAAATAATGGGATAAAGGATGATTTATCCTTTAACAGTGGTATCATAATTTATCTATAAAATAAAATATCAAATTCCGTGTATGTCCCAATAGGGGAGTTGACTACATAAAATATATTTTAGTATTAACTGCTCAGTAACTAAACCGTTTGAAAATAACGCTAAACTCACATTTTCAGTAATGCTGTTGCTTGAATACTATTTTAATAACTGGATAGGTAAACTATAAAAAGTATCAAAACGACGAAAACAATGACGTCACTATTCAATTTTTAGTACAATATTTGATACAAAGCACGCGTTTTGACGTTTGATAAAGAGTTGTTAATTTGACTAGTTGGAAACTCGCGGATTATACCAAAGGCTTAAAACTTACTTGGCCAACATATATTTGGGGGGTTGGTACTCAATCCAACATCTTCTAAAATATCTGACCTCAATATTTCATATCTTCCTGTAAGAACATCCAACTCTACTTCTAAAATAGCGACAGTAAACGCAGAGTAATTTTTTAATTTTATTCCATTTCTTTAGATTCTAATAATTATTGATTGTAAAATAGTCTCGTGTGAACCCCAAACTCGAATAGTTTGAAGTTATTGTTCCGCAATTTTAGGCTGTCTCGTTGAGTGATAAGGTATAAAATTGCATGCAAATGCACATGATCAATTGATCTTGTAACGTAGCAGAGGGGAAATGCTGCCGCAAGGCTGGTCCCTTAGTTATATTGTCTAAGGGAATCAGGGTCACCTAAAAACCATATCCTAACTTTTTTAAATATCCTCAATGTACAGACATACTTCTGTTACTGTTGTTAAGGAATCGGATACATACACAAAAAAACATAACCCTCCTTGTGGCGCAGTAGGGTAATTAGTAGATTTTACTCAATAAATAATAATTTATTACGAATTTCCGACCATTATTCTAGACAATGTAATTGTATGACTAATTTACTTCCTTTATGCTAATGGCCTAACTCAATGCTTAAGTTGTAATTAAACTGGATATTGTTAACTGGATTAAACTAGATTTTAAAGGGGACACTCCTTGCAGCGCGTTCCATACAAACGACGTTTCGCCCTGTTTTATTTAACCATTTAAAGTAAATGATATTTTTTAAACGCGATCTAGGAACTATTGTCTATATATGTCTGTATTTTGTCAGATTTCCGTTAAAATACATAGTTTCAGTTACAGTGGGTCAAAGATTTTTATACAAATTTTTAAATTAAGTACATCTAAAATTACAGACCTACCCAAAAAAACATTATTGTTTCTAGATCATTTTAGAAAAAATTACTTAAATTGGTTAAAATTGAGAAAAAGGACGAAACTTCGCTTGAATGCAGCGCGCTCGAGCGCCCTCGCTCGCAGGTATATCCTCTTAATGACAGAGTTCGTGAATCAGTCAGTGTTACGCAGGCCATACGGAATTCCGATCCAAGATTTCGAATCAGAATAGGATTTCTTATGAATTTTCCCCCTCCAGAATTCCGAACGGATTTTCAAATCCATACGAACTCGTAATTCCGTTCGGAATGATTCCGCATGTATGTGGCAGGTAAAAGTAGCGACGTCATCGTCAGTGACACAGAAACCAAATTTAGGATTTTTTTCGCGTTTCCTGTGCTAGTCTCCCTACTGAAAGTTGTTCAGTTTGATTGTCTGAGTTCACTGTTTCAGTTTGCGGGGCGCTGTTCCTTACACCCTGTATAAGAGATTAAACTTTCTGTGTCAAATATTTATAGAACAATATATATAAAAGTATCATTAACCTTTAAACCACGTGCTCTACCCATCAAACTGTACTACTTTTACTATGGGAGCAAACCTGTCAGCGCAAAAAATCTGCTGTTCATACTAAACTGCAGCCTCTTACTCGAATCAACTGTATAAGACAGCAGATTTTTTTAAAGATTTTCACTGCTATAATACGATCTAACAAAATTTGCTGAAACTATTTTAAGGGGATAATCAGACCATCAAACTGAACAACTTTCTCTATGGGACCAAAATCGAAATTGCGAAAAACGAAAAATGCTGTCCTATACAAAACTGCAAGTATACGAAAGAGTATCTAACACACAGAGTATCTGAACTACATAGTATGGTATGGAACGTACAACACAGGTTTTTAGTACTTACACATTCCCAGAGAATGTGTACGTTTACCCTGTGTTGTACGTTTTTAAGTATATTTTAAAATAAAATAAATTTTCCTTGGATGCTTTATTGTTTATTCCAAACTTTAAAAAAATCATTTCAAATCTGAAAATCATTTCAATGCCTAATAATAGGTACCTAATAAAAGATTTTAGATCTTAAAAAATACCAAATATTAATTCTAGTTTTATTATTGTGTCAGGATCATTTCCTCATACTTGACATCAAGCGCCTTCAGTATGGATTCCGTGTCGTAGGGTACATCTGGAAAATAAAACTCTTGTAAATAAGATGATGTTCTAGATCTTGAGCCACCAAAGCTGTGGGAGAAAGCTGAGTTGTGTCCCAGTAGCGTAGCACACCACTTCCTTGCACAGCTTTAGTCAAAATATTCAGTTTCTGAGAAACCTTCACAACACATCCTCGTACAGCTTCCTCGCATAGCTAGTTCGTTTGATAGCTCCGCTACGCAACCTCGCATAGCCTAGGTGGAAAGCCTCTAAAACAGCTCTAAATCAGGCGCTTGAAGCGCTCTATTATAAGCGCCTGCTCATTAGTTACAGGCCGATATCCCTAAACATTGATGCCTTTAGTAGGTACTTCGGCAGACTCCGCCGCCGCACCAGTCCGTCTACTCGTGCTCTGTAGATAGTGTGACCAGATAGCATCTCACACTAACACCCGACCCGTCTTCCAAAGACGGGATCTATGAGAGACATATACCGTCTGGTCTCTTGCCATCATCCCATTTGACACCATTCCTCTGTAGGTATGATGTCATTAAAAGATAGCATGGTGCAGAATTATGCCGACACTCCTTTGGTACGACAGTCATTGACCCAAGCGGTCGACGTAAGCACCACAAGGACACTGGTGGCATCGACTCGAAGCCCTATTGCCACCGTGCCACAGGGCGTTGGAGTTCAAGTAAGTCCTGGTATTGACTGAGGGGTGATACCCGAAATCTAGAGAACCCCTCTGCTGGGTATAGGTCTCTTCATTTCAAACCATTTACAACGGAAAATCTGAGATTTCTGAATTGTTGCGACGGGAAAATTCTGGGAACTTATAAGATACTGTATAAGTGTATGAATTGAAGTACATAGCAACATAAAACATACCAATATAAATGAAGTTGTTCCAATCATGACCAGAGTCTTTCCTCGATTCCATGATACATTGTCGCAATGCGTGGCTGATACCATGAGCAGTACATATTCCCATCTCGCCTACCGCTGCAATTCAAAATAAGTAATCAAAGCTTCTGACCACCCGAAAAGGATTTATGGTTGTAAGTTTAACAAAAATCATTGAACTTACTTTTAGAACCAAGCACGCCCTTCGTATTTATGGAATTGTATCGGAGTCTAATTCTGAAGTCAGCTGGAATGTCTAGAGCTAAGGGAACATGGTAGTTCAGGGAACGGTTCGTAAGAAGTCTGCCGGTATTCTTGTTGAATACCAGCTTCTCGGTCGTGTAGTACCCCAGGCCTTGGACGTATGCTCCTTCTACCTGCGTTTTTAAAGAGGATCTAGGATCAAGAAAAGCATGAAATTTTCATTGAAATTTTGTATCCTATTTGAACCTGATACCGCGGTCCGAATTTCACAATCTACGGAATTCGTTAAACCATGTCAGCTTGAGGTGGCTTGAAATAACCCTTATAGTAAGTTGTTTATTACGTCCGACCGAAGCTTCGGCATCGGGCACCATCGGCCAAAAAATCGCCTTTGGGTCACACATTCGGCTTCGGCCAAAATCAGCCGAAGTTTTATATGTAGCAAAGCTTTGTATGTAGCCATGTTTGCTACGATATTACACTGATAAAATACAATTAAAAAAATATATGTTTTGTGTTTTATAATAAAATCGCCGTTTTGTGTGACCAACGCCGATTGAATCCATAATTAATCATGACATAAATTAATGTATGAATTTAACCAATTCATACCATTTTAAAGTAATCTAGACTCCTTTACCGTACCTTACCTATATATTCGCGACAAAATAACAGTATAGATTTTGCTACTATGTACTTTTCAGTCAGTGGTATTATAGTTGCTTCACCTACGGCCGAATGTTAAGGCAAAAGCCGAACCATCGGCCTTGGCTTCCGCTAAAAACTGACTTTCGGTCGTACACACGGCGATACTTCAAGCTACGCAAAACAAAAATAAGCTGGCCGCTGGCAGGTAGATTAATGTATAACATCGCGCGACCAGCTTCTGTTTGTTTTGCGTAGCTTGAAGCGTCGTCGTCTGTACACTACTTACCACTTAAGTGCACTGCGTTATTAAGAAATAAAGACGTTTATGGATTCCTGATCCTTTAACAGTGGTATCATATTTATCTATTTAAAAATTAAAATTAAAGTTTGAAAAATCAGTGGCTGTCCCAAAATTATAGCAAAGGCAATTATAAACATACCTGGCCTACATCTATTTGAGGGTTGGTACTCAATCCAACATCTTCTAAAATATCTGACCTCAATATTTCGTATCTTCCTGTAAGAACATCCAACTCTACTTCTAAAATAGCAACAGCATACGAATAGTAATTTTCCAAATCTCTATCAGTCATCATATGAGTTGCTGTCAAATCTACTAGATCTTGTCCGGCTTGAAAAATCAACTCCTTCCACGTCGGGTTTGTCAATTTCTGCTTCACAGGTTCCAATCTCTTTTTCAAAATGTCACAAGCTTTGATTATTGAATAGCAAACACTTTCGCTCACAATACTTGATCCAGAGAATACATTATTAGCTGCTACAAAAGAGAAGTGTGGTATAATAGAGACATATTTTAATGGAATGCCTAGTTCGTAGGCGCAGACTTGTGCAGCTTTGGTATTGGCTCCTTGTCCCATTTCAATACCGCCTGTAGTAACGGTCACCGTTCCATCCCCTCTATAAATTGATACCATAGCGCTGTAATTTCCTAAATAAATAATTGGAAATCTCATCACACTAATTTTGATGGCCTTTTTCTTCCACCTGTTAACTTGATTGAATTGCTCGATTTCTTTAGCTCGTTTGTAGTAATCGGCATCTTTCTTCAATTCTTTAATGAGGCCCGGTATCTCATTGTCTGTTGTTCTCATATTTGCTAAACGAACCTCAGTTGCATCTTTATTAACAGCATATGAAATGTGTTCCATGATATGTTCGATGCAAGCCATCCCTTCAGAAGTGCCTAAAGCATATTGTTTATGTTATATAAGACATTATTCATTCTGTGTCAAAAATGTATGTAACCATAAATTTAACTTCATTTACCTGGTGCTCGCATAAATGTGTTGGATGGAAGATCAGTAAGAACGCTACCAGTTCTAACGTTGAAGTAGTCAGTGTTGTAGCAATTTTGGAATCCGCCAACTGTATATTCCAGCACGTTCTCGTTGCGGGAACACCCGTCATCTTCAACGATGTTTGCGTTGAGGTACTGGATCTTGCCAACGTCATCTACGCCCACCTATAGTAAATAGATACGTTAACTTTTCTTAGAGTATCGTATCAGATGGTAATTTATAGACACTACTGTTACACTAGCAATTACAAATGAAGCACAACTTCAGAAGATATTTACAATTATATATGTAGGAAGTACAGTGAAGGTCATTGTCGTCTGCTAATAGAAGTCTATTGATTCACATAGGCCTCCTTATAAAAAAGGGAAAATGAAAAACCAGTGCACGGTGTTAGGGTAAACAGTTACATTACTTTAAGGGGTGATTGTACCCATGATACTGAATAACTTTCCCAAAGAAACCTAAAGGAAATTCGCAAAAAAATATTTCGACTTATCATACAAACATTCGATCATCTGATTGGAGTTAGTATGGTAAGTCCAAAATTGTTTTTGCATTATTCCTATTGGTTTCTTAGGGAATATTGTTCTGTATCATGGGTACAATCACTCCTTAAAGTAATGCAACTGTTTACCCTAACACCCTGTATATTAATTACCTCATACTCGCATTGACATGGCAACCTTCTGCCTGACATAGTGAGATTTGTTTGCATGGGTGTTATGAACCTGCATGGCCGGTCCATTTTCTTCGCCACGATCGCACAAGCAGTTGCTGCTTGTGCGTTTCGACTTAGTTTTCCTCCAAAACCACCTCCAACACGACGAACATAAACAAAGACTCTGGATTAAAAGAAAAGCTTTTATTAGGTTTCCCTACTGTAAAATTCCATCGTCAAATTAACTCATTAGTTATTTAACACCTTGTGTACATATAATATGATAAGGTTTCGTTACTCACTCACTCTCCTTTATTCCCAAGCTCTGAGCTATTGCAGTCTGTGTCAGATCCATCCACTGTGATGAATCATAAACATCAAGCCCACGGTCCACAGGTACCACCACGCAAGTTATAGGCTCTAGGTAATAATGATACTGAGCGGGTATGTCGTACACACCATTGATAACCTTCGTAACATTATCTCCTTTGCCTTTAGGCTCCATTTTCTGATCAGATGCAAGATATCTTTTGCTATCCCTTTTAGCCTGATCAATAGTTAACACTGGGGCAGCAGAACTCACGTTTTTGTATGTTACTTTAATTTGTTTAGCTACTAGAGCAGCTAATTCTTCCCTTTCTGCGACTACTATAGCCACTGGCTGGCCGTAGTAAAGGATATTTTTGGAAACTAAGATCTCTTCATCTTCGGTTAATAATTGATAGCCAGGTCGGATGAATGAATTCTTTCCTGGTACGTCTTCTGCCGTGTATACAGCCAATACACCTTCTATATCCTGTTGATAATTATATAGAATCTTATTAAAGTAAATCCAGTGGGATGGGATCTTGCTTTAATTGTTCTGAGCTATGATCCTTCGACCCATTTTAAATTTAGACAAAAGTAGTGTCGCAGTTTGAAACTAATTTATATCGATAGAGGATATAAAAGGTGATAAAAAAACAAAATAGGCCAAGATATAATATTGATTTTTGTGATCAACATTTAGACACAAAATAAAAGATTTTCTCTGCAACGGAACACCTTGAAACCGACACGATGGTAGAGTTTTAAGTCCTCGCTTAAAAAATGATATCTAAAATAGTTAAAGATGCTTTTTTTTTTTAAATGAGATTTCTATATTTTTGAATATAAATTTTTGAATTTTGATCATCATTAGTTTTTCTAAAATCAACTGAGCTGATTGAGCGAGAGCTTGCTTGGTTACCCTATTAAGATGATTAGACAGTAGTGACAAAAAGGTACTTACTAAAGCTTCAACAGCATAAATTTTATCCAGTTCCCCAACATGAATAGTGGAAAGCACAAAGGCTGCGAAGACCTCCCTTGGCAAAGGAGGAATATCATTTGCATACTGTGCCTCTCCAGAACTCTGAATGAATGCCTCATACTTGTGAACTGGCTGATTCAGGGGATACAATGCTTTATGTGTCTGGTAGTCCTGGGTCCCGCGGGATACAGGTCGCTTAATCAGACTGCCACCAGACCGATAAAAAGGAGCCGGGATACTTATTTCACATATATTTAAGATGAACTGGAACGATAAACAGAGTGTCTTTAACGTCTCGTCTGTGGAGATTCCAGACAAAAAAGATGTGTTTATTGTCTTAGTCACGGATCCATGACATCCAAAGACGAAGGGTTAAGACAATGCATGATACCTAATGCATGACGTATTTTCATATGTAACATCCTAGGTATCTCGTTGGAAGTACGAACAGTTCACCCTTCGAAACGAGTTTGAATCATAATACAGTTTAGGATTTTGATATTCGTAACAAAAGTGAAGCAATCTGGACTAAAACGTGCTTATTTTAAAAACTATAAGATAGGTTGGTAAGTATGGTATGAATGTGGATGGCTGCATGAAGAGAGGACGACCAAAGAAAAGATGGATGGATTGTGTGAAAGATGACATGTGTAATAAAGGTGTGTGCGCTGAAATGGCGGCTAAAAGAGATGAATGGAGGAAGACAACATATTGTGCCGACTCCAATTAATGGGATAAGGGCAGGAAGAAGAAGATAGGTTGGTAAGTACCAGTTTTACGGAATAAGTGTTAGTAATTTTGGCAAACAAGATCTTACCTTGTAAAAGAGTCCTATAGCTAATTTCTTTCGGCATTCAGGAGATGGCTCAGGTGGTTTATCTTCTGGATTTATTTCTTGACTCAAAATGTTAATCGCAGCTTGCAGTGTTGAATTAATGAAAATTTTCTTTCCTCTCAAATATGCTTCTGTTTGTGTAGCGTGAACGAAGTAAGCTGATATGTTACCGTACACAATATTAGCTTCTTCTATAACTTCGTTTCTTTTATCCATCTTTAGATTAAATGCCGCGTTCACAATAGCTAAAGCATTTTGATTCCTTGGCATTATCTGAAACAGGATTGTTGATTGTAATAATTTCAGTTTTGCACACAAAGTGATTTAGTTGTTTAATATCCGTACAATATGTTAGTTGCAATTCATTTAGGAAAAAATATCCATGACGATTTCAAAAACAAACCTGTGTTTGTTTTTATAAATTCTTACCTTATAGCTTCTGAAAATGTGTGATCTGCTTAGAGGTGGTAACAGTATGTTCACTATCAAAGACCCTTGTAAGTCATATTCGAGAAAATCTGTCATCGACAACAATTTTGCAGCACTATTGCTGCTCCCTGCAAATAGCATTCTCATGTTTAATATGTATAATTTAAATAGTTATAAAAATTGGGTCTTAAACTTGAAAATACCTACGAATTGTAATCATTGCTCCCACAGATGCTAATAGCAGAAAAACATCTGATTGGTATGATGGCATTAAATTCTTAGCAACCAAGTTCCCAGCTAAGGAGCCAATCTGAAATTTATTGAAACATATCAAATAACTTGTAGGAGATCAATAATTAAACAAAAACTAAGCTTACTTGGCGGCCTATATCCAGCAGTAGACATCCATCGGCTGAGACGATGAAGCTTATTTCATAGCGTACTTCATAATGAAGCTTCATTGTGAAGTACGAGACAACTTAAATACTGATGCAACACTCGTAATCAGTATCGCGTCGTAAGCTACGTGGTACGTAAGCTGCGACGGGCTACTTAGAATTTTTTCTCAGGTTACTATTTCAATACAAACCCTACTTGATTTAATACAACCCTCTCTTACCTGTCGTACTGGAATATGAGCAATAAGATCGAAGTGTTTGGCAAATTGTGCCAAATAAGCAAATTCATCGTTTCTCGATTTTGCCAGCTCCTTGAAAATAGTTATGCAGTCTTCTAGCGAGATGTTAGCACCAAGCACCAAGTTTTGATCCAAATAATATTTTTTCAGAGATTTCACATCACTTATGTCTATCAAAATACGTGGATATTCAAACGTTTCCACGAGTCCTGTCAAACAGTACAATCGAAATAGGAAAAACCTTTAATACTGAACTAGGTTACCTACAATCAAATAATATTTTTTGTGAGGAACATGATTTTTACGGGGATTTGGCGGTTGTATCATTAGGATAAAACAGCCGAGATTTGGGAGTACTAAACAAAGATGGAATAGACTCAGCTGTGTATACTATTAGTATTATTATTATAACACAAAGACATAATAATATACAAAGTTGAGAGAACATGTACTATTGAACAGGCCAGCACCAATAAAACTTATTCTTAAGAGGATAGGCGAGCTCTCGAAGAAATTTGGAGAATAGGTCACTTTCGGACATACCTCGCCAACTGGAGTGCGAAAGAGACAACTGCGGCTCGGAATGATTTTATGTACATAAAATGGACGAAATCAGTATTTGGTATTCCCCTCCTACAAAACTAAACCGATTTTAATAATTCCATCAAGAATAAATATGCAAGAGACTTTGGCTATGTCTGTATGTTTTGCTTTTTTTGTTTAATATTAGTCAAATTTGTTTGCTAGATATCTGAAAATAGGCGGTAAAATTGGTAATTTTCGAAGGTCCAAAGGAAGTAAGGTTTGGGAAGGTAGTTCTTACAGGAAATCATAGGGACATAAATAGCAGAGGTAACATCAATAAAATTGTATGGTAAAATTTTTTTTTATCCTCTGTCTCAGGAAACAGGGGAATACGTTTGTATGAACAAAACGGTCCTAGTCTATCCTCTTTATAAGCTTTTTGTAGAGTTGCACTGGTGGAGTACGTGCACGCACTTTCTCTCTCGTCACAAGAGAACGTATTTGCCTTGCCTGATACAATAACGTGTTTACCTTTAGCGGTATCCCCATCTACAAGCATGTATGAGTCAACTCCATAATTAGCGAGAACTTCGAATATTGCATCTTCATTGAAAACTTTAAAGAACTTTTTCTTTCCAAAGTCTAGATAAATTGACTGTCCATCCTTAGTAGCTGTTATATCATTGATGATAGCCCAGTCACCTTCTTCGCTTCTGGTTGAGCACTTTCTTTGGCAAACTGTTTTAGTTTTGCTGCAAATTTCTAAGTCCTCCATATCTCGAACACGTTGGCAGAGCTGAGGATCGGCGTCTACAGCGAATGATTTAAAAGTGTCCAAGATTGGTCTGAAGCCTGTGCATCGGCAGGTGTTGCTGCCCATCGCCCTCTCTAGCTCCTTCATTGTTAGATTTTTGTCTCGAAGGCTGAAAAATTTACTTACTTCCAATTATTCATCAACAAGTTATTGATAGCCTATTTAAATAAAATTGAAGGTTGACAAATTCAGTATCGAATGACACTCGAAACTTACCCATTCGGGGTACCCCACTTATAAAGACGAAATAGATGTTCAGAAGGACCGGCAGAAGTGTCGGTAGCTTAATTTGTTGGACTAAAGCAAGACCCTGATTAGCAGGATACGGGTTCAAGTTCAATCTTATGCCTATTGAGCAATTGTATGCGATGTGGCTCAATCTAACATGAAAGAAGAAGATGCTGAATTTGTCAGTCTTTAATTTGACGTCTACTTAAGACGGCTTAGAGCGACCTTCAAAAATCGGGAGCCTACCTATTCAAATGCATGACCCATCCAGGAGTGCAATAGCCGCATTGGGTGGCATTGAAAGCAACCACTCGCTTCTGAATTTCGTTGTAACCAATATGCCTATTTCCAAGACCTTCTATTGTGGTAATCTCCCAGCCATGACACGAAAACACCAGCACCAAACACTGAAACGATTTACGTCAATGTACAAATTCTTTCCTAATAGACTTTGCGTCCTTTCTACAATTGCATTTAGGCTCATTTAGGTAGGTACTTTCGTCTGATAAAGTATATCTTGCTTATGGACCTAGAATGGTAAAAGCCAAGTTTTACAGTTCTAAAGCTTTCTATGAGGGTTATATTATGGCTTTAATTTGACTTATTTTATAACATCAGCCGGATATCGTCCACTGCTGAACAAGGCCTCCCCTTCTTCTTCTTATCGTATGGCTAGCAGACCTCTCTTAAAGGTGTTCTATAAAACTCTATCCTCGGACTCAACCAGTTGCTCCCCGCATCTTTTCTCAAGACGTCGGTCTAGTGGGCAGGAGCGAGTCCCATCATTTTTAAATGGTCTAGAATTACGGGATGAGGACAAAAGGACAACGTTTCTTATGGAACATTTTTTCTTTACGAAAGTTTACTTGCCCATCACGCGTCATTCCATCGCTAAAAGAATTCTGGTTGTGATTTTATGAATGGGTGTATGTTAAATTCCATTAGGTACCGAATTAACGGAGAAGGTTTCTATGTGTGAGCTGGGCTGCCGGCGCGCGCGCACGGTGACGACGCACGCGCCGCACCCTCCCTCGCGGCACATCGCCTTCGTGCCCGGCAGCGCCAGCGCATAGCGCAGGTACGCGTTCAGCGATGTGTCCCGCGGCGTGCTCGACGTCACTGGAGACATTGACAATTGTTTATTTATGTATTTATATCATTATTTTATTTGAGACGATACGCCACGAGCGCTTTTACTGACTCGTTCAGGCTTTTTAAGCTAAACTTACTGTAAATCACTATCGACTGCTCTCAAACATAAGGTGAAGGTGGTGATCATATCGTGAGGAAACCTGCATACGCTGAAGAAAAAATTCAGACGCATAATGTGAATTCGCATTGGGCTCGCGTAGTGGACTGTCGCCCAAACACCCTCCATGAGGACAGGGCCTGTGACTGATGATATAGGCTGATATGGTACCCTAAAGTGTGAAGTAATTGGACAAAGACTGGCGTACTACTAGTATCAAAGAAATTAGAGGTAGTTGAATACGTAATTACCTATTTAGTAAACGTAATAAGCAACCGGAGGATGCGAAATTGACGTCGTGGTTTTTTTGTAGTAAATATTCACAATTATTAAATTTAACATTTTTACCTGCTCGTTCTTTGAGTTTTAAACTGTTTCTGATATTTCATCATGTAGGTACCGCGTTTAGGTACTGTGTAGATCTATTGTGAACAATAATGCAGGAAAATGGAGCAGTAAAGCATTTTAATGTTTAAGGCAAAGATTTTTTTTTTGTCAAAGATAGGCCAAAAAAAATTCTTTGGTTGTGAAATTCACCTATTGTGACTAACGAAAGTTCGTGAATGATGAACTCATAAGTAAATAGAATTTTTTTTTTTAATATTGTGATGCAGTGACAGGATAAATACTACTGATGCGACAGCCTCACGTTTGGGTTGTTAAGTAAGTACTTTTTTAAATTCACAAAATTGTAAAATCACCCAATTTAAATTTAAATTGAAAGAAAGCATAAATAAAAAATAGAATAGGTAAAATTATATTCCAAGTAAACGGTAAAGTTGACTTTAACAATTTCTATCGTGCATAAAATCATGTTTTTTTAAAAATGCAGAATCCTTTTTTTTACTACATATGAGCTTGCTCTTGACCCCAATCCAGTCGACAGGACATAGATGAGGTCGAAGATGTAGCGAGCTTACCCAGAAGAAGCCACTCGTACTTTAAAGGAATTCGGATTTCCAATCAAACTTTATTTTGTGTATGATCTGCTCTGTTGATTTTGCTAATTAATAAATAAATGTGAACCACAGTTTAGGACACAGGTTTTCTTGCACTACGTCAGTTTTTCGTACTTCACTAATAATTAAACAAAATGATAAAATTAATTGCAGTACCTAAGTACTCAGAAGGTACTCGTACTTACCGGTACATTTTTTGCCATTTACTGTAAATTCTATACAAGACATTATGCCTCGAATGCAAATCGAACACTAAAAAACACTAGACGTTTTCTATCGTTTAAATATAAACGAGTGTTTAGAGTTTCAACATCACGGTAACAATTTAAATAAGATTAATACTTGATACTTTGTATATTACGGATTTGCTTATTATTTTGACTGCAGTATATTATTTTGCTGAAGTTATAATGTAAGCTTGTTCTTCTTTAACAATGCATGGCTATACACACATCATCATCATCTCAGCCGATGGACGTCCACTGCTGGACATAGGCCACCCCCAAGGATCGCCATAACGACCGGTCCTGCGCTGATCCTGCGCGGATCCAACAGGATCCCGCCGCCTCACCAGGTCGTCGGTCCACGCTGTGCTTTCAGGTATGCGGTCGTCATTCGAGAACTTTTCGGCCCCATCGGCCATCGGTTCTGCGAGCAATGTGCTTCGCCCACTTCCACTTTAGTTTAGCTATTCTTTGGGCACATAAGAACACACATTGGTAATCATAATCATAAATCATTTATTGCGTTATGTAGTTACATAAGATCTTAAAAATACACCACACACATAATCGGAAGGGCACAGCAATATCTTAAACAACACATAAAATCTAAAAAAACATCTTAACAAAGAAATATAATTAAAATATTTTTCAGCATCTAAAACTATCCTATTCTTTGTAATGAAAATATTCCTGAAGGTTATAGAATATAAATATTTAGTTACTAAAAAGTCTTAAAAATGATGCCATTTCTTTTACGTACGTTGCCGTACAGGTAGTTTGTTAAAAATTTTAATGGACATGTAGTATACACCTGTACGGCTAGTATGATTTCTCTATACTCGCGCGCGAGGCGCCTTCGCTACATAGAAAATTATTTCCCGCGCATTTCAGTCGCGCTTGCCGCGACTGGTAGTATGAAAGAAGGCCGAGTCGCGCGTAAGTAGAGAAATCGTGCTAGATGGTCTGAGCTAACTAAATGCAACTTTGTATTTGTAAACCTCATACACCCCACCTGATTTATAACAAAATAATTCGATTGAAACAATAATTTCATTATTTTGATTGTTAAAATTTAATGTTATTCACATTTTAAGTTTTCAGGCAAAAATGATTTGATATCATTTCAGCAATTAATGAAAGTGCTAGCGTGCTCGTGGATACATTTTAAGAATCTTGTTTTGGTAGTAAGTAGGGTGAGTGTGCCCGTGCAGTGGGTTGAGATCGAGAATAGTAAATTTTAAATATTACAAACAAATTATTAAATATTTTGAAAAAATATACCTATGACGAAAATATGATAATTCGATTCTGCTCTCGATTCTAAACAAACTACTTTCTAGTTTTGTGTTAATTCATTAACACGTTGTATAATTCGGACACATCTTTTCTTTAATACTATTATACTATTTCCCCACAATATTAATCCGTAAGTCAACGATGATTAATATGTATAAATATATAGAAAAGTAACTACCCGTACCGTTAGCTATGCGGAGACATAGAGATTAGTTTCTAGATCGCTTCAAATTAATTTTTAAATTCAATCAATCAAAGGTCAATTTTTAAATACGATCAAATTCGTTTGTATGCATACCGAAATGTGCACGAGCTTGGCTTTAGCTCACCTGATGGAAAGAGTAGATGAAGCCGAGGATGTAACGCACTCACCCAGAAAAAGCCTATTTACTCTTGTTTTAAAAGTATGTTTACTGTACCTATTTGCTTGGAAAATCAGACGCACATAGGTAGAGTTCCAAAACTTACTGGTTCTCATTATAAAAGGGGATGCGAACCTTTTTGTGCGGATTGTCGGAATATCTACTACGTAAGGATGCTGTCTCGCACTCTTGTCGTGTGTTGGTGAAAGTGACAAGGTGCTCCTGGGACGTCCCTGCTCCAGGGGCTAAATCGCGCTAATTTTAAACATTGAAGTTCAACAGTAGTGTAGCGAGGGTGTGTCTGGGGGTCACGTACGACCGTACGTACGTAAAAAACTCTGAAATGCTATTTTTGAATCGTGATATTGAAAATCGTGTTCGAATGATGCATAATCTCCATAGTAATTTTGACATTTTCTACTGCTGATTTGAACGTGTGACTTTCAAAAATCGCACTCCTGGCTCCAATCGATTCGTATTGACGAGAAAAGACGAGCTCGCTTCGCTCTCTCTAAATTTCTATTTTTGCATGGATTAAACCAAAAAATGTCTGAGTACATCCCAGCACAGCTATTCGAAAAAATTTCGAGCTTGCTTCGCTTGCTTCGTTATTTTTGTGTGGGTCTTTTTGTAAAGATAAGGTTGCAGAAAATCAGTCTGTGCCCCGGGCGACATAAACCCACGCTACGCGACTGAAGTTCAATCCTTATTCAATTTCAGTTCTAATCACATTGTAATCCAGTTGCTATTCAACTGTGCTGAATTCCGTATCGCGCTAAAGTTTAGCGCGATACGGAATTCAGCATTCAGACTTATTTACTATGTTATTGACAGCCTTTAACGTCTGACCGATCTGTCAAAACGGCTGTCAAATGATTAGCGCGATACCGTATATGTATAAATTTGTGGTTCGCATGCTGTCCAATCACGATTCAGTGGAGATTTATTTAGCGCGATTTGTCTCTTGAGCACATTCACCGAAGTGTAACCGATAAAACACCGACAGACATGCGAACCAATTGCCGGCGTTCCAAGCCATGTAATATGGATATACGTTGGATATACCCGTCAGGGCATATATCCTCTAAAATATAGGTGTAATCATAACATCATTATTCTTAATAATTTATTAGATTATTAACAAATTCATAATTTCCGAACATTGTCGACAGTTTAATTATATGACTACAAAGAAGCTAATCACCTAGCTCAATGCTCAATTATAAGTTTCTATTTCAACTGGCGTATCTATTTTTTTTATTTTATTATTTGGTTTTAAGGGCTTGGTCAATGACCAATAGCTAAACAGATCAATTGTAGCTGACACCCTTGACTTAAAGGTCATTTCCTAGACCCACGGACTTAACGAACCGTGTTATGCGTTTTGAAGAGGAAGGCCCTTATTTTAGTAGTGTTACCACGTACCCACCCAGATGTCGACTCCTGCTGTGAATCAGCACTTTGCATTCGCAGAGAAGGTGTATGGGTGTTTACTCCGCTTCACAGCAGAATCTGCAAGTGGATGAATCTACAAGCCCCATTCTGTGTAGATGTTTGTTTAACTTGCAGTGTCCTGTTAAGGCTCGTACTATGAGCCTTAAGTCGCTGCGGTTTGAATTGATGGCATCCGTGGTATGTCAGTTTGAGAAGTCGGTCACAAGTTCTTTTGCAAGCTTCAGTCTTGGTGTATCCGACCAGAGCTTACGGCTTTGGTTCACGGCCCATTCCTTTAGCACACGCCTAGAGGTGTTGCGAGAGATTCCGCAGTAAGGCTCTAGGCCTAAGGCATCCTCCTCTGGTCCTCTTCGTGCCAGCTCATCAGCAGTCTCATTTCCATCGATTCCAAGCGTATCTAGGTTTTTATGACGAGTCGGTGAATTCAGTCAGTATTGAAAATAGCGATATTAGATCGTCAACATCACAGAAACTAATAGAGTGTCTAAAAATTGCGCCTTTTGACTTTGCCTAGTTTTTTAGTGTTTTATTAATGAATCGAACTTGAAAATTATAGTTCATAATAAAGTTACAAAACTTGTTATGACAAGTATATCTCTAAACTTAGCCCGAACGAAGATATAAAGGCATGAAGTAAACGTAATATCTCCGTTCTGACTGAGTTTAGAGATTATACTTATGTATGTACTTAAAACAAGTTTTATTTATTACTTTATTCTGAAAACGCGCTGGCCAAACTTGCATATTTTATGCAAGTTTGGTTCATGGCCGCGCTAAACAAATGGGCTAAATCTGTCATCATCATCAATTCTATCCTACCAGATGACCAGATGAACCACGTAAGGTCTACTTACCTCGGCACCTCGGCATAGGACTAAGTTAATTCATTTATTTAAAAAAACTTAAGTAAATTAAATGTCTTCTTTAGAATCTTTATTCACCAAACAGAAAAAGAACAACTTAATATAAAATTAGAAAATACTCGTATTTTCAAAGCGCAAAAAATGTTTACAAAATTTAACAACATAATAATTACTCCTAATCATTTCGTCAAAATCATTTCCTCATACTTGACATCCAGCGCCTTCAGTATGGATTCCGTATCGTAGGGTACATCTGGAAAACAAAAGGGTAGAAAGTAAATAATTAAGATGAACCAGAGCTGTGCGAGGAAGCTAATGTGAGTGAGGAAGAAATCCATCAGTAAGATTCCTTAATGTTCCTAACCCCGCCCAGAGCAGCCTTGGTGGAAAAGGGCTTAGCAGAGAGATGTTTTTTACATTCAATTACAGCTAGAGATGTATACTCAGGATGCGAGCGTAGGAGGCGTGCGAGAAATGTATGCAAGGGATGCGAGAGTTTTTGCAGGAGGAATAGCTAGGAATCCGCCATAATACCGCACCCAACTTGCCTGTCCCTGACACTTGGCACACCTCTTCCTAGCACAGCTTTAGTGAAAAGAGTTCATCTGTGAACAGATGTCATGAAATGTCACATTTCAGCGACGCATACTCGCACAGCTAATACGTTACTCAGCTTCGCTACGCATCCTCGCGCCGCTCAGCTTCCTTGCACAGCTTCTGATGGAAAGAGTCACTATATGACAGCTCCGCTTCGCATCCTCACACCTTGCACCGCTATGCGCTAGGTATTCTACTCTAAGAGGTCTGTACTGTGCTAAGAGTTTATCAATCAGGCGCTTCGAGAGCTATTTTATTAAGCGCCTGCGCGTTAGGTTTCGGATCCAAATGCAATAAAATTGTAAGCGGTGCCCATATCTTTGTACTTGAAGGCAGACTCCGCCGCTACGCTACCCCTTCTACTCGTGCTCTGTGTAGATCAACGTTTCTTTGTCTTTGGAGCTTTTTACATGTCAATCCATCAATAATCATCATTAGCTTGGTAAACAACCCCAATGCTAGGTATACCTAGATACCCATTGGTCTCTTTATCACACCATTGATAAAAGGAAACTATGTCATTGCTGAATTGCAGCAGCATGAAAGGACACTAGCAAACACACTTTGGGATTTCTAAGACACTGCAAATAAATTGATAGGACACACCAATATAAATGAATTTGCTTGAATCATAACCAGAGTCCTTCCTCGATTCCATGATACATTGTCGCAATGCATGGGTGATACCATGAGCAGTACATATCCCCATCTCACCTACCGCTGTAAATCAAAATAAGTGGTAAGTAGAAATAGGTGAAAGTTCAGACCTAAAAGGGATTTATGGTCCGTATATTTATGTAACATAATTATGTGGATAACAGAAATTGTTGAACAAACCTTTAGAACCAAGCACGCCTTTAGGGTTTTTGGAATTGTATTTGAGTTTAACTCTGAAGTCAGCCGGAATGTCCAGAGCTAAGGGAACGTGGTAATTCAGGGAACGGTTCGTAAGTAGTTTCCCGGTCTTCTTGTCGTACACCAGCTTCTCGGTCGTGAAGTACCCCAGGCCTTGAACGTATGCTCCTTCTACCTGTGATGAAGAGGATAGAATCAGTGCCTAAGGCTAAAAATTTTCAAGGGGGAGTATTTACTTATTGAGGCGACTTTGAAATACCCTGACAGCACATTGCTCCATTGCTTGCCTCCACCGCCCAATCCACCCCGATTGTCTCAGAATTACCGAAAAGCCTAAAACTTACTTGACTAATATCTATAGTAGGGTTGGTACTCAGTCCAGCATCTTCTAAAATATCTGTCCTGAATATTTCATATCTTCCTGTAAGAATATCCAACTCGACTTCTAAAATAGCAACAGCATACGCATTGTAGCCTTTCAAATCTTCTTCCTTGTCAGTCATCATATAGGTTGCTGTCAAATCTACAAGATCCTCTCCGGCTTTCGAAACCAACTCTTTCCATGTTGGGTTCGTCAATTTCTGCTTCACAGGCTCCAATCTCTTTTTTAGTATTTCACAAGCTTTTATAATTGAATAGCATACACTTTCGCTCACAATACTTGATCCGGAAAATACATTATTTGCTGCTACAAAAGAGTAGTGTGGTATAATAGATACATTTTCTAATGGAATGCCTAGTTCGTACGCGCAAACTTGAGCAGCTTTAGTATTGGCTCCTTGTCCCATTTCGATACCACCTGTAGTGACTGTCACCGTTCCATCTCCTCTATAAATCGATACCATAGCGCTATAATTTCCAAAAAATATAACTGGGAAGCTCATCACACTAATTTTAATTGCCCTTTTCTTCCATCTGTTAACCTGATTGAATTGCTCGATTTCTTTAGATCGTTTGTCGTAATCCGCATCTTTCTTTAATTCTTTGATGAGATCCGGTAAATCATTGTCTGTTGTTCTCATATTTGCTAGACGAACATCTGTTGCATCTTTATTGACAGCATATGAAATGTGTTCCATTATGTGTTCGATGCTAGCCATACCTTCAGAAGTGCCTGAAAATTTTCGTTAAATGTGAAACATTGTCGTTTTGTTCCAAATATAATTTATAATAATAAATAGTAGTATAATGTACCTGGTGCCCGCGCAAATGTGTTTGACGGAAGATCAGTAAGGACGCTACCAGTTTTAAGGTTGAAGTAGTCAGTATTGTAGCAATTGGGGAATCCTCCAATTGTATATTCTAATATGTTTTCGTTGTGTGAACACCCGTCATCTTCAATAAATGTCGCGTTTAGGTACTGGATCTTTCCATCATCATCTATACCCACCTATAGTAAAAAAACGTTGGCTTTTATTTGAGTTTAGTGAGTATTTAGTATATACTGTACAGTGTGCGTGTACACTATGGCATAAGGTGTGACTTACAATATTTTAAGAGTCACGAGTCACGGGTCAAAATGGATCAGATTAGTGGAGGACCATGAGATATGGCCCAGAAAAGAGCAGTGCTCAGCAATGAAGTGAGGTAATGTGGACTAATTAATTGAATGATATAATAGCCAGCAAACATCTGGTGCACACTTCCCTTACCCTCTTCCCTTGATAAGTTATTTGCCGGGTAGTGTATAAACACTCTCTACTATAAAAGAAGCAACAGAAATTGAACGATGCTATGCGTGTAAGTTCATAAGATATTGTAAGAAAATCGGCGAATAAAATAGTCCATTGCTGGACACGGGCATCCTGATAAAATGCCATAATTTTTATTTTATTTTAAATATATACCACATTCTTAGTCTTACCTCATACTCGCATTGGCACGGCAACCTTCTGCCGGCTATTGTAAGATTTGTCTGTAAGGGTGTTATGAACCTGCACGGCCGGTCCATTTTCGTCGCCACGATCGCACAAGCAGCTGCCGCTTGTACGTTTCGACTGATTTTTCCTCCAAAACCACCTCCGATACGACGGACATAAACGAAGACTCTGCATGATTATGTTGATTATTCTTTAACGCCTTTTATTTTATACGTACAATACTTTATATCTTAGTTTAATTATAGTTTATACTCACTCACTCTCCTTTATTGCCAAGCTTTGAGCTATCGCAGTCTGTGTCAGGTCCATCCACTGTGATGAATCATAAACTTCAATTCCGCGATCCACAGGTACCACCACGCAAGTTATAGGCTCAAGGTAATAATGATACTGAGCGTGTATGTCATACACACCTTTGATAACCTTTGTAACATTATCTCCTTTGCCTTTAGGCTCTATTTTCTGATCAGACGCAAGATATCTTTTGCTATCCTTTTTAGCCTGGTCAATGGTTAGCACGGGGGCAGCAGAACATACGTTTTTGTATGTTACTTTAATTTGTTTAGCTACTAGAGCAGCTAATTCTTCCCTTTCTGCGACCACTACAGCCACTGGCTGACCGTAGTAAAGGATATTTGTTGTAGCTAAGATTTCCTCATCTTCGGTTTGTAATTGATAACCAGGTCGGATGAATGAATTCTTACCCGGTACGTCTTTTGCTGTGTATACAGCCAATACTCCTTCTATTTCCTGTCAATAATTGTTTGGTATAAAGATACAATCAATATAATTAAAGATATTGGATACTTTCTTTAGAGATTGATATTCAATAAAAGTATTGAAAATCATTTTTTGATAATCAATAGCGCTGACCGATGAAAGCCTATCAGTTACAAGATGATTAAACAGTAATTACAAAAAGGTACTTACTAAAGCTTCATCTGCATAAATTTTATCCACCTCTCCAACATGAATAGTGGAAAGCACGAAGGCCCCGAAGACCTCCCTCGGCAAAGGTGGAATATCATTTGCATACTGTGCCTCTCCAGAACTCTGAATGAATGCCTCATACTTAGGAGCTGGCTGGTTCAAAGGATACAAGGCTTTATCCGCCTGGTAGTCCTGTGTCCCACGGGATACAGGACGCTCGATCAGACTACCCCCAGACCGGAAAGTAGGATCCGGAATACTTGTTGCACAGATGTTTATGATGAACTGGAACGATTCACAGATTGTCTTTTAAAACTTAATGCATTCCGATGATTTCATGTGATTCATCCCATCGCAACGGAAAGTGCAAATTTCAACGGCCGAAGAACGGTCTGCGTCTCGTCGGCCCTTCTAATTGAGTTTTTAATCTAAGTACAAATTTATAACTTGGATATACGCAAGACAAATCTACTTTATTTGAATAACTGGAAGGATACATTCTATAGGAAAATCTATTTGGGCAAACAAAATCTTACCTTGTAAAAGAGTCCTATAGCTAACTTCTTGCGGCACTCAGGAGATGCCTCAGGTGGTTTTTCTTCTGGATTAATTTCTTTGCACAAAACGTCAATTGCAGCTCGCAGTGTTGAATTCTTAAAAATTGTCTTTCCTCTCAAATATGCTTCTGTTTGTGTAGCGTAAACGAAGTCTGCTGATATGTTACCGTACACAATATTAGCTTCTTCTACAACTTTGTTTGTTTTATCCATCTTCAGATTAAATGCCGCGTTGACAATAGCTAAGGCATTTTGATTTCGCGGCATTATCTGAAACAGAATTGTTTATTGTAACAATTTTAATACTGTTTGCAAAGTGAACTGTTTTGTATACGGATAATGTAATATGCCTCGAAAATTATGCCAGGGACAATCTTATTTAGGCATTTTGCATAAAATTTAGTTTCGGACGGGACCCGAATCACCAACATGCCAATCTGGGGCTTGCTCTCGCCCTATTAAGCTTCCGGCACTTCTGTCAACAGTTCTAAAATCTACAACCTCTTGCGTCACCTTGTGTTTATTTAATTTTACAACTAGATTTTTAATAACGATAAATGTTATGTATACCTTATAGCTTCTGAAAATGTGCAATCTGCTCAGAGGTGGTAACAGTATGTTCACTATCAAAGACCCTTTTAAGTCATAATTGAGAAAATCTGTCATCGACAGACATTTTGTAGTATTATTGTAATTCCCTGAAAATAGTACTTCCTTGTTTAGTAGGTAGGTATAATTTCCTTTTTAGGAACAACTAGGGGTTTAATCTTAAGAATACTTACGAATTGTAATCATTGCTCCCACAGATGCTAGTAGCAGAAAAACATCAGATTGGTATGATGGCATTACATTCTTAACAACTAAATTCCCAGCTAATGATCCAATCTGAAAATAATTGATCAATGCTGAATATTTGGAGAGAATTAAATAATTTAGCTTACTGATTTTATGTACCCTTACCTTTCTTACTGGAATATGAGCAATAAGATCGAAGTGTTTGGCGAATTCTAACAAATAAGCAAATTCCTCGTTCCGCGATTTGGCTGTCTCGTTGAAAATCGCAATACAGTCTTCTAGCGAGATGTTAGCACCAAGCGCCAGGTTTTGATCAAATTCATATTTTTTCAAAGATTTCACATCACTTATATCTATCAAAACACGTGGATATTCAAACGTTTCCACGACTCCTGTGAAAATTATTCACGAAAATTGGAAATAAGCTTATTTTTTTCCTTATGTTGAGAAAATTAAAGTAAACTTTTACTTAACTTAGTCTTTGCGTTACGAAGGATTGGAAAAAGAGAAGGGAGAACTTTACCGAAGGAAGTTTTACTTTTTTGTTTAAAGAAGCAGAGCAGGCTATAAAAACGTATTTAAGCTATCATTTTGAAGAGAGGTACCTACTCTATAAGAACTCCTTTTCAGAAAGATGAGAAAATTTTCCCAAGGGGTACCATTCTATAACATACTTACCTTTAGCGGTATTTCCGTCAACAAGCATGTACGAGTCAACTCCATGATTAGCTAAAACTTCAAAAATTGCATCTTCATTGAAAACTTTGAAAAACTTTTTCTTTCCGAAGTCTAGATAAATTGACTGTCCGTCTTTAGTAGCTGTAATATCATTGATGATAGCCCAGTCGCTGTCTTCGCTTCTGGTTGAGCACTTTCTTTGGCAAACTGTTTTAGTTTTGCTGCAAATTTCTAAGTCTTCCATATCTCGAACACGTTGACAGAGCTGAGGATCGGCGTCTACGGCGAATGATTTAAAAGTGTCCAAGATTGGTCTGAAGCCTGTGCATCGGCAGGTGTTGCTGCTCATCGCCCTCTCTAGTTCTTTCATTGTTAGATTTTTGTCTCGAAGGCTGAAAAATAAAGTTATCACTCAATAAGCAAGACATCTTGGAGCGACTGTACTTTACTCTAAATACAGTGTCAAGAATTGAGAACCCACCTATTCAAATGCATGATCCATCCCGGAGTGCAATAGCCGCATTGGGTGGCATTGAAAGCAACCACTCGCTTCTGAATGTCGTTGTAACCAACGAGTCTATTTCCAAGACCCTCTATTGTGGTAATCTCCCAGTCGTGACATGAAAACACCAGCACCAAACACTGAAACGATATACAACAACTGGTCACTTTCAAGTTTCCTTTCCTACCTGCTTATTTTCTTTTCCTTCCTTAATAGGAAGGAAAAGCCTAATGGCCCATACATTTTTTCTTATGAATTTTATCTCAATGGATTCATGAGTAAGCGAAGAACTAGTTGTTATAGTTCTAAACACAAACTAATTATAAAGCTTTCGTGATGAGATTATGGTACTTTTTGCTCTCAGTACATCACTGACAGCTACCCATCAACCTGAACAGTTTAGTATGGACCAGCTAATTATTTTTGCGCTGTTAAGGTTGCTCGCATAGTAAACGTTTTTCAGGTTGATGGGTATCTGTCAGTGATGTGCTGAGAGCAAAAAGTACAATAACCTCATCACGAAAACTTTATAATTGGTTTGTGTTTAGAACTACCCGGAAAGGGATTATGGTCGTGTGTTTATGTATGGATTCTTATAAGAGCACATAAATTCTTATACAAAAGCCATTACCGAATTAACGGAGAAGGTCTCTATGTGTGAGCTGGGCTGCCGGCGCGCGCGCACGGTGACGACGCACGCGCCGCACCCTCCCTCGCGGCACATCGCCTTCGTGCCCGGCAGCGCCAGCGCATAGCGCAGATACGCGTTCAGCGAGGTGTCCCGCGGCGTGCTCGACGTCACTGGAGGTATTCACAATCAACATTTCATGAATGGAAAGACACAATAAGAAAAAATGCTTGTATAGGTATGAACAAGGCTACGATTAGTTCCAGTTAGTCTCACTACCACTTGTTAGAAATATCAAGTGCATGCTCTAGCATTACTCTATATCAAGTTAGTGAAGTGCTATGCTCCCGGTACAAAGTATCACTGAAGGTTTCATCATCATTGAGTTCCTGATACGACACGACATCAACCTTTTCTTTTATCATTGTTAGATCTAGCACCGATTGAGGGGAAGAGCATCAACCTCTGCCTCTCTTCCCCTCAATTTTTCCTTCCAATAGGTAATTATAATTAGAGAAGTTAAGTGTCCGATCAGTTTAAAAAGGCTAAATAACTTTGCCCTCATTTGATGGCAGCGCTTCATAGCGTGTGTTGAGTATTAGTCTCACGTTACCCCTTGTTTACAATGTGGTTAGATCTAGACCTAAGTGCCTAATAGTATTCTTTACCTAGCGATCAGAAATGGGGTCGGATGTAGTGGCTATAAGCGGCAACCAGTGAGGGCATCAGATAACTTGATGACGCCTGATGGAATTAGTCGCCACTTGCGATACCCGTCTGGGTTGGTTCACAAATGAAACCAGCATACACAGGTTCACATATAATATCCTGCGTACTAGACTGTTTTTTCGTCGTCGGTCTGAGAATTCAGAATTAATTTTTACTCTAGACCGAACAGACCGAACTAGCGGCTACGCCAGTTAATATTAATAACTGCATAAACTATAAACAATAGCATACGCTCACGACTATATTCCCCGAGGGGGTAGTCAGAGATATTCTGAAAACTCAGAACATCCACGTTTCATCAGTAGTACCGAAACTCTGTCCAGTGTGGCGGGGTGTGAGCCCGTCGCCACTTATAATGAACAGTGGGTACAATACATGCCTCGAAATTGAAGCATGTAAGTTTCCTCACGATGTTTTCCTTCACCGAAAAGCCAGTGGTGTTACAAATCGTACATAAATTCCGAAAAACTCATTGTTCGCCTCCTGCACGGCAGGCAAGGTTACTCGCCACGGTTTTCCACTGGACCACCACCGCTTTCGCTTTGATATTATAAATAAGATACCAGAGAATATTCTAAACTTGACAGACAAAAAGTTTGAGGCCGAGATTCAGAGACGATTTTTTAGTCTTAGTTCGAACTCAGTAGGGCGAAAATGTATGGATTTTGACATACGGGAGTTCGAACTATGACTTAAAAATCGTCTCTGAAGCTCGGCCTAAGTCCCATGTTAATCAAGTCCTCTATAAAAAAGGTTACTATAAACTCGATGATTATTTGAATGACCAAAATATCTGGTCTTGACAATGATACAATTATGCGTAATTTAATATTGGATTTTTGTAATTGATCTTTGTACACTTTGTTAAGTTTAAAGAAGTGTGTTGTAGAGATCTTCTCTCCAATTGCTCCACAGTTGCAATTGCCCCATAGTTGCACCCCGGGAGACCTTAGTGAAAAATCCAGTGAGGAAATTAAGGTTTTCTATGTTTGCTACATGGCATGATAAAAAAAAATTATCAACATTATGTTCTTGCGTGCGTGACTGTAATAATCTTTACAAAGTTGTGTAAATATGGTGTTTCAATGCCAAATTCGCTTGAAAACATAATTGTTTTAAGATACGCAAATAACGTAATTTACATTAAAATACGTGTTTTAATTCAATGTTTTTGACTTAATTTCGGCAGCTAAAGTACACTGTTAATGTTTATCTAGCTGGATAGACATACCTACCTTCAATCTTCCTACGTTCCTTATCCTTCCTGGTGGAGCTTTGGTATTGGAAATGTTCACCGAAGTTAAGCAACGTCAGGTCCGGTCAGTCTTTGGATGGGGACCGTTTAGTGGTATGTCATCTCGTGCGTTTTCGTGTTTCGGAAGGCTCATTAAACATGATAGTTCCGTCTAATGGCAGTATCATAACTAATTCTTGCTTAAATTCTCAGGTCATAACTAAGGCAGCTGGTAAATTTTCTGATAGCAAGCTGACCACTGACTTGCCTCCACCAATCCGCTCTGGGCCCGCGTAGTGGAGTATGGCCCACTCCCTCTCATAATTATTCGTAAGAGGAGGCCTTTGCCTGAGGCTCTGGCTTACTTTTAGTTCTTTTCTTATTCTTCTTATCTATGCATTCTTATACAAGGTGTACCAAAGTAAAAATAAACATTCAAAACTTTTAAGGGGGTTGTTTAGACCATCAAACTGAATAACTTTCACTATGGGACCAATATCGAAATCACGAAAAAAAAAATTGTTTTCCCATACATTTAGCTCGAGTTGATTTGTGGTTTAGTAAGGAACATCAGATTTTTTTTCGCGATTTCGATATCGGTCCCATAATGAAAGTTATTCAGTTTGATGGTCTAAACCACCCCCTTAAATGTTTATTTGTATCTTTGTAACACCTTGTATAAGCACGGAGTACTATTGGTAAGTATTAGTAAGTACTTATATAATATACGTTATTTTACCACAATCAAGCAAGAAAACAGTTAACAGTACCTACCTACTGTTAGTACGACAACCCATGCGCATTTAATGTACATAATTTGCCTACGTTTCCTGTAGAGCCGAAATTGGTTTTTTCCTAGTCCTAGTTTTTACGTAAATATTATACAACGTGTTAATGAATTAACGCAAAACTAGAAAGTAGTTTGTTTAAAATCGAGAGCAGAATCGAATTATCATGTTTGCAACATAGGTTTTTTTTTTTCAAAATATTAAATTATTTGAACTTGATCTCAACCCACCGCTCGGGCACTCTCACCTTACTTGTACCAAAACAAGATTCCTAAAATGTATCTATGAGCACGTTAGCGCTTTCATTCATTGCTGAAATGATAACAAATCATTTTTGCCTCAAAACTTAAAATGCGAATAACTTTAAATTTTAACTATCAAAATAATGAAATCTAATTATTTTGTTATAAATCAGTTGTGGTGTATAAGGTTTTGCGCTGTTTCATTAACACGTCGTATTGGTAAACTTGAGTTGTTCCTTACACTATTCCAATAGTAAGTAGTGTAAGATGAACATCACAACACGACAATTGATTTAAAAAAATAGTATTGGTCCTAAAAACAGTTACCTTCTTTATGACCTAGCAAGCTATATTAGACGCGTTTACGGAAAATTTCAGACTATTCAGTTACTAAAATCAAAATTCAACAGAATAATATCACATCGATTTCTTTTTTGACGTCATTTACTACTACAATGACTATCAAAGTAAATAATATGAATCACTTTGGTAAACTAAATTGTATAATAAGTGGACAATGACTGCCTACGTATGTACAGTATAAGTAGTAAGAAAATACCGATGTGGTAGTTAAAAACGTAATGATTGGCAGTAGAACGTATAATAAGAGGCAAGAGGATGAGAGATGGAGGTCATGTTCCTTTCTGTACTTAGAAATACCTATTCATATTTAAATTAACACGTTCGCGGACACTAAGTCACCTAGTAAAAAAGTAAGTTGTAGCCTGTGGAATCCCACTGCAGGGCCCAGTGCGTGTTGGTGAAGGCAAGTTAGTGGTCAACTTGCTGTCAGATAGTTTTCAAGCCGCCTTAATAGGCCTCTGACGCCATCTGACGGAACTATCCAAGACCAACTGCTTAACGTGCCGAAGCACGGAAACGCTCGAGATGAAATACCAATAAAAGGTCACCGATCCAAAGTCGGACCGGACCTGACGTTGCTTAACTTCGGTGATCTTTTCTAAAAACGAAGCTCCACTACGCCAACGAGCGCTTAGGTTGGACACTAATATTTTGTATGAAAAATTTGGTTGGTTTTTCTTTTTTTTTTTTGGAAATGACTAATACAGCGTTGCTCAGGAGGCACGATTGGAGGGATCACGAAGGGTCTACCGAGCCAAATGAATGAACTTAAGCAACCGACCTAGGGGCACTCAGAGGGGTACGGACCTCGGCATAGGACTTCGCTGGGGCTACGCGGCGGATTGGGTAGCGGGGATCGGTGAGAAGAAAAATTTGGAGCTACTATAATTATGGGCCATATTTCATCTGAGTAGATATTTCAAACAACGTCTGTTTTGGTTCAGGCACCGACGTTCGTCGCTGTATAAGCCGATTCGGAGGCAACAAGGCCTGCTGCATTTGCGGCACCTGTGCTTTGTGTCGGTTGAGATTCGAACCAGACTGCATCGTGGGCTGTTCGACCGTCAGCTAATACCTTCCCCCACTCGTCCCTATCACTTGCAAGGCATTCCCGCTTCGAGTGATAAATTTTAAAGGACACCGTGTCACGCTTAGCACAGTCCATAAAACGTAACATTCTTCCCAGCAGCCTCACACTACATTATCAGTACACGTTATCGTTAAAATGTGACAGCGAATTCTATGGCAGTCGACTTCTGTGGCTGTTGCTGCTGTGGACTGCTATGGCAATTGATATAGCATCCGTGTCACAGAAAGGTGGGCGATGAAAATGCACATACAAGTATAGGGAATACAGGGATGTTATGATAATTTGCCTGTAGTTGAGGATGGGGTTGTCAAGGAAGCATAAGGCTTAGTTTGGATTAACATTTAAGCTTTGTTTTATCGCAATCGGTCCACTCGATCAACATTTATGAGTAGGTATTTAAAGTCAGTGGTTTGCGGTAACATAATGATGGGCGATAGGTAATAAGAAGCAGAATAGCTAAGAACTGACAAAAAAACACCATATCGAGATATTGCTTCTAGATTCTTCGGTTATGTAACGAGAATGGATGAGCATAGACTTATACTAGAGAGATTTATCAATCTAATGTGAGCAGAATAGCCAGGAGAGGCCGTTAAAGGCGAACTTACCCCAGCATGATCAAATAAGCATAAAAAAATCATCTTCTCCGAATGGGGTGATTGCGTAGCATCTCTCTTGCGTAACCTCTGTCTAGCCCCATGGGATAATAGCGTGAGCATTTATGTATGTATGACTATAGGTATAAAAATATTGGTATGTTAATTTAGAATATTACCTATAGTCAATTTATTTATTTAGTGACGACATTTTTTTTAAATTATTTCTAGTGATCAAGTTTTTGTCGTTACATAAAAAGTATTTGTTATAATATTTGTTCTGTTGATGTCTTCAATAAATAAATAAAAAATTAAAAAAAATATCTACACTTTTTGTGTAAAACCGTCTTGCACTTCGCCGGTAATTTTTGCACTACAAAAAATTTATGTCACAACTATGTTACCTACTTACCGGTACATTTTTTGCCATTTACTGTGAATTCTATACAAGACATTGTGCCTCCAACGAGAATCGGAAACTAAACATTCGGCCATGTCAACCGCTTATATAAACGACCACTTAAGTTACTTATTTGAATACAAAATCCATTTCTTATTTATTTTACGAAGAATGTTGCATTTTCTCTCTAGGACCTAGACAGAAAATCCCCAACATAGGTAATATGTTACAAAAACACATGTATATGTAAAAAGGGTTCAAATTCGGTATATCCTCTGTATATAGGAAGAAGTAGGGTTTAGTTGGCTTCACTGATGAAAGAATTGAGATCTAAGATATGTATTTAAATTTTATTTTTTGATAAAAAGAAACTACTTAGGTAGGTATAGTTGCTTGCTTGCATTACCTGCTACAATTTTTAGCTTGGTACCTATTGTTGGTATCATATACTTATAATATATGTATCTTGGACTAGGTAATTACGCGGCAAACAAGAAAAATGGGCAGGGGTGAGAGGTATGCGAAGTAGCGTTTTCGCCTACAAATTTTATTCTCGTCAGTTCAAGGTCTTGCAGTCTTGCTCAAGGTGTTTGCCGGCCATTATACATACCTTTGATCACCACTGAAAATAAAAAGTTGCGTCTCTTAATATCTGCTTCATACGCATATCGTAGGTACCTACATCGTTCGTTGGTCCATAGGTACCCCTGAATCACTACATACAGTAGCATACGAATTCTTAACAGTTGGTAGGTTTGTTCCGATTTTATTAAATATTTTATACCCATTCGCCGGCCGGAAACCAAATGTTTCGACATCGTGTCTGGCTAACAAGCCAATCTAAAACTCATTTAGAGAAAAAAACTTGCGTACCAACCACAGAGTATGGATAAGTACCATACTATGTAAGGCCTTGATGACCATTATTTTTGTGAATTTTAAAATACATTTATTCGTATTTTCGTACCTATGCCACAGAATAGGTAATAGTATATAGTTCTACATACAGAACGGCCACTCCCCGCCTCCCTCTGACTTCAGATACCCCACCTCACCTCACACATTCTGGGAAACTTGAGGGAAGCCGAGCAAGGGAATGCAGTCAGGCGCGCGCACCCGTTGGATTTGATCCCGGTAGCTCGCAACTTTGTCAGCAGAAGGCTGAATGTCCTATATGAGCCTCAGTCTCAGTTACAACTTCCTAGAGCAAAAACCGCACTCCTTCAACGCACCGCTAGGTACAATGCTGCGAAAATGTATAATAAATTGCCAACAGACCTTAAAGCTTTGCCGAACAAAAAATTCCAAATAGAATTAAAAAAATATTTGATTAGTAAGTGCCCATACAGTACAAGTGAACTTTAATTTGGAGTGACACTCGTTATGTTAGTAGTTGTGGTTGATAATTTTTGTGTTTTATATTATTTGTAGCTCAATTTTATTCTGACATGTTCTAATTTATATTTCTAATTTTCTGACATTGTATTTAAATTCATTTTCTCGTTGTAATGTTTCCTGACATACGTGATTGTTTGTATTTTTTTAAATATTGTACCAACTGTCGTAAATTGTCCAACTTGTTGCGAATGATAAAATATTCATATGTAATTACTAACTATCCTATTTTACTACGCTTTATCAAAGCAAATTTACATTGGAACTAATTTTAACCTTAAGACCATCACTGTATACACATGTAAATTACGGTAAATAAATAAATGAAATGAAATTACATCAAATTTAGTCTTTTCAGTGCATAAAAAACGTTGAAAAATAACACTAAATTCACATTTTCAGTAATAATTTAGCTCAAATACTATTTTTAATAACAGAACGAACAATAAAAAGTAACGAAATGTAGATGATGTTCATACGATGCGTGGTAAGTCAACCCTACACATATGTCAAAGACAATTTGTACCAAGTGCGCATGCGCGAACGCCATCATGTCAAATCCAAAACATTGTTTGAAGTGCCAGAACTGTGCCTATGCGTCAGCCCGTTCCGCGATGTAAAATATTGTTCATCCCCCATCTCAGAAAGAGTATTTTTGCTATTCGATATCTCAGTGCAAAAGCCGTTTTTATCCGCTAGAGGATACATTAAATTGAATTTAGAACAACATTGTGAATTAGAAACATCATTAAACCTTTTTTTTTCATTTAGTAGTTTCCTCGCTGAGCTGGGATGAAAAGTTACGTGTTGCACTCGAGTGCAAAGGTTTTTCACCTCGTGCTCTTATGATTCCCTCGCTAACGCTCAGGATTCTAATATTTTGAATTAATATTTTAGCATCCTTCGCTTGCTCGGTCGTGAAAATTAAGCACCGGTTAAAAGTTGTTCAGTTTGATAGTCAAAACCCCTTTAAATATTACTAAGGGTGTTTTATTCCATCCTGTATGATTATAAATTGGCGTTGAATAGACGCTGAACAAGAAAATAGACAGCAAGTATCTAGAAGAAGATAAAGTACACGGCAGACAAACATATTTCTTAAATCTGTTCTTTTCAGATTCACTCTGTTCACTTCTGTTCAGCTCGGCATTAGACGTTTCAATTTTAGTGACAAACTAACGCGACGTGGTAAAGGTACACTTCCGATGCCAGCGGCCGATGCGACTGATGCGCGCGGCTCGCGGCCGATGCGACAATACTAGTGAAAATGTATAGTGCCGCTTCCGATGCCTGTGACTGACGCGTGCGTCAGACGCGCGCGGCCGATGCGATAGACATATGTCATATGACAGAAACACGCGTCAGACGCGCGCGTCAGTCGCATCGGCCGCTGGCATCGGTAGTGGTACCTTTAGGAGAAGAAAAACAGTTTTGACACAATAGAGTAATACAACGTTATTATGTAATACATGTTTATTCTCGCATCGTCAAACAAAAGAATTGATTAAAACAGAAAAATACAAAATTTTAGGCCCTATTACGAGTTAGAAATCCGAGTTAGGCCTTCACAAATAAAAACCTTAAACAACTAAATTATTACGAATAACTCAAATAACTTTTTACAAACAATCAATATTGTAAAACAAAAATAATAAATACCTAAAATAAAATGATTCGCTATACAATTTAATAAAATTAGCTTAAATAATAAAAATTCGTCGAATCAATTATAAAAAAACATACATTATTCTATACACAATAATTATCAACAATGAAGTGTTACGCAAAAAGTGCAAACCAAATGTCAATTAGTTATTATTTTATTTACTAAAAATAGTAATGCGGGCCAGATTATTTATTAAAATGCGCAACTGGATACTATTGGACTTGATATAATAATATATCAAGATCTTCTGATATCTTGATATATCAAGATCTTTTGATATCTTGATATATTATAATGAACAAGATGTGTCTGATTTTAACCCAAATTTTATACCTAACATAAAATAAACTCATAACGGCAAAGATTTCAGTTTCATAAATTTAGTAATTATGCTAAAACTAGGTTTTTTATTCACATGACTTTCGGAATATCTTTCCATTCCAACCATTTCCAATGAAAATAGAAAAATAATCTTTATACATACAAAAAAAAACTTTAGAGATTCTTTTTTTTATTCTTCAGTAGTGTCCTAGTTTAGTCTTCGGTTAAAAACTAAAACGACGATAGTAACGGCTTTAATGTCTGTGAAATACAGTTTACAATTGCGCATTTTAAACATTTTTGAACTGGCCAAGAAAGCGACTTTGGTAAAAATATTACAATAACTTCTATCAAAAAGCTTAATACTCTGTGGAGATTGCAAAACTTGTTCACGTATTGCCCGCACACTGCACTTGTAGGGGTGTAACGGCGGCTTGTATGGAGCTGTTTTTCTTTTTTTTTTTTATATTTATTGTGTCTCAGCGTCATGATAATTATCTATTCTGTGGCTGACATTCCCTGAATTTTGAGTTTGTGTTCGAACTCTTACATGTCAAAATCCATACGGTTCCGAACCTATTCAGACTCGATTTACGTTAAAAAAAACCAGCCCTGTATCTCGGTATTGTCTTAACTTAACACTACACATAGACATCTAATAAAGCCGTCTTCCATCGCTTTTTACTTTCATGATCTAAGCTAAACAAGAGAAATGGGCTGGCTATCAGATAGTTACGACTATGCTAGACCATTTCTGTTTTCGCACGGATGTTCGGTCGTGTGGTAGGCACTCAGTCTTGATGCTATCTCCACAGAGTATTTAAGTTTCTCGTTTTCTATGGACAATATCTAACGTTTAGAAAACTACCCCTATTTAGTTGCAATTGATATTGTATATTTGTAGCTCTTGACAATTAGCCTGATCATCATTGTAATAAAGAAAATTTAAAATACACTGTGGTTCAACTAAGTAAAAATTGTTTAGACTATGTAATTTGTTTTATTACTTTAATACCAGTTTTAAATAGTCAGATCTAAAAGCCTTTCTTTATTACAATGATATAGCAAATAATAAACCTATTTATACACTAGGACCTGTTACAGAATAGTTAAGTAAAGTTAAAAGCGTTAATAAAATGTTAGTTTTTGTAGGCTACCACTTTCTACCACCCGTTTGCCATGAGTTGAGTTTTACAGTAGTACCTAAGTATTGAATAATCTGTGGTAGTACCATACTCTTTCTCAGCAATCGCTTCAGCGCGAGCGTCAATTAGGTCATTCAATAGTGATCGGTATTACGAGCATTGTGATATAAGATGACCATTTAGGACGACGCCTAATACTGTGGTTAAATTCTTAAGGTGTTTGCAGAGTTGTCAATTTCATACAACCTTTTGACGCATAATACGCGTAGACGGTATGAAGCTTTTAAATTTTCTATGGATAAGTTCAAAGCTTTATATCTTCATAATTATATTATAAATTGCAAATGTTATTTGATACACGGCATCTAGATTTTCTAGACTATTTTTCCATATGTAAAATATTACTGTTATTTATACCGTCTACGCGTATTTGCGTCAAACTTTTGTATGAAATTGACAACTCTGCAACAACCTTAAAATATTAGCCGTAATCAAGATATTAAGCACTGTTGATCTTACGTTACAATGCAATAGGTCCTAGTTAAATAAAACACTTGCTATGACTGATTCACAGCTATTGAAATATAAAATCGTGACTTTCCGAATGTAGGATTTCGATTGGTCAGAATGAGTTTTTTTATAATTACTAATTAATTATATCTATGAGATTCTTGGTTGTGAATGACGATCATAAAAAATACTTAAGGCGCTAATATCAGTGAGTATAGCAGTAATATGAATTTACTTAGATTTCGTTCTGTTTCTTTTTATTTAATAAAAATTGGAAGTCTGTGCACTGCAACAACTAATATTACAATTTTGGTTGTATTACAATAATAATAAACATAAAAGCATATATTAGCATATGCTCACGACTATACTCCCCGAGGGGACGAGTAGTCAGAGACATTCTGAAAACTCAGAACATTCACGTTTCACTAGTAGCGTTTCACCAGAAAATTTTAGAGTGTGACGGGAAGTGAGCCCGTGTCACTCATAAGAGCCATAAATAAATAACATAAAACAATGACAATACTAAGTAGTCACTGCTATTAACGCCTTAACGTATTATTTGATTCATACATTTATTAGCAAAAATGCCCACAAAATTAGTCTCACAAATATTGAATAATACAAAATGTCAACAAAAAAGAATTAAACATCTATTGTATGATATTTCCTTATGAAAATTCACCTCTATAACTAAAATTGTTATTGCTTGACCATAAAGAGATGATTGAGGGCGCCATTTTCTACACCAGACCGTCAAAATCACGCATAACCTGGCAAGACCATCCAAGATTTTGTACTAAAATATTTAGTTCTGTTCACCGTTTTCTACTTTTTATGGTCAAGCTGTACTTAAGATTAAAGAAGATCTTAAAACTACAACATCAGTTCGTTTTGGCTCCTTTAATACATTCGTAGTACTTTATTTGGACCTTAAACTATTAATGTGATGTATTTTGTGATGGAAACAGGTCTTAGGAGGATGCCTTCATAACTTCAATCAACTAAAAAATTATATGAAACAAACTAAGAGTCAAATTATCTTCTAAAACTGTAGGATTTAGAAATAAGTTTGTTTTAAGGGGAATTTAAAGTAAAACAATTCCAATCTTCGATGTTTTTTTCTAAATTTAAAAAGTCTTATGACAATGTTACTATGAGATTCAATGAAATGGACAGTTAGTTCTAAGATTTTATTACAAGTTCCAGAAAGTGGTTCTAAGACTAGGGTATCGTTTCCTACATAGCAATTATTATACCCTGCACATATGTATAAATAGCTACACAAATATAAAATTGGCGTTTAGTTGAAACTGCATAGAAACATCACATTCATTTACACAATTTGTAAGCAGCACGGAAATTCATAAATTAGCAACCATTTAAAAATAAATTATTATAAAAATTATTAGACTATCATTACTAAGCCAATAATATAAAAAGGCTGAATCGTTAGACGCTACAAAATATGAGGTATATTTAGAATTATTTCGTTACTTTGCACGCTATAATAAGTTTTGGTGGAATGGTAGTACATTCAAAAACTTTGGACCTTTCTTCCTGTCGTATAACGCGACCGTTTCAAACAGCACACACGTAAAACACTTTCATTAAAAATGTCTCAATATTTAAACCGACCGCGCTATTCCTTCACACTCGATTAAACAATCTAATTACAACGCACCTTTGAAAGTCCTACTACAGTTAAATCTTCAATCACGCGACACCGCTATCTTGCGTATGACTTCTCTTCTTTTCACTTCTGTGATGGTCCGGAGTAGATTTAAGAATGTCTGGTTGTCCGTGGGACAGGACTCTGGCTTCGACGTGTTGATTGAACGTCGATGTGTGCGAGCTGAGAGTGAGTGTGGCATTGCGATCTGAACCTAATGTCATGGTGGTTGCGTGTGAATTTAGAGTGTTGTGTCCTGTCGTGTGATGGGTGTGGTGTGACTGGCTGAGGTGGTGTGTGTGTGGGAGGGTGGATGGGCTGGAGTGTGGTAGTGTAGAGGTAGGTTTGCGGATGGACCGGTGACTGCCGTTGCGTGTTAGAGAGTTCATTTGTGGCGTCCCGGTGCCGCCTGGTCGGAGGATCGCGTTTTTGTAGTCCGCTATCAGATGTGTCAGCTCAACCATCTGGGAAGAAAACGTATGATTATAAGACCTATTTTCAGATGAATCTACACTATTATTAAACTGTATCAGAAGAGTGTCTGTACATTGAACATATTTACAAAAAAGCGGTTATGATATGGTGTTTAGGTATCCCTGACTCCAAATCATTTTTTTTTTTTTAGATTCTTCATCAGTGTTTGTTTTTTGTTTGAGCATCATGCAAAAACTACTGGACCAATATTGAAGAAACTTCTTGTGTTTAAAAGCCTTTAATTGGACTTAAAATCTGGTATATTCTAACTCACTAAGAGGACGATGCGGACAAAGTTGTGGTAACAAAACGAGGGTAAAAAATGGTGACTCCTCAAAACACACAATATCGGTAAGGTAACTTACTTTTGGCTTATTGAGACTTATCAGCATCTTATGCACGGGACTGGTCGCGTCATCGGCGTCTATCAGCATCATCAGATCATCCTGTTAACCAAACAAAATGTGATTAAATTTCAATTGCAGTTTTGTTGTAACAAAACATTTTCGACGAATTAGAGTATCAATCATCAATCTGTAATCGATCTGCGAGAAATTTCTCTCGTTTTCGACCTACGTTTCTTAGGAAGAGTTATTTAGTTTGTTGTTTTTGGTAAATCAAAATTAACCGTGTAACTTGTAGGGTCTATCTTAAAATGCTGACGGTTTTAAAGGGGTTGATCAGACCATCAAACTGATCCATTTTCCCTTACATTTCGGTTGAGCAGGTTCGCAGTTTTAACAGCGGATTTTCTTTTCGCAATTTCGATGTTGGTCACTTGGAGAAATATGTTCAGTTTGATGGTCTGATCATCCCCTGAAAAAACCTTCAGCATATTAAGACATATCCTGTAAATGTATACTTTATTCCAAATAAGGACGAAAATATTTTCCGATTCCTGTATTCCTGTATAGCTTTCTGGCCAATTCTGATTAGCAAATATGATTTATTTATGAAAAAGATATACTATTCGACATATCTTAGACCAGAAGTGAAAGTGAAAGTGAAGAAAACTGCATTAGCTGAACAGCTGTGTTGGCTTATTCTTAGGAATAAGTGAGAGGAAGTGTTTCAAATCTCTGTTTCAGTAATTCAAAATAGACATAAAATTTCGATGCTATTTGGAATGGTGTATAGACTGATAACATTGTTACCTGTAGTCCACCGAAGAGGCCGATGGAGTTGAGCGCGTAGCGACCGATGACCGCCATGGACGCGAGCTCCAGCACCGTCACGCCCTCCTCCGACACTGCCAGCCACACCATCGACATGTCCGGCTGCTTAATCTGATAACATCATGTCCACGTTATAATACAACTGAGTTAGGGTTAAGACACGTTGACCGACGGCGAACGACGGTGGGTCCATACCAAAAGCGCGTTTGGTATAGGACACCACCCGCATCCTCCGCCGTCGACGCGGCGAACAGTGCCGAAAGCGTTCCTATACTAATCGCGGTTTTTTCGCGTAGCATGTTGCGTGTGATACGGTTGTTTATCTCGTTCGTTCGCGCGCAAATTGAAAGAGAGCGAAGGCGCGATAGCGCTGTATCACGCTGCCATACTACGACCGCAGTATTGTAATTGCACATTTTATGTGCCATGTAGACACTTAACATTTTAAGAATGTTTTAAATCTTTGATCCAACGATATTTTACTACTAGAGCCCACGGCGGCTAAAGTTTAGTATCCAGCAGCTCGAATTTAGAGTTAGGGGGATCCTTGGTACTCCACCTAAGCAATTTAAACAAACTGTGAGTAAGCCAGGGCTGTAAAAGCTAACCAGGGCCAGGGCGCTAGGGTTGTAGGAATAACTATTCTATATAACAACTTACTCTAGCCTGGAAGAGCGTAGCACCGAAGAAAGGCCACTTCCTAGTGCAGTTGAGATAGATTCTAACGCAGTCAGCTGTACTCCGACCCTTCAGAGCTGTCCATTTTGAGCGAAGTTTCTCTTCTACATCCCTGTAATAAATTACGCTATTATTATTTAAATCGGACGCTTAGTTTTTGGCTTTCACCCATGAAATAGGGTGCGTGTAGTGGAGGCGATTAAGAGATACGTTTTTTAGTGTTTTTGTGGGCACAGTCTAGCCACCTTGCGGCCCGGAATCTACCAAAGCAGAGCGGAATTTTCAAACCGCCTTAATATGCCTCTGAGCTGATTCAACAAATAGGTACACAGCCATCTAACAGATCTATTCGGAAACAACTGCTTAAGGTTGGATTTCCACCAAAGAGTAATATGAGTTATAAAAGAGAACCCTCTCGTAGCAAAATTTTGCATCCACCTTATGTGAAATTAAAAGCTAGGTAGCTCTATCTATGTTTCAACAACAATTATCGGCACACTATAAGCAGAACAACAATTATTCTACCGATACATTCATACTTACTTACATCTGCCTACTCATACCGATACATACTTTGACTATTTATATGTGGACTGGTTACGCATGTAATTCTACTAACAAACATTTCTGCCACTTTTTGCGGGTAGCGAGGTAACATGAAATCCGCAACTTTGGACTTAATTCCCCATAACTTTAGATTCTAATTTTGAATTTTAAAAATCATGAAAAGTAGTCTCGTGTGAACCCGTTCTAAGTTCAAACGTTCTCAGTTCGAAGTTATTATTTCGCAATTATAGGCTGTCTCGTTTAGTGATAAGGTGTAAAATTGAATGTAAATGCACAAGATCAATTGTGCTTATACCGTGGCAGAGGGGAAATGCTACCGCAAGGCTAGTCCTTATAATAATTAGTCAAAGGATACATATTATTGTTTTGAATGGTAGTTCCCGTTCAATCTCGCACCGATCCAGATAAGTTATAGTGTCCTTACTGTTCCTGTTATCTACACATTGGTTAGAGAACAACAGAACATCTCTAAATCGGCACGAAATTGAACGAAAAATACAAACAACACGATAGGTTCATATAAACCCTGTGGTTTCTGACAGTGCGGTTGCTATTTATATACAGGGTGCTTCTTAAAATGCTTACACTTTTTTAAGGGGATGATCAGACTATCAAACTGAACATCTCTATGGGACAAATATCGAAATGGCGAAAAAAAAATTTGCTGTCCCATACATTTGGCTCGAGTAGGTTTGTAGTTTTGTATGGAACAGATGTTTTTTTCCCGATTTCGTTGTTAGTGCCATTGAGAAAGTTGTTCATTTTGAAGGTCTGATCATCTCCTTAAAAAACTTTCAGCATATTAAGTTGGACCCTGTATAGATATAAAGTAATGTAGGTATTCAACATCCTGTGAATTTGGCAATTTGACGTTGACATAGACCATAAAACCTTGTTCTTTCATAGTTCCAATAGATTGCAGTATGCATAGAATATGCTGCCATCTGGTGCCATAAAAACCTCCAAAAAGCGATTGTCCACTTACTTCCACCAGATAAATCCCTCGCTCGATCGCGTCATAAGGAAATTGAAGCTATTCTATTGGTGGATTTTACCCCTCTAGCTAGAAAGCCAGCCTAACTGTTAACGTCTTTAAAGTAGTATTTCCTAAATCTTACCTCAACTCGTCATTGCTCAGGCCGGCTCTGTACCTATAAGGGTAGAACCTGTGGGCGAGCGGTTGGTTGTGCTGGGTGTTGGTCGCGGCGTAGTCGCCCATGTCCAACTGGGCCATCAGAGCGCCCAGTTCTGCTGCCAGCTCGCGGGTCACCGGGAAACGGCCGGCTACCACTGCGAATGAATTACTGAATTATACAACGTGTTAATGAATTAACGCAAAACTAGAAAGTTGTTTGTTTAGAATCGAGAGCAGAATCTAATTATCATGGTTTCAACATAGGTTGTGGCGTGGTGGTGTGGCGTGGATGTTTTGAAGTTTCAGAATATCTCTGACTAACCCCTTTGGGGAATATAGTCATGTGCTTATGCTCGCTTATGCTTATGCTTATGCAACATAGGTATTTTTTTCAAAATATTAATTAATTTGTTTGTAATATTTAAAATTTACTGAACTCGATCTCAACCCACCGCTTATACCCTACTTACTAACAAACCAAGATTCTTAAAATGTATCCATGAGCACGCTAGCACTTTCCTTCATTGCTGAAATGATAACAAATCATTTTTGCCTCAAAACTTAAAATGCGAATAATTTTAAATGTTAACTATGAAAATAATGAAATTATTGTTTCAATCTAATTATGTTGTTATAAATCAGATGGGGTGTGTGAGGTTTTGCGCTTATTCATTAACACGTTGTATAAGCTGTTGCGATATTGTGGCTAGTACTTTCATAGTTGAAAGGGATCGCGCTAGCAGGTACACTGATCAAATCGGAGGCCTACCGAAGAAAGGACAAGTCAAAAGTATCCGGAACCGACGAGCATGTATGAAGAAACTTATGGATGTTGAAGATGTGAAGGATGTCAGAATCGTAGCAAGTGGTGATTGTTTGTCTCGGCTTACCCTAGCGAGACATAGGCGTGAGCATATGTATGTATGTAGTCTCATAGTAGTCTAATAGCAGTAATAGTAGTACATTCGAGATAAGACTCGTGCTAATGAGTTTTAAGAGCTTATGAAAGATATGTAACACCACTGGCTTTTAGGCGAGCGATTTTTTTTTGTTGACTATTTCGAGTATATCAGTTCTATACGCAAGAAGTAATAGTAATAAATCAGCATACCTTGATGGTTAACTTGGTAACAAAGCAGTAGCCGCTCTTTATCGGTCTCCGTACGAACAGAATTCTTGAAATATAATCTATTTCTATACGTCAGTCGGATCACTCTGGAATTCTCGAACTTGCCGGATCCTTTCTCTCTGAGGGCGGTTTCCCATTTTGATATGACATCACAGAGCTGAAAAGAGAAATATATTTATTAGAACATTCGGTCATGTTTGTATCGAGGTGTAAGTGTGTATAGTTTCATTCTTTCAAAGGGTGATTGTACTCATGATACTGAACAACTTTCCCCAAGGAACCTAAAGGAAATTAAAAATTAAAAATTCGTTTTTTTTTTCCTATTTCTCTTAGGTTCCTTGAGTGTGTCTCGTTACACCCTTCTAGGTCTGCCTTTACCATAGTTTCCACCAACACTGGCCGTATAGTTATGTAACTATGTTTTCCAAAGTTACCTTTTTATCAGGCTTGATATGATGTTCCAGGTCCTTCTCGATGGGGTCGTCGCTGAACAGCGCGAACCCAGACTGCGCAGACTCCCTACATCCGAGCTCGGTGCTGAGGGTCGAGAGGAACTCTTCTACCGTCGTCGAACCGTCGAAGCTTATCACCTGGGAAAATCATACTCGAATTAAGACAATGATTAGGTTAGCACTGGAACGCGATAAAAAGTAGGCATATTTCCAGTAGTGGTTTGATTGATTGCTGGTATAAAATGTACTTCGTTGTTAGATGCTTCGAAATATTACCTGTAGGCCCAGCATGCCACCACCCCCGAGAAGACGAGACAATTCGAGATGTGCAAGGGCACATTTTGGCATGCGTAAAGTAAGAAAGACAGAGGACTTTTTTATATTTTTCACTGCATTTCCGCCCGTGTCAAGTAGTTTATGGGAGTATCTATCCCACTCACAATTCTCGCGAAAACTACGCGAGACAAGTGCTCAGGTCAGAACCTGCAACGTGACTCCCAGAGGACTTTTGTTACTTTACGCATACCAAAATGAGCGTGGATGACGTTTTTCTTATTTTGACGTTTTTGGTGCGTGGCATGCTAGCTACTTGTTAGTATTATTGAACATGTGCACGAATTTAAGTGCGTTGAATAATTTAACTATAGGGTCTTGCGTGAATACGTGCGAGAAGGCTCTGTCATGCCTCTCATCTCGCTCGGATGTACGCAAAACAGAAAAAAGTATGTCGCGTCGCTAGGCCCAAAACTAAGTTATTATTGAGCTTACTTTAACGGGTTTAAATGTGCTAGGAAATTAAATGGTGAGTATTGAGTATTTATTATTGAGCATTTGCACGGGTAGTGTTGATAAATTACCTGATAAGTATTATTGAGCATGTGCACGGGGATGGCGTGCGGCAGACAGTGGTGGTAAGGGTTCTTGAGTAAGATAGAGAGGACCTCCATTCGGGAAGGTTTGTCCTCTCGCCCTCCGTTGCGTATTGTACGTTCTAACGCACGTGAACAATACGCAGCATATTTACCACATTCCGTTCTGTAATGTAAACGTTGATTAATTACCAATAAATTAAATACACAACTAGTTTTTGCCGGCAGCTTCGTTCGCGCGATGTACCAATGTCCGTCCTCCCAGTTTCAAGTTACATCTCTGCCAAATTTCTTCGAAATCAGATCAGTGGTTAGACCGTGAAGACGCAATAAAAAGACGCACAAACTCACTTAAATATTAATGATATTATTGTGGATGATTTATATCTTCACATCACATCATTTATTTTATAGAGCAAAAATATCGCCATTAAATTTTGTTTTTTTGTATACAATGTTTTACAAACCGCAAAACCTGCAAACCGTATGAATGAACGTTTTTGAAGACAACCATTTTGTTTTCTTTCATACAAAATATAAATCCAATGCAGCGACTTTATACAAAACAAAAAACATTTTCAAAAAGTTACATCGTAACTATGTATTTTCATTCCAACAAGTCCTAATTTAAATATGAGAAAATTATTAATACGATACAAGAAGATTTAGTTGGACCTGTGCAAGCTTGGCTATACTTACTTAGAATCTGAATGCCTGCTAAGGTGAAGCTTCAAGTACCACAGCAGCCTATTATTCCTAGGTACGAAGAGACTGACGGCTAATGCAAGCAGCTGCCAACCCTGGACGAAACTGTATGTGGGTGGATTGCTTTTACAGTCCACTGATAGAAGAGGGGCCTGGAACATTCGGTTGTCTTTAGTTTACAGCAAGTATGTTACATAGGGCTCTTTAGTCAACTCGGCCTCTTCGGGACTTAGTCCGGTGGCCGATTTAACACATTTCACATTTTTAATCTATCGACTGGGCCGATGTGGAAATTTCAAATATCTTACACATAAAAAAGAATGATTTTAACATTTGGATTTTTCGAATTTAAAGAGAGATCCCCCCCTGTTTCACCCGTACTTTTTTCAACACTTTTAACTAGACTGCTCTGTATTTTAGTAATATTAAGAGTTTGCCTCGTCGACCACAAAAAAAAACATTACTTTAATTCGTTACGTTAATTCGGCCTCCGGGGCCAGTACCGAGCAGGCCGAGTTGACTAATGAGCTTTGCTTCCTATGCAATCCTTGTGTAATTTAATAACAATCAGATTAAAACTTATTACCATTTCAATTACGATACTCATATGCCTTTCTCATAATTATTCGGGATTTACCTGAAATTGTATTTGTTAAATAACATTTATTGGCTTCTACATTTCATTCATCTATTAGATAGTAAGTACTAGGGTCAGTATGGTTTACAATAAAACACTAGTTAGGTAAGTTAGTTAGACGTTTTCATTTGTTGTTCAAAAGATAACCGTGTTGTCTACTATCAGAATAAGTTTATTACCAAAGTAAGGCAATTTTAATGTAAACCACAAAACAATGATACACATGCTCCTAAATCATTTCTTCAATAAAATCTTCTTAATATCCTCGATATGACGAATCTTGTGCTAGCGATAATAAAAATTACAAGTTACAACTTAGTTGTAGATAAGTCTTACAATAGCTATATTTTTAAAAAGTTACACTGAGGCATAATTATTGAGTGTTTTGTAATTAGTCAGTCAAATACGTAAAACATTCTGGTTGATTAAAATAAGATATATATTTACGTTACGTATTGTAAAGACCCCGCGTAGGCTACAAAATTCATAGCGGCCGACAGTGAGGTCATCTTCTCATCGCACTGATCGGACGACAGGACATTCGAACGATTCGGTTCCGGCCGATAGAATACAAAAATATCCTCAGTGGAACTTCTATACCTGTAACCATTTGATGCCACCTAGCCGTGTTACCTGTATAGAGCTGGGCGAGCCAGCCGCGTTAGGCACCGCATCGCTCTTGTTATCTCCACCGACGGACGAGGCGCCAGTGTCGCACGTGAACAGAGACTGTGTCGCGCACAGTAGCAGTTGCTGTACAAATGAAATGTTGGTGTTCGGTCGGGCTGTTAGTGTGGAGCTTTAATGGGGGACGAGTTTACTAAGGTTTTTTATGTTGAATTACTGTTAAAAGGTGGGACGAGTTTACGAAGGCTTTTTCGTGAGGGTCTTACGTTGAATTACTCTTAAAAAGTGGGACGAGTTTACAACGTTTTTCCTAAAGGATTTTATGTTGAATTACTCTTAAAAAGTGAGACGAGTTTACAACGTTTTTTCTAGAGGATTTTATGTTGAATTACTGTTAAAATGTGAGACGAGATTACGAATGTTTTTCCTAGAGGATTTTATGTAGTAATACTGTTAAAAAGTAAGTTTTTCGTTCTCAATTTTACGTATGAGAGATCTAGTTTCACTTGCACTGATTCTTTGTAGTTAGGATGGGTATGAAGTTAATTTGCGTTTCGTAGGTATATATAGTTAAGTTGTTAGCTGAACATCGTAATCGGGTGGGTACAACTAGCCGGATCTTTCGGCCCAATCAGTAGCTTCAGACGGATGATCACATAGCTGTTTTAGATAGTGAACATCTCATTAATGTTACAGTAACTATATTATTTAGTTTTTTTAATTATCTGATTATCACCGATGTTTTCCTTCACAGCATTGTCTTACTTATCAAAGAACTACACATAACATCTGACTTTATAATCAATGTAAGAATTTTAGACATTTATTCAGATGAAATAGATATTAAAATCCTTTGATATACATTATTATTCATATTTTTATTAGTGCTGGTGCAATATGCCAATGTGTTTTGTGCTATTATAACCCATAAGTTAAGTACCCATCACAGGTGATTCCCACATGATATCCCAACAACGCTATGTACAGATAATGAATGATTCTATGTGATAGAGAGCAGCGTGTGTAGAGAAGTTTCCATATTTCTACACAGTTTTAATACAACTGCATAAAATGTAGCTATAAACATCTATTCCACTAATCTGCTGGACCAGCTAACACATAAAATATATTTATTATTAAAGTATTATATTCGTTATACTGATCTGCAGACGCCTCCTTAGCCTAATTAACGTATCTGATCGTTAACAAATTTACGATTTTATACTTCTTCTTTTAAGGGACGTGTCGCCATCTGATAGCATCATATCTCTATTTTTATATCTTTAATTTGACACGCAGGCTAACAGAAGAGTGCAAAAAGAATTAAAGGAGAAAATGCATTATATTAGCGATGTTTTCTCTCAAGTGTTTTTCTCTCCTTTGATATCTGTCATATGCCCAGATTGTTCATGATAAATGTTTTCTTTTAATCACTTAAACCTATAAGAAATATTATTCTACCAATGAAACCAACCACCATTTTTTTAAATACTAAACATTATATTGTTGATGCTGCAACAAATTTACATTTTATGCAGTTATAAACTTATTTACATACTTACCTCAAGATTATACGACTAAATGATCCGCTCCATTGAAACATGAATAAATATGGGTAACAGACTAAAAACTTGCAACATTAACCTTAAGGAGATCCAGTGCAAAGGGAGACTAGCTATGATAGAGTATGAATGATAAATTAAAAATAAAAATCATTCCCTAGATCTAAGGGAGAAGGGGACAAACATTCGAGGATGAAAACTTGAACAAAAATCGGGGAAAATTTACACCAACATTCCATTTGAGAGTTTGCAATAGATTTTTTGTTGTGGCAACATTTTTTTCTACTGACTATTTTATTGAAAGATTTTAAATTGAATGGTGTTCCTCAGTAATTTTACGAGCTTTTTTCTTAGAAAAGAATTATACTAATTCTTCATAGCTTGGTAGACATTAACTCAGTATAAATCTCAAATATAAATAAATATCTTAGGGAAATACAGTACCACATACCCGATGACTAAACTTTTTTAACAGTGTCAACGAATTTTCTGGAAAATAGCTCATAGCGATATTTTTTCAAAAATACCTTTGAGAAAAACACCATTCTTTTTCTACTGCCCCAGAAGGAGAGTGATGTTTTTTTACATTAAAACGGTCTGGGTCTCAAAATTGTGCCTTGAATCTTCCTTCTGTCAGTTTTTTTTTTCATTAATAATGTTGCCAGAACCAGACGATCAAGTTGGAATACAACTTTTATCTTCTTACCAATTTGATTACAATAATCGTACCAATTTAGAAAAATTACATTTGAATAATGCAGCGTAATTCATGAAGCCAATAAATGTTATTTTCACATACACAATTCCAAATTGATCAACCACGAGACTGAAGCGATTTTTTTTCTTTTTTATGTATAGCAACACACAAAGCTTTACACATACTACGTTAATGGTTTGTTAGTGTATTTTGACAATTAATGCAAATAAATGTATTTATAAGCTGTCAAATTATACTGTGCTATGTTACAGTTATTTTTATACTACGTTTGTTTTAATTTTATTAACGTAATATCTAAAAAGTGACAGATTTTAAGAGATTATCTAAATAACACCAGTGAATAAAATCGATGATGAAGATGTATATAATTGGTGATGAAATAATGGTTATGAGAAAAGCATAGAAGCAAACAGCTTGAAAGCCAAAGGCATTGCGAATATAAAGCAAAGATAATATATATTTTCTAAAGATTTTAACCAGAATTCCATTTAATTATTATTGTTAATATTCCTAATGAAAAATACTGGTTAAGCTTTATATTCTATAGAGGCTTTATTTGATATACTTTCGTTTTTTTTTATTGTCATAGATTTTTTTTCTTTGGAACAATGGACTATTTTTAGTAGGTACACCAAAAGCCATGCTATGTCATATTATTGAATTACAAATAGTTGTGTTCATAATTTAAGATTAATAAATAGGAATCGACTGTCGAATGCATACAAATTTGAAGTCTCTTTCAACAGCATTCTTAGATCATGATATCAACTATTTGTAAGTAACAGCAAAACAAAACATAACTAATTTTGGAGCGCTCCCCATGTTTAATTATTTGTACTACATTTGAAAATGAAGTCAAAGTGCTTTCTCTATGGAAGTGCTCCAAAATTATAAAGTTGGAAGTGTTAATGGGCACGGTGATACACGAAAAAGACTAAAGTTTGATCACTGTCAGTGAAATGTAAATATTCAGATTACGTTATATTTAAAAAATTCCTGGATATGATCTTCGGGAATATAGTCGTGAACATATACTGTGCTAAGCTATGTTTTATCCGACTGCGCCAGAAGGAGGGTTATTTTTTTTTAAATTAAGGGTGTGAACTTGCGTTACATACTTTTATTTACGGGGTGCTTCGCAACATCAAACTGAACAATTTTCGCTATGGGATTAAGATTGAAATCGCGAAAAAAATTATCTGCTGCGGCGAGTCTATCCGAGTATGGAACAACAGATTTTTTTTTTGTAATTTGAATATTGGTCCAATAGATTTTTTTTCAGTTTGATGGTCTGAAGCACATTTAAGTTTACATCCCATGTGCAGACGTTTGAACGAAATCGTAGCCTTCCTTAATCGTTTAGAAAGCCTCTTCAATAACCCACAAATCCCGACCCGACAACCACTGAAACCATCAATCATTAATTCAATAAAATAAATTATAATACCAACAATTTAAACATCACCGCACCCACCACAAATCCAGCCAAAAAAGAAACCGACTTACATTCTTAAGCTTTGCAGCTTTAACGTTTAGCTTTGCGTTGCGGCGTGCCGTCAGCGGTGTTACCTGCACGCCGTGCTTGGAGTGCGTGTGAGGGGTGGTCTGCTTGGCCAGGCAGGACACCAGCTCGTCCTGAAGCTCGGTCACTTCGAGGCACTGCTGCAGCGCGTTCTGGGCTAGGACTACGTGGTAATCGATGCCGGCGTGCTCGACCGCAACTGACATGAATAGTTGTACGCACTGAAAGGTAGATTAGTTGTTATTGAGATTTTATTTGAGTTTATAAGTCAGAGCTGTGGGTTTAGATCTTTTTTAACTACGTTCGCATCATCATCAGCCTATATAAGTCCCACTGCTTGGAGCAGGCTTACCCTCGGTCGTTAGTCCACCAAGCATGCCCAATGCGGATTGGTAGACTTCACATACACATCAGAATTTCTCCTTCAGCGTATGCAGGTTAAGGTACACATATAAGCTTCCAACTTCGTTCGATCGATGTTCAATAATACAAAGTATTTTTTATTTAAAAGTAAAGTCAAACGTTTTTTATTAAAAATAATATCATATTGATTGCTTTTTGATGCGTAGTTTTGATGACCCTGCCGCCATACCGGAAGGTGTTCCTTTATTGAGAAGAAGAAAGAGTATAGTACTACAAACATTACGGACACTGTAGCACTTTTAGCCTGAAATTCAGTGAACAAACCTTAAATAATTTCAACGCTTCTGCCTGTAGGGCTTCAGAATTGAGTGACGTGAGCGGCGTTGTGAGATTTTCCTTTGAATATAACAGCGTAGGATGCCTCCACAAGACACAATCTGGAAAAACAATATAATTGTTCTTTAATATTTGATTTAAATTTATAGTGAAAGTTTTCTAGACTTCATCTGCACCCGAGTTAAGTTAGTTTGTACGTAGCGAATCGGCAGTTCACAGCTGACCATCTTTAAGAAATAGCTGATGGTGCCATTGAGGTACACAGAAAGGTAACCTAATCTTTCTTTTACTTTATAGTTATAATAAATATCTATCTATATCTATAGTTCTAGTAGTAAAATGATTGATCAAGTAAAACAAAGATTCACAATATCTGCTATAAATCTTAGCAAATTTTTGTCCGAGTGTATTCTCAGTGAGATGGCGCGATCCTAAGACTAAAATAATGGTTTGCATGCACTTTTGCTTAGTTTTTATTAGTGATCGAAGGGCAAAGTGTATTTATAGGCTAGTCATTTCACTAAATAGCTAATTTTTATGTCACCTAGCAAATCAATTAGGTAGCTTCTTCTTTGTCGTGTGAAGGTGATGACACTTTGACCAAGCCTCTATTCATACAGGGTGTTGGGGTAAACAGTTGCATTACTTTAAGGGGACGGTGTGAAATTTTTTGTACTTTCCATACTAAATGCAATCAGCTGATCAAATGTTTGTGAGAAAAGTTGACAATGTTTGTCGCGTATTTCTCTTTGTTTCTTTGGGAAAGTTGTTCAGTATCATGGGTACAATCACACCTTAAAGTAATGCATCTGTTTACCCTAACACCCTGTATAGCTGTTATATATTGAGACTAGGTTCAAATCAGAGCCAAACATTTTATGCTGTGATCAAAGAGATTATACCTAATAGAGTGAGCCATACCAATTGTAAAGTGTCCACTTTTTTTGACGTTTAGGTTTGAGTGTGTGGTGTCAAGTAGTATGGACAAAAGGCACCAAGTGACATATGGCCTTTAGTTTACGTTCACTTTTCACACACACTAGCTCAAAAGAAAGTGGACAGCCGCATAAACAAATATCTATAGTTCCATCTCCTTCTACTATTAAATGTACGTCATAGGACAAAAGAGACTAACTACAATCGTAAATTTATGCGGACTCTATGGAGATCCTTCCTCTGAGGCTGTGATATATTTCATTTCTCACTCTAGGCGTACTCACTGGGGTCTCCGTCGGTTTCCATGAGCTTCTGGATCAGTTGTTCGAAGTGAGTGCCCTGGCTCAGCCCACCGCCACTCACGACCGTCAGGTGATAGAGCCACGAGTCTTTGTCCGCTTTGCTCTCGAATAGTAAGTATGTTGGACCCTGCAATTTGAGAGGAAATAATCGTTAGGTTAACACAGAAATGCGGTGGGATAATAGATTTTAAATAAATTTAGCGGATGCTATCGCTAGACTGTCACCTCAAGCACGATTTTCTCTCTGAAAGGCGAGAGAAAAGGTCATTTTCTATGCAGTGAAGACACGTCGCGCGTGTAGAGAAATCATACTAGAAGGCCAGGTTTTGTCGCACGAGCAGACTCGTTCCTTGCACCCATTCGTGGGTAAATATAAATAATACAGACCCCAGTGACATGATGCTGCGGATAGATGGCGACTGTAAGATGGTTGCGGGCATCGTCGTTCTTCTCCTCGGAGTCAGAGTCTGACACGTGCTCGACGTCCTCCACCCGCGCGTCTCTCATGTTGATCTGCCCTGTTGGGTTCTGTTCGGAAACGTATATAATTTTAATAACGTGTTTTGAAGTTATAGCCCACTTCGATATGAAACAGGTGATGGCTGGATGACGTAAGTCTGAGGAAGTATTAATGCGCGCCTATGGAGAAGCGAATGTTCAAAAGTGGATTATGACCACAGAAATGAGAACCAGTAGAAATAGTATTAAGACTTTTTAGTTCGAGAACTAGTGTGACCAAAAAGACTAATCAAATAATCTTAACACGTTTTTGACTCAATCTTCATAAAATTGTGGTTGACTGTTTTCTGAACGAAATGTACCTACTTATAAACGAAGTTATGCATATCAGAGGCACGCGCGGGTTCGACCTGCATGCGGAGCAGGTCTCTTTCATAATTACGATACATTGACCTTCTGTCTATCATACATAATCCAACAACGTAACAAAGGTACCTTTAACGTTTTAGATAAGCGGGAGCTGGTATACTCCTGCGGGTATACTCCTACTAGTGCGGATAAGTTGAGGCAAGTTAGTAGTTAACTTGCGTTTCTGAATTTTTAATTCAATCCTGTTTCAAGCCAAGATGTTGTATCTCACTTTATTTTACGAAAATTATTTCTAGGAAAACACCGCAATGTATTCGTTGTCGCCATTTATAAGGATAGCATAAGGATCGAAGTCGTTTCAATAAGTCTGCCATTTCATTCTACGGTACAAACAGTAGACCAGCATCTTTTAATCGAAGTTCTATCTATCTGATTTGACCAACATTGCTACAGCATTAGGTGAATTACACTGAAGAAGCGAACAAAGCAAGTGTTCCTCAAATCGAATCCCATTTGAAGGTTTTTTTTTAGTGTCTACCGAACCAGTGAATGGTCTTAAGCAACCTGCCCAAGGGACACCCATAATGGGTAAGGACCTCGGCAATGGGCGTTGCTGGGGAACGCGACGGATTGGGTAGCGGGGATCGGAGAGAATTTGAAGGACAGTTCGTAGTACGTTTAATAAATATATAATTTTATGTGTTTTTAATAGTATCTTATCAGTTACCTGGTCTCCCGGAGACTTGAAGTAGAGGAACATCTTGCCAATAAGCACGCACCAGCTCTTCTTAGCGTGTCCGTTCTTCACTTTGGTCAGCCAGCCCTGTATGGTGGGCTTGTTGTCTTCTTTACTTAGCAGAAGTTTTGTTGCGTTTCGCCTTTGAACGTTCTGAAAATGATTTTTTTTACATGTATATTTTATTCTTATAACTTTTAAACCGAGTTGATTTGTGTAAAATAATATTCTGTAGAAATACGCTTAAAAAGATCTAACTTTTAGAGGTAATGTTATTTAAATTATTTAATTTTAGCCGTGCGGTTCCGGTTTAGAATGGACCACCCCAATTCTTCCCGTGGATGTCATACGAGGCAACTAAAGGATTAAAGGTTTAATATGCAGTGTTTATGTGGGCGAAAGGTTAGCCATCTCACCACTTGACACGTCATTCCATCCTAATGCTTAAATTGATAAATGTGAGCATTGCTACAACTACATTCTTAAACAGAAAGTTGTTAGTTGTAGCAATGTTTCCGACCACCCCGAAAGGGATTACGGTCGTGAGTTTATGTATGCATGTTATTCAGTTTTATTACTCTAGTTCTACATGATTTAAATTCAATATGTGTACTTATAATAGCTCCCGAAACAGATACATATTACCTACTCGATTACTACATACTACCTGCCTATCTTCATTGAGTTTTAACGCTTTCGACGGCTGTTCCAAAAAATTATGCGGTTATGTTGTAACCGTTTTTCTAATGTATTGCGACTGCTTGGTCTTCGGTGTCCTTAAATTTTGTCTTGATTGTAAGAAGATAGAATAAATATCAAAGTAGATACCTGTAACACCCTAATCCAGTCCTCCATGGTTGCAATGCTATCAGCAGTGAGGTAGTAAGTCCTGCTGCCGGTGAAGATCTCGAAGGTGGCCGCGCCCTCGTTCCGAGATATCTTGCAAGCCTCGCCGAGACCGATCTGTCCTTGAGGCTTCCGGTTCACTTCCGATTGTGATTTCCAATAGGAAAGTGTTCCATTTTTTAGGACGAACCTGTGGGAAAGAATATCAATGATAATCTAAGTCACAACGTTTTTTATTCATGATCGCGTGTATTGCGTTCAGCGTTTAATTTCTTCAGTCTCTTCATAAATTGAACTCTTACTAAAGTTTGATCAGATAAAATAGAACGCCTCGCCATGTTTCGGAAATACATACAATCTATCGAAACTACATAACACGCTATCGAAAATGTACGTACAGATTACTACGTACTTAATAATAAATGTGACTACTTATTCATTAGGTATTTGGGATCGGCTCAATGTATATATATTTTTTTATTTGATTGATTGATGAGATTAATGAGCTTTTCGTTTATGTAAATGGCACATATTGACACGTCTTCTCCACTCGCCTATCTTCACCTCCAGCACAGATAACAATTATACATTTCGCGCCCACTCACACAGACAGATTCAAAGGTCATATCTAGTTAATTCGACTGTATCGCAAGCAGTAACTCACCATCTCTTCCTCCAAGTTTTGAGCTTGCCTCCCAGCTTGGCAAGATGGCCGCTCTTCTCCAAAGCATCGTGTCGCCTCGGCGAGTCGGTGACGGGGGGAGCGCGACCGAGCGACGCGAGAGAGGGAGACGCCATGCTGTCGCACGACACCGCGTCCGGCGGGATCGCGTAGTCGTCCGACATGCCCGACTCGAATGATGTGTCTGGGGATAGAGGGTTATTTTAGTACGTAACATATGCTCACGTCACACTCAATCTTGAGGTTCCGGGTTGGAATCCGCACGGAAGATATGCCATGTACCAATGAGTTTTTAACCGACTTCTAACTTATGTACCTAATACCGACTGCTCTCAAAAGGTAAAGGAAAACATTTTTAGAAAACCTGCGTACGCTGCAACAGAAATTGCGTATAGGCAAGGATATGAATTTACACATTGGGTGGTCGGTTATGGCAAACTTATCTTGATTCTAATCTTGTCATCCCATCCAAGCCTTAGCCAAACACAAGTGTTATTGAAACTAGCACTTAGAACTATTGAACTGATTCAAATGTTTTAAATATGAAAAACTTTCTAAATCACTCACCTCTCGTCTTACTCTGTTTACTGGGCGATCCACTACTGGACCTCTTAGCTGGACTCAAACTGGAACTGGTCTTGACGCTTTTGGAAGGGCTGCTGGCACTTAGACTAGTATCAGATGAACTACATTGGCCGTTGGCTGTGTTCGTCAGCACGAGGCCGTGGTTTGAAGTCTGTTGTATTGAAGCTGGTAGCACGCTGGTTAGGTTTACGTTGTTGATTGGCATTTGGTTCGAGCCTCCTGGGTTAATGTGGGTTAGGGCAGCTGGAAACATGAATGGTCGGTAAGGATTTGATGATGACAAAAAACTTAGAAAGCAAACTAGTGGTTGGTGCTCTTATCTCGATTTATATAGGTTTTTTATTGTTTAAATTGTTCACAGGCAGATTTCCTTCTCATTTAGGGGTTTTAATTTTGAACCTTTAAACGCAGTGTCATAGAGTCAAAAAAAAAAGATCAAATACCCCCAATCCAGATATCAAGCAGTATCTTTAGTGAACAGGTAGTGTGATTTGTCCATTATACAGAAAGTAAAATTAAGTTACATAGGTATCAAAGAGTTGGGGTCAAAATGTTACTTTAGACTCTCAAATTAAAAAAACGTTAACTATGGAGCCAAAATAGAAACCGCAAAAAAAAATTCTGTTCCATAGAAAATGTCAATGGCTACACGACACAAATGTATGGAACAGCTATATTTTTTTCGCGATTTCGATGTTGGCTCCTTAGTGAAAGGTGTTCAGTTTGATGGTAGAAAGCACCCCGTTTCATACGTAAAGCATTGAATTTTATACCCTGTATACAATTTAAGCTTCATTTTCTTGATTGTCCATGGAGGTCGTAAAATTTAAGCATCTTGGTATTACCATAGAGACACAAGATGTTTAAACGCTTTCGATGGGCATGATGCGTTAGAAATTCAGAATGAACAAAAGAGCGCGGGATCACTACAATTCGATTAGTGTTTTGGGATTTTCAATTGGTCTGCAAGTGTCCTCGGTGAGAATAACCTCATACAAAAGCATGCGTAATTAAACACAAATTAAAGTCTAATATTGTTTAACCTACTTACCGTATACGGGATTGTGATGCGGAGTATTATGTACAGTCACCCCCATGGATTCCTCGCCGTCCGACGAATCGTCTGAAGAATCTCCAGTGAACGGCATCGATCTTATTTGACTAGCACGCTGTAACGAATGGAGAACTATTAATTAGTACCTTTATAGATACGACTAATAATTATAGGGACATTTATCCAACTAGCAAAAACGTCATACAAAAGTATAAAAGCAAAAAACAATGTTTCTTATTGAAAAAATTCAAAAATCATTAACGTTACCTATACAACGTGTTAATAAATTAACGCAAAACTAGAAAGTAGTTTGTTTAGAATCGAGAGCAGAATCGAATTATCATGGTTTCAACATAAATATTTTTTTTTTCAAAATATTAATTAATTTGTAAAATTAAAAAATTTACTGAACTCGATCTCAACCCACCGCTTGGGCAGTCTCACCCTAATTACTACCAAAACTTCTGATTTCAAAAGATAAGATTCTCAAAATGTATCCATGAGCACGTTAGCGCTTTCATTCATTGCTGAAATGATAACAAATAATTTCGGCCTCAAAACTTAAAATATATTGTTTCAATCTAATTATTTTGTTATAAATCAGTTGGGGTGTATGAGGTATTGCGCTTATTCATTAACACGTTGTAAAATAAGGGTCGACCTTTTACATACATTATTGTTGCTTTATTGCATGATAATATTTCTTATATGTTTTACTATGGCTGAAAACGACTATGCAACTTACATTTACCAAACTAAAGGTGTTTACAAAGACAGTAGCCTTATAATAGTAATATCTGAGATATTTAAAAGCGTACTAAACTTATGACTGTCATATTGACTTCGTTTAAAAGGGTGATTTCCTAGTATAAGCATGAGTTTTGACGTGGTATGTTATTCAAAAGATTTTATCAAGGCTTCCTTCCGTACCACGGAAGTAAGTAAGGTCAAATTCGTCGTACTGTGCCTCTCGGCCTATGAGGTAAGAGGCACGAGTGCTATTAGCTATTCTGTGACGTACGGATTCCATAGTGTTATCGCTACCTTTTCCAGTCACTGTGTGTCTTGTATTGTTATCTACCTATCTATCTATATCTAAAAGCAGTGAGCTTACCCCTTTGACAGTAGCGTAGACAGGGACGGATATATCCTGGTAGCTGGTGGACTCGTGCATTGGTCTGGGGCATGGAGGGGGGCTCAGTTCCCCCTCCACTGACTGCTGCAGGCCGTCGTCTGCCACCTGGCGGAAATTTTAATTTATTGAAAATATTATCGATGATTTAAAAAAAAGCATTTTCATCAAATTAAGGTTAAATAAAAACAATGTCAATTATCGTAAAATGCGCTAAAACTGGCAAACAATTTGAGTGAAACTCAATACTCGCGGTAGCTCGGTTAAAAGAAAATCATATTGATCTTGTCCGTTCCCGTTACACCACTGTGCCGTCGAGGTCCGACTCGCTTCCTCCATGGAAGTCTATCCGTGATGAAGTGAGCATGGGTACAAATAATAAATTCTCGTAACCGATTTCGACTACAGCCATCGCTTTATTTAAAAAAAAACAGTCAGGTCCCCGGGAGATATTCAAATGTATAGTGTTTGCGTTAAACACATAGGCACTTTCTCGACTTACCTTCCTGATGGAATGGGAAACTGTCAGCCATACGGATCAAATATGTTGAATATGCCTAAAGGAATAAGTCACCTCTTACAGTCAATACCTGTCTGGATTGGTGTTATTCGAAGCCGGATATAACACCGTTAGTTCGATAATACAAGATATGAATATCAAATGATGACAAACCTGATATATTTTGGCTTCCCAGCTCGGGAAGCGATGTAGGGGAGGCGTGGGGGGTCTCGGCTGGTCGGAGACGGAGCTGTCGCCGGTGGAGGACCCCCCGCGACTGTTGCCCTGCACTATCACGTTCACAGTCCCTTGCCATGCCGGTGTGCGCTCTGTTAACGTGCTAAACGTTTCAATACAAACTGGATACCAGTAATTCCTAAAGTGCGTTCCGCGGAACCCATGCGTTTTGTGAAGAAGTCAGCGAATCAGTAAAATTCGTCAAATAGTGCGAAATGAGAATTCTCGCGACGCAGCTCGCGTCCAAATCTAAAGATTCTCGAGCTTACTTGCGAGCAGCCCTGCATTCAAATCATTTTTGGTTTTTTGGGGTTCAAAGTTAAAAGAAAAAGGATTAATTTAGTGTTCGGTGGCCTTCAAAGTTTAGGAACAGCTACTGTAGATAACAGTAGCGTTTGGGTTTGAGAGATTGCCTTAAGGCTGGCTTTCCTCTAGAGCTTTGCGAGGTAGTGGAGAAGAGGCAAAAGCCACCAATAGCTCACTCGCTCATTCGTATCATAAGGAAATTGATGCTATTATATTGGTGGTTTATTTCCTCGAGTGAAACGTGGATGTTCTGAGGTTTCAGAACCTCTCTGACTACCCCCTCGGAGATATAGTCGTGAGCTTATACATGCATGCATTTATTTCCTCACTCACCGCCTCGCTACCTCGCACAGCATCACAGGCCATTTCTTAAAATGACGAATACTTCCACCCAACGGCAGTAATCAAGACGAATTCCTTTATTTTCTTTGATAGCATTTGTTACGGGTTTCAAGATATTAATCTTCTGAATTTACTTGACTTCATTAGTAGGTATAGTATTATGAATAATTGGCTCTGCTGATCTATATTAGTTGCTCAAAAAATCATTATTACCTCTGCTTGGCGTGTAAATTTCAGCGTAATCGTGCGTGTTGTCGCCATCGGTCGATGTATTTGGTGTTGTTGGTAACACTACTAGATTTTCTACAGCAGTCTGTAAAATAAACAAAAGGAATTTAATAACAACAAAATAACTTGATTGTAATCATGGGTCCTGTCAGGTCTGTCATGTTTGCCCCTTACGACCCAATGCTGGACATAGACCTCTAATTTATTGTGTCATTTCTCCTGTGCCAATCTGATCCATTCAATCTAGCAATAGTGAATCTATTACATTATAATAAACCTACTTTCGATCATCATCATCATCATCTGGGTATGTGTCTATTCTATATTTTAAAGGTTCCTATTAACACAATATGCCATCCAACAATCTGACAGGAATATTTGGATGGACTTTTCAGTAAAAGATAGGATATTTAGTTATTTTATCACAGCCAACTGTCTCAATCTATACATATAAAACATGGCCGTGACTGACTGACTGAAGCCTAAACCACTGGAGATAGAAAAATGATATTTGAAATACCTATTCTTCAGAGAGTGTAGGGATGACTACGAAACGAAAGGATTGTCCAGCAGTGGGATGAAAAAGGCTAAGGAAAAAAAACTCTTAAGAGGTGCAATATGGTGTCGATGTTCTCCGCATCACGATGAGACACCAGAAGATATCCGAATGAAAACGACGTCGTTACGTATATCAGTAGTCTGCGTACTAATTCACATGCAAAGCTAGTCTATAATAAAATCTCCTAGGGACTTACAGCTAAATCATCAGCCAGCAAACTGGCAGTTGTCCGTTCATCCATGGTGCGGTTCATGGTGTTTATTAGAGCCGGTGGGTTGGCAGCATTGACGTTGTTGGCCAGGTTGGTAGTACCAATGGAGAGGTTTCTTCTGTGACGGACCGGGGTACTGTAGTGAGGCTCTGACGATATTATTGGCAACTATTTGGAAAAAAAATGTATTAGGTGTTTTGTTGACTTTGGTTTACAGAATATATGGACATTAAGGGCATAGCCACGCACAACAAAGCGACAAAACGAGAAAACTTGCTTTTGCATACGCAAAGTAACAAAAATAAGAGGCACATCTCGTTTTTGTCGTTTTTCTGCTAGGCCAGATACATCAAGGAGTAGCGAGTTAAACACCGGTCGAGTGCGTGGCGAAACGAAGCAGTGTAGGGTTGACACCGAAAATAACATTTATGATTAGAATAAAATTATGAAAAAAGGTTTTGTTTAACTTATAAGATGATGAAAGACACTTGTTTTAAGCATGAAACAATTTAAATTACTCAAAATCACAATGTGAAACTAAAAACATGAGGGTGAGCATAAATTGTACATTATTTAGGAAACAAGAAAATTCAGATTCTCTTACAAAACAGATTCATTAATATGAACAAATTTAAAGTTAATGTTTAGTTAATATTCATGCAAGTAATTGACAGTTTTCATAAAAACAACATTTAGAACCTTATTAGACAATCAGGACAAAAAAAATTACAATGTATTAAAAACAATTAAGATTGAAGAAGTTCAGTGTACTTTAGCATAGATTCTGATAGTATAGTGGTTTAAAACAAGATTTTCACCAACGTCTAAACCAGCATGCCCAGCACGAAAAAGCGACATAAAGAGAGCCGACGGTAACACAATCATAGCTATGTTGCGTCGCCGCCGTAATACTCGTAATCCCCATCGCCGCCGCGGCGGACAATCTTTGCCCACATCACTGGCCGGTTCTCACCGATCCCCGATAACCCAACCCGTCGCGTAGCCGAGGTTCGTACCCATTATGGGTGCCCCTTGGGCAGGTTGCTTAATTCACTGGTTCGGTAGACCTACCAGGGCGCTTCGCCGTCACTGGTGTGGTCCCCCCAACAGCCCGCAGTAAAAAGCAGTAAAAAGCAAACTGTACACGTCAGTCAAAAAAAAAAAAGACAGACTGTCAAATTAGGCCAGTTTGACAGCAACTGGTTTACCTTGAGGCAACTGACTCCTGCTCATTTTGCTTTCATTTTGGCATACGTTAAGTAAGAAAGACAGAAACATAAAAAGACAATACTCTATTTTTCTTGTTTGGTCGTGGGTGGCATGCTAGGGCTAGGCCCACAGCAGTACAAAAATACAATCTGAACTTTTTTCAATCTTCAATTAAAATGTGTGTTAAAAGAGATTAGGAGGTGCAGGCAAAACAATCTGTTAGCACCCTAAAGGCAACATCTAGACATCTAGTCTACCTGCGGCCCCTCCAGGCTCTCTGATCTTCTCCGGTTGGAAGCCAAGAGGCTGGTCGATGCCCGAGCAGAGCCGTCCTCTGTCCTCACTTCGAGGGAAAGACTTGCTCGGGTGGGTAGAAACTGGAGGATATTCATACGCTGTAGTTTTTAGTTGGTGCACTATTGTCATTAAATTACCTTTAATATATCCCCTATAGTTAGTTTGGAACCATTGATCTTTGGAACAAATAGTATTTGAATTCCAATCTTATTATTGGCCTATTTATTAAATCAATTTAATTTTATCTCTACTATATTCTTCTTATATCTTTTTCATTTTTATCTGGATTTTCGGTGAAAGAAAACATCGTGAGGAAACCTGCATGCTTCAATTTCGAGGCATGTATTGTACCCACTGTCCATTATGTGGCGACGGGATCTCCCCCCGTCACATTGGACAGAGTTTCGGTACTACTGGTGAAACGTGGATGTTCTGAGGTTTCAGAACATCTCTGACTACCCCCTCGGGGAATATAGTCGTCAGCATATGCTATGATATGCTTTAAAATTAATTTTATTTCAGACACAGTTCATATATGGCACCAATATCGAAATCGGAAAAACAAATCTGCTGCTCCATACTGCAAGCCAACTCAAGCCAAATGTATAGGACAGCTGATTTTTTTTTTCGCAATTTCGCTGTTGGTTTTATAGAGAAAGATGTTCAATTTGATGGTATAATCATCCTCTTAAAAAAGTGTCAGCATATTAAGACCCTGTATAATAATTAGGAGCGTACTCCAGTTCAGAACGTTGGCATACTCTTTCTTATACTGTGATGTCGTATTGCGGGAACGACGAGTGAACATTGAAGAGCCAATTTCAAACTGATTTTTCTTGTATTTTTGTTAGGAGAATGAGTAGGTTATTCTTATGGTTGATTCGTTCATTATAAATCATTTTCGACCTTATTACAACATGATTAATGGTAATACTAGTATAATATCTGATATCGGTCCCTTGGTGCAGAGCTACACCTAAGCGCCGAGAGCCCTGGTGCACATTTGCTCCTAAGCATACCAAAGATTAATGCAGGGGTGGCCAAACTTCATACATTGCGCGGTCTACATTAAAATTCTAAATATACCTGGCAGTCTACCTTGAACCGCAACAGGTTTAGCAATGAATGTATATGAATAGCCTGATTTTGATAAAGATACTGTAAAATTTTTAGTCTTTAATTTAGTAATAATCTCTTTGCGAGACTACCATAAAAGTCGACCGCGGGCGACCGGGTAGACCGTGGTCGATGTCTTGGCCACCGCTGGATTAAAGTATTAGATTTGTCAGTTTTATAATAAAGATTATAAACTAGACTCTAGACCACTTTTCTTGTGGATTTATAAGAGTTACGTACAGTGGTGGGAATGTATGGTAGGCCTAAAAAAGTTTGTAATACTAACAGCACTAGCCCTGGTCCCCTGTGCCGCTATATGGTTCCTGAGCAACTCCAGCTGTTGATTGCAGCGGTCGTTCTGTTCCCGCAGCTGCTGGTTCTGTTGTTCAAGCTCCCGCAGTTTGTTGGTCACCCACTCCTTTATGCGGGCCGCTTTCGCTTCCACCTGCTTCGCGTCTTGGAGTCTCAGATGTTTCTGGAAATTATTTTTAGAATAAGAAATGACGCCTCGATAACACAGTCGGTAGTGAACCTGCCTGCTGTGCCGAGGGTCGTGGGTTCGAATCCCGTCAGCGACAAATATTATACAAGGTGTTACAAAAATACAAATAAACATTTTAGGGGGTGGTGTAGACCATCAAACTGAGTAACTTTCACTATGGGACCAATATCGAAATCACGAAAAAATCGGATGTTCCATACTAAACTACAATTTTTTTTTCGCGATTTTGATGTTGGTCCGTTAGTGAAAGTTGTTCAGTTTGATGGTCTAAACAACCTCCAAAAGTTTTAAATATTTATTTTTAATACCTTGTATATGTATTCTATGAGTAGTCATCATAATACAAGTCCAGACTAGATTCTGGTACTTTAAATGTGACTAGATAATTTGTGTGACAATGACCCAGATATTTATTTATTAAAGTTATTCTACAGTTGGAATTTACCTCATAACGTCCAGGTTTTCTCGACATAGCATCAGCTTACTGCCTGTATGTCTTTATAGTATAGGTTCACATGGTACCGGCCCAGATGGTAAAATTTTCGAAAACAAGTCTTAATGCGCATATTATATAGCATGTTATTAAATGTCTTATGACACATTCAAATCGAGTGCCTTTTAAAAGGTGGTTGGGCATCTACTGCATGAAATTGGATTTCATTTCACGACGAAGCTGAAGTCCTTTTAAAAAGCATCTGGGCATGGTTAAAGTTTTGTTCAGATTTTTTGTTCATGTTCAGACCAATTCAATATAGATATTTGGTAAGTTTTAGCAATTACATTACCTACCCGATGTATGACTTGTAACACATTTTTTTATTTTTTATTTATAATTAATGGACTTCTTGCTTGTGTGTTAGCACCGCATTTCCGCCAGCGTCAAGTGGTTTGAGAGAGTATCTATCCAATCTCGAGGATTGTTTTTGAGTAAGAACACAACTGCAGAATTGCGGTGCCTCGTGGCAGACTGAGAGGTGAACCGCGCGAACACCACGTGATAAACAAGTGTTCGAGGCAAACCCTTCAACGTGAGTCCCTTGTAACACTTTCTGTTATCAATAAATGATGTCTATGCCTATGTCATATAGGTCCCAATTCGGCATACCTATAATGCTTACTCTGATTGCTACACTTAAACGTAGAGACCAAATCAGGCAATGTGTGCCGAAACCGGAACCAACTAATTGCAAAGTGTAATCGCAATCGCTGCAAAAGGTTAGTGGCAATTACAATAATGGAATCATCTTTTAGGAATTTAGTAGATTAGTAAATGATATGCCAAGGATTATTAGATTAATAAGAGGTACCTATGTTGTGAACATGTACATACAAAGAAAGGAAACCACTAAATTTTAAAGCCTTTTTAAACCATGTATTAATTTAGTAGAAAAATTATAGAGTTCAAAAAAGAAAACTTTAATCTAGAATTAAACATTTTAACGGGTCTTACCGCGTATATTTGAGTTCCCGATATTACCCGATAAAATGTTTCATTCTAGATTAAATAATAACCGCGTAACTCACAAAGACTATAGAAAAAGTTATCAGAGAAACAATTAAATGTTTCTATTTAATTTTAAAAGTTGTGATTAAATATCTGTAATGTAAAGACTTCGTTATATTGTTTTACCTGCATTTTACACTTTCCATAAACATTTCTTATGAGATTTTCGAGGTTTTTTCGAGGCACACATTTTCATACAAAACTCTTAATAAACAGGAATTTAACTTTCTAGCGTAGGTCCATTGTTATTTTTATCGATTCGATTTAGTAATTTATAGAATTTTAACATTTAGTTTTATTGTATTTTTTTGTTTACCAATAAAAAACCGGTTGTGACGTCACACATTTTCACACCGCTAATGACGTTTCGTATGGATGCGTTCCTAAAAAATAGAAATAGTAGTTTATTGATTCCATAGATGGCGCTTATTTAAATTAAACTGCTGCCTGTGTCGTTTTAAGTTTTTAGATTTAAGTTTTGTAGTGCCCTAGCACTAACAGGGCCCATGTATACTGGAATCAATATCATGTAACATATTTTAAATCCATGGTTGCAATAAATGATAAGTAAGACTATGTTTACAACGAATAAATGAATAAGGAGGAGTTTTCTGACAGCTAGTAAAACGTAGTTCCAACATACTGCGATAGATGGCGTTGACGCGAGATGGAGGCGAAGACGGAAATTTAGGGTAAAAATTTAGCAAAAAATTCATATTACTAAGTCAGGCGGCGCATCCGTTGTCGAAGTATATGTTCACATTTTTCTCATTACGAGAAACACTGTTTAATAACACAAATCTTTACTATTTTATTCGTATTTTATTATCTGCAAGGAAGGTTGCTCATCCACGTCTCGTCAACGCCATCTATCGAGCCATTTGGCACAACTTGTTCTTTTTTTAATGGCTTTCGGTAAATCCCTCATTAACAAAATAAGTTCCTTATTCCAATCCAAAGAAATGGTTTTATATGTATAATCGATCTAATTTTAAATGTACCTGTTCTTCTATCTGGCCTTCAAGTCGCGTGATGGCCTTGGGTGGTCCTTCAGCGCCCGCTGCTGGCCATTCGCACAACCGCTGCTCCATGGCGCGGACCTAGAACAATACAAAAGAAAGCAATTAGTACTTAGTTAGGAGGTATAGGCGTAATAGGTAAAATAAGTACAATATTTGTTACTACAACACATTAAAGTGAACAAATTTTATTATGAGAGCAAACCAGAAATCGCAAGTAAAATTGAAACCGGCCAAGTGCGAGCCGTACCAAGGGTTCAATATACCCCCACATTTAACAAGCATTTATCGCGAGCCTGACACACACTTGGCTGGTTTTTATTAGTCCGCAACCTTTGGGAAAAAACCTTAAAAATCTGCCGAGTAGGTACCTATTGCAGCTTTGTATCACAAAACAGAATATTTTTGCGATTTCAGGTTTGTTTCCGTAGTAAAAGTCAGCCATCGACTTCAATTTCACCTGTAGTTTGTAACAACTAAAAAGTACCCAAGTCCAACCTAAAACATGTAGACAGATAGTCGGTTATATACAAACTAACTCTTATCAGGCAAGCTTTAGTCTCGATGCCACATATAGTACCATAGGAGTATACTAAGATAGTAAGTGTACTTAGGCAAAGATAACCGCAAAGTTGCACAACTGAGGAAAGACAAAGCCACGAGACACTCGAAGCTATGGCACATGTTGTAAGTTTCAACACTCATGTAGATAAAGTGACAAACTACATCTCGGCTAACCGCACTATGTCGACATACTGGTCTATACCAGTGTAGTAGTACCTGTCTATTGGGCAAATACCTAGATCTCTAAACAGCATTACAATTTATTGATCTTCTTTATAGCCGAGAAGCATATTTATCACTAAAATTGATAGGTGCCTAATCATTGAGAGGGCACCGAGCCACCAGTGTTGCTCTCAATCGTAAGAAAATTCCAAAATCACATTGTACTCAATGCTTGTTGTTAATTTATCGAGATATTACGGATTACCATGTTTTTTTAATATTTGTATTAACTTCGTTTAAAACCGTCAACAGTGACGCGCTTGGTGGTGGTCCATTGGTGGGTGAGAGCAGCACTGGATGATTGGTACCAACTCTCTTATCAAACACCATAATGTAATTAATACTAGGGCTTGGAAAACAAAAAATCTCCCGTTTTCCACCTACATAGATCTTGGGTTTCAAAATGAACACTTTCCTCCTTCTAGGGGAATAGAAATTAATATTCCTTGACAGGATTCTTAACACAACTCACAAAATTAAAACAAATTAAAGATTTAGTGGTAGGTACTAAATCTAAATTTTGAAAACAAAACAAGCTTAGGATTAAATTACAAACGGACACGTACAGACATTGGATGAACGGATTAATACCAATATGGTGGATTAATTTAAAACAACGCGACTGTAATCCGACGCCGAGGGGGTTATCGTCACCTCTTTTGTTAAATATATTGAATACTGTATCATTTGCACGGTAGCTGTTAGGTATATACATTGATTTGTTACATGAGATCTATGTGTACATTTAATACTTACAATGTACACATAGATCCCATGTATTAATGCATCCCATGCATCTTATATGATTCTTAATATCAAAAGAGCATATACTGTATCATTTGCACGGTAGCTGTTAGGTATATACTTTGATTTGTTACATGGGATCTATGTGTACATTGAATACTTACAATGTACACATAGATCCCATGTAACAAATCAAAGTATAAACCTAACAGCTACCGTTCAAATGATACAGTATAATGCTCTTTTGATATTAAGAATCATCTAAGATTTTAAAATCCAGCATCAATACAAAAACAAGTTTGCATGATACTTAGGTTAGGTAGTACTTAATATGAATGCAAGATCGTTATCACCCAAATAGTCGGCTCAACAGCTTTGTATTCTTAGTGGGAATTTAAGTCGCTTAATGCCTATCTTTATATATGCTTATAAAATTATACTTACAATCGTCCGCATACAGTGAAGACGGCATTCCAATGGCTTCACGTCTCCACATTTCGATGCTGAATCATCCGAACTACTTAGGGTTACAGTCCATAATCCTCATTACTTGCTTATATTAATGGTTTCCTTGCGCGAGTAATAAAACACAATTTTTACTAGCTACACGTTATACTATATTCGGAAGTTCAATGTCCTGATATTAAAAATCTGACTCTTTACGACTCTGCCTAGGCTAAATAATAATATAACGAGCGTGAATATTGGAATTCATTGATAAAACGTTATCAAAACTTATATAATAGGACTACTTAGTTAAAAAATAAACTAATGTTGTTAAAAAATAGAGGTAAAAGACCGTAGGCATCGAAATCAGACTTTTCTATTCAGCGCAATGGCAACGTGGACACAAACAAAGACTTCAAACTGATAACAGCCCTATCTTTACGACGGAGCCGGAGGTTTAAAATTATGAAAATAGGTATTTTTATTTTAAATCTTTTAATATCGCAGGCTTTTAATTCCTTCTAGCTAGACAAAGATAAATTCAAAACAGTTGGGGCTTATAAGGCCTATGGCCAGTCCATTACAAGCATATCCAGAACAAAGGAAAGTGAAGCTACGAGTATAGTAACAAGTTACACCCAGGAATAGCAAGCATTAATCACATTCACAGTAATTTGCCTGACTTACGTCACGGAGGGGACGCCTGAGCCTTGTGGGTATCGGGAACTTTCTAAATCGGGCAACACTTAGACGGATGACGAAGAAAAATAAGCAATAGTTAACGCTGAAGAGAAAATGCGTTATGGAAAATAAACAATTAATTTTAACAAGTTCGAAATAACAATACTTCAAATCCAGAAGGATAATAATATACATGTAGTATTATCTAACGTAAAAGGAATAGTGTCACGGTTCCATTGTGTTAAAATGGAACTGTGACACTATTCCTTTAATATGTGCTCGAAAAACCGGCATGCTGTATCTTCGCCAAAGCTGGCCATAAATCGTGTCAACCATTGTGGACTATCGCATGGGCATTTGTCATCAGTAGCCAGTCTTGCCACTACCCCAGAACACAATAGTGGTGATCTATAGTGGCCTATCACGAATCACTGCCCATTGTATACAGGAGCCTTAATAATCCATTCACAAATATAATTTGCGGTCAAGTGTAAATTACACGTAAAAGGGAGACATGCTACTTCGTTTATTACGAAGCTTTGTCTAATTAAACCGTCCGTGTTTACGGCAGTAAATTGTTTAGTTACAAACTTTTCTGTTCGCTTACAGTAAAGAACTATAGCTAATTACGTAATGGTTCAACTGTGTAAGGAAGTAAGTAATAAAGATGAGGTGTTAACGTTATTGCATCTCATAAAATGTTGTATACTGTTTATTTGTAACAGCGGAGATGGCGAGTAAAAGCAAATAAAGAGTGCAGTCGAAAATAAAGTTTAATCAACATTTTTCATGGTTAAAATTAGTCACCTCTCGCCGGCTTGTGATTTACGACTCGAAAATAACACGCAACTGAACGCATCGGTAAGCGCCACTGGGTTTAACCGGATGAGCTGTTATCGTTTTATTTTCATTAATTTCAAAATAAATAATTAAAATTAAAACGGCTATCATAAAGTTTATTTTAAAGATAAAAAAATAAACAAATTTATTTAATTTACTTAACAACAGAGCGCAACGGTCAATTTTAAATAAGTAAGTATATAAATGTTTTTTATCAGGTTTGGGCGCGAAGTTAAGGGGCGAAGTACAAAAAGTACAAAATGACTTTAAATTACCTAGGCCGAGACGATTTTTAAGTCATAGTTCGACCGTTTTTATTTTAAGTTCTCATATTTCCCATAGTAAAAGTTGTTCATATTGATGGGTACTTTCACATCCTTGAGTTTTCGGAAGTGCTTCCTTTACACCCTGGTCCTGTATTAAAGAGATAAGTGTTTATTTGTCTTACAGTAGTGCAATCAATCCGTTACAAGGCAGAAGCGACATGCTCCATTTGGCGCCGAAAATAGATCAAAGAGTATCTCCAAACCCGAGTCGATTCATGAAGATGGAAGTGTCTCGGATGTGAGACATCCGACATGCCTTGTATTTTATAATTAGGTTAAATAAAATTGTAGAGAAAAAAAACTGTCTTGAAATTATGCGAACCATACAAGGTGTTACAAAAGTAAAAATAAACTTTTAATACTTTTAAGGGGGTTGTTTAGACCATCAATCTGAACAACTTTCACTATGGGACCAACATCGAAATCTCGGAAAAAAATCTGCTAGATTTTGTATTTTAGTATGGAACATCAGATTTTTTTCGCAATTTTGATATTGGTCCCAAGTTGTTCAGTTTGATGTTCTAAACAACACCCTTAAATGTTTATTAGTATTTTTGTTACACCTTGTATAGGTACCCGAATCAGGTAAGGAACTGCATTTTATAGGTATCATTTGTAACGAGGGCTAACTTTTTGACTAACGACCTAAAACTAAAAGTTACGCAGAGCTCAGGGACCCTGTTGTTCAATCATAATAATACAATAGGTAAATACATATTAGCGAGGACCTTTAATTGGCCTTCTGTTACTTATATAATACTGTTTAATGTATTGCATTGTGCTGTTGGTCTTCCAAAAATAATAAAATAAAAATAAAAAAAATAAAAAATAAAATAAATAAAAAATACACCTTAGCATAACATACCTATTTTATACCGAGACCTACCAAAATTATTTCGAGTTATAAAGACTAACATAACATCTCTTTTCTAACATCTTCGTGATTATACATAATATTTAATTTATTAAAAACCAAGGAGATTTTAATGTTCGAATACTGGAATGGCTAGTCAACGTAAAAAAATATTACTAAAAGCCATTTTATTGAATTAACAAATAAAATTATTTGTTTTTAAAAGTCACAATTGGCTTTTACTTCAAATTTTTCACGGAATATTGACCAGTATGTTCTCTATCAATTGGCATACCATCTATTTTAGCAATCAAAATTGAAATTAATTTAAAAAGGAGATTATCTTCATTTGCAAAATTTAAGTCACCTACAGAGTGGATAGGTAGTTTGTTGACGAGTCCCGTAACCTAGATTTATTCAACCACTTTAATAAACTAAGAAATAATTTCGCCAAGACATTAAAAAAGTTTTTTACAGTGAGATAACTCTACAATTTCATATTCATTAATTCATAGCCGAAAATTCTTGGCAAACAAGCATTTCCTCTCACCGCGTATGTTTAAAACCTTCTTCACACTCTCAAAGACAAGTTGGCACATCTCAGGTTCTAATTAACTTCACCTATACTTCGACTCCAGTCGTAAAGTACCGCGAACCAAGCCATTTTCATACTTACGCCTAAAAGATAGGAGCTATTGTAAGGGAATTTCTTATCTAAAGTCTACAAGAGTTCTACCGCAGTGGAAATCCCGTTGGTAATAAATTAGTTAGGTGCGGCTTCGAGTTCCCGGTAGGACACGGTGTTGCATTAGTTAAAACTTGTGTTTAACTTTGGGAATAATTAAAAGTATTAAACGTGTTAAGAGACAGCTGGATTTTGGTTGGATTAATTTGGAAGTCCATCGGGATTTCTCAATGGAACCCAAATTCGTGTCATTCATTCATAATGAAACTCGCAAACACAAGAAGGTAGGCTTTTGGTTCGAGGGAGGGGGGTGGGGTGGATGAGAAGAATATGCTAAAATAAAAGAAATGTAGGTAAGCTGCATCATTTCATTTCATTTTCAAAATCAAAATACCATACCTAGCTTAAAATTTTGTGATTACTTTATGTAAATAGGTAATTCGAAAACATAACCCTCCTTGTGACGCAGTCGGGTAATAAGTTACAGGTAAGCTAATTTCTTTGCTTCAATCAAAATAAAATCTCGAAATATTTGCGCTCAGTTATAAATAAGGCGTCCCCCTCCCCCCACTTAAACTTTTAAAAATAATTGAGTAAAATCTGAAAATATTCAACAAATTATTTTTTAGTACCTACCCTACCAAGGTACTTTTAACGAAAAACCACAATACAATGGCTACGGAACCCTATCAAGGGCGTGTCCGATACGACCGCAGATGTAAGTAGGTAGATAAAACAAAGGCACTAAAAGAAAATCCAGCAAAAGAAAATGGTCAGCAATGGATGGAATTTTCATTACGTTCAGGTATTTATTTATTTTATAGATGTATGTCCAGTCGCCATCAGATATATCATAGCAAACAAGGTGATCAAATAATTTCTAAGCAGTTCTTATTTTCAATAATTTATTTACACATACCTAACTGATCAAAAATATCTTAACGCCTAGAACATTAAATACAGGGTCCTTAATATGCTGACACTTTTTTTAATGGGATGATCAGACCGTCAAACTGAACAACTTTCTCTATGGGACGAACAACGACATTTTGAAAAAAAAATCTGCTGTCCCATATATTTAGCTCAAGAAGGTTTGCAGTTTTTTTATGGAACAACTGATTTTTTTTTGCGATTTCGATGTTGGTGCCATATAGAAAGTTGTTCAGTTTGACTGTCTTGATACCCCCTTAAAAAACTGTCAGCATTTTAAGAAGGATATCTACGCGGTCAGGGTGATCATAAACATCTGAGCAGTTTAGGAAAAAAGACCGTATTCCGTTACTATCCATTTCAATTTTAAATAAAATTGAAAAGAAATTATTGAAAATTAGCTGTTCAGATATTTGTGACACAATACACGATGAGATAGAATTGGTAACATTTACTGTAAAGAATTTATTGAAAATTAGCACTGCTCAGAAATATTTGACCACTTTGTAAGCTACGATATATCTGATGGCGACTGTATAGCATCACACCTCTACCTCTAGTCTAGGAAAAATAAGGTTTGAGATTGCATTAAAGACACTTTAGTAAATTGTATTTGAAATAATATTACTCTTAGTTTATAACACTTTTGTCGAGATTTCGTGGTTATATAGGCTCAGGAACCTGAGAAATACCTTAAAATCGATATTAATGTACAAATGGCAAGCTTATTTCTAAAAATATTTCGACCAGCATACCAGCAATAGAGACAGTTAATTATCAAAAGGCAAATTTAATGTGTAAAAACAAACAGTAAATAATTTTGTTTTGAGGTTATAATTTTTGAAGACTTATAAAATATTAAATATCTACCCAAATTAACTATATTAACCGTGGATTATTATTGTTATAAGTAAAACGTATTGAAGGAAGCGATCCTGTACAAAATCACCAGTTTTCCATTTTTTGTTCATACCTAAATTTAATGTTTTGTATATGTCTTAATTATTCAATAATACAACATAAAAAATCGGGGATTATTGAGAATTTATCTTTTTCTGGTATGTATCTACTGTATTCAAAATTTTCACCAAAATTGCAATTAATGCAACCTACTCCATACAAAAATCCGTAGATTTCCCCGACTACTCTTCCATGGTATTTATTCACAACAAGAATATTAACATACGAAACCAATCTATACGCATAATGATTAAGTTCAAGACTAACACGAGCGCCAATTATATTTTAACTTTTTAAAAATTATGTCTCTATTTTGCCCAATACAGGATATAGTTTCATAAAATTGTTAAAATAAAATTATTTTGTTCCAGCGCAGTTATCCTCCATTCAAAATAGGAACGAAATTTTAAGGCTATTTTGCATTACAGAAACAAAGATTTGAAACACTTACTCTCACTTATTCTTAGAACAGCTTTTGTACCGTCCAAGATTGTCGGATAGTATGTGTATCCAATAAATTAATTATATTCGGTAATGAGAATTGGCCAGAAAGCTACATAGAAATCGGAATATCTCATCGTCCTTATTTGGAACACAATGAACATAATAATGAGAGATGACATAACGAATACATAAATCTTTATGCTGGATTAATAATTGGCATTAACTTTTAGTAAGATCCTTTTAGCAACTAATCCAGACCCAAAATATGGTCAGACTTCCTTTTTAGATTACCTATTGGAGCCTCACAAAACAATAGTCAATCTACCTTACCTATAATATTTAGGTAGGTAGGTACAGGATTATAAAAACTAAACTTTTAAAATGTATACAGGGTCCTTCTTAATATGCTGACACTTTTTGAAGGGGGTGATCAGACCGTCAAACTAAACAACTTTTTCAATGGGACCACCATAGAAATCGCGAAAAAAAATGTAGCTGCTCGATACAAAACTGCAAACCTACTCAAGCCAAATGTATGGGACAGCTGATTTTTTTTTCGCGATTTCAATGTTGGTTCCATAGAGAAAGTTGTTCAGTTTGACGGTCTGATCATCCCCTTAAAAAAGTGTCAGCATATTAAGAAGGACCCTATATTGTAACATATGGGACCTTTATCATAAACTTATATTATAAAGTTCCTAAAAATAGGACACCGTAAAAGCCTCTAAAAACAAGACACACAAATTTTCTTTGAGTCATTATTTTCACCATCGGTGAACCTCAGGTTATATGAAACATAATTTTTGTCTTTGTTATATCCCTTAATATCTTAGAAATTGTCTAAGCTTGTCCTTTGATAAATAATTGTACTATCTTATAGTCTATATTATTTGTAATAATTGTTTATGGGATCTATGATATAGCCACACTAGCTTCCTACACCATATCAAAGACGTCCTACTTACTACAAAATTAATCAATAAAAACCTATTGTAGAGATATTAAATTAACCAACTAATAAGTTTTGCACAACGCGCGTTATTCCCTAAAAATACCTAGAATATAATAACATAAGAACACCTACGAAATTCTTATGTTGTCATTAATACAAAACCATTAATCACGTTTTATCAGCAAACCCCAATTTCAATAAACCAACATTCCAAATAGAAAATTTCGCACGAAACACCAACTAAATAAAATTAGAAATAATCAAGATGCACATCAATAAAGTCACTTTCACACTGCTCAATCGGATTCCGATAATTCCAATTCCCCGGGGTTCCTTTTTAAATAAAGAACGGTTTTATAAAAGGAACAGGGATCCGACGTGCGCGCTGCAACCGGCGCGGAAGCGAACTAAACTAACCCAACCGAGGATATCCTACAGGACGTGCTGCGTTTCCATTATGAGGATCGATAATATTTACATGCTGATTTTAATATGCAACTGATGAAGTGTTATTTCTATTTTCTATTATGCCCGTTCCTAAGATAGTGTTAGTGTTGTAAATATAATATAAGTCTAAGAAGAGAGATAGGCAGCTGTTCTGTAAACTTCGCATATTTTACTGTCGCCATCTGAAAGTGACATAAAAGTTTCATTGATGTTCAGGCCGAGAAACTTAATATGGAACTTTTACTGGTTGGTTTTCTTTTTCGACTTTTATTACTGAAACGAAATTAGCTCTAAAAGTTATCGTATTTTCCGTATATGAGATTAAATACGAAAACCAAAACTCAAAACCAATTTTGAGCAGAAATTTTTAAAATCCTCCAACTAAATCAGACTCCATTGGAATCACAAAGAGCTCCCGAGTTCAGAGTTAGACCGACGAGTTAACTGTACGCATACCAATAAACTCCAGCGAGTGTGGAACTGTAATCCTCGCTGTGTGAATTCTAATTTATTTGATGTCGACTTTAATATTTGTTTTATATTTAGAATTTCAGACGTGAGTGGGTGTATGCGGTCCTTTATTATGAATATTTTTAAACCGTAGATTTGTTTTGGAATCAAACGAATTAGATACCACCAAAGTACCCACAGTAATAGCACTATTTTTGTTTACAGCCCAGAAAACATTAAATGTCTACGTAACTACAGCTGTTAGCATTTGTTAGCAATAGAGGTTATTCCACTTTACCTACTTTTAAAATAAATGATTTCAGTAAAACTCCTATTATACCCTATTATACCTATGTTCCATAAGACCCATCAGGGCTGTAAATTGTATTTGTCTGAATCTTGATCATTCAAGACTTCTGAAAACTGCATTAGGATGCTCTACGGTCTTTTCCAGAGTATTTAAAACGAACTAGGTACGTAATCAAAATGTTTATTCAGAACAAAATATGCTCGTTCTTTTATTTTCCATCGCAAAGAGCTGGCGTTTCTTGAAGATCTAAAGCTGGATTGAAAATGAAATTGCACCATAATTGCACATTTATTGCATAGCGTCGCGACGCGTTTCTGCCACAACTATAGCAACATATTTATCTATCTGTGAATGCTATGACACATCTTGGAAAAGATCCAGAGAGCCGAGGACACGATATGCCAAGGGTAGTCTCGCCTTGAAAACGACGATTTGATGCCAAATACAGATGATTTGATTTATTTTTATACACAAATCTGAAAAGGATGCTGGCAAGGAGATGCCGATTTTCGACCATACATAAAAGTGGACTCTGGACTCTACAAATAATCACTATAAGAAATTGGAAGCAGAATTTTTAGCGAGGGTGACGGATTAGAGTGTGATACTGGTGTGATATTTGATGTCATGGCATAATTCTGTATGTCAAGTTTTTTTTTGGGATTTCGAGATTTGTCTCAATAACAATACTGTCTGTTACACATTTTAAAATGAAAGGATTACAGATATTTTTAATTAAATAAATTTGTTTTTCGGATCTGCATACCCCTTGGTAAATTGAAAATCAACTTAAAATAACTGGCCATTAGGAAAAAAACATCAATATGACAGAATTTGACATTTGATGTTGCCGTTTCTCAAAGACCGTTTCTCAAAGAGATGGAGATCCTAAGAGGAAGGATCTCTCTTTAAGGCTAGAGTGAGCCAAACCAATTGTAAAGTGTCCACTTTTTTTGACGTTTAGGTTTGAGTGTGTGGTGTCAAGTAGTATGGACAAAAGGCACCAAGTGACATATGGCCTTATGTTTACGGACACTTTTCACACACACTAGCTCAAAAAAAAGTGGACAGCCGCATAAACAAATATTTATAGTTCCATCTCCTTCTACTATTAAAGGTACGTCATAAGACAAAAGAGACCAACTACAATCGTAAATTTATGCGGACTCTATGGAGATCCTTCCTCTGAGCCGTTTCTGTTTCCAGTTGAGTTAGAGAAAGAGAAGGCAGGTGATTTTATTTTTTTAAACTAAGCCAAGGTTTTTCTCCATGGAGTTCGAATGATTTTATCGCGACTACTTTTGCCTTTTACAAATTACAGTTAAAATTAAATTTGTATTGATCTCGAAGTATTGCAAAAAAAAATTATATTAGTTTATTAAAATGACGTTTTCGATCCATAAAATAAAGACAAAAAAACTTGACATACCGAATTATACGACGAATTTTCTATACTTAAACGTTATAATCAGATTATGGCATATACAAAACCAAGCGCAGAGAAAATTTTATGAAACTAAAGAAAACCATTGAAAGTTATTAGGAATTGAACAATTCTAAATAATATTTCCTTCAGAGGTAATAGGTACAATAGGAAGAATTCATCGCTAAAACGTGGTAATACTGAGCACACAGGAACTTATATAATAAAAGATAGCCCCGATAAAGTATCAATTTCATGTTGGAAACTTTCCAGGATTTGTGTTCTGTAGGATTTCGTCAATGCGGCAGTGTTAAGCTGCATTGCATAGACTTCAGAAAACGTACGCTCGAAATTCTGAAATTTTACTGGGTCAAGTAAATTATGTGCGACCAAATAAACACAACATTGTTCCCAATGCACCTATATCATTGAGCTCAATTCCCATTGGAGTAGGTGGTGACTGCAAACAACTGCTAGTATCGTAGAAAACAGAAAATAACTGTTTATTAATGGTTTATTACAAAATCAAGTTAAGGATACATCGATTCAAAAGCAACCGAATTAATACCAGCATGCGTAGCATGCTACACGTGATACGGGTGGATCACGTCTTTTATCTCGTTCGTTCGCGCAAAAATAGAAAGAGATCGAAGGTGTGATAGCGCTGTATCACGGTGGCATGCTACCTATGCTGATAATGATAGTGTTTATCGCAAAGATTTTTTAATACTGTACGTACAGTTTCTTAGGTATAAAGCCATTCATAAATTGAACAACTGTGAGTTTAAACAAACTCAGTAGGTAATAGTCAAACAATGTAACTATTCTTCATACAAATTACACTAATCACCAAATCATATCATAATATAGGGTCCTTCTTAATATGCTAACAGATTTTTAAGCGGATGACCAGACCATCAAACTGAACAACTTTCTCTATAGGAACAATATCGAAATCGCGAAAAAAAATCATCTGTCCCATACATTTGGATTGAGTAGGTTTGCAGTTTTGTATAGAATAGCAGATTTTTTCGATGTCGATTTCTATGTTGGTGCCATAGAGAAAGTTGTTCTATTTAACGGTCTGATCATACCCTTAAAGAACTGTCAGCATATTAAGAACGACCATGTATAAGCGTGCAAGTCAGTAAAACAAAATTTTATTATCATTAGTGTCAACTCCTATCAAATTGGACAAAACATAACTTTTAGAAAGAAAATAACAATAACATATCCCATCAACATTATCTTAAATCGTTACCCATTTACTTGAATCACAAAAGAAAAAGTGATGTTTTCGAATCTGCTGCCAAAATGGAAATCAAAATAAGGTCAAGGTATGATGTTATTCACTGGAATAACTCCAGATTTGTTTAACGTCATTTCATTTTAGGGTCGCGACCCATTTCTTTCTTTTTAGTCCAAAATTTGGGGTAAAATATCGATTTATGAGTCAAATACAACCCCACGAGGGTTGGTCTGTTGCACACTTGGTTAGACGCTCTACTGACTCATATAAAGGGACCTATCAGGTACCTTTGATCATAATTTGTTAAACGATATTAAACTCTACACAACAGTAACTAAGGATCTTTATACAGAAAGTGGTAGTTTGTTTGCGGATTCACTTGCGTATTAATATGAACATAAGGCGGTCAAATATTTGGCCATTAACTTAATGAAATGGCTGATATTTATACTAAAAATACGAAACCTTTCTATTTTTTTACTTGTCACAAGATGATCTACGAGCTTATAAGGTTACAAATACAATTATTATTTATTGCAATTTCCTTTGTATAAACGTTTTTTGTTTGTTTGTTTTCTAAAAGATTTCTAAATGTTTATATAAATTTGTATACTTTGGCTTATAATTATGTTGGGTTATATAATTGGAAAATGTCATTGTTACAAAGTAATATCACAACTTTAGTAGCCGATAATCATTCAAACATTCCTACAATTATCTCTCTGTACTAGCAAATAATTATGTTACCTGTATGTGAAGATTTGTTAAAGCATTTGTAAACTTATATGTTTAACTAATGATACTATTTGATCTGTAAATCTTCATGTAAGCAAATAAATAAATAAAGCCGAAACAATAGGTAAGTACGTACCAACTAAAAAAATTCAATTACGAAGCAGTTCTTTCATAACAAATGTGTTACAATAGTAGCATATGGTGAGCCGAAGTCTTTGCTTACCGTTTTTCAATTTCTCCTTATTCCACTCAGAAGCATTTGGGCGAAAGTGTAGCCAAATTGCATTGGGCCTGACTCTCTTATACGTAGATCCCACTCAAACACAATATTAGTGTCGTCCAAAATAACCCTAAATAGACCTGCGCCCAAATGCTTTTGAGAGGAAGCTTTGTAAATCCTATTATTGATACCCAATTCTCATCGATGTCACCTTATTTGTTTTATCTATTTGGACACAAATCTATAGACAACTTGGGCTTGGGCGTTAAACCACACAAAGCCTTTGAACCACAAATATGAGGGAAGTTCCTTTGACACAAAGGTGAACATCAGATCTTTGACAAAGCAGGCGAGATATATTGTAAGTCTGACGCTGTTTGATGGATATTGAGTCACGTTTCGGAGATTACGTGTGGAATCGACGCATAATAGAATATCCTATCTGAGTTGTATTTTGGTAAAGATATCAATTATAATCTTAATCTATCGAAATAAAATCAATTGGTTCACCGTTTTAGTGTTATTTTCATCTCATGCCTCAGTGTTTCGAAAAGGTTAGAGTGTTGTCTAGAAAGAACCGATTCTAGAAAAGACCATAGGTGTGAACTCAAAATGCGGTCGGTTTTTTAAGGAGATGATTAGATCATTATACTGGACAACTTTCTCTATGAGACCAAAATCGCAATCGCGAAAAAAAAATCAGCTGTCCCATACATTTGGATCGAATAGATTTGCAGCTTTGTATGACACAACAGATTTTGCGCGATTTCGATATTGGTTCCATAAAGAAAGTTGTTTAGTTTGAAGGTCTGATCATCCCTTTAAAAAGTTGTCAGCATATTAATGACCCTGGATTGAAATGCAAACTTTTACCTGCAACGATTTGAAAAGGGTTTCACGAGAAAAGCCATTGGAAGGACGATTTATGTAAAAATCCAGACTCCCTTTGAAAAGTAAAGTATTTCACAGGATATTGTAAAAGAACATTCATCGCCTACTTTGCATGTGAAATCCATAAACCATATACCCTGCACCTATTATAGTGTTGGGGTTTTTAACCTAAAAATCCTTAGACTACTTATAGTTAATTCTACTAACAAACTTTACTGCCACTTTTTGCGGGGGGCGAGGTAACACGAGATACGCAACTTTGAATTTTATTCCATTAGTTTAGATTCTAATTTTGAATGTTAAAAATCATGAAAAACAGTATCGTGTGAACCCCAAATGTCATAGGTTCGAAATTATTGTTCCGCAATTAGAAGCTGTCGCGTTTAGTGATAAGGTATAAAATTGTACGTAATTGCGTAAGATCTTTTGATCTTGCACGCTGGCAGAGGGGAAATGCTAAGGCGAGGCGGGTCCGTATATAATTCGTCTAAGTAAAAATCACATAGTTTGGTGATACCTATGTCTGAGAAGGTTGTCCTCTGTTCCACTTCCAAAACGCTGTAACTACAAGAGTTCCTACTTTGCTAAGATTTATAAACAAATACGAATTAATTCCGTCTAAACTGATCAGTTAACAAAAGAACGAGCAGCGTTGATTGCTAAGTGTAATGCGTTCCTTAACCCACGTGTCGCCTCCACCCACGCTGCGACGGCGCCAGCAAGGCGAATGGTGTTTAAAAGGAATGGAGAATTGTTAATGTCATAGTTCAGACACTAGGTAAGGTACTTCGATATCTCTCCGCATTACTAAGAGGATTTGGTCACCTTCGGTCCGGGTTTTCTTTGTGGATCTCTCGACTTTTTCCTCGGCATGTCTATGAATTCACTTTTTTGGCTGCTGTCCCTTAAATTTTTGCTTCAATGTGACGGTGAATATATCATTAGATAGACCATTTCATTCCAAATAAAACAGTATATCAATTGTAATTATATCTTTTGTAGTTTTAGAAATATTTCACTTTTTTCTGAACATGTCACGACAAAAGTTGAAAAGCATTATCCAACTTCTCTGAAGAACTGAAGTTTTATTAATAAAAATATATATCAATAGGTATATACCATGAGCATTGCACTTCTTTGCTCTGTTGATGACTGGAACAGATTACTATAATTACTTAATAGTTTCAATCATTTATCACAATATGCTCAAAACTTATAGCCCTCCGAGAGTAACGTAATTTAGTGATGGTCACTTTTCATAACTACACCTCCATAGCGAGAAGCTTAGGCACGGAATAGATTCCATATCAAAATTAAACAATAATAAAAGACAAGCCTTCTAAATCACTCGAACGCGATCGCTTTGAAGAGAACAATCATTAATTGATCTAAGTTATGCCAATTGTCCCTCCATATGACACGGTCTGATTGTTAGATTGACTCCGGTTGTCTGTTTCATAAATTATTATGCGATTTGTGATGGAACAATTGATGCACCTTATGTATCTATAGCAGTACTCGCTATTTACCAACAGTATCATGAATGGAACTGTGCGTTATCTTCTTGAAGGTCTCTTCAAGAATAGAAACACCTATAAAAGAATCTTCTTAGGTGTTTCTACGCTACGTCAGCACCTTATACAAAGTTCAGGAAGGAAAATCATATCTTTATATACTTTTTGTAAGTATATTTACACTTGCTAGTTTCTGCCTCATTTTAGGGCTTCAATAAATCTATCTACCTGGATCTGACACACCACTATGATATAGCTATATGGACTGATTCATCTATCTGTCGCCTGCGGTATTATCTACACTCCCTTCCCTAGGAATAACATTGAAACTCATTGAATATTGCAGGAGAGCACATAAACGATTTTTTTAATTTAATCATCATCATCATCTCAGCCGATGGACGTCCACTGCTGAACATAGGCCTCCGCCAAGGATCGCCATAGCTGCGCTACCCTCATCCAACGGGTTCCCGCCGCCTTCACCAGGTAGTCGGTCCACCGTGTCGGGGGCCTACCCACGCTGCGCTTTCCGGTATACGGTCGCCATTCGAGAACTATTCGGCCCCATCGGCCATCGGTTCTGCGAGCAATGTGCCCCGCCCACTGCCACTTTAGTTTAGCAATTCTTTGGGCTATGTCAGCTACTCTGGTTCTTCAGCGGATCTCTTCATTTCTGATTCGATCTCGCAGGGAAACTCCGAGCATAGCCCTCCATTGCCCTTTGGGTGACTTTCAGCCTTTTTATGCCTTGAGTGAACGAAACCGTCTCTGTTCCATATGTCATCACTGGCAACACTTATTATTTTCATCTATGGGATCTATATCTCGTGACATACGTTTAAGTTTAAGAGTGTTACTGTGAGTCATACTGTATTTGAATTTGAAAACAATACGATATTCAAATAAATGTACACACGGCGACACATCAAGCTACGCCAAACCAATATAAGCTGGCCGCGCGACGTTATACATTACTCTAGGTACCTACGCGCGGCCAGCTTATTTTGGTTTTGCGTAGCTTGATATGTCGCCGTAGGATAATAATTGTCATGTCAAACCTTCATAACGTAAAATTACTAAACCCTTATGTCAATGACTCACATCTATTTTATGATTCCTCTCCTCTATTCGAGGTGACGAAATGAAATTCGCAAGCTTGAAGTGACGAAATAATTTGCCCAGTGCGTATAATTTGGAAATATGCTAGGCTAGAACATTGACACATACAACGTGTTAATGAATAAGCGCAAAACCACATACACCCCAACTGATTTGTAACAAAATAATTAGATTGAAACAATAACTTCATTATTTTGATAATTAAACGCATTTTAAGTTTTCAGGCAATAATGATTTGTTATCATTTCAGCAATGAATGAAAGCGCTAACGGATACATTTTAATAATCTTGTTTTGGTAGTAAGTAGGGTGAGTGTACCTGTGCGGTGGGTTGAGATCGAGTTCAGTAAATTTAAAATTTTATAAACAAATTATAAAATATATTTTGAAAAAAATTACCTATGTTGAAAACAAGATAATTCAATTACTTTCTAGTATTGCGTTTATTCATTAACACGTTGTAGAAGCTGGGTATAGTTTGTTTTGTGTTTATTTTGCATGATAATATGTACATGAACATACAATTAAGTACAAAAATAAATGTATAAAAAGGTAAAACCACTAAGCTGTTTCACCAGAATCGAAAATTGAACTAAAATTAATCATGTAATTCTGATATTTTCGAAACGGAGTCGGGTTTTCGAGTCTGTACAAAAAGTCGGACAAAATATTCAGCGAACTTCAAATAGTTTAATCTCAAATGTTAATCAGTTATCGATTCTGTAAGGCTTTTGGTTTGATTGGATAACATTTTACAAGGTGTTACACAATTTTGCAATTGTAGTATTGAATGGATAAAGTTAGACAGTGTAAAATATCTACCTAAGTGCTGATAAAAGCGAAGATTGAAGCTTTTACGCTAAGCTGGACGTCCGCGTTGTGCACTCAGCCAAATAGAACGCTCTATTTATCGTTGATGCACTCCTTTGAAGTATACCTACCTAAAAATATACAGTTTATAAGCATTTCTTTTGTTTAGAAACCGTTCTGCTACGTTTCAGAAAACTTCACCGTTACAAATACCTATCTATCTATCTATCTCTGGACAAATTTAAATTTGAGTAAAAATTTACCTTTCGATGTCGCTATGACTAGGGGTAAATGTTGATGAGTAATACTCCATTAATACCCCATTTATTCACAACACATTCTGAACGGTGGTGCGTGTGTTTTTAAAATATTTTAATTTAAATTGACGTTTTGAGTTAAGATGTCTTAATGTACCGACATTTGACTCATTATAGGTGTAAACTTAAGAGGAAGGATCTCCATAGAGTCCGCATAAATTTACGATTGTAGTTGGTCTCTTTTGTCTTATGACGTACCTTTAATAGTAGAAGGAGATGAAACTATAGATATTTGTTTATGCGGCTGTCCACTTTTTTTTGAGCTAGTGTGTGTGAAAAGTGACCGTAAACATAAGGCCATATGTCACTTGGTGCCTTTTGTCCATACTACTTGACACCACACACTCAAACCTAAACGTCAAAAAAAGTGGACACTTTACAATTGGTATGGCTCACTCTAGTCTTAAAGAGAGATCCTTCCTCTTAGGTGTAAACAAAGACGAATCTTTTTATTTTAACCAGATTCTGCTACTACCTAAGCCTACCCCCGAATTTGTAGATAAAGGATGCGTTTCCACTAGCTAGAATTCGCGAAGAAAGGTAGGTATCTAAATGAATTCTAGTCAAACGAATCTTTGATAGACGATAATATGGGATGTGGTGGTTGGTGTAATTTAACCTTCCAGATGTTGGACATCGCAGCTTGGTAATTCTAGAAATCCGAAGCAATCCAGATAGTTTGCGCTAGATATCACTAAGTAATATGGCGATGTATTGTCGATATCTCGGTTTTATGCGTCGTTTATTTTGTTTCCAAATTCTGAACGACGGAAAGAAGCCAAAATAATTGCTACAATTCAATAATGCGCTAAAAATGTTAACAATCCTTTCAATAGTTATTTCACATGGTAATTCAGAGCAACAAGAAGACAACGGAGAAACTTTCTAGATCTTTATTAGTTAGAACTTCTAAAACCACGTAACAAAAGCTTCACCTGATTGACATTCTAAGCAAAGAAGACAGAAAGTTTGCTAAACTTTTAAAGAAAGACAAACGTAATGCCTTGAAAGAGCTTACAATATAAAGATGTTCAATCTTCGAATGTTTATCTAAACCACGTTTAAGGGACTACGAAGGGGACGAAGGGGAACCACTCGAGAGTCGGTGAATAATATTATCTACTTAACATTTTAGTACAAAACTTTGACAGGAGAAAAGATTTCCTTTTTACGTCGAACAACACTAAGTACCTACCTAGAAGAATTATTTTAAAAATAACTAAATCCACTCTCTATAACTTATGGCAAAAGACGAAAAGCTTCGAATATCGAATTCCCACATTTGGTTTTTCCAATCGGCTGTCGAGCTTTCATTATGTTGAACTTATCAATACATGAAAGCTATAAAAGAACTAACATAGATCCTACAATTCATAAGCATATGCTCATGACTATATTCCCCGAGGGGGTAGTCAGAGATATTCTGAAACCTCAGAACATACACGTTTCACCAGTAGTACCGAAACTCTGTCCAGTGTGATGGGGGCGTGAGCCCGTCGCCACTTATAATGGACACTGGGTACAATACATGCCTCGAAATTGAAGCATGCAGGTTTCCTCACGATGTTTTCCTTCACCGAAAAGCCAGTGGTGTTACAAATCGTACATAAATTCCGAAAAACTCATTGTTACGAGTCGGCCTGGACGGGGATCGAACCATCGCCTCCTGCACGGCAGGCAAGGTTACTGGACCACCACGGCTTTTTATCATCGACTGTCGAGCTTTCATTAAGTTGAACTTATCGATACATGAAAGCTATAAAAGAACTAACATAGATCTTACAACATAGAACATAGACTTATAGTACAATAATAATGTATATTTTATAGCACAAAGAGATTACCGCCGTCCATCCCTTGAAGAAAATTGTGTTTGTTCTGAAAAGCTATTTCGTTGCGTTGAGGCATTTTTAAATTTTCTCTTCATGAAGGAAAACTAAAGTTACTTACTATTATTGCCAAGAGCGCGCAGCTCGACATCTTAAAAAGTTTTAAAAATGTAAACTGCATTTTCATGCATGTTCACACTGAACTGAATTTTTGTTGGAAAATGTGGAATTGTGATGACAATCGTGACCACATAAATGTTTGTTTCAAAATTGTTACACTTTCAGCTCTGTTAGTTGAAGAGTTTTTGGATTTTGCCAATACTAAATTAATGAGTCGTTAAATTTAACATTGCTACAATTTGTAATCTTGAAAATACGGTTAGATATTGTAGACCATTAATAATGAAGGGTAGGATATTACCAAAATATCTCTAACAGCAAGCTGACCACTAACTAGCCTCCACCAACACGCACTGGGCCCGCGTGGTGGAGTATGACCAACTCACTCTCACCCTTATTCTTAAGAAGATGCATTTTCCCTGCAGTGGGATCCTATACAGACTAAACTTACATTCTTACACAATATTAAGGGTACATAATATTATGTATGTTGTTAGGTACGTTAAGATAGTACCTACCTAAATAATACAGTAAGTACTCTAAGTAGAGTCAGGAAAAAGCCACGACCGCTTCTAAAAATGTTATTTATAATGTCACACTTCGCCCTTTCTAGAAAAATGAGTTTCATCGTTTAAAAGCTAGTGTAAGTTGTCCACAAGGAGTAGGTACTCTGTTAATGTCAGCCAGAGTCGGTTTTAGTCTTTGTGGACTCGTAACTAAACTAAAATTTTCTTTTTAAGTTCTTTGGCCGGAATCGACCTGACGCGAGTTTTTATTCTTAGGTTAAGTCCGTCCTTGTCATTTGATTTGATTTTAAAACCACAAGTGTCGTATAAACCTAACAAATTAAAAATGTATAACCTCAAATTGCAATAAGTACGGATCCAACGACCTCTTTCATCAGATATTATTCCTTGTATTACTCTTGGATAAATCAATGTTTGGTCGAATCTGGCCTAAGTCGTATGAGGGTCGAGCCTCATCTGGCATCACGGAATCGCATTTTCTGTCGTTTCACGCTCTATCCTTTTCTGTCGCTCAGGAACGTCAATGGCTAGAGCGAGAAAAGCGCAGCACTGCGGGTGCTGCCGCAGTCAATCCTAAATCTTGTCGGAGTGGTCGTGGTTGTGTCGACGGCGACGATGCTGGGGTACAGGAAGACTCTTGTTCGCAAACCTGGATGAGAGCTTCACATACGCATTCTCCTTCAGCTTATACATGTTTCCTTACGATGTTTATCTTCACCATTTGAGAGTAGTCAATATTACGTAGCCGTAGGTATATGAGTTGGAAAAACTGCCCTCGTGTTTGACTTTCCATCTGTTCCTCATTGTCCATACCTCTCCGCAACGAGCCACCGACAGTGAGCATAGTTATATTTCGTACTTAGTCCGAGACATATACCTACTTAGTTATGTCTCGGACTAAGTACTTCATATAATTAGGATAGAACTTCACTTCAGGTAAGTTCGTTTAATCCTACCATTATATTTCGTACTTAGTCCGAGACATAACTAAGTAGGTATATGTCTCGGACTAAGTACTTCATATAATTAGGATAGAACTTCACTTCAGGTAAGTTCGTTTAATCCTACCATTATACTTATTTAACATTAAATTATTTAAGAATGAGACAAAATTCACATTCTATAGACGTACATAAGTGTAGCTTTCCAACGGCCCTGCTAAATCCATTCCTGTAATTTCTTTCTTTACTGGAAACGTCTCAAGTCGTAAATAATGCCCCGCCTCGGGACAACGAGTCCACTAAACTAAACTGCAAACTTTATACCAAGCCTTTATGGTCTAGGTTTAGATTTTAATCTTAAAGGGCGTTTGGTGGTTCTTCTAGTTTATTACTCTGGTAAGCTTCTAGCTTCAACGTGTTTCAACGATTAATTAAAATAATTGAGTATTTTTGAATGAATTTTATGGACCTAGAATGTTTCGAATAAAAGAGCCACATCATATCAGAAATATGAAAGCGTTCCAAATAATCGCTATAAGCGAGTTTTTGGGCAATTTTAATATTATCCTGGAAAACAAATTTTGTATGACGTAAATGAATGCACATCTTATTTTTAAATAACGATTCAAAAAAATGGTTTATTCGTTGAAAATTTGCCAGGACGAACTTTTAAAACTTATGGACATTATGTTCAAAACTTGTTTGAAAAAGTTGTTTAATGGTGAAAATTTGCATGTTTACAAGAGCAGTTATTGTTTTGAATCTCTTCACTCTAACCCTGGCGAGTTAGAGTAAAATAAATTATTGATTCAGTCTCTGCTTATCCCAGAGATTGAAAAACTAAAAAAAACTATAGAAACAGCATTTAACTTGACAATTCTAAAGATACTCTCTTGCTCTTGCCACATGTCATAAGTTAAAATATAAAACTAAAAAGCGCTTTCACAAGCAGTCACACAACTCAAAGTTACAAAGCGTTTGCATGGTTTTATTTCACGAATCAGCAACGAGCAATAAACAGTGTCGGAGGATAAACTGGCGTCAACCGAACTACCTAACAACATGACTATGTGGTTAGATTAGTGTTAGGAGTAGAATACAACAGCGCTTTGTATGGTTCTTCCGAATTTCTACACTTTTACCGAATAAAAAATCGTTTGATGCAATTCTTAGTTTTAAAAAAACACGTCACTACAATCTGTTGATATGAAGCATTTTAAAACTTCAGAAAGTGGATAAATAGACGAACTGGACCACATTCTCTATGGGACCTTCGAAGTATGGAACCAATTAAGGTGGATTTCTCTTACGGGACAGAGTGTTACAAAACACCCTAGTAACATTTAAGGGGCTGGTTAAGACCATCAAATTGAACAACTGTCAACTTTCACTACGGAGGCAACATCAAGAAAAAATAAAAAAATCGGCTGCAGTTTAGTATGAAAAGGCAGATTTTTTTTTTTTGCGATTTTGGGTCCGTAATGTTCAGTTTGATGGTCTCAATCAACCCCTTTATAATATTTTCCCCGCCGTAATATTTATTACAAGGGTGTTTTGTTACAGCCTGTACATAGAAAAGCTGTCAGATACCTACGCAGGATATGAAGAGTGCGCGCTAAACACAACTTACCCTCCTAAATCTCGGGACGGAAGACAGATACGATCAGAGATGGGGTAGGATGCTGTGGCTATAACCGACAGCCACTCGGTTTGGGACTCAAAGACGCAACTACCACCAACCAACACCAAAATCGCGAAGCTGGCTCAAATGTATGGATCAGCCTCCACTTAAAATTATTTATTGAAACGAAAATTAAATTTGAAATTACTCACATAATTCACTTCAGCAACATGCGTCGTCAACCATCTTAATTAAAACAAAATCTGCTTCAGCAACACTCGTCGTCAAACCATCACCACCACCACCACCTCCACTTTGGTAAAGTGTGGCCAGTATGAGCCATTTATGGTTATCGGTTTATCGGTAAATGAAGCTAGTGGGATCATACAGGCTATAAACTACTTACCTATTTAGTTTTTATAAACAAGCAAAAAAAATATTATTTAGGTACTTCTTCTTCTTATCGTGTGGCCAAGCCCTGGTGTCAGAGTACTACCGAAAGATAGTAGCCGGGACCAACGGCTTAAAGTGCCATCCGAAGCACGGAATCGTCTTTCTTTTCAGACAATCATGTGATTCGGCCTGCAATGTCCTAACCAACTGGCGAAAAACGCACAAAGTGACATATCACTATACTCCATTCAAAATAGCGTCTAAATTTTAAGGCTATTTTGAATTACAGAAGCAGAGATTTGAAACACTTCCTCTCACTTATTCTTAGAACAGCTTTAGTAACGTCCAAGATATGTCGGATAGTATATGTATCCAATAAATTAACTACATTTGGTAATCAGAATTGGCCGAAAAGTGAAATAGGAATCGGAAAATCTCGTCATCCTTATTTGGAATGAAGGATAGGTGTCCCCCGTGGGAATCGAGCCCACGACCTCCGTGTCAAGAGCCCAATGCTCTTAACCATTAGACCACGGAGGAAGTTTAGGTACTTAAAATGTTAAGTAAAACTAGGTACCTAAGATTTAATATTTCAAGTGCAACCAACAAGACCACGTCAATATGTACCGGCCTAATGTCGTGTAAAGCCAAAAAGGACAAAATCGACGCAGGCGCCGGAGTTACGGTCTGGCGAGAGTCCAAAAACAGACACTTTATACCTAAAACGTGTGTAAGATATCACAAATGGGACAGAAATAATGGATTAGCTTATTGTATTTATGGAATCGAAAATAAAAGAAATATTGGTTCTTGTAAAAGACGACATTTTGAAATCGATGCTACATTTCGAATGACTTTACGTTTCATCATTTGGTTTCCAGATATCGTACAAAATTCTCTGTTGCTTTTTTATTTACTCTTTAAATTGCCAATGATCAAGAAAAAGTAGCTGCCAGCCCAGGAAGTTGGAAAAGGTATTGTCAGCTCTTCGTTCACCGATAGTGCCGAAAATAAGATCGCACTTCAGGACCCCAAGGGCTCTTATTCTACAGGGTGTTAGGGTTAACAATTGCATTACGTTAAGTAAGGAACTTCGCAAAAAAAATTGTGGGCTTTCCATACTAAATGCAGTCGGTGATGGAACGTTTGGATGAAAAGAAGAATTTTTTTTTGCGAATTTATCTTTGTTCCTTTGGGAAAGTTGTTCAGTATCATGATTACAATCACCAATTAAAGTAATGCAACTTTCTACCTTAGGGTAGGGTACAGGGTGTTACCTAATGTGAGAAATTTCATAGCTAACTTAATCAAATGTAGAAACTGTTACACCAGTTCAAAAAACTACTAAACACACCCGGTGACTGACGGACACACATCGCATATAGATAAGTGTGTTGACACGTAGGAAGCGAGCAGCACTGAGCTATGTTTCCTGCGCGTGCGACACTTTTGGACGTGATTTCCTGAGAGCGCACCTATTTCGTTTGAATGCATTTGTATTCGTAATTGCACAGGCCTGTAATTGCTGGCTTCTTGTTGGATGCAATGATTCCTATTTCTAGTATAGTGTAAAATTAGTACTTCGTCGTTGTCATGGGTGACAAGACTAGGTAAATAGGTCTTTCTTAATATTCTGATGGGTTTTTAAGGAGTTGATAAGACCATAAAACTGAACAACTTTCTCTATGGAACCAACATCGAAAAATAAAAAAAAATCAACAAAACACCATAGTAATACATAAGAGTGGGCTTCAGACCATCAAACTGAACTACTTTCTCTATGGAATGGAGCCAACATCGAAATCGCGAAAAAAAACCGCTCTTTCATACAAAACTGCAGTACCGTCCCGACTCAAATGTATGGTACAGCAGATTTTTAAATTTTTCTCGACGTTGGCTCCATAGTGACAGTTGTTCAGTTTGATGGTCTGAAGCACCCCCTTAAGTAGTACTAGGTTGGTTTGATACACCCTGTACATTACAAATGCAAACCTACTCTACTCGATCCAAATGGATCTGGGACATTTGCGCGAAAGACACTTGCGCGAAGGACATTTGCGCGAAGGACATTTGCGCGAAAAACTTTTGCGCGAATGGACATTTGAGCGAAAGACTTTTGCGCGAATGGACATTAGCGCGAATGGACATTAGCGCGAAGGAAAATTAGCGCGAATGGACATTAGCGCGAATGGACATTAGCGCGAATGGACATTTGCGCGAACGGGACATTAGCGCGAATGGACATTTGCGCGAACTGGACATTTGCGCGAACGGGACATTTGCGCGAACGGGACATTTGCGCGAACGGGACATTTGCGCGAATGGGACATTTGCGCGAAAAACGCCCTAGAGCCTAAACGGCTTGATGGATTTTGACGTGTGAGGTGTCGTTGGATTCGTAAAAATTGTGAGAATGACATAGGGTATATTATTTTAATATGGCGTCTACCAATCTAAAAAGAGAGTGAGAATAAACAACTTTTTTTGTAAAAAATTACAAAATGGGTATTATACGAAAACTAGTGACGAGCAGATTTCAAATACATATACAATGTGTTAATGAATAAGCGCAAAACCTCATACACCCCAACTGATTTATAACAAAATAATTAGATTGAAACAATAATTTTATAAATTTGATACTTAAAATTAAAAGTTATTCGCATTATAAGTTTTCAGGCAAAAATGAGTTGTTATCATTTCAGCTAAGAATGAAAGCTCTAGCGTGCTTGTGGATACATTTTAAGAATCTTGTTTTGTTAGTAAGTAAGGTGAGTGTGCCTGCGCGGTGGGTTGAGATCGAGTTCAGTAAATTTTAAATTTTACAAACAAATTAATTAATATTTCGAATAAACTAACCTATGTTGAAAACATGATAATTCGATTCTGCTTATACATATATAATATAGTACTTTTACTTATATATTATATTAAGATGTCGGTGTTTATGTTGGAAAACATCATCTACACCCTTGTGCAAAGGGGCATTAAAATCGAACTCGGCAGTTTTGAGAAAAACTTAATTATTATACAAACCTAACCTAACTTTCAACACAGATAGTTTATGAGCCAATAGCGATACGATACTTACTAACAAAACAAGATTCTTAAAATGTATCCACAAGCACGCTAGAGCTTTCATTCTTAGCTGAAATGATAACAACTCATTTTTGCCTGAAAAGTTATAATGCGAATAACTTTTAATTTTAAGTATCAAATTTATAAAATTATTGTTTCAATCTAATTATTTTGTTATAAATCAGTTGGGGTGTATGCGATTTTGCGCTTATTCATTAACACATTGTATATGTATTTGAAATCTGCTCGTCACTAGTTTTCGTATAATACCCATTTTGTAATTTTTTACAAAGAAAATTGTTTATTCTCACTCTCTTTTTAGATTCGTAGACGCCATAGTAAAATAATATACCCTATGTTATTCCCACAATTTTTACGAATCCAACGACACCTCACACGTCAAAATCCATCAAGCCGTTTAGGCTCTAGGGCGTTTTTCGCGCAAATGTCCCATTCGCGCAAATGTCCCGTTCGCGCAAATGTCCCGTTCGCGCAAATGTCCCGTTCGCGCAAATGTCCAGTTCGCGCAAATGTCCATTCGCGCTAATGTCCCGTTCGCGCAAATGTCCATTCGCGCTAATGTCCCGTTCGCGCAAATGTCCATTCGCGCTAATGTCCATTCGCTCAAGTGTCCTTCGCTCAATTTTTTTTCGCGCAAGTGTCCTTTCGCGCAAATGTCTTTGCGCGCAAATTTTTTTCGCGCAAATGTCCTTCGCTCAAATGTCTTTCGCGCAAAGGGATTCGCTCAAATGTCCTGATACCGATCCAAATGTATGGGACACATGATTTTTTTGCGATTACGACTTTAGTTCCGTAGAGAATGTTGTTCAGGTTAAAGGCCTGATCATCCCTTTAAAAACCTTCAGCATTATATTAAGAAAGACTATAGGTACCTATCTTTATTAAGGAATACCTATTAGATTCCTGACATTGCAGGTTTGGGAATATTGATCGACTGGATTTACAATTTAAATCCTATAATAATGAAACAGCCTAAATATTCCGAAATTATATTACAAGAACATGTCTAAAATTGGCTCCTAATGGTACATTGGCTTTTCTTTGCTACTTTTTACACCGCTGCCAAGCAAAGATCGTTCGAAAAGTAGAATAAATCCAATCGCGTAAAGGAGGAAAAATATACGTATAATTTAAAACGTATTACCAGAACAGCTGTGGCCGATGGCAGGAGCCTGGAGGAAATCTATGTAAATATGCTTTAAGTCACCTGCAAGATATCTTATTCCTACGGTATTCGAATAAAAATCCCTTGGTTCAAAGGACTTCGTAGGACTGTAAATGTTCGTAAATCTATGTAAATATGCTATGCGTCATAGTGTGCTATGAATTATGGAGGACTTCTCTTCTAGTGTGTTTCTAAAGGTTTTGTATTCATTGTGGTGAACTCTGTTGTCATTCTAATAAGGTTTAAATAATCATAACCGGAAAAAGGACCTGTAGAATCGTTGAATGTTCTCTTCGATCTCACCATTTTCGAACCATCGTCATTATTTCGTTCTAACACTTATCGACACAACGTCATCGGGTAATACCCATGTAAGCTACGAATCAGAAGGTAACCCATTCAGAGATGAAGCCAAAGAGAAGAACTAGACATGAATTGATTAAACAGGTATGGAATATGCTGATCGCAGCCTTAACCTCCGCGGGAATAAAGGAAATAAAGAGAGAGGTTTAAACATAGTGCCCGTAATACACGAGGCTAGTTTTTCTAAGCTACGATAGCAAGCTAATCCTATACTGACACAAGCTAGAGCGGTTTAAGAGATGCCAGGAAAGGCGGGATCCCGTTGGATAAGGGCATCGCATTACCGGTCGTTGTGGCGATCCTTGGCCTACGTCCAGCAGATGAAAATGATGATCATTGCAATGAATGAAAAGTGTTGCTTCGCCGGCCACACGAAGTCAGGAAAGTAAAATCAGTAAAGGTGCTACTAGCTTAAGAAATGGAGCCTCATACTCATAAACTATCCTAGCTTGAGACGCTAGTCTGACTGGCTTAATTATTAGTCTAGAAGTTAAACGAGTTCTGTATACAGGAAACCAGAGTTTTTTTTACATTAGTGTACAGCGGCTTTTCGAGTCTTCTGCAGACTAGTATCACTTTAACCTTGTGATCTCTTGTGATCGCCACTACAATTACAGTTCAGAAGTCAGAGTTACTAGATTGCTAGCTTACTAGCACTAGCTTGCTATCCTAGCTAAAAAGTAGCTTCGTTTATCCCGAGCATTAGATGGTTCTGCATGGACTTCGAATCTAGATTGTCTACAATTCTAAGTTCAAAATGAAGACAGTTTGACAGTTACCCTCCCCTGTCGTGTCTCTATTAAACTCGTAAACGATAGATACTTTGCCCAACCGATCAAATTCAAATTGAAACAGAACAAAACTCCTGCCTGACTTCAGTAATACAACCGTGACATGGGCGGAGTTAAACGTGCAAACTTGAACTCTATTCCCATTCAGTTACGGAACTAAATAGGATAGTTTCTGTAAACTGTCAAAGTTACTGGATACAGCTTTGATGTTAGGTATGGTACACATGTTCCGTTCGATGCTTCTTCGACATCAAAGTTGACTGCGAGTTAGGCTTATTAGTTATTGACTTTTTATAAGCGATATAGGCTGTGATTAAGATGACTTACAATAACAACACGAGATAATAAAATTACCCTTCACAAATTTTTTTTTTTTTAAAGAAATATTAAAAGTAAGAAAAAATAATATGAAATTTATATTTTTCTACTTTATTATTATAAAATTACTAGCGACCCGCTCTAGCTTCCCCGATTGTGGTCCCTATTGATATAATATCAGTGTTAATATACACATAAACCTTTCGAAAGAAATTATCCAAAGGATGGTAAAAACCGTGTAAATATCAATTGCATAATTTAAAATAACTAAGCTTAACAAAAAGACGAACAGAAATAGCGACTTATCTGAGTCGAGTGTGTCTATATCGAGTTGAGATAGAGATGATCAAAATGCGTTACCGTGAGGGAACTACGGTTCTTTGACATTATGATGACTTGTTGTTACGTCACATTGCACAGAATTTTTTTTATAACGTTTTTCTGCGCATTCAACTTCTGTTACGTATCCCGTCTATGCTCTCTCGCCTAAATATTTTTTATATCTTAACTATTATAAAACTGTAACGGAAGAACTATACATAGAAAATATTTACATGAAAAAGATTACGACATTTTTGTTTATCTGTTTGTTTGTTTTTTTTTCTTTGTATGTTTGTAACAGCATCACACAAAAAGTGCTAAACCGATTTTTATGAAACTTTTTTTGTTTGATTTTATGATCTGACTTAAAATCTGGTATATAATTTGTGCGGACGAAATCGTGGGTAAACTCAAGTTTTTATAATTTCGTATTCTGTATCATCTGACAAATAACCTATTTTGCATGTCGTCTGAACAATGCCTTAGTACCAACACGAAAATACATATAACACGCCTAACTCGTTGCGAATAACAACATCGTGATTGAAGTTTGGTAAAGTTTAGGTTTGTTAGTGGAAATGGGTTGGTTGATGACAGTGGGTGGACTCATAATTTTAGTGCTTTGTGGCGGTGTCTAGTCTAGACCTTATTGCTGGTTGTGAATTATGCGGCCAGTGGCGAATTTCCTAAGTCCCAGTAGGCCCGGGCCTAGGGCGGCCAGATAATAGTAGGGGCGCCAAGTCGTGGTGGTCCAGTGGCGAGTAACCTTGCCTGCCGCGCAGGAGGCGATGGTTCGATCCCCGTCCAGGCCGAATCGTACCAATGAGTTTTTCGGAATTTATGTACGATATGTAACACCACTGGCTTTTCGGTGTAGGAAAACATCGTGAGGAAACATGCATGCTTCAATTTCGAAGCATGTATTGTACTCACTGTTCATTTAAAGTGGCGACGGACTCACTTCTCGTCACACTGGACAGAGATTAAGTACTACTAGTGAAACGTGGATGTTCTGAGTTTTCAGAATATCTCTGACTATCCCCTCGGGAAATTTAGTCGTGAGCATATGATTATGCTTATGCCAATCGTGACATAAAATTCACTGATGAAAACAAGAAATAACTCAAGGTACCTAAATATTCTAAAGGATCGCGCACAATATATAGTTAAATAAATAAAATCTAAAACCGTTCAAAATGTTTTATTTAAATGTGCAATTATTCCTGAAATCTCGGAAAATATTACAAACTAGCAGACATTACCATTAACTAAATTTCTGAATCGATTTCGATAAAAGTTGGCAATAAAGTAAATAAATTATGTAGTCTATATGATGGGTGCTGAGAAAGGGGCGGCTGGAACGTACTACAGGGCCTGGGGCCTAGGGCGGTCAATCCGCCTCTGTATGCGGCCCGATTCAATAATACGCGATGGCTTTATTTGCGATATAAAAATGTTTGAAAACTTTTATAACTATGGGTTGTGAATCGCGATCTTACTAGCTATTTTTAAGTACTATCTGTAAATATAAAAAATATGCTGTTCCATACAAAACTGCAAACCTACTCGGGCCTTATTTACTATTTTTTTTTCGCGATTTTGATGTTGGTCCCATAGATAAAGTTTTTCAGTTTGATGGTCTGATTGTCCTCTTAAAAACTGTCAGCATATAAAGAAGGACCCTATATAAGTACGTAATGCTCGACTGCTCTCAAACGATGAAGGAAAATATCGTAAGGAAACCAGCATACGCTGAAGAAAAAATTCTGATGAGTATGTGAAGTCTACCAATTCGCATTGGGCACGCGTGGTGGACTAACGTCCATACCCTTGCCATTTCGTTGTAGGTATTGTGACATTCTTATATACAGGATGTAAGAAAAAGTATCATTAACCTTTAAACCACATACTCTACCCATCAAACTGAACAACTTTTACTATGGGAGCAAACCTGTTAGAATAACAAAATTTCAGCTGATCCATACTAAACTGTAATACCTACTCGATTCAAACGTATGGGACAGCTGATATATTTTTTAATTCTGACAGGTTTGCTCCCATAGTAAAAGTTGTTCAGTTTGATGGGTAGAGTTAATTATTTCTTCTATACAAACTTTAGACATTCTCAGTTTGGTGTAAAGGAAAGATGCTTTCCCTTACACCCTGTAAGAATGTCACAATACCTACAACAAAATGGCGGAACACTTTGATAAAACTCGGAAGTTTTCTCAAATAGCACTTATTTCTCTCTTAAGACTGGAGATTGTTTCTCTCTTTCTAGTCTTTTTATTTTATACTTTGCGCACAACGCTATCTCTCCGCACAGCGTTCCAAACAAATCTCCCAACTAATCCGACGACTGATCCGTCGACTGATCAACTCTATCCGTCTGGGGTTATTGCACTATTACTCATTCTTAACATCGATTCGTTGTTGAGCTCTAATTAAGTTTTACTCAACTTTTGTAAAGTTGAGCTCTTGATTTATGTTAGTTGGGCATGCAAAAAGACGAAAAGTAACTTACCTAATAGTTTTGCAGATAAACCATGCTAATTACAGTGAGCTTTAAATTAAAAATGCGTAGTTTCATTTTTAACAGACTTAAAAAAGTGTTTTCAACACACTTGCTCATAAAATGGCTCTAATTTCACCGCAATTAGGCACATAAAGACACCTGTAATCAAATTGTGACTATATCATTACTATTATTAACTAGTGAGTTATAGGGTTTTCATTACTATTATTCACAAGTGAGTTACAGGTTTTTTTTATTGGTTGAGTTGCTTTGTTCTTAAAAAAGTTTCGATAAAAAATATCGTGTACAATTAGTACAAAATAAACTTTTTATCTACTAAATAAAATGATTTTTTAGTATTATTTTCTTCACAAGTGTGTTGAAAAATGTCGTATGAGACACGTGTGCATTGATGATTACCGTCCTCGGCTCTCTTAAGACCCTCGCCTGACCGCTCGGGTCTCAATAGCACCTCAGCGGTTATCACCAACATTACACACTTGTAACATAATGTACTATTGTCAATTTACCTGTTTTATTTGATTCGCTCATGAATTTTTAATTTTGTTTTGGGAAAGTAAACGTTTCTTGTGTTTATAACCTACGCAAAAAAAAATGTTAATAAAAGATGGAATCCGATAAGTTCAACGGTTTTATTTCAAAAACGGAATGTTTACCGAAACGGTGTAAAGTTAAAAAATGTGGAAACTTTTTTAAAGCAAATCGTGACAAAAACATAGCGTGCTGACTACACTAATTAACATATCGTTGCAATAAAATTAACAATAAGACTTTTACTTCCAAATAAAAATGAACCCCCTCTTATAAACAATACTCTGGACACGGCAGAGCTTTTTAAATAAGTCTCGTTTAACTTTTAACACAAGAAGGGTTTATTTAAGACAAGTCAGACTTGTACTGATAGGGTTAAAACTCATCGCATCAATCTTGTTAGATACGCATCAAGGTGACCTATTGCACTGTTTTAATGTTTACTACCTAGCATTTAGTGGGTTATTTAAGGGTATATTACTGTTGGCGCGCATATCCATCCATACAAACGAAGTATGGTTATATTTTCAAAACTAATTAAGGCAGCGAAATTTTTCAGAAACAATCTAAAAAGTAATCTCTATGCTTGTATCTTGTCAGATTTTCGTTAAAATGTACAGTTTTAAAGTTACAGTGCCTCAAAGATTTTCATACATATATTAAATTGATTCTAGCATTGAAACTGTATATTTTAACGAAAATCTGACAAGATATAAGCATAGAGATTTGTTTCTAGATTGTTTCTGCAAAATTTCATTGACTTTAATTGGTTAGTATTGAAAATATCACCAAACTTTGTTTGTATGCAGCGCGCATTTACGCATTCGGAATGCTTTAAAAACGGAGGTTCTCAATTCATCTGGTTTTTTTTCAGAAGGAAGCTAATGTCAATAAAAATTTTTTTGTTGACTGGGCATAATTATTTTAGCGTAGAAATTGTAGAAAGGCAAAGTAGGTAGCTAGGTAACTTTGCGTTTGTGGTAAGAAAAATAATGTACCTATTTATGTAAATATTTTTACCCGACTGCGCGACGCAAAGGAAGGGTAATGTGTTTTATATTTTCATTATAATGTTTGTCTATGGGAACATCCTCAGTAGGTACCTATATAACTTATAAAATAATTAGACGAAAGACATGAATCGGAAATTGAATTAATACATGGTAAAATCATTTAGTTTCGGGTACCAAAATGTTTTCTTAATTTTACAGATTTTTTTCTCAAAATGGACAGTTTCTTAAATGCTGGACTTGTTTAGAAATATTATCTAATCAAAAGTAAACGTAAATGAAAAGGAATTTAAAATGTTAACATTGTACCGAACAGCATTTAACCCTGTAACTTCCATGCAAATTATTAAACCGGATAATAGATTTTCCCCGTCCGGACTTCCGTATGTAGTGAGGAAAGGGGACCAGAAAAATGTCTGTGACAGAAAATTGCATTCACCCTATGCAAGAAAGACGGCGGGAAACGCATCACGCATGCGTACGAGCGAACAGCTGTGGCAGCCATGTTGGATAATTCGTTCCTACACGTAGCAATGTGCTTTTCGCTTTTGTATGTCTTTATTACTAACTTTATGATTTTTTTAGATATTCTAATAGAAAATTTACACTATATCACATTTTAGTAGAGTTTTCAATACATTTGTATTAAATATCCTTCTTTTTGGAATGACAGGCACTGATATGAGATTCCATGTTTCCTTGAAGCGTAGCACCTTTATAGAGGTCTATTACAAGTCTAGACGTTCAAAGAAATGGTTGAATTGCTTAAACTATTAGTTGTTTAAAGTAATTAAACATTTAAATAAGTCATTGTGTTGGTTACTGAATTAATATCTAATATATCATAGACAAGATAGTCTAATCAAGTCGAATGCAATTTAGTTTAGTAGCTTAACCTGATTTGTTAGACAAGCTGTTTACGACTTACGTTTAGGACAAATATTTTCACATGACATTTTAACAGATAGGCTCATTTCTGTAGGTTGTATTTTGAAAATACTCCTAAAACTAACCCTTGAACCACTACGTTAACACAGGTAGTCGAAATACTATGAATAGTAGTATTTTAGTAAGTACTAAAGCATGCTTCACTTACGGGTGGTTGCTATGAATTAGGATCCGTCTTCTTCATAGACTGCTGCCTTTTCTCAGCAAACTCTGCACTCAGTCTATGCGCCTTCAAAGTATTCGGTTTCGACATATTAAATACAGTCACTAACTCGACAATCACACGAACTATTAGTAAAATTGACGCTTCACTTAAATACGAAACTTACGATACCTATTTGCTTTAAGCAAAACAACTAAAGCTAACTTATTCGTTGTTACACATAGGCCTGAATTTACTTATCACACAGTTTAAGCTAGAAGCCGAGACACAAATAATTAATAAAGAACATCTATTGATCAAAAGTATTTCTATCGTTTCGTACGACTTCCTATTCTGTCACTAAACGGAACGAAGTGTGAACGTTTTTATTAGTATTTAGTACGCGGGCACTGTAGGGTTAAAGACGGATTTGTAGGATGTTTCTTTATTTTATTATTTTACAGTAAAATAGTGTGGATTTGTTATGTATTTGTATATACAGTTAGCGTAGCGAAGTTGTCGCGATAGGTGGCTTGGTGTTACTGACTTGAAGTTGGTTCTGTGCAAGAACGCATGCGTGGAGGAAGGGTGGCCGCGAAGGGCGACTTTTCTATTGTTGCCAGATATTTGATTACAAAAAACTTCTACGCAAGGTTAACTTTGCTACTGAATTGGTTCGCAAGGTCATTATTACGACGTAGTAAAGATTAAAATGTAAATTGTTTGACGTAAAAGTTACGATTGTGGGGTGCAAGTGCATTATGCAAGGGGTAGTAATCTAAACGTTATTATTATTATGTCATCGAACGGTTATATAAAGGGTGTAACGTTACCATTCTTTCTGATTTAATATGAGGTGGATTGCATTGTTTTAATTAAGTTGAGATAGGAATTCTTTTCAGGTTCAATTCAATCGTAATCAATCAAATCGGCCCACATCAACCCACTGCTGGGCATAGGCCTCATTTTTATTGCGCCACTCCTCACGGTCCTGTGCCAATCTGCTCCATGTACGACCCACAAACCTTACAATGTCGTCTGACCATCGCATCAGTGGTCTACCAACGGACCTCCTTCCTTCTCTTGGCCACTATTCCGATATTGCCTTGGTCCACCGGCCGTCTTCCCTTCTAGCCAAATGTCCTGCCCATCTCCAATTCAACTTTGTAATCCGGTCTCCAACGTCGTCGACCTTAGTTCATCGACGGATTTCTACGTTGGGTACGCGGTCCAAAAGCGATATTCCTAGCATGGTACGCTCCATGGCTCTTTGTGCGACTTTTATTTGGTGCATGTTTTGCCTGGTCAGCGTCCATGCTTCTGCACCATAAGTAAGTATGAGCAGAACACATTGGTTGTACACGTAATCATTACCTAAAATTTTGAAATTCTACCTAAGGAAGTTGTTAGAAATTAGGTCTTCATAAAGTTATTTTCCTACCCTAATTTAATGTTAGTGGCGACGGGCTCACCCTCCGTCACACTGGACTTAGTTTCGGTACTACTGGTGAAACGTGGATGTTCTGAGGTTTCAGAATATCTCTGACTACCCCCTCGGGGAATATAGTCGTGAGCATATGCTTATGCTTATGCTTATTTAATGTAGTGCTTGTAAGACTTGTTGAATTAAAAACTAGTTATTACCTATAGGGACCTTCTTAATATACTGACACTTTTTTAATGGGGTGATCAGACCGACAAACTGAACAACTTTCTCTACGGCACCAACATCGAAATCGCGATGCAAAAACCAGCTGTTCTATACAAAACTGCAAACCAACTCGCGCCAAATTTACTGGACAGCTGATATTTTTTTCGCGATTTCGATGTTGGTCCCAGAGAGAAAGTTGTTCAGTTTAACGGTCTCATCATCCCCGTAAAAAAGAGTCAGCACATTAAGAAGGACAAAACGCAACACTACCTATTGAAATTAAAAACTGCCACCAATTTGGTATCAGCTAAAAAATTCTAGAGATCTTACGTCAATACATAGAATAAGTCAGATAAGTGAAACATTGTTACAACCACCGACTTATTTTTAATGTTAAAAATATCAATAACAACAACAACAACTGAGAAAAAATAAAAAATTCTATCATAAAATGAAAAAATAAATAAGGCACTGAATGAGTCATCCACATACACAAGCGAACAATTCAGTAAAATCAATAACTTCCATCCAGCGAGGATCAGCGTGCACTTGTGTGCAGAGTGCTCTCATTTGTACGGTACCGTCGACAAAAACATCTCGTTTTATTTTTTATGGTTTGTTGCTTTCATATTTAATTTTGAAAAAGTATGTTAGCAATCGCAGTTTTTTTCGTTATTTATCGATGTTGATTTGAAATAATAATAATCTTGATTGCTTTAAATGAGATAGTTATTATGGGTTTTAAAATAATATTAGAGTTCAGCTCATGCATGAAAGGGCACTGCAAAATTATAGCATACAGTGTCTATATCTATAGTATATACGTAGTTCCATAATATTGTACTTACCTAATTAACTTCTTTGGAATACATAATTTCAGGTTGAATTTGAAGTTATTCAGCATCAACTAAGACTCTACCCATCAAACTGAACAAATTCTACTATGGGGGCAAACCTAAAACCGTAAAAAATGGTTAGGATCTCAGTTTAAAAGAATGCTAAAGACTTCAAATTCACCCTGCAGGTACTCAACTTTGTCAATTGGATGAAGCAATCAATGAAAACTCAGAGCTCCCAGTATTTAGAAACATATCTGTTGGACCACGGCCGGTCCCCTAGGCTTCACACCTAGCCTGGCGGAAGATCTTCCCTTTTCACCGGAGGAACCTTCCACAGTAGTTCCTCCACAAGTTGAAGCGTCGTAGTTAGCTTTATTTTGTTTATTGAAATATGGCGTCACAGCCAGAAGTGTCACGTGATCGGCTGTTTTCGCGCGAATAACAAATTACTGAATGAAAAATATTGTTTTTTTTTCCGAATAAAGTTTTTTTAAGAAAAAGATAATTGAAAGAAACTTAATTAAAACATATTTCCGAAAACTGGCAAATAGCCAATAATAGCTTCAGTCGAAGATCAGTCATAGATTCAGTCATAGGGATAGATACCGAATCATCCTTTCAAAACCAAGTAATCAATCGATTGTCATTAAATCCCGATTTATCCTGCAGCCATTACTCGCCCAAAGTACATAATCCCTAACCTGGCTTCCCCCATTTCTCAGTTGTCAGCGCGCTTTCTAACAAATTCCCAATATTAGGGTGCGTTTTATGACATGACGCTAACTTGATACGTTAAAATGTTGCAATTAGAGGCTTGATTTGTTTTTTTGTACCTATTGGGAACTGAGTCGTATAAACATGAAAGTGTATTTTTGACTAGGCTTTAAGATATGCAGAGTTTCGTTACTACTAGTGAAACGTGGATGTTCTGAAGTTTCAGAATATCTCTGACTACCCTCTCGGGGAATATAGTCGTGAGCATATGCATGCATGCATGCTTTATGCTAATAATTGACGAATTAAATCACTGAATACTTTTTAATTCTGCTTAAGAATATATTCATTACATAATTAAACTATTTGCATATTATTAAATCAAAACAACACGAACAAAAATATCATCGAGGTGATTATTTTGTGCCAACACTTTTTTCCCTAAATATATTCTTTTCCTACGAGTATAATCAATTAGATATAACGTAAAATATTTATGGTAAGTTTAACATGTATTTGTATACCAGTAAAAATTGCTATCTCGTGAATCGTATCGTATAGTAACATTTTAATGACCAAAACTGTAATTAACTACGCAGTATACCAATGTAATAAGACCATCTCGTCGCCCTCCGTTAAATTAATTATTTGGTTACATTGTTTCAGAGGCCGTTAATTTAAACATAGACAGTTTTATTATCTTAAAAAACCATTATTGAGAGGGTTAAGTATGTTGGAAAAACAGAAAATTGGTTTTTCGGACTTTCGGAGTCACGTTACAGGTTCTGATACGAGCACTTGTCTCGCGTGGTGTAAGCGCGGTTCGCGTTTTTGCCTGCCACGCGGCTCCGCAATCTCTTCTCGTTCTTGATCAAAAACAATCCCTGAGATTGGGATAGATACTCCCACAAACTACTTGACACTGGCGCAAATGCAGTGCTAACACACAAGCAAAAGTACATTAATAATTAAAATAAAATGTTTTTTCGCTTTTCTGAACTAAGTGTTCTTTTATCGGAACATTCGTAAATGAGTTGGTTTTTATAAAATCTTCTACCAAAGCAAAGTTTCTGTCACCCCCAAAAAGGAATACGGACATAAATGAATAAGAATGATGCCACAAATAATACTACTAACGCTCCAAAAATAGAAAAAAAAAACAAAAGTGCACACACTGGATTTCAGTTAATCTTTTGCACAACTTGCTGCTAACGGTAATCATATCAAAACGCTAAAGATTTTATTTTTGCAGGTTACAGTTGAAGTCCTGGCCGATACTAAAATGACAACCTTTCATTTGGAAAGTATGTATGTATCCAGTCGTTTTTATACTTAATGATCGAAGACTGCTTTCCATAAAAACGGTCAGTTGATCAGGACGTGTACCTATTTATTTTGAAAAGTTACTACACATAATATCTACTCATATGTACAAATATATATAATTAACAAACCCATTCTTAGCTATATTAATGGGCATAGTCTGACGAAGGTACTGTCAAACAAAGCCAGCGCACAGTGGATTAATGGAATGTTTTTGCTGACCCTCCTGACTTGCACATCTCCAACGGAGGATCTATTTTGTACGAGAAAAAGCTTTTTTTTCTTCGTAAACAGAAAGCTTTTGTGATTGAAAAAAATAAAACGTCGTTTTGCTGTGATTAAAAATACCTAGCTGTGTTGTGATGTACCATAATACCAATTGCTTCGGTAAATATTTTGTTTTTTTTCTTTATTTGTACAAAGCATATTCTCAGTGGCGGATTTGCAGTCTTGGCCGCCCTAGGCCCCAGGCCATGCAGTACCTAAGCACCAGACGTCCCTTTCTCAGCATCCATTATTAAAAGAAGTTTATTCCGAATGCGTAAATGCGCGCTGCATACAATTGAAGTCTGGTGATATTTTCAATACTGACCGATTGAACTCAATGAAATTTTGCAGAAACAATCTGGGAACAAATCTCTATGCTTGTATCGTGTCCGATTTTCGTTAAAATAAACAGTTTCAATGCTAGGATTAATTTAATATTTGTATGGAAAACTTAGAGGCACTGTAACTTTAAAACTGTACATTTTAAGGAAAATCTGACACGATACAAGCTTAGAGATTTGTTTCTAGATTGTTTCATTGAGTTTAATCGGTTAGTATTGAAAATATCACCAGACTTCGTTTGTATGGAGCGCGCCAACAGAAATATACCCTTAAAGGTGCACTCTTCCGATGCCAGCGACTGACTCGTGCGTCAGACGCGCGCGGCCGATGCAATAGACATAATATGGCATATGACAAAACTACGCGTCAGACGCGCGCGTCAGTCGCATCGGCCGCTGGCATCGGAAGTGCACCTTTAGACTACATACATACTAATGAATTTACTTTATTGACAATATTTATCGAAATAGATTCAGAAATGTCGTTAATCACAATAGCTGTTAGTTTGTAATATTTTCCGAGGTTTCAGGGCCTTAGGGCAAATCCGCCACTGCATATTTTGACTATTTTAATGCCTGAAGGGGTAGCCAGAGATATTACTAACAGTGCCCGATCACAGTCAAACCAGTGTGTCATTTAGTGAACTAGTGAGCCAATCACCTCTTGTACAAATATTGTATTAGGGACGCTATCTTGCCGATGGTCAAAAGCAATCGGATCGATATTATGTTTAATAAGCGGTCTAGTCAACCGACAACGACGACATATGAACGACAGAATCAGCGGAACCCATGACTCTCGTAAATTCTGTCGTTCATACCGCCCCCTTTAGCTTCTGAAATACTGGAGTAAAAAATCCGAAGATTTTCTACAATGTAGTTACCTTTTGCTTAAGAATTACATATTTTTGACTTTCCTACTGGTACGAGTAGAATGGCTAGGGACCCTATAATGGGCGAGTCCGACACGCTCTTGTACTTTCAATAAGTATAAGTACTAAATTTGTAAAGTGGACTATGATGATCAAGAAATCTATTGAAAGAATCACACTATTCACACTATTTTGATGTACTTTATTTACACCCTGTATAAATGAAAAATAATTACCTTGTCCTCCGCTTCCTCAGCTCTGCCCTCTGCCTCCAGAACTCGCTGCTCCAGCTCCGAGAGCTGAAACAAATAAAACAAAAATTAGAAAAATTAAAAACATATTAAGACGAAACATTAGTTTCAAATCGTAACCAGTAGCGCCATCTATGGACAACGATCAGAAAATGTGTGCTAGGAAAAATTTTCAACACAAACCATTTTCACCTAGCCAGCGGACGACGTAGTACCGCAACCACCCGGCAGATGGCGCTGATCGCCGCGCATATTTTATTGAACCACGTGGTTTGCAGGGGTAGCGTACTATAGATATTGTATGCGCTATTTATCTGGGAGGCTGTAGAAAAGGTATTATTGTTATGTAAGAGAGTATTCGTGCGGTTTCAGAGAGGGGGAAGCGGGGAGGGTCTGAATCGGTTCGCGAAAGGGTGCCTGCTACTTGCAAATGTTATGGCAGTGATATAAGGTGTGTTAAAACAGGAGTTAGATTGTATTTGGAATGTTTATTTCAAGGTTTACGTTATTGGGATTTATGAGCCAGGTTTTATTTTCGTGTTTTTATTAAAGAAATGAGAAATATGTAACTTTTCTTAAGGCTTTTATTACAATGACTAATGCAAACTTTGTTTACTTCTTTCATCGGTAATATGCGGATTACTTATTCATATTTAATGGACATCTTCATCTCATAATACAGGGTAAATTTTGTTTCATTGTGGATAACATCCCAAATTCCCCATTTACTTATTCTATTCATCAAAGTTCAGTCTATTCATCATTTAACTTTCACTCTGGAGCTAACTTCGAAATAGATTTTTTTTTCGTGATTTCGAAGTTGTGCGTAAAGTCAAAGTTGTTTAGTTTGATGAGTAAAAAAAAATAGTCTAAAATAGTGAAGTTATCCGCACTGATAAAAATTTACCCTGAATAACGTTTTTTTCCTATTTTTAATAAGTGGATGGAACCAGAAGATGGAAACAGAAGAGCCGTACTCAACAATGAGGGTCCAACGCATATTGACCTAATTTCTGATACAATATCTACATGCTAAGCAATGTCATTTTATAATTTTTCTAACAACAACAACATTATGAATTAGGTACTGAAATGAAACATAAAGCTAAATGAACTGAATTTTGCGCAACTCCAAATCAAACATACTGATAAAACAAACAAAAATATGCAAGTCTCTCTGTTTGTACAGATTCTGAGTGCAAGTGCAAAGCGAATGTCAAAGGAAATCGTAGCATATGCAATAAACGAAAACAAACAACTTTTACTCGAGGAAAGCAAACTTCATTTGCTTCAATCCCGTCTGGAAAAACATTATAAGGAATATTAGATCAACTTTACCCTTTACAGTAGATATAAGTAGTATTTCTAGATGTTTGAACTACCCTTGCATTTCAAGAGTTAAGTAGGTTAGGTTAGGTACAATGAAAATTACAACTAATGACAATGGCTGTAAGGGCTAGTTCCCATTGCCTTTCCGAAAGGATAAATTTATCAACATTAAAAGTAGTATTTCCAGAACATTACATACTTTGCCCGTGGAGGTTATACGTCGAAAAAAAAATGTATCAAGCCAATAATCCTTTGACTAATTATTATAAGGACTAGCCTTGCGGTAGCAATTCCCCTCTGCCACGGTATAAGCACAATTGATCCTGTGCATTTACATTCAAATTTACACCTTATCACTAAACGAGACAGCCTATAATTGCGAAATAATAACTTCGAACTTAGAACGTTTGGGGTTCACACGAGACTACTTTTCATGATTTTTATTTTAACATTCAAAATTAGAATCTAAAGTTATGGGGAATAAAATCCAAAGTTGCGGATTTCATGTTACCTCGCCCCCCGCAAAAAGTGGCAGAAATATTTGTTAGTAGAATTACACGCGTAACCAGTCCACATATAAATAGTCAAAGCTAAAAGAGCAAATAAAAAGAATGCTAAACGAAATGAATTTGTACGCGAGTCATAAATGTTGATGAGACAAAAAGTTTTCAGAATCCGTTGTTTCTGCATACTCTAACGGAATAAAGCATGCATGCATATGCTCACGACTATATTCCCCGAGGGGGTAGTCAGAGATATTCTGAACCCACAGAACATCCACGTTTCATAAGTACCGAAACTCTGTCCAGTGTGACGGGGTATGAGCCCGTCGCCACTTGTAATGGAAAGCATGCAGGTTTCCTCACGATGTTTTCCTTCACCGAAAAGCCAGTGGTGTTAAAAATCGTACATATATTCCGAAAAATTCATTGGTATGAGTTGGTTTGGACGGGGATCGAACCATCGCCTCCTGCACGGCAGGCAAGGTTACTCGCCACTGGACCACCACGGCATTATTATCACGGCATTAGTGTTTATCATGATAAGTGAGAAATGAAAATAAGGCATGAAACAACTGAAGTTCAAGACCTTTAATTCTGAAAAGATCTTGAACTTTAGTTCCTTCATGCTTTATTTTCATTTCTCACTTTTCATAGACATACACACATAAAGTCGTAGGCAGACAGTGGATTTCCCTTTGGCTGATCTTGACATCTCTTTTGCTTCCTCTAGATTTTTCTCCTCGATTTCGGCCGACTTTTAGCATTTTCTAATTACGTAGGTACCAAATAATCTGGTCTAGGTACGTCCTTCCTGGTCTGTCTCTACCAATTATCAGCTGCATTTTATACATTTTCCCAAAACTCAAGTGTCCAATCATAACTCCATAAAACTAGTACGATGCACGTGACTATACCCGGGGTCACATATCTTCACTGAATCGAGGTAATGGCAAACCATGCTTAGATGTGACCAGTCATCTTGATCCCCCTTGTTGTAAGACCGAAACCTTTATTCGTTTAACTTGTTTTAGAAAAGAGGGGTGAGGGAGGTCAAGTGATGATGGACACGATATGTTTATAGCTCTGTAATATGACACATTTAGGTCAGGCCCTGACGAGTCTTGCAGGGTATTGTCAAATTTATAGACTTTGTTGTTGTGTAGCTATAGCTTTATAGATGTTTGTATTTTCCTCTATGTGGTAGAGAAGATAATTTTATGGGTCAGTGAAAGGATACAATACATCCGGTGTTAGTTATAGTTTTGGGTACTATTCTAGGCACAACATGCAGGTTGTGTCCACCTTACTTATACCCTTTGACTATTATATATGTGGACTGGTTACGCGTGTAATTCTACTAATAAACATTTCTGCCACTTTTTGCGGGGGGCGAGGTAACATGAAATCCGCAACTTTGGATTTTATTCCCCATAACTTTAGATTCTAATTTTGAATGTTAAAAATCATGAAAAGTAGTCTCGTGTGAACCCCAAACGTTCTAAGTTCGAAGTTATAATTTCGCAATTATAGGCTGTCTCGTTTAGTGATAAGGTGTAAAATTGAATGTAAATGCACAAGATCAATTGTGCTTATACCGTGGCAGAGGGGAAATGCTACCGCAAGGCTAGTCCTTATAATAATTAGTCAAAGCTTATACCAAACACTCTTTTGAATTTTGTTTAACATACTCATTTCATTACATTTTCTTCTCTTGGCTAAAGAAGGTGATTAAAATGGAATAACACATCTTTTAGAGACTACAAAATTAAACTTACAATGGTAGTCTCAAATGACGTAAACTTCATGAATGTAATTTCAATTCATTTTTGATCAATATCTTCTAGCTTCAAAAGGGAATTCAAAAGAACTACTAGATAGTTCAACAGTAGAAAACTAATTTATATAATTCTTTGCCAACATCCGTGAAAGGAATTCTGAAACCGTATCAGGAAATCACGACGACGTGGACCAAAGGTTGGCGAGGACTTCAATCAATTAATCAGTTCTGCTGCAAGGCTGCAAGGTAACTTGCGGTAGAAATTGTCAAGGTATTTACTATTTCACAGAGAAATGTCGAGGCTAATAAATACACCGACCAATATTTTATTAAGAAACTTTCTGAAATTCGGTTAAACGTATAGGGTACAACTTAATATGCTGACACTTTTTTAACGGGATGACCAGACCGTCAAACTGAACAACTTTCTCTACAGGACCAACATCGAAATCGCGAAAAATATATCAGCTGTCCTCTATACATTTGGCTCTATAGATTTGTAGTCTTGTATGGAAACGCTGACTTTTTTTTCGCGATTTCGATGTTGGTGCCATGGAGAAAGTTGTTTAGTTTGACGGTCTGATCATCCCCTTAAAAAAGTGTCAGCATATTAAGAAGGACCCTGTATACTGGGTGAAATTGATATAATTTGCATCCTTTTAAACTAAGAGTCTATCCATCAAACTGAACAACTTTTACTGTGGAAGCAAACCAATCGGAGCAAAAAAATCAGCTGTTGCATACATTTGAATCAAGTGGGCATTACAGTTTAATATGGAATAGTAGTTTTTTTCTCCGATTGGTTTGGTCCCATAGTAAAAGTTGTTCAGTTTGATGGGTAGACTCTTAGTTTAAAAGGATGCTAATGATATTAATTTCACCCTGTATCAGGAAATTGGACGCGTCACTATTATTGTGAAAATTCGATTTGCAAAGTTAGATATCATCAACATTAGATGTTGTTTACATGCCTAACTGTTTAATCCACGTGGTTTTCAGGGTTTGCGTTGATTGGAGATGTTTATGTAATCATCTTGTTTAAAATTGCAATATTATATTTTCTGAATACAGTTTTCCACATTCTTTTCTGAATACCTCATTCATACCTGAACAGTAGAATTCTTGTAATAATTAAGTATTATTATTACAGATGAGTGTATCTGTACTTATCGCATTTGTATACCATATGCCACTGTATTTATTCATCTGAACGAAAACGCTTAAAATCCTTCCTCTTCAATCAATCTTTACGTTTCAAATATGAATAAATATCTTACAAACATCCCCAATATTCGATCCGTAAAAACCCGTTTCAATTTTCTGCATCACATCAGCTAAGCCAAGGTTTGAACTGTGAGTCGAGTCGTAGAATTTTCCACCGGATTTAGAATCTTTTTAGGGTTCCGTCCGAATGAAGATCGGAAAAACGGAATACTAGAGGTTCTGAAAGAATGTTCTTAGTAGATCCACGCCTCCAAAACTGAATCTAAGGAGAAAAAAGTCTTACTAGATCCATCATGGACCTGCTAAGATTGATCGTTTTGGTTGAATGTTGGCGGTTTTAGACAATAGTCTGTCGTCCAGCACAATTATGTAAGCCATATGGGCTGAAAACGTCGCGTTCCATAAGTACGTTGGATGTGACAGTTTACGGTGACGAGAAAAATGAGTTATATAGTTTATTAGCTGTAGTGGGATGGTGGAAGCACCTCAGAATAAGCACCTAATGTTGCAAATTGGCGACGGGCTCACCCCCCGTCACACTGGACAGAGTTTCGGTACTACTAGTGAAACGTGGATGTTCTGAGGTTTCAGAATACCTCTGACTACCCCCTTGGGAAATATAGTCGTGAGCATATGTATGTATGTATGTTGCAAATTAGAAACTGCAATTTCTCTCCTTAGCACAGCTTCTGTATAACCATAGATATTCTCCCCCATAATTAGTGAAATCGTTAGATTAGTAGTACTGAGATACGGTCGTGTGAAAATTTAAATAAAATTTCTATAAAGTACGGAACACTCGTAACGCGATTCCGACTCGAGCAAGGCTGCTTTTGGACTGTGAGACGCATTTTCCACTGGGTACCGCTGGGTTGAAACCTTTGCCGGGTCCACGGGCCGGAAATAACTGCGCCCCCTGCTTTTAGTGAGCCAGAACTAAGTAGTTCTTTGTAGCTTGATTTTAGAGATGTGTTTATTTTGGTGGACCTTCATGTACAGCTTTTAATAAAATGTTGTTTTGGTGTTTATACGTAGTCGTTATCAAACGAGAGAGATTTCTTTTATGACGTGTACAGAACAGACACAGGATAAGTAATTAAATTAATAATAATAATAATATACAGGATCCTTCTTAATATGCTGACACTTTTTTAATAGAATGATCAGACCGTAAAACTCAACAACTTTCTCTATGGGACCAACATCGAAATCGCCAAAACAATATCAGCTGTCTAATACATTCGGCTCGAGTAGGTTTATAGTATTACCAATTACCTACCTATACCTACCACCTGCCTACCTATTATCTTTATTTTAGAACCATATCACATTTTTACATTATACAATTTAAATTTTACATTCAAGATTATTTCATTATTAGGTACATACAATTTATTACATACCTGCATGTGCAACAATATGCATATTAAACAGAATGATGATGATATAGATGTGATTTGAAAGAATATAATTAATGACAAAGATTGAAACGCTGAAATAGATCGCCCTAGACGTACGTACGCTGATCTTATTACCGTGCGTACACGAGTCAAATAAAATACAGTTAAATTATAGTTCCAAAGTACACGACAGATGACGCTGACTGAAAATTCTATTTACTAGAATTGGAACAAATCTTTAGTGGTTTACAAAAATGAAAACAAGGCTTTCGCATTCCAATTTTACAACCGTTACGTTAAAGTACATCTAGAATTTGGATTAAACAATTTCATTTTGATTTCCATCTTGATGTATAATCGTGGTCTATTAATTGACCGTAATAATAGTCATGTCCGTGTTAGCCCTTGGGACTAGGCAACAGTGATAAAGTAATTATCACTACTGTTACCCAACACAATTAGCACAATACGCATCAATCATGGAACATCATAACTAGCAAATGCTGACGTTATTATTATGTATTAGGTACTTATTCTTTCGGTTTAGGTAGTTCTTGAATCTTTCTACACAGGGTGAAATTAATACCAATTAGCATCCTTTTAAACTAAGCGCGGCTTGCACCAACATGAATTTAGGCTTAAACGTATTTAGTGATAGTTCTATCCTTCACACTGATCATACAAATGACAGTGACAGCATCATATATAAACATGTTTAAGCCTAAAGACTTATTGGTGCAAGCCAGCCTAAGAGTCTACCCAAAAAACTGAACAACTTTTACTACGGGAGCAATGCTTGCTACAATGCTTTACTGCAGTTTGGAAGTTCGGTTCGGTTTGGGAGTTCAGTTTGCTCCCATCGTAAAAGTTGTGCAGTTTGATGGATAGACTCTTAGTTTAAAAGGATACTAATGATAACAATTTCATTCTGTAGTGTTGAGCTCTGTTGATGAAATTTCGGTAAATTTGGCTTTCAAATAAAAGTACAGTAAAAAGCGATTCTGACAAAATTTTCAAGGACTCTTCGCTTGGGTTTGGTGGCGAGATGACCCCTGCCATATGGAAAGAATAATGGCTTCTGATGGGACAATAAAAGAATGTTAAATAAATACTTGAAACGAAAACAATTCCTCAAATCAAAGAGCCTAGTAACTCCGATCTCAACGTTTTATATCCAAGTAATAACGTTTACAACAACACATCTTAAAGCACGTCCGCTCTGCTCGGCGGTTAGACAATAAATGGCGTCTTCACTGCGGAACGACGAGCGCGCTCAAATATTAACAAACTACCCACGTTATGACGATTCAAATTTAGCTGTTTATTACCGTCATGAGCTTTTAGTGTTTGAGTTTGTAGCCTTAAAGTTTAGTTTTGAAAGTAGGAAAATCACATAAAGATTCATTGTTGCGGTACTGAATTTTCTCAGTTAGCGTTGAGAGATTTTTCATTAGTTTTATCAACGTAGAAGAGACCTACGTAGGATTCCACGCACTCGAATGTGATCTCATTCGAATACTTTTTCGTTTTTTTCACCATTGATCATGACCACATGCAGCACGTGATCTATCTTTGGTCACTTGTCTTCATTATTGCATCCACCCATTTGGTTGGTAGACCTCGACCTTTAAAGCACTTTTGATCCAGAATTATGACCTGGTCCAGGCATCGCAGAGGCGTAGAATTTCAAGGAATGTAAACTAAGTAAGAATTTAGATTTCCATAGTCTCTAAAACAACTAAGTTAACAGGTGGTCAGGCCAGGTGTCTATTTGTTCTTTCTCTTTATTCTACCACAAAGAGTGGAGTTACTTTAAATTCCTAAAGTAAATTCAAGTTAGCACACGGCACGGCACTTCGAGCGAGTGGCGAGCTAATTCTGTTATCATTGTTTCATCTAATTACTCGTTTCATTCTCAGAGTAGGTAATACCATGGAGTAGATATCCTACAGAGAAATTTAAATCGGTCTGCGTCGTGGCATCTCTCCTACTGACCCATACATTTGTTCCCATCGCTCACCACGCCGCGCCACAGGTCCGGCACTTCAAAAAATGTTTTAGATTTTACATGACGACATTCGCACATGCGCTCTTTGCGCAAATTTTGCATGACATATGTGTAGGGTTGACTTAGTACTGTCCTGCCCCGGCGCGGCTGTTCAGACGAGGGCAGAACTGTCCTGCCCTCACTACCCTGCCCTCGTGTGAAAGGGGCATTAACCACCACTGACAGCGGCATGGTCGTGGCCAGTCTGTTACATGCGCAACGATGTTTGTACCAAACTGCTGCTCATCTTACGTGAACGTTCACGCACGAGACCGAGCAGCTGCATCGATGCGCATGTAGGTGTGTACCACCACCATGAGCTTGTATGAAGCTGTTTCTCTGTAGGATATTTACTCTGTGGTAATACTATCGCATGTTAAATTTATACAAAGTTGGCTTCTTTTCAATGTTGTATGCAAAATGATTCGGAACCGGGTAGGTTAGTACTTCTTACTAAGTAGTATTATACAACGTGTTAATGAATTAACGCAAAACTAGAAAGTAGTTTGTTTAGAATCGAGAGCAGAATCGAATTATCATGGTTTCAACATAGGTTTTTCTTTTCAAAATATTAAATAATTTGTTTGTAAAATTTAAAATTTACTGAATTCGATCTCAACCCACCGCTCGGGCACTTTCGCCTTACTTACTACCACAACAAGATTCTTAAAATGTATCCAAGAGCATGTTAGCGCTTTCATTCATTGCTGAAATGATAACAAATCATTTTTGTCTCAAAACTTAAAATGTGAATAACTTCAAATTTTAACTCTCAAAATAATGAAATTATTGTTTCAATTTAATTATTTTGTTGTAAATCAGTTGGGGTGTATGAGGTTTTGCGCTTATTCATTAACACGTTGTATATTGCAAACAATATGTACTTAAAGTTACGACTTACGATACTTTAGGTTTAATGCGCAAAAGTAGCTACACTTAGCTTAAAACGAGCTTACTACGAGACCAACATTGGAAAAAAGAATCAGCTGTTTCATCCGCTTTGGTCCAGTACCCATCGACATTTTGTATGAAACAATACATTTTACAGAACTCGATCTCAACCCACCGCACAGGTACGTAACAGTACAGTAAGTAGGGTGAGTGACCCTACTTACTATTAAAACAAGATTCTTAAAATTTATCCATGAGCACGTCATGCGCGCATGCGCTTTCATTCATTGCTGAAATGATAACAAACAATTTTTGCCTCAAAACTTAAAATGCGATACTATCAAAATAATGAAATTATTGTTTCCATCTAACTATTTTGTTATAAATCAGTGGGGATGTATGAGGTTTTGCGCTTATACATTAACACGTTGTATACTAATCTAACAAAAATAAACTTGTTTCCAAAGACATTTTTTCACTCGACACATAGATTTACAGGTGTTTGCGAGTCTCACAGGCAAGAGATAAAGCCATGAAACCTCAAGACGAAACGGTCCAACTTTATAAAATCACTTTAAGTTTCCTTTACACCTGGCCTGAGCTTTATGGAAATGACCAAGAACTTTTACCTTATTTTATACTGCACTTACACCTATTGCATATTAAAAGAATTTAAATTAATTCGTTCTGCCTTTCGTGTGAATAAAATTAGGTATATTGTGTCCGTTAATGACCAATTATGTAGTACGTACTAGAGATGACACAATACTAAACGTCATACGTTACGTGCGGGCAGGAAGAGCGCGGGGGTGAATAATAATCTAGTGATTTACTGAGTGAAATGCGGCGACATCACCGCACTTGAATGGGACAGCGTAATGACGCGCAGTGTCTTTTCTAATACATAGTACGGTAGCTCTATGGTTTAACTATTTGATACAATGAGGGATTTTCAGTGAAAAGCTTAACTGATCTGCTGAACCACAGATTATTTCATGGTTATGGCTGAATGAAGAAAGCGCCATTTTGTAGAGCTGTTCGAGGATACTGGCCCAAGCGCCTGGATGTTTTGTTATCATTTGGATAATGGGGAATTTATACCAAAATTATAATGAAAAACTAACTTAATTCAATAAAAATAGTTGTGAATAGAACATTACTGAACGATTTATTCTAAAGTTTTTATTTTTACGAAATATTTCAGTTATAAGTTATGTAAATCGGAACGTAATTTCAAACACCAATCAGCGCAAAGTGATGAAGGGATTAGCAACTTGCGTGCGCTAGAAGAGTACGGCAACATATGGAAAAATAGTGACGTCACGTCATGGCAGTGATCGTTTTGGCGCGGAATTTGAAAAGTTAACTTTTGATTTGCAATAAATAAATGGTGGATATTTTACGATTTTTGTTTTTAGTATTTTTATGAAAGCCTTAAATCTTTATGATACACTAAAAATATAAAACTGTGAAAGTTCCCCATCACTTATTGGATTATTATATTGTGTTTAATAGCTGTTATCCAAAACTAACAATATTTTTGGGCTTCTAATAAAGAGTTCAGGAACGTGAATCTTACGATTTCAATGTGTTCTCTGAAACGGAAAAAATCTTAATTTCATCTTATTTCTCACGCATTAACATGAACTTCTGTAACATTTTTCCTGTCAGCTTACGTTGTCCACTATTCTTATGGACCCTTGTCCAGACAAATCCAAATGTAAGAAAAGAAAAAATCTTGACAAACGTCGCTAACGAAGGTTACAAGTTAGCAATTTAAGTGTAAATTTGATTTTGAAGGAAAATGCAAGATGTTTTTCCACCAAGGGGGACCAAACTCGATTTGTGAACTCAATGAATACGATTTATTCATTTCGTAAAGCGAAATTTGGTAACTTTGCAAGTTACAAACTTTTTAAGTCTGGGAATCAGTGATATTTTGATTGTTGAGAGATTAATAATGTTCAGAATAGACAATTTCTTTTAAGAATATTTATATTTATAAAACAGAGCTCGGAAGTGATGAAGGGATGACCTGGATACCTTCTATGACGGGTGGATGGCTTTGAATCAGGATAGGGATGCATGGAGGAGAAAGGGGGAGGTCTTTGCCCAGCAGTGGGATAAAATTGGATAAGAAAAAATAAAGTTTAGGCGTTTACCCAGAAAAGGAGGATTTTTTATTAGATTTGATACTCTTAATAGAAGACATTAATTTTCCATTTTTGACAGGAGATTAATGCGGAGGTTTTGTCATTCACTTTCATACCATCTGGTTTCTATTACGGTGTTTTTCTTCATGTGAGAGCATTCAGTATTACCTAGGCAAGCTACAACAACGCATTGGTACGCAAGTCGTGAATTAAAATCCAAGCTTTCTCGCATACAAAAGCACAAAAAATCCACACAGCTGAACTGCAGTTTTAAAAATCAAACCTCCATTGTTCTTTGGACCAAATATTCCAATATTGTTTAAACTTTTTTTGCCAACCCTACAAAACTGTATTCAACAAAAGCAGTTCAGACCGCATTTACAATTCGTTCCACACATCCCCTGACAAAACTCCTACGCCTTCGTCATAAATACGAAAATGCCTTGAACCACGTGGCTTCACATTCAGAAAGCCTTTAATAAATTATTCGCCAGTGCCCGCCTGCTTTCAGTGGGGGTTAGAACGGATTCTACCGTATCCATTTATTACTAGAGATTTAAGCTAAACAGATTTTTCTTAAATTCGTGTTGACCGGAATGTGATGGACTAGACCGCAAATTAAGAAAAACAACAAATTTAGAATAAAAGCATATGATCACGATGAACGATATTCGTTGAGGGCCAATAGTCAGAGATATTCTAAAAATACTAATATGTTTCTAATGAGGCGGTAACCTACGTAGGTATTCTACGTACCTGCTCGGGTATACAGCAGGGTCTAAGTGTAGACAGTTTCATTACTTTAAAGGGTGAGTTTACTCATGGTACTGACCAAATTTTCTCAATCAGAGAAAATCGGAAAAAATTATTATAACTTTTATACAAACGCTGATTGCATTTAGTATGGCAAGGACATATTTTATTTGTTGCTAATCTGTAGATAGTAGACTTTGTTTAATTACATACATACATTTAGCTATTTGTATTATGTTTCGTTGTTGACTCTTCCCATACCATATACTACTAAATATATATTGCATTTTCAACGTGACCGTTTACATCCAATTGAAATGCAAAAGTTACTGTATTTTTAGCCTCTAGTGGCCAGTCCAATATCCATTTGGTAGTTTTTTTTTGTACGCTAAAACCAAAAACAAATAGCAATTTTTCCATGTTACAAACGCAGCAGATTCGAATAAAAAACACTCAAATCTGTCGCTAGCACTTCGCTGTCCAGTACTGACAAAAAAGTAAAAAAACATACAGTAGACCGCCAATCAAGGGAATGTGGGCAATCCATCAACATGTCACTAAGGTAAAATTCCAATTTAGATGAAAACTTTTCATCTATTCCACTAAAAGCAATTAAAATAACTAAGTTTGATCGTCCATTTATCATCGGGACTTGAGCGAAAGTTGTCATTGGGTGATCGATTGATCGCCTTTATTTACTTATCTCGAGACAGGTATCATTTTGCAATTTATGATGAAGTGAAGTACCTACAAGGCCAACTAAATAGACAGAAATGGAGAACCTTTTGTTGGTCTCTAGATCGTCGGAAGAAAAGAACCTACAGTTACCTCGTCTCACCAGCATGTCTAGTATGATTTCTCTACACGCGCGCGAGGCGCCTTCGCTGCATAGAAAATAACCTGTTTCCGCGCTTTTCGGAGAGCGAAAGCCGCGCTTGCCGCGACTTGTAGTATGGGAAAAACCGAGTCGCGCGCAAGTAGAGAAATAATGCTAGACGTGCAGGAGCCCCATGCGTCTCAGGAGAGCTCAACTGCGTCTAGTTACTGGAGCCTTGACTGATCACGATTCCTTTCACAAGAATCTTTTTTTATATTTGTCTTACAATTACTAACAGTTCTCTGTGCAAGATTTGCGTGGAGGTTGAGGAAAAAGGTGCAGATGTGCCACTAGAATGCAACGAGCTAGGACAAGGTACTATCGGGTAAAATGCCTCGGATTGCCGGGGTCTCTTCCGGAAGTCTTAGGCATAAATAATTTAGTGGGCTTTCTGGAGGAGCTTCGATGGTAGGAGTGAAGTCATTTCTACCTCATGCAAAACAGGCCCCAAGACCAACAGTTCCCCTGGCTATTTATATGGCATAACAAGCATGAATACGTAGAAGATCAGCTATTATTTCAGTGTGTATCAGTTTGAAAGCCTTTTCTCATGCAGAGCGTTGGTAACGCGGCGCTTTGTCATTTCATACACTGCACCATCCCGTTGGCAACGCGGTGCTTTGTCGTTCCATGATAGATGTATGAAAAGACAAAGCGACGCGTTGCCGCAAATTGATAGGAAAAGACTCTTAGCCGATCTTGATGGACTTCGTTCACCACGCGTCAGTCATAGACAAATACAAAACTGATCTTTGATTAGATATATCAATTATCAGCTAATGTACAGGGTGTAACAAAACACCCCAGTACTACTTAAGGGGGAGCTAAAGACCATCAAACTGAACAACTTTCACTATGGAAATTCGAAATTACGAAAAAAAATCTGCATTCAATCAAAATCCCAAGCAAATACAATCAGGATATTTTTAAAAGAAGAATTAATAGATTTTTTTCTGGGTGAGCGCGCCACATCCTCGGCTTCATCTAAACTTTCCATCAGGTGAGCTAAAGCCAAGCGCAAACCCATTATGTATAAAAAAAAAAAGATTACATTTAATCAAAACTGTCCACCGTCAAACGAAATGAAACTTAAAAGAAATGTTAAACTATCCTTATAAACCAAACCTCAATCTAGAAATTTGGCCACTTTAAACCTATGTTACGGCTTACAAGAGAGCTCATTCCCGATATATGCTAGGGTAATGATGCTTGAAGTTTAGTAAGGCTAGTTTTAGCATCAGTTTCATGGTGGCTTTCCTCGGGTTTTGTGGTGTGTTTGACGGAAAGCTGGGTTTTCGTGCAAGGATTTTGGTTAATGTGTTGTGATTTTATACAACGTGTTAATGAATAAACGCAAAACTAGAAAACAGTTTGTGTAGAATCGAGAGCAGAATCGAATTATCAGAGACCAAAGTTTCAACATAGGTTACGTTTTTTCAGAATATTTAATTATTTGTTTGTATAATTTAAAATTAACTGAACTCCATGTCAACCCACCGCACAGGCACACTCACTATACTTACTACAAAAACATGATTCTTAAAATGTATCCATCAGCCCTTTCATTCATTACTGAAATAATAACAAATCGTTTTTGCATGAAAACCTAAAATGCGAATAACTTTAAATTTTAATTAATAAAATAATGAAATTATTTCGTTAAAAATCAGTTGGGGTGTATGAGGTTTTGCGCTTATTCATTGACACGTTGTGTATGTTGGGTGAATTTTGTTCTTTGAGACTAAGAACTTTAGTTCTTTAGGGATGCCTTCTGCAATGGACGGCAAAACCCTTAGGCAAAACCGAACAGAGAGATGTGGAAGAATTTTGTAAAGATCTTTGGACAGAGAAGTGTGTTCCCCACGCTTGCATGCATGCTTCGCAGTTCACTGCTAGACATGAGATTAGTCATAAGTCATCTACGTTTTAGATCCCTATCCCAATGTTTCCCATGTAACCAGTCTCATACATGTATTACTTCCACGTTTAAAATTTAATGCGGCACACTAATGAGACAAATTTCCATTTTAAACGGTACACTATAACAACAAAGCCTTGCTCTGAGTGTAATCTGCAAAAATGCATATTAATGTAGACTTTAAGTCAAAGGAAAATGGCCATTAAGGACGACATGCTAAATTTCCACCTATTATATACTTACGACGTTATTCCGTTTCGAAGCTACGAAATTGAAAAACATGGAACCTTAGTCAATCTAAATTGTCTAAGCATGGAACAGAACAAATAAACAGAAGACCTATTAGTACTGCTAAAATGTATGTAAATGTTAAACAAATAAAAATTGAGAGAAAACGCTCTTAATATAGAACACTTCATTACAAATAAGAACGACAAGATTTTCCGATTTGTATTTAGCTGTCTGGCTAATTCTGATTACCAAATGTAATTAATTTACTTGATACATATACTATCCGAAATATCTTGGACGCACAAAAGCTGTTATAAGTCAGACTTATTCTTAGAACACTTACGTGTTTCAAATCTCTATTTCTGTAATTCAAAATAGCCTTAAAATTTCGTTGCTATTTTGAATGGAGTATAGGTAGGTATCCAGTGCAGATGGATCATTAGGTGTTTCACGCCACGAGCGGTTCAGATCACGTAACGGTGTGAATCCCCCAACCCAAGAGCTCTTTTTCAATAGGGCCTTTCAAACCACTGTGAAAAGTATAAAATTCGAGTGTTTGGAATGTTTTTTGTATCGATGGATAGAATTCGTGGAGGGAGGCATGTTCTTAGTTAAATTGACGTTATAGTATTATAAAGCCCTCAAAACATGTTTCTGTCTTATTAAACAACACAACAATCGAAGGCCAATATCTGAGATCAAATGGCTTGTGAGCTTATCGAAACATGGAGGTGAAGAAAAACCTCTAAAACTGTAAATCTATCTGGACTATGAATCTAAAGAAAATTATCCATGACGTCCAGTGGGCGTCACTTAATTTTGATGAGAGTTTCAAACCCACAAACGCCACAAGCGATCAAGAGTAAAACAGGAATAGAAACATTATATTTTGAAAAGTAGGAAAACCTAATAGATATTAATAACATCCTCTGCAAAAACAAGCGACAAGACATGACTTCAAAGCATTCCGATTTAAATTTCCATCATAATTTGTTTCATCTAGACAGATTTAATGGAAAAATAATCGTAGCTCCTAGATTTTCACTGTTACCAAAGGATGAACCAGGACTTTTTGCCGGAATTTTTTTACCGGTCTCATATGGTCCGGTATTTTTGAGACGTTTTTTCGTCGCAGGCTTCCGCGACGACAATTTATTCAGAGAGACAGATCTCGTTCCCCATTCAGCTTTTTGCCTGAAGCGCTTTTTAAATAATTGTCTGTGCTCTTTTGTTTTTGTATATTGTTGTGCATTTGTCGCGATGGCGTAATTTAGCGGTTACAGCGCTTGGTGTAGAATGCTGAATATTAAAAATATTCGGTCTCAAATTGCCTACGGCTACGCCTTAAACAATTCCTACTACAACATGGGTGATTTGTAATGCGAAATTACTCAGGCCAATGCCTATACCATGAAAACTTCTTGACTTAGGCCGACACGAAAACAAGAAGCTGCAAGCGTAGTTCTTTTAGGGTGTGATTGAACTGAACAAAACTTTCTTTCCCGTTTTTTACAAAGAGTTAAAAGTCATATATCTTTTTTTGTTCATTGGTCTGTTGAAAGTTGAAAGCCTCTCTTTGCCGACTCCTTCCTAATGTCAGCAAACGAGCAAACGCTAACCATATCCTCAAGAATGCAATTGAACTCATCTCATGTCTGAACCTTAAGTAAATAAGGCTACAAGTACAATTGGGTACAACTCGACTTGCACCCTTTCTCGATACTTCATTCCATATAAGGACGACAAGATTTTCGTATTCCTATTTAGGTTTCTGGCTAATTCTGACTAGCAAATATAATTTTATTTATCAGAGTGGTCTACTATATGACATATCTTGGACGTTACTACAGCTATTCTAAAAATAAGTGAGAGGAAGTGTTTAAAAATCTCTGCTGTTGTCATTTAAAATAGCCTTAAAATTTCGCTGCTATATGAAATGTAGTATAGACTACTGTAAAATCACTAATACAGCGGTTTAATTGTAATTTATTACAGCGCTTTCTTGCTTGAAACAACAAGTATTGTTTGTCAACGCCAACGCCGATCACCCATTGTTCGTGTCTTACTTTTGGTCTAATGGCCGCTAATTTCATTTTTATTGCTCCCCTGTCTAATTTAAAAAGGTAAAACGATACTTATTTTAGTTTATTTAGACCACCGTGAGAAGTTTAAATGTTATTTGTAGCTTCCTTATTGTTTCAGTTCTATTTTTGCCCAATTACTATACCTACCTACTTTATATAAAATAGGATGTTGTATTTGACAGTTTTATAACGATTTTCTCATCAAAGAACCAACATCGTTTCAAAATATTCTAATTTATACTTACTTAGTAAGTAAGTAAGTTATAGTCTGTAATAGTCCCACTGCAGGGCAAATGTCTCCTCTCACGAATAAGAGTTAGAGGGAGTGGGTCATACTCCACCACTCGGGCCCAGTGCGTGTTGGTGGAGGCAAGTTGTCGCCATCTGACGGAACTATCCGAGACAAACTGCTTAACGTGCCTTCAGTAAGTAAGTACAATTATTTAATAAAGTACAGTCTTCTAAAGTATATTTCATTCATACATTCTTTTTCCATATTTATTCAGAAATATGTGTTTAGGAATGTTCTAAGCTTCAACGTCAATTTATTTTGCAACCAGCAACTGTAAGTGGCGTGAAATAAAGAATTTTTTATTTATTTCCAGCACTATAATGAACAGTAAGTCTTTTTTACATAGCCATCTGTTACTTTAAGACACGTTTATTCCGAATGCGTTAATGCGCGCTGCATACAAACGAAGTCTGGTGATATTTTCAATACTAACCAATTAAACTCAATGACATTTTGCAGAAATAATCTAGGAACAAATGTCTATGCTTGTATCGTGTCCGATTTTCGTTAAAATATACAGTTTCAATGCTAGGATTAATTTAAGATTTGTATGGAAATATTTGAGGCACTGTAACTTTAAAAGTGTATATTTTAAGGAAAATCTGACACGATACAAGCATAGAGATTTATTCCTAGATTTCTTCTGCAAAATTTCATTGAGTTTAATCGGTTAGTATTGAAAATATCACCAGACTTCGTTTGTATGGAGCGCGCCAACAGTAATATACCCTTAAGCATGTGTATGACAATTTACCTTGCGCTAAAACGGCCTATTTTTCAACGGCTCCGCTTACATTCCTCCCCAGTAAAACGAATTAGTTGGAAAGTAGGTCAAACAATGGCGCATTTGCGCCTCTGTGTTACACTTTTTTTTTTGCATAATGTACCTACATATTTTCTAAGTAGGTTTGTTTGTGGGTTCATTAGGATACTTTTACGCGTTAAAATATTAACCTAGTTTTTATGAATTATGAGAATTATTTGCAGCTTTTGTAAAACGAATTTTCCGATCTCCGGATTTCAACTTGTTCGTCGTAATTCATTCCATTAATTTCAACGAAATGTCATTTCAAGCGAAATAAGGTCATTAATTTTGAAGACCCGCAGTTAAATAAGTTACTTCTGTGACGAAATTATTCAAGTTTTCCAAAGGCCGGCAAATTCAATTGTTTCACATTGGTATATTGTTTGGTACCTTTTATATTTCAAGACTTTGAAGGAACTATCTAAAAAGCTTGGATCTATTCCCTGAGTGACGTTGTGTCGCAGTGCGTCAGCAAAACAATATTTAAATGTCAACTATAAATAGCATCTATCATAGCATACTTGTATAGTCCTTACAGTACGGCAACGGAAGTACTAGCGCAGAGCAACGGAGGGTACCTTGCGGGGAAGCGGGCGGCGCTGATCATCCTGAGCTTTGTATGAAAAAGTCGGGATTGACTGCTCAGGGCGTACACCGAAGTGTAAGGATGAGTATAGTACTATCAACATTACTTACCGTAGATTACAAAGATACAGAGGAGTTCATAAGAGTGAGTCTAATGCCAAAAAGTAACAGCAGGAGATTTAATGGAGGATTAACTCTAATGAGCGTTTCAGCAACTGAGCGTTAGCCTAGTGGGGGGTTAATTGTAAATCATTTTTCGGTGATGTTAATATGCTATTGCTATTCTTTGTTTTATAATTATAAACTAAATGTGCCTAAGTGAAAGTGCTCATTGAAATAAATATTCTTGTATTACTATTAGATAATTTATGGAGACTTATGACCACAAGAATACTTTATAAGAAACATAATCTCTTAGTGCAACCTTCAAAGGTATTAAGCTTCTTGTTGAAAGGAATGTGGGGGTAACCTCTTTAGATTTCAGACCAAGATTCGAAGGCAAAGTTCTATAGACTTTAAGTAAGTCCTGACGACCATCAAACTCTACTTGAACATGGAACTTATACTTTATCCTTTGCACCATCTTTCTTTGCTTTAAGAAGTGAACTAACACTTTAGAATAATCCTTCTTATGTTACTGATAATAAAGATTTGTTTAGATTGGTCTAGTTTAAATTTGTAAATCTGATCGACAAACTTGACAATACTTTACCCAGCAAAGATGAAAATGACACACCCCGGACAGGGCCTACAAAAAACAGAGATTAACAATCGTCAGCACATGCGAAACGGAGTCTAGGGCTACAACAACTATTGTGGTGTCAGTCTAGGCTACAGGTAACCGCCGAGGCAACCATAGAGGGGTGAGGTAAAAGTTGGTAGGGGGCAGGAAGTGTCCATACTGTATGTAGTACTAGATATTCCTTCTTATACTGTGACAATGATTTGAACTAAAGGGTGAAATTGATATCATCAGCATCCTTTTAAACTATATGTTGCATACATGTGAGTCGGGTAGGCATTGCAGTTTAGTATGGAAGTTGATTTTATTTTTTGCTCCGAATGGTTTGCTCCCATAGTAAAAGTTGTTCAGTTTGATGGTTATACCCTTAGTTTGAAAAGATACAAATGATATCAATTTCACCCTGTATAGTTTCAATACTAGGATTAATTTAAGAAATGTATGAAAAACTTTCAGGATATTTGAACGGAAATTTGACAAATGTAAAACACAGATATTGTTATCTATTGTCTAAAAATTTCATTGAGTTTAATTTATTAATATCCAAAATATAATCAAACTTCGTTTGTATGGAGCACGCCAACGGTGATATCCCTTAACGATATCCAGGGTCCGGATCTCAGTGCGGACAAGGAGGAGGCGTGGCCAGGGTGACGTGACAAATGGTCACCCGGGATGACGGCATTGACGCTAATGCCCGCTATTGGGGTAATGGCGCCCGTAGATTTCTTGTAGATCAATAGTGGATTGTGATTTTGACTGGCACTCAGTTTTTCTGAAAAAACGGATCAATGGAGCATAATGTCACGCTTTTAAAAGGTACATTTTTTAATCGCAAAAGATACACATGTCACATTCTCAAAATGTCACTTTCGCAAAATGCGTGTTTGTTTGTTGAATGTTGTTCAGTTATCTATTATTAATTCTGAAGTAAGAGTTTTCAGGGTTTAATGTTCATCAATTTGACGTTCCGATAGCACAGTCTTTAGTGAACCTGCCTGCTGTGTGGAGGGTCGCGGGTTCGAATCCCGTAAGGGACAAATATTTGTATGATGAATATAAATATTTGTACCCGAGTCATGGATATTTGTATCTATATATGTATTCTATATCGTTGTCTAGTCATCAAAACACAAGTCCAGGCTAGATTCTGATACTTTAAATGTGACTAGATAATTTGTGTAACAATGTCCAAGATATTTATTTATTTATTTATTTGTTTACACGTTGTATTATTTAGTTTTATGTGTATTCTATGATTTCAAGGCCGATAAATGCTAAAATTAACTGTCTTAAGTCTCAGATTAACGCTCTAAACTTAAAATAAATCTTCATAACCGAAAACAGCAGTAACAACACTTGAGGCAAAATTACATGCATAAGCCTCAAACATCACCGATAAAAAGAAACAAGAGTTTTACCGTAACACGAATAACAATCAATCGTAAATCTGGAAACTTGCGCGAGAAAACTGGCCACTTCCCACTTCGCCGCGTCTATAGGTAGACTAGGGTTGTCAGATACAAAAAAGTCGGGACATCGTCTAGCGGGACTCTACGATTTACCTGAATTTAATATAAAATATGGATGGAATTATTCCTAACATGTGATAATATGTATAAGAATATATCCTACTTCAGGAAATGTAGTTGTAACCTTATGTTGATGTTTATTATTGTTATAAGCGTCTTCAGTGTCCAACCACTGAGCAAATTTCTCCTTTCTCTTATAATAAAATAATTCCAAACATTTACAAAAGCGACTTTGCTAATTTTATTTGCAATGTCAATAAAATTATGTAAAAGAAAAATAGCGCAGTTTCACTCGCACGCACAATCGCACATGCACTACTGTCACTGAACTTTGGAAATCGTTTCAAGTACATAATCTTTATCTGTTTATTGCTTCAAGCAGGACCTTCCGTATGAAGATAAACGGGATCAAAGGACATAATATTTTGAGGTAAAAACAATGGTTGTATGTGGTTGCAATATAAAGCGACAGCATCAGGCTAATAGAATATTGCCGTGAAGAATGCTACACAATTTATAGCAGCTGCTTATTTTGCTTTTGAGTAGCTTGATGTGTCGCCATGTGTACAATGCTCTATTCTATGTACGGGCAAAAAACAGCTGCTATAAATTTTATAGCGAATTTTCAAACAAACAATCTAGACGTGGATCTGGACCATTTGGCAGCCCTAGGACCAACACACCTGCGCCAAAAACTCCGCGAAAACTCCCTTCTTCGCGTTTCCGCACTTTATAGCGAATAAGTTAACTGCGAATTAATGGGCGGGAGCGCGTGAAAAATATATGTATCGAGGTTGTTTTCGGGATAAAATGCGCTTTTTTCAGGGAGCGGAGAAGAAAAATCGGTGGTCGACATTTATCGCCTACCAGTTTCTTGCTTTTAACTTGTGACTTTTTTCTTTAGGTGCTTAGGATAGAAGTTAGCAGTTTCATTTAGGGTTACCACCCCCCCGATAGATGGCGCTTCTAACATGTGCGGTAGAGAAGAATACCGTACTCAAAAATCTAATTTGTAAGGCACGTGGTAAGACGTTGAGGACGAGTATGGATTAGAACAACGATAGTAAAGAACGAAATTATCCATACTTAAAACAAAATGTCAATACTGATGAACTATGATAATATGTTTTTCTCTACTGATCCGAAGATACTGTACCGTAAATTTTATGACTTATAATGTTTCAAAGATTAGCTAAATGTTGATCGAAACATTGGATTTAGGTTAGGTTAGGGTAAAAAACACTCGAATTATGGATACCAGTGGATAGATGTAATTAAAAACAAAGTAATAACATAACTGTTTTAATTGTCTTCATTTATGTTTTGATAATTACTTTTGGGTTAATTCAACGAAGAAGAATCATACGCCAAAATGACATACGGCATCTTGCGTAGGGTGAGCACAACGGTAGTTAAGGAATCATAGTAGTTAACAGAATAATCTCAATGTTCAACAGCGTAAAGCTGAAAGTAGCAGAGCCTTACATTTTAATCTAAGCTAATTCTATCCGTAGGTAACAAGTTTAAATTAACAAGTTTACGTCGTGTCTGAAAGGCCTTGTTTATTAAACATGAAACATTAATTTCACGCAAGAACAAACCGTGTAGTGCTTTTAGGACAGACCTCAGTCTGGAACTTAATTAAGTGTACGGTCTTTAGTTTCTTCTCTACTCTCTAGATCTTGAACATCTATTTTTTATTGTTGATGTTATAGTGGCTAGGCTACCTTAAGTAGCCTCTGATAGCGTGGGGTAACCAGACACTACGCGCTACACACTACCAGGCACTTATTTCTCCTCATCCATGTTCATAAATCTGTTCATGAACTTTTTAATTTTACACCAAAACATAAGCAACAATAAATCTAGTTATAAGACAGCTGACTAAGCAACAACACCGAAGAATCGAAGCGACGATGTGAAAAACAGACCTGCGACACGACAACACGTCAAACGTATCAGATGACGAAGAATATCTCGAGCTACGCAATATGACAAAGCTCCTTGTAATTGAATATTACAAGGAGCTTTTTCATATTGCATCGAATGACGAAGAGGACTATTAGCCAATCAAATGACGAGGCCATCGCCATTAAACTATACTATCGAAATCATCTAAATACTTAGTATAAATACAAGATCCAACTAAGAACAGTTGGACTGCGGTCCCAAGCATTCCAACAGCTCGTAGACGATCTGTAATTCTTCTCTATTCCTACAGAATCCGATTCCCCTTTAATCATATACAGGGAAATATGAATTGAAGGATCTATCAGATGCTGAGTGCAGTAGACGAAATAAATGTTTAATGAAGCTGATTTCCGCAAGACAGAGGGCAGAGGGTAAGCAGTCACCCTAATATACGTTCAACATACGAAAGTCCTGCGAACTAAAGCATTTCCGAACTTATTACGTAGTTATAAGATTCTTGTCAGGCGATTTCTTGTGTGGAATGCTTTCTTTGATCCCATGATTGGGTTTATTTTGGAAAATCTTAACACAAATATGTATTTCAGAGAGAGGGGAATTGACAGGATATCTTCAAAGCGTTTTGTCGCTGGATTTGATGTTTTATTTTTTGCGATGTTTTTTGAATATCGTTTTGATTTGAAAATTGAAGATTCCGTTCTTCAAAGAAAATTAGGAGTTCCTCTTTCAAAATACGTTCAGTTATTTTTGCGTATTAGCTAGCGATAACAAAATTATGTTTGTAGGGAAAACATGAATTCACTACCTAGATTTTTGTATGTAATTTAGTTATAATCATCATCGTCTATTCTTCCTCATGCTGGGTCACAAGCCTACCCTCACGTTGAGTTTGTCTATGGATGGTAGTCGACCACGCGGGTACAATGCAGATTGGTAGATTTCACAAACGCATCCGAATTTCTTCTTCAGCCTAACGGGGTCAAGCCCACAAAACATTCCCACCACCGTAACTCTTGCAAACTAAGATCAACAGGTTTCTTCAGCGTTTGCAGATATATGGACTTCTTCAAGTCGATGGCATGACATTGAAATTGCCGTCAATGATGAAGAAAATTTCCGACTAGCATGAGTCTTGCTCTTGCTGATTGGCCAGGATGCGCCGGAGGTATCTGGGGTTTAGTATGTACTCGAGGAGGACTCTAATACCTGGTATTAAGTATGCATGCATATGCAAACATCCACGGTTCACTAGTAGTACCGAAACTGTCCAGTGTGATGGGTAATAAGCCCGTCGCCACTTATAATCGACATTGGGTACAATACATGCCTCGAAATTGAAGCATGCTGGTTTCCTTAAGATGTTTTCCTTCACCGAAAAGCCAGTAGTGGTGTTACAAATCGTACTAAATTGCGAAAAACTTATTGGTACGAGTCGGCCTGGTCGGGGGTCGAACCATCTCCTCTTGGACGACAGGCATGGTTACTCGCCACTAGACCACCACGATTGGTATTTGGTAATTAATACTAATGCGCCGTAGATCTAATCTTAATTCAACAAACCGATTAACATAATATTCCCTTTAACAATAATAATCAATGTATTTGAAAACATTGAATATGTAAATAGGAAATTGTCCGGAACAATGTCCAATTACAATATACAACGATGGTTCGGGGAATTCAGACGTATTAGGAGGGTTAAGCCTCATTTCAAATTCGCCTTTAATCCGTACAAAATTGATTACTTACAGGAGATTATTTGAGTGCCTGTGTTTAAAAGAGATTCGAGCAGCCAGACACCACTCACTCTCTGATTCATACAGTTATTTCTAAAAATGTTAGCCTAACTATGATTTTTTTGGCTTCCGGAAGCTTGCTAAAAAGGATATTTCGAAATTTTATACCGTTGTAAAGATGTGAAAATGGTGATAAGAAATTGAATGGCAAATTTATCTTTTCTTGTGGTGAAGCACGTGTGTGTAGCTTGAACTATCTATGGATTGATTTGACTATAGTGGGTGTAAACTTAAGTACGATCCCCATTTTTTTAGTGATTGCTTCAGACCTCCAAGCTGAGCACCTTATGCTACGGAGACAATATCCAAATAGCGAAAATGACGATGAAATTAAAAACTTTAATGGCTATTTGATCCAAATATCCATGTATGGAACACCTGATTTTTTTGCGATTTCTATGTAGGCCCAATAATAAAAGTTATTCTGATTGATAGTTTGAAGCACCTCCTACAATAAGAACGTCCGGGAATAGAGAAGTAGGTTCTACTTTTAAAGAAAACCGTACCACTCGAGGAAAACGTTGATTTAAGAGAAGTTTATTCCGAATGCGTAAATGCGCGCTGCATACAAACGAAGTCTGGTGATATTTTCAATACTAACCAATTAAACTCGATGAAATTTTGCAAAAACAATCTAGGAACAAATCTCTATGCTTGTATCGTGTCCGATTTTCGTTAAAATATACCGTTTCAATGCTAAGATTAATTTAATATTTGTATGGAAATATTTGAGGCACTGTAACTTAAAAACTGTACATTTTAAGTAAAATCTGACACGATACAAGCATTGAGATTTGTTTCTAGATTGTTTCTGCAAAATTTCATTGAGTTTAATAGGTTAGTATTGAAAATATCACCAGACTTCATTTGTATGGAGCGCGCCAACAGTAATATACCCTTAAGAGTGCTGCAGGGAGAAATCATAAGTGGGCACACATTCGGCAGTTCCACACGCAATATGAAGAGGTTTACTGGCATTTTTTACTACCGGTCGTTTATTATAAACTTTATGGAAGTATAAAGCATAAAATAATGGCGTATTTTTATAACCCGATGCCGTAAAACACCTTTTATTATTGCGATAACATCTTTATTGAACTGGTTGGCAAGGGTATTGCATTAGTTCTTTGTCGAACTTAGAAATATATTTTTAATTATTGCGCATAATTAGTGTTCAGTGAAATGTTGAGAGTTGCACCAAAAGCTGGAATATTTGAAGGTTAAGTACTTACCTATAAAAATGATTCACTTTTTCAATGGTTCAAACTAACAAAACTTATCAACATCCTATCCTTATTATATTAATTTGGATTGTCATGTCTTTATTAGACTTTCTTTCATTGCTTAAAAAATTCATCATTTGACTTTTCACTATCCACCCCAAATTTCTTTTATCTACCTCGACATCCAGCCGTGACTCAGAAATGACTCTTCTTGTAATCTTTAACTATTATAAAACTGTAACAGAATTGTGTCTGTACATTGAAGATATATACATGAAAAAGATTACGATATGGTTTTTAGGTATCCCGGACCCCAAATCAACCTTTTTTAGAATTTTTGTCCGTCTGTTTGTTTATTTGTACGTTTGTAACAGCATCACGCAAAAACGAATGAACCGATTTTGATGAAACTTTTTTTGTTTGATATCTTATGATCTGACTTAAAATCCGGTATATAATTTGTGCGGACGAAGTCGCGGGTAAACTCTATATGACATAAATACACATTTGACATCATGCTAAAAGCATCGAGGTAATCGCGTATAACCATGATACGTGATTACGTCGCTACCTTTCTGGCTGACGTGGACACGAATCGATGTACTACAAGCCACATGAGTAAATATACAGAGAGAAAGCTTAGATACCATCGCGCTAGTTGACAATCTATGGGAGACATGAGCGAGCGCATTATGTGATCACTTTGTGCGCTCCTAACTGCCAGTTGCACGTACGTTCATTAAAGTTAATCCTAAATCTCTTGCTGACACTTTTTGCGCATCATTTGTGATCACTTTGTGCGCTCCTAACTGCCAGTTGCATGTACGTTTATTAAAGTTAATCCTCCATTAAATCTCTTGCTGATACTTTTTGTCTTGTTAACGTAGTTAAAGCTACCAAGAGATTTAATGGAGGATTAACTTACGTGCAACTGACCGTATAAGCTTTGTCACTGTGGGTCAAAAATGAATCAAAAAATAATCACGTGAAGAGCTCGCTAAATGTCTCCCATAGATTGTCAATTAGCGCGATTTACTCATGTGGCTTGTAGCACATCGACTAGCGCGAATGTATCGCAACTTTCTCTCTATGGGGTATTTACTTATGTACTACAAACCCTTCTCGTTCTATTCATCTTACACTATTTATTCAACAGTACGACACAAACTTTCAATACAATACAAACGTTAACTAAAGAAGAGAGACATCCAGTAATTAATTAGTTCTCTATCAACTCTTCTAGACCGTCTCGGAGTAAAGTGCATTGGAGCTTCGATGCATTAGATAAGTGCACTGTGAAGATTGCACGGTTGATTGCATTACCGAGCTTTGGCTGAGAGCTGTTTATTTATTGATTATCCGATGTTAGCTAGAGTCAATTAAATGGCCATTGTCTTTCAGCTTTCTTTTGTTGTTAATTAAGATCGATGTCGTTACTGATTGGTTGAAGACCACACATCGTTGTGCAAGTTAACTAGCGTATCGTTGTAGAACAATATAATATTACCTATTCTGTGGTATCGTCTAAGTATGGACAGTAAAATTCACATTGTAAGTTGGAATGACAAGAAACACATTATCCTTGAATGCAACATAATTTTTCTATTGCAATCTATTATAGTTTGCTTGGTAAATAATTCTTTTTAAGTAGCCTGCACGGCTAGCATGCTACCCACGACAAAGTGTTTAAACGAGAAAAACTACATGTGCGCTTTTTCTAGCATACGTAAAATAATAAAGATGGAGGCGCTACTCGATTTTTATCGTTTTCTCGGGGGTGGCATGCGAGGCCTACTGTTCAGTTCCATGCAACTTCATCTTGCAACAACTCCATTCATTTATCATCGAAGGCTTCCAGGTCATCCTTTCATATCTTGAACATTCTTAAATCTTTTTATGCTATAAATACTACGTAGCAATTTCATATTCTTGACTTAATAAAATATCGAAAATCTTATCTTTTTCATATCGTGTGGGTAGCAAGCCGTGGTGTCAGAGTTTTCTCAGACCACCTTGCGGTCTCTGACGTGGTTTTTATGTAACGACCACTACTACCAGAGATAGTAGCCGGGACCAACGGCTTAACGTCCCATCTGAAGCACGGAATCATCTTTCTTTTCAGACAATCAGGTGATTCAGCCTGCAATGTCCTAACCAACTGGGGAAAACGCACAAAGTGCCATATCACTAGGTGTCCCCCGTGGGAATCGAACCCACGACCTTCGTGTCAAGAGCCCAACGCTCGTAACCATTAACCACGGAGGCAGTTGTCAAATATTCTATCAAAACCACGATCATTGCATTGAAATTCCGGCGTCAATTTTGCCTGAATACCCACTGCCTCAGTTAGGGGAGGCTTCGTCACAACTTAGTCCACAGAGTAAGTAATATATAGCACGTCGTCCCTGTGGATATCAATTTAAAAATTTGATTTTGCGTCTGCCGTAAAATCCGGTAATCTCAAAAACCAGCACTTTCAATTTTCACGATAAAGCAAATTATGCTTATGCTGGTATCTGGGTGGTGGAATCTCTTTGCTAGAACGGTCACTTTAATTTGAGTATCCGACATCAATCATTGGCAAAAGCGCTCGAGTGTGGTATGATTTTGATGAAATTTAATCCGTTATAAATTGGAAAGTGTGTTTATTACGTTCGTTAGACACGTCGTAACTAAAAGTTACTTACTTTAACTTAGTAATATTAATGGCGTAGGTATTTCAAAAATACATACCTATCATAAAATAAATAAATAAACATGTTTTATTAGAAACTAAATCATACCTTGTTTAATCATCCATTATTCTAGATTCTTCTTTTTCGTGCATTTAAAAACAAGCAATTCATGGAGCGTCTCTACTTTCTAGAAAGGAGCGATTTTAAGTTCGGTGGTCTGTGATCACATCTTAGTCGCAGTCCAAGCACGGCCAACCTTTTCTTTGTGGTAGTGTACGAAAACCGAATCCTACAGACGCCAGTCGGTCTATCAAAGGGACTTTGAGAGAAATAAATTTGACTTATTTTGATGTCTGGTACGAAATAAAGATCAAGTGCATTAGGTATAACACTCATGCTACAACAACATCAGTAATAGACTTCTTGTTTATAGATTTAACAATACTACCCACGCTTAAAAAGAAACGGTTTCAATTCTTTATAAAAATTGAGTAATCCGCAACAAATTATTATAATTTCTAAATGGTTCTTAATTTTTCTATATGTCAACGGTGGTGGCATCCTTAATGGTGAACAGTTAGTAGAATGTGACCTTACCAAGATTCTGTCTATAATAATTATAAGGATAACAATTAAAATATGTACACAATCAGATTTCTATTCAATTTGATTTCAAAAAAATTAGATGTCAGAAAGAAAAATCCTGCTAAATATTATTCATTCCCCTCGGACGGCTGAAAAACTAAGAAAAAAGGCTCCAAACAACAATAAACAAGCAACTGACCGAAACTTTCCAAGTATTTTCCATATCAATAGCCTCCTAGGTCTTGGAAAACCAACCGCAAGTCCCAACTTCCCTAATAAACAATCCCCGTCCATTTAGGGTTGGCACAGGGCTGGGATTCGATTGGATTGTCCAAATTTCTGAGACTCAGATTAGTCTGAAGTTTTATCTGCAGTAAATTTTCAGATTTCAGTGTCTAATTCCTTGAGTATTCACCACTTTTGACAATAGTTTACAAAAGCGAACAAGTAGAATGGAGGGCCTTGGGTTGAAAAAACGGTCTATTTATTAGTAATTGTAATTCATAATCTTAAAATAGCAGGACATCATTTGTTATACAGACAAGAGTAGAACCTACAAAGGTTCTCTGCTCACTCTTGGTTCCAAAAATGGTTCCTACTACCTCATCATCATCATCATGACTCACAGCTGAGAGCGGCAATTATTTCAGTAAATGTGTGCCCACACTCTCTGCGTGTCACCCTTTTGACTAGGTAATAATTGATAGCCGCAGGTTGACGGGCCTTCAGCTCGTCACGTTTCCCATCAAGGTCCAAACGTCGCGTTTGTTCAAACGCATTCACCTAAGTGTTCACAGTATGCCTTCAGTGTGGTGTGGCCGGTCTTCAACCAGTGCAGAGTCTCCAATAGCTTGACGGATCAACGTCACATCTCTTCACACTATCTACCGAGAAAGGAAACAAGATCAGGATATTTCGTAAGTATGTATTTCTCGATTTACCGTGTTACCCAATCCAGCAACCCTACACCCATTCCGAATTCAACTCAGACTCCATTGTGCTAGAAAATTTTCACCCATTTCTAGAAAATAGATTTCCTTCGGACGTAGCCGACTTTGAAGACAAATGAACATTGCACTCGGAATTTTATGTTGGCTTTATTTTTGTACGCTGAGAAGTTAATTGACAGAACCGTTTAGATTTAAACTGAATAAAAGTTAAAGTTTCGTTGAAATTGAATCGGTCGGGATTTAAGAGGAATCTTATTGTTTGAGAATTTATTTTGTGGAGTAAAGAAACCACTTAGGTGAGAAGCGACCGATGATCTTAGCATTACAATATACCGAATAATAACAAAATAACACAAATAGCTGAAATGTGCCAAATATAGGGTCCTTCTTAATATGCTGACACTTTTTAAGGAGATGATTAGACCATCATACTGAATAACTTTCTCTATTAACCTACTTGAGCCAAATGCATGCATGCATGTCCGGGCATGGACATTTGGCTCAAGTAGGTTTGCAGTTTTGCAGATTTGCAAATCTGCTGTTCTACAGTTTGATGGTCTGATCCTCCCCTTAAGAAAGTGTCCTGTGTTTGAGTCGAGTAGGTTTTGCAGTTTAGTATGGAACAGCTGACTTTTTTTTTGCGCTGATAGGTTTGCTTCCATAGTGAAAGTTGTTCAGTTTGATGGGCAGAATATGTGGTTTAAAGGTTAATGATACGAGTACTTTTCCTTACAGCCTGTATACCTATATATGGTCCTTCTTAATATGCTGACACTTTTTTAAGGGGATGATTAGACCATCAAACTGAACAACTTTCTCTATGGGACCAATGCCAAAATCGCGAAAAAAATCAGCTGTTCCATACTAAACTGAAATCTTACTCGACCCAACTGTATGGGACAACTGATTTTTTTCGCGATTTCAACATTGGTCCTATAGAGAAAGTTGTTCAGTTTGATGGTCTCATCATCCTCTTAAAAAACTGTCAGCATATTAAGTTGAACTCTGTATATTTCGACACATTAATAAGATTCAATATGTTGGTCTTCTATAAAATATGAATACTACTTGTTGAACAAGTGAAACAACTCAATATTTAAAAATAAACCCATTTAAAGACACGAGTGCCAATGAAAGCACTTAGCTGAAAACGTGTGTCCTCCCAAATTCAATAACAACCTTTTCACAACGTGGTTTCTTTCCGTGTGTCGAAATATTGCTTCTAATGCATTTTATTGGATCGAGTGTGAAGAACGAAAGTGGGATTTGAGTGTATAGATGGCGTAACACGAATAAATAGATAAATACACTGAAGAGTGTATTTGTTGGACTTTTTTAGTTGAAAATAAAAACATTTGTTAAGATTTTTAACCGTCTACCCAAAAAAAAAAGAAATTATTCCAGAACTGCCAAAGATTTTTACCATTGATGGAGAATGTTCATTTCGTTCAGATATACAAGGTGTTACAAAAGTAAAAATAAATATTTCAAACTTTTAAGGGGGTTGTTTAGACCATCAAACTGAACAACTTTCACTAAAGGACCATCATCGAACTCGCGAAAAAAAAAAATCTGCTGTCCTATACATTTAGCTCGAGTAGATTTGTAGTTTAGTATGGAACATCCGATTTTTTTTTCGCGATTTCGATATTGGTCCTCTAGTGAAAGTTGTTCAGTTTGATGGTCCAAACCACCCCCTTAAATGTTTATTTGTATTTTTGTAATACCTTGTATACTATACACCTCTATTTTAAATTACCAACAAAATTGATAGGATAAATTCAGTTCCGTTCCAGTCAGTACCATGAGTTTTCACTGTACGTTACTACTATAGTTACGTCACCAATTTTGTATTGAATTTCGTACAGCGCTCCTAGCGGTTGCGTTGAGAACTAATTTCTGTCATACAAAATTTGTGACGTGACTACAGTAGTAAAGTGCAGTGAAAACTCATGGTAGACCTACTGATAATGAAACTAAACAATCTCTCTAAGGAACACGACTCGAAAAACAAAGAAAAAATTTGGACCTCCCATAGAAAATCGACCCGCTGTATCGCACTTTTTGCGTGGAAGATCTACTAATTTTTCTCGTTTTTCGATCCATGTCCTCAGAGAATGTTGTTCAGTTTAATTATCTCAATATACCCTTACAATTTTGCTTGTAATTTTAAAATAGGGGTATTATAAGGCATTGTTTACTTGACTATTTGATGATGTAATTTCTTTAAATTAGAAGTGATTTTTTAACGGGTTCAAGGTTTTTCTGTGCCGTTACTGCATTCATATGATCAGAGTTTCTGATAAACCCTGGTACCTTTTTACCGATGCTATATTTTTATTCGTATAGCCATAACCTTGTAAGTATAAAAGACGAATAAACAATTATTCTATTCCATTCTCACCAGCTTAGTCCAAATCCAAAAATCCATGTCACTATTTGAAACCGTACCTGAAACAAAATATAAACATTAATTAAATCTCTAACGTCATACTAGGGGTGAATCTCAGGGGGGTAGACAGGCCAATAATTGAATGCAACCTGATTGGCTGGTTCATATCATGTTCGATGACGTATCCGGTTACGTCACGTGGCCAATTTCCCGTTCAATTTCCTATGCAGTCGTGTCACATTAGGGATTTGACATTCTATGTTCACTACATCTCCTTTTAGAGGAACAAAGCTACTAGGTCTTTTTTTATTATTATCTGGGAAGTTACAACTGAACAAGGAAATAGAAATTAATGCTCTAGGGCATCTAGTATTATTCATGTGTTATTTCATACGTAGGCAGAAAACCCCAATCACAGTTAAGTTCCTTTTTAAAACTGTGATAAATATAAATGCTGACGATTTTTTTATTATCAGACCATTAAACAATAGTTTTTCTAACAAGTTTTTTATAATTTTAAGTAACGTAAAGATTCTTGAAATTGATACCATAAAACTACAAATAGTGGAATATTTTTTAATTAAAAGCAAGCTCTTGTTGCACAGACCTGGCTTAATGAATAAACTGGATACGTAACAAACTGTTTAAAATGTCTTCACTTTGTTCGAAGGCGAGATGAATAAATCAGTAGATTAGTAAAAAACGACCTTACACCTTAATGAAAGAGGAATATTAATACAGCTACACCAGACTTGACCCCAGCGTTGCCAGACCTACGAATTTATCCGTAGATCTAAGGATTTTCGACCTGGCCTACGGATCTACGGATTTTAATGGCAAATCTAAATATGCTGCATAAAATGATACCCAGCCACAAATATATTGAATTAAATTATTTTTTTAATTGTTGATTGTGTTTCGTAAAATATGACTCGTCTCTACTCTTTTCCATCTCCTTCTTTCTACTTTCTGTCGCTATAGAGACACGACGTAAATATTTAACTGTAACATGACAAAAGGACTGACACAGATTGATTTTCAAGTTGTCTGGGCATTATTGTCGCTTAAACTAGTCTAAGTTACCATTTTCTTTGCCAAATTAGATCGATGTTTTGTGTCAGTCCACTTCAAAATAGTCAAATTAAGCATTAAAAAAAAGTCTGTAGATCTAAGGATTTTTCAAGAGGTCATCTACGGATTTCTCCAGATTTTTCAACCTTAATCTACGGATTTCTAAAAATTGGATCTGGCAACACTGCTTGACCAGACGCTGACAGGCTCTCCGAATGCCTGGCCAGCCAGTATAGAAATATCATCGTAGAACCATCGATGGATACGAAAAAAAGAATCAAAAGTTAGTTATAAAAATAATGTACAGCATAGGACTATAGAAATGTTATCGTAGACCATGAGCCTGTCCCTAAACCAGTGCATAATTCAGTCGGATATACATTTGGCATACGTCTTCCTAGTCGGAAAGGTTTTAACGTATAACTTTTCATAAACTTAATCATCTATGATTCATTGCGAACTCCTGTAAACCCCATTACGATTCCAGTGATCATAAATTAATTGAATTTAACTTCTGTAATTAGAACTTTCGAAATGGCTTTATTATTTCGTAGTAAACGAAGCAGTTAGTAATAAATATTCAAGCTTCGATAGAAGATTTTCAACAACAGAAAGGGAACATGTAATTTTCAGTAAATGTTAGTACCGTTGTACATGTTAATACCGAATTTTTGAATTAAAATCTGGGGTCTTATACAACGTGTTAATGAATTAACGCAAAACTAGAAAGTAGTTTGTTTCGAATCGAGAGCAGAATCGAATTATCATGTTTTCAATGTAGGTAATTTTTTTCAAAATATTAAATAGTTTTTTTGTAAAATTTAAAATTTACTGAACTCGATCTCAATCCACTGCACGGGCACACACTCACCCTATTGACTACCAAAACAAGATTCTTAAAATGTATCTACGAGCACGCAAGCACTTTCATTAATTGCTGAAATGATAACAAATCATTTTTGCCTGAAAACTTTAATTGCGAATAACTTTAAATTTTAAGGATCTAAATAATGAAATTATTGTTTCAATCTAATTATTTTGTTATAAATCAGTCGGGGTGTATGAGGTTTTGCGCTTATTCATTAAAACGTTGTATTGTGTAAGTATCCGATTCAATCGATATCAAATCGAATGGTGTTTTTAGGCAGTTCTTAGCGATCTGCTTTTTAATATTTAGTTATTTAATTTGAGACAATGGATTATGATGATCACAGAAAAGAAATATTACTTAAAAATTTCCTACTACAATTATAATACGTTAATGATCTTGTAAACGACATAATCGGAAACATACATAATAAAATAACCCTACTGATAACAAAACTGAAACCATCTTCGTACGTACGTGACGTATCAAATTATATTTTTAAATAAAATTTAAAAAATACGTGATTAAAAATTTGTATGTCAATTGAAGCATGCAGATTTTCTCCATATAAAAACATAATTACACTTGAACATTGAAGCGCTCGTTGGCGTAGTGAAGCTTCGGGAATGGAAACGATCACCGAAGTTAACCAACGTCAGGTCCGGTCAGTCTTTGGATGGCTAAACGTTTAGTGGTATTTAATCTCGAGCGTTTCCGTGCTTCGGAAGGCACGTTAAGCAGTTGGTCTCGGATAGTTCCGTCAGATGGCGTTTTAACTATTCGTTAAGCCAGGTTCGAGGTCTATTAAGGCGGCTTGAAAATTCTCTGACAGCAAGTTGACCACTAACTTGCCTCCACCAACACGTACTGGGCCCGCGTGGGAGAAGGTCTTTGGCCTGCAGTGGATTACTTACTTGAACATAATTATGGCCTTTCATAAAAAAGAACACCTAAAATTGCCATAGTACAAGTTACAAATCCCTCTTGATGTCATATAACCACAATGTTTACACAATCTTACTATATCTACACTACAAATATAGTTATGTTTATTGTTAGTAAACACCTGCGCTTGTGGTTTCACGACGCGCCATCAATCAACTCGCATCTAGTTGTATTATGGAGGCTACAGCAATTACCCAGAGGAAAATATAAGATTAGGTAAACAGGGAAGAGAAAATTGCTAGAATAGCATGGAAAAATGAACAAAACATTAAACTCGCTCGTCTTAACTTTCTGTAACTGTCGACTAAGTTCCCAGATATACGTGTTAATGAATTAACACAAAACTAGAAAGTAGTTTGTTTAGAATCGAGAGCAGAATCGAATTATCATGTTTTCAACACAGGTAATTTTTTCAACATATTAAATAATTTCTTTGTAAAATTTTATATTTACTGAACTCGATCTCAACCCACCGCTCGAGCACTCTCACCCTACTTACTACCAAAACTAGATTCTTAAAATGTATCCACGAGCACGCTAGCGCTTTCATTCATTGCTGAAATGATAACAAATAATTTATTCCTGAAAACTTAAAATGCGAATAACTTTAAATTTTAACTATCAAAATAATGAAATTATTGACTCAATCTAATTATTTTGTGATAAATCAATCTCACTCATACACCCCGTATGAGGTTTTGCCCTTATTCATTAACACGTTGTATACAACCTCGGTGTTTTAAAGCTCTAATACAAAAGCAGACGACTCTTTCGGGACTGGAGTGCGATTTTTGAAACTCACATGTTCAAATCGGCAGTAGTAAATTTCGTAATCAAGAGGGTAAAGACAAGAAAGCATCCGTGTTTAGCGCACACTTTTATGCACTTCGTTATACAGGGAGTACAATTAAATGAGTTAAATATTGAACAGGCACCCTGTTCAATATGTAACTCATTTAATTTGGCCATCAAACTAAACATCTTTACTATGGAGCCAACATCGAAATCGCGAAAAAAAACAGCTGTTCCATACATATGGGTCGAGTAGCTTTTGACATTTTCTTTGGAACAGCAGATTTTTAGTTTGATGGTCGGAGATAGAAAGTTGTTTAGTTTGATGGTCTGAAGCCTTAAGTATGTAACGCATTTAGTTTTACCCCCTTTGTACAGTTTACCTGACAGTTTTTTAAGTATCATAATCATTAACCCATTTGAACGATATAATGAGGCCATCGGTAATGTTCACATAAATCTAACATGGACGAAGTCTGAAATACGTGTAAAGTATTATAAATCTACCTTGTAAATGTAGCACTTTTCAACTTTGATTGTAATTTCCGTTGTAACAAAGTTCGGAGCCAGTTTCACGAAGTTTAATTAATAGAGCCTGCTTCAACTTGACGTCGATTAAGCAAACCTAAGAAAATTATTAAAATTTCGTCAAAATGCGTTCAAAGGCTAAAATGATACCAATTTGTGTAATTTAATTTCATTTAAACCTTCAAAGAGTTTTTCTCAAAATACGTTGAATCCTTAGTTGAAACGGAAATTGTATTAATTACCTTTAAAAAAAAATTATTTTAAGTTCCCAAAGTCTCAAATTGAAAATAAAATCATCATCAGTTAAATTAAAAGTGACCCATTTAATTTAGGTTAAAATTTCCGATGGAATTTTGGCGTCCATTGTATTTTTGTGAGATAATGACATGGCTTTCACCGGGTTAAAATGCCATTTGGCTAAATCGTGACTTGGATTAGCAGGAGTGACGTCTGTTTTATACATTTCGAAACATTTTGAGCTTACTAACATAATTTCGAGAGTCGTCCAAAGTTATCGGTTCGTACACTATCCGTTTGACTGCCTAAAGTTGGTATATACCATATCATCAACCATAAGACACTCCTAAACACGCTAAATGATACCAATGCCTAGACTTAGGAGTCACTTGCTCTTCCACTCATTAGATATTTTATTCCATCCATCCATCACAGCCATTGATCAGTCCGTCTTCGGACATAGGCCTTCTCCATATTTCTTCATGTCGTTTTTTTCCTTCGCCCTCTGCATCCAGTTAGGACCAGCGTGTCTCCTAATGTCATTGACCCATCTTTCTGGTGGGCGGCCTCTACCCCGCGTGGTTACTCTGGGTGTCTGATATTTCATTAAGTTAGTTAATATTTAACTGTGTCTTTTATATTATTTATCTTTATGTAATTTCCAATTTTAATATCAATAAACTACACTTTACAAAGATTCACCTAAATTGAGTTTAGTGCCATTGGGCATAAGGACCATAAAGCATCTAGTACTATACTAACCCAAATGCATCTATTCACAAATTACCACTAAGAGCATCTGACTAGTAAAGACAAATGATATCTACTAATGGGAGGTAAATGCCAATAAATCAATACTCGTGGAGTTGGCTGCTATTAGACGAGAGCATTTTAGATTGGCAGTAAATCATGTCTTGAAGACAAAGGTGCTGGCTTATTGGATTAAGTCCTTATTAAACTGTTGGTCTCTTGCTTTATTACTAAGTTTCAGTAATTAGCTTTGGAATTTGTGTCTTATAAATACATTAGTACGACATTCATTTTTATCGTTATATTAAAGGCTACTACTGGACATAGGTCTCCACCGATTAAGTATTTCCAAAGCAACGAATGTTAAAACTATTATGGGCTTGTTCATCCATCGCATAATCATCATCATCTCAGCCGATGGACCTATGTCCACTGCTGGACATAAGCCTCTAACAAGGATCGCCACAACGACCGGTCCTGCGCTGCCCGCATCCAACGGGTTCCCGCCGCCTTCACCACGTCGTCGGTCCAGATTGTATGACACCCACAAAGCGCTTTCCGGTACGCGATCGTCACTCGAGAACTCTTCGGCCTCATTAGCCATCGGTTCTGCGAGCAATGTGCCCCGCCCTATTTGCACTTTGCTCCATCAATCGCATATAGCTTTTATAAATTGGCGTCATGATCTTTCAATATGACCTACTTACGAGTTCAATCGAACAAGATATAATGAAAAATTATATGTATGCAGTATGACATGAATGCAAAATAATTAAGAACTGTCAGATCGATTTATTTGCCGTTACGATGCAAAAGCGTCTACAGGATATTAGGGTAAACAGTTGCACTACTTTAAGGGGTGAATGTACCCATGATACTGACAAATTTCCCGAAAAAAATGCGAAAAAAATAGACTTTCCATCCTAAATGCAATCTGCTGATCGAATTTTATTTTTGGGAATTTTCTAAAGGTTTCTTACGGAAAGTTGTTCAGTATCATGGGCATCAACAACAATCACCCCTTAAAGTAATTCAACTGTTTACCCTAATACCCTGTATAGCGTTACCTTTTAAGGCATTACCTCTTTGGTGACTTGTAATAAACCGAACGAGTCACCAATCTAATTAAGAGTTCATCACGAAATTAACAGTGTTACAAAGAAATGTCACGGTGATAAATCAAAGGGTGGGCGAAGATTAAGCGGGGCATATCTTCACCTTAACCGGATTTTGCCGGATGTCGTTCGACGTGAACAGAATACATTAAGCTGATATTCCGGATATACAGGGTGACTGGTTGGACTAGGGACTAAAACATAATTTAGTAGCCGATACTATTTTTTTTAGTTTGGGAGTATCTTTGAAATCAATTACAAGGTCTATTCGGTATGTACGTATAGGAAAAACTTTATTCTTCTGTACGTACTCGCCTTTAAAAGTGTTCTTTTATGCTACGTTTATGTAAAAGAAATCTTATTGCATTGAAGTCATATTGAAGTAAATTTTGTTTATTTTGCCCAGAAGAGGTTATCAGATAATTTACTAAAACTAGAAAATATTCACATACATAAATAACCAAAATGCTAGAAACTGGGACGAAATGTTCTGTTGAATCTTAATTGAAACTGTCGCATACCTAGATCAGCTAAAGCCATTTATGTCACATTCACCAGTTCACCACAATATTCGTTTTCCTTTAAGGCATAAATTAAATTAGGGCTTTATTTTTAAAACAGCGATTAAGTTGAAATTTGTACTTTTATTATTTTTGCATAACCATAAGCATATGCTCACGACTACATTCCCCGAGGGGGTAGTCAGAGATATTCTGAAACCTCAGAACATCCACGTTTCAACAGTAGTACCGAAACTCGGTTCAGTGTGATGGGGGGTGAGCCCGTTGCCACTTATAATGGACAGTGGGTACAATACATGCCTCGAAATTGAAGCATGCAGGTTTCCTCACGATGTTTTCCTTCACCGAAAAGCCAGTGGTGTTACAAATCGTACATAAATTCCGAAAAACTATAATTAATAATAAATAATTATAAATTTTTTTTGTAATCAGAAAAATAAGCCTGTGCACCATTTTCTTAATTTTTCTAACGCTACAGTCTAGTATTAGCTACTCATTCACCGTTCAACCTGTATATATCCGGCCCGGTAGACTTTTATCCGGACACCCGCGCTCGTGGTTATCCTCATTTTCTGCGGTTACACCGTCATTCGGATGAGCTTTTTAATCCGCATAACGGTTTGTTTCCGATTTTAACATACTTCTGGATTATTATTGTTACGTTCTCGAGTGTATAACTAGTATTTAAGTGCAGTCGGGGTTCCCTAGGATTATTAGAGACACGTAACACAATAGGCAGATTTTGCTTATCAAAAACTTAAAAATATAATCATTATTTGTATTGTTTAAGTTTCCGATTATATCGTATACAAGATGGTAACGTAGGTATTATGACTGCACTGGGCAATTTTAAAGTACGTAATGTTTTGTTTCTGTTATCATAATATCCAATCTTAGACAATATAACTGGGGATGAGCCTTGCGGTAGAATTTCCGCTCAGCGACGTTACAAGATCAATTGATCATGTGCATTTCCATACAATTTTATACCTTATCAATAAACAAGACAGCCTAGAGAGAGATTGCGGAGCAAAAACTTCGAACTAGTCGCGTTTGGGGTTCACGCTATTTTTAACAATCAATATTAAAATTATAAGTCATCATCATCATCATTTTAAGTCCCAACTGCAGGGCATAAATCAAAGTTTGGTCGAATCCGGCCGTCAAATTAAAAGTACTACAAAATTATAATACTCATATTTCTTAAAATTAACAACATTAATTATTCTTATTGAATTAAAAATCTTTTATAAAACGTCACAGACTTTTAGAGTTTTTAGGTTTTGAACTCAATTGTTAGCAAGTTGGACTACCAGTAAATTAATCAACATTTACTTTACAGTCTAGGTGACTGTTCTGCATAAATGACAGAGCAGAGCATGTGCAAGTTCACATGCAAATCAGGCGGAATGTCGGTGCTCCTGAATTGTTGATGTCCCATCGAACGTTGGACTCTGACTGATCCACAATTAGGAACTACTACAGTGAACTACGTTCTAGGCTCTTGGACTTTCAAAGGATATTCGTATATGAAAAGGATATAGAAGAGGTGGTAGTTAAAATTATATTTATTCGTATTTTTGCTGTTATTAGGTGTCAAGAATCTATTTGAAATGATCCGAAAGTTTGTTCACCTCGAAAACGAAGCCTATTACATAACTGTTAAAAAAAAAAACTTTTATTAAAATGCTCTTCCTGTATTGGGTACCTACTATGTCTATCATAGAGGCAAGTCAGTTACCTTTCAATTTAAGTATCAGAAACTACTGAATATTGAAGGTAGCAATTTGTTTCTTGAATCTTTGAAAATTTTCTCGATACTCAGATTGTGTCTTGATAAATAAACTTAAATATTTTCGAGGACACTAAATAGTAGTCTGACTTGCTACTATGATGGATTTACCCAACTGGACAATATGGGAAAAAATGTATGCAAATGACATGCAAATTACGATGCACTCCCAAATGAAATCATCTCAATATTTTATCCAAATGATAAGTACTCGCAATAAAACAAATAATAAAACCGGTTAAGTGCGAGTCGGGCTATTCGTGCACCGAGATTTCCGTTCCATCACACAATATATTACAAAAAAGTTTTGTTTTCTCCGGGACCTTTAGCGGGAGACCAACTCATACTTTGCCGGTTTTTATTATTTGTTGACTGTAGAGTTTGCTCTACAATCAAACAAAGTTTGACGCTTGCATGTATTACCGTTTTTACGATAGAGCGAGATGAAAAACGCTGATAAAACTAGTTACATGTATGGGGACCACCCTTACTTTTTAAATTTTTGTCATTATTATTATTTGTTAACAAATCCGCCGTAATAACGCATATTCTGGGAAAATTTCAACTGTCTAGCTATTACGGTTCAAAAGTTACAGCCCCAAAAAGGTAGGACGGACGGACGGACAATATAGGCTTAGTAATAGGGTCCTGTTTTCACCCTTTGGGTACGAAACCCTAAAAAAGTAAAGTTGCCGCATGTAATCTATCACATCCTAACTCCAAGACGCAATGCCGACACGAAGCCCTCTATAGAAGTAAAACTAGTCTTAGCCCGACAATTCGTCGGTCTAAATTATAGCTCCTAAAGCCAGCAATCAGAGTGCTACAGGAGTTACCGTTTACCGGTGCTCGGTACCGGTAAAATATTGCTGGGAATACCTTGGAGTATTTTTAAAGGTTCAAGTTCATACGTTTTAGCGGTAAAAAGAAAGATTCTTGGTTAAAAACAAACATTTTTTTTGAGACGGCGCACCACAGTCCGTTTAGGAGATACAGGTCCGACCTTTGAACGACTGTATCTACTAAACCAACTGACAGAACATACATCAGTTTTTGTACTGTTCGCATAGCTACAGTGCATTATACAATAATACTTGCATATTCATGCATATTTTGAACGGCTGTAAGTCCTAATGCAGGCAAACCTGGTCCATCCCCATTACAGAGATGCTCTTCACCCTATGAATACTGAATCAGCCTTGCAGCTGATGATATCAAAAAGTACGTTGTTCTCCTATGATACACGGTAAATAGGCTGCAATAGTGATGGTAATGGATAATACAGCTTTGCTCACGGAGAAATAACAGTTTGTTACTGCAGGCGATTGGAGATACAACTGCATGGACGACACAGCCTTCAGGAAACCGAAGGTGATGTAGGTGTGGTAATATCGATCCTCAGCTCAGGGCGTTGTATAGAAGGATAGAAAACAGATGGAGACGGTCATCTTCTATACTTATAAAACAGTTCCGTGACTGAATGACTGACTGACAGGTAACGTACTGCCTAAACCGCTAAAGATATAATCTTGAAATTTGGAATATATGTCTTCTATGGAACATATATTCCAAAAAACGTAGGAGTGCACTAAGAAAAGATTTTTAGAAAATCAAGGCCTAAAGGAGTGTGATGTTCAAGTCCGTAATCCATGCGTGAGGTAGCGAGCAAAATTATTGTAGGCAGGTACATAAAAGACGATACAAAACAAATTACGAACTATAATTTGATGTTTACGAAAACTAAAGAAACAATATTACAACAGTTTACATTTTGCCTCTAATCAGCCTCTAATTATATAATGTTTCACTTCTTTGTTTACTGTATAGCGTATATGTCTATTTTTGTTTGTTTTTTCTTGATACATTTTCCACTTATTCTCCCCGATCTCTTGTCACTTGTACCCCGAGCAGTTCCTTTCGTCGGCTGCCGGCGCAGCAAGTAAGAGCTCCTAAATCGGCCGATTTATTTGTGTGTTCGCAGACAAGTGCTACCGCTTAACACTAGAGTTTTAATACGAGATTGATGTTCTTTTTTACCTTTGCCGTAAATGAAGAAATATTTCTTTCGGTTCATAAATCCGTGGCAATAACCTTATCTAACTTTAATGAGGTATGTTTCAAGGAATTCTAAGAAAAAAAAATCATTTTTTTCTAAAAACACCCGAGTTTTCGAAAGCCAGGTCCTTATTAGTATGCAGACGGTTTTTTAGGGGATAGTCAGAACATCAAACTGAACAACTTTCTCGACGGGACCAACATGGAAATAGCAAAAAAAAAAATTGCTATTTCATAAAAAGCTGCAAACCTACTCGATTCAACCGTATGGGATAGCTGTTTTTTTTCGTGCGTTCGATGTTGGTTCCGTGAAGAAAGTTGTTCAATTTGATAGTCTGATCATCCCCTCAGTATAGTTAAGACTGACCCTACCCTGTATAAAATCGTTTCATGATATATTTTATTCCATTTCTTTCTTATTTTCACTAACAAACTTATGAGCTCTTTCTGCCTGTGACATAAAAGCTAAAAGAAAAATCTTAGAAATCAAGTTATTTTATTTAGTACTTACCTATCTTTTTCGAATATTTTGCGTCGTTAAAGTGTAATGTCAGAATAGTTCTCATGCAAGTGGAAGGTCGCTATTTTAGTCAAAACCTAACTGTATCCATTAACATAATTTTTGTATGTTTAGACATTTTTAAGCCAGATCAGACCACAAGTAATGACCACTAACTTGCCCCTACTAATCCTCTATACTTCATTTCAAATAAGCCCACCTATACTTCATTTCAAATAAGGACGAAAAGATTTTGCTATTCCTATATAGCTTTCTGGCCAATTCTGATTTGCAAAAATATAATTTATTCATCACAAAGATATACTTTGCGACATATCTTGAACGTTACTAAAGCTGTTCTAAGAATAAGTGAGAGGAAGTGTTTCAAATCTCAGTTTCTGTAAATCAAAATAGCCTTAAAATTTCGTTGCTATTTGAAATGGAGTATAGTGGAGTATGGACCATTCCCTTCCATTAGTCGAGAGAGAAATCAACTAAACTAGATTGCAGTCAATGCGATGATTTTATGTGATATTTTCAAGCAGCTTATGTGAATAACAGCATGTGAGATCCCACTGTAGGGCAAAGGCCTCCTCTCATCCTTATTTATGAGGGTACACGGAGAAAAATATCTAGAAGAAGTATAAATATTAGCAGACTTTACTAGAATTTTTTTTTATAATAGGTATAAATCGAATTCTAGTATAGATGACAATTTAGTTTAATTTTTCTTCGTGTATCCATCACAATCTGAAACATTGCTTTGTGACTCAACATATGGCTTGTACAAACTGGTAAAGACTCTACAACTATCTCTAATCTATCCCCTATTGTTCTCTCCTTTCCTAAGGGATATTGCGAATAAAGTAGCTTCCTTATTTGACAATTTCGTTCATCAATAGACACACTGCCACGTCCGTGGTGGCCCGAGGCAACGGATTTTATTGAACCGTTTCCTTTCCAAATGGCGCCAGAAATAAAATTTCGAAAAAGGAACGTAAAATTCCATTTCCCCTTCCAGCGACCAAATTACAAACTTGCAATTGTTTGCGTAAAAGGGAACCATACGGAACGTTGTGTAAATGTAACGTTAAAGTCACATAAATCGACTATTAACTTTTTACGGCTATCGCGTAATCTTAGAGCTTAAGTCCAGATAAATTCGGTTTTATTTGATTGATACTATGGATTTAATAGTGCTGGGCAGGCAGTAATATTACGATTATGGTCTTAGCCTTAGGACGTGTGAAGTGGGCTAGAGAAATAGCGGTGATAATAAATATGTAGCCGTCTTCAATTTAGAACAATTATTATTTTGAACTACAGAACACTGAAGATTTTGTAGATTGCATTTAGTTTTATCAAAGACTAGAGTTTACCCGCGACTTCGTCCGTACAAATTTCCTATACCAGATTTTAAGTCAGATCATAAGCATTCAAACAAAACTAAAGTTTCATCAAAAGCGGTTCAGTAGTTTTTGCATGATGCTGTTACAAACATACAAACAAACAAACAAACAGACAGACAACAATTCTAAAAAAAAGGTTGATTTGGAGTCCGGGATACCTAAAAACCATATCGTAATCATTTTCATGTAAATATCTTCAATGTAGAGACACACTTCTGTTACAGTTTTATAATAGTTAAGAAGACTATACAAGGTGTAAAAATAAACATTTAAAACTTTTAAGGATTCTAGTCACTGAATAATGATAAAAATTGCGTCAACATTTTTTTAACGTTTTGTTGTGAAATATATAAGTTTATTATTCTGAATATGGCATATTTATAATATCCTTCCATGATATCGAGAGCTTCCGAGATGTAAGAAACGCTAAATCGAATCACTGTTGAATGATGAAGTAATATTATTAATGCTAGTTTTGTAAAGCCCATCGAGCCAGTATCAAATGTCCAAGCTTTATTGCATAGCATAGCATATGCTCACGACTACATTCCCCTAGTCAGAGACATTCTGAAAACTCAGAACATCCACGTTTCACTAGTAGTACCGAAACTCTGTCCAGTGTGACGGAGAGTGAGCCAATCGCCACTTGTAATGGACTGTGGGTACATTACATGCCTCGAAATTGAAGCATGCAGGTTTCCTCATGTTTTCCTTCACCGAAAAGCCAGTAGTGCTGTTACAAATCGTACGTAAGTTCCGAAAAACTCATTGGTGCGAGTCGGCCTGGACGGGATATTTAGAATATCCTTGCCATAATGTGAGCCTAAGAAACGCTAAATTAATAATCGAATCAGTGTTGAATGATGAAGTAATATTATTTCATGCTAGTTTTGTAAAGCCCATCTAGCCAGTACCAAAAGTTCAAGCTTTATTAATATTAGAAAACTTTAGTTCTGCTAATTTTGTTACTAGCCGCTTCTGTTTTGCATAAACTTCTGTAAATCACCTGACCTAGTTTACATTTAAAGTTTTGAATACTAAAATTGTAGCCTCGTACTTCGGGAGAAGCTAAAATAGAGTAACTTTTTATTTCGAATAGTATTGTTGAGTTTTCTGTTAGCTTGTAAGTTAGTATTAGACGGTAGTAATTATAGTACTACTAGCTGTTGCCCGCGACTCCGTCAGCGTAGACCTTAAAAAGTATCCTATGTGTTAATCCAGATCATATTCTATCTGTGTGCCAAATTTCATTAAAATCCATTCAGTAGTTTTTAAGTGAAAGAGTAACAAACATCCATCCATACTTATAAACTTTCGCGTTTAAAATATTAGTAGGATGTGGTATTAAGGTTAAATTTCCATTTAATATGTGTAGTGTTTTGTGGTTGGCATATTATGATCAAGGTTAAAAGCCCCATAGAAATAAAAAAATGAACATTTTAGGATATGGAGGGTCTACTGTGGAAACCAGTAATGTCATACCGTATTTTTTAGTTTTTACCTACATTCAGGGTGATTAGAAGCCTTACCATATTTACAAATGATTTAACAGTTTTATAAGGTGACAACTATATTTTTGAAACTTGTGTACGATATTACAACTAATCTGGAGTCACGTTGCAGGTTCTGACACGAGCACTTGTCTCGCGTGGTGTTCGCGCGTCGCGTTTTTGCCTGTCACGAGGCTCCGCAATACTCAATCTCTTCTTGTTCATGATCAAAAACCATCCCTGAGATTAGGATAGATACTCCCATAAACTACTTGATATTGGCGGAAATGCAGTGCTAACGCACAAGCAAAAAGTCCATTAATTATTTATATAAAAACTAATCAATTAAATAAACAAAAAAGACAATTAATTATGTTATTATTATTCTAAATCACTTTTTAGTTCCCCGCAATGCAGTTCGAAGGGAAAAAGGGGGTGGTTTAAGGGGGAGTTTAAATATATCGGCACAAAATGCGCAGTTGGCGCTAAAACCGATTAATGTCTCCAGCACACGCAACTGTGCAGTTAAAGGAAAAAAAATGTTTCAGAAACTCCCCTCTTATGAAGTAAGTTTACAGTAATTTGGTCTGTTGTTTAGTTACGCTAGTTTTGTTGAGTTAAAATATTGTGGTAGTAATGCCTGCCTGTGGGTTATTAGGGAAATGAACGAATTTTCAGGGTACACTGAGAAAAAAATGCTACGTACCTTTACGTAGCCCGTCGAAGCTTACGAACCACGCAGCTTACGACGCGATACAGATTACGAGTGTTGCATCAGTATTTAAGTTGTCTCGTACTTCATAATTAAGCTTCATTGTGAAGTACGAGATCGCGTCGTAAGCTACGTGGTACGTAAGCTGCGACGGGCTACGTATAAGCTACGACGGGCTACGTATACGTAGCATTTTTTCTCAGTGTAGGTCTAAGGTGAGAGTGAATACGACCTAAATAAAACCGGTCAAGTGCGAGTCGGGATCCTCGCGCACCGAGGGTTCCGTACCACATCACACAACATATCAACTTACAAAAAAATGTTTTTTCTCCATGACCTTTAGAAGGAGACAGACAGAGTTGGCCGGTTTTTATTATTTGTTGGTGCTAGACTAATTACGCGTTTGATTTCCACTTATTAAGTTTTTCTAAAGACTAAATAATTATGTTCCATAAAGCTATAGAGGAAAATCTTGAAAATATGCAGTTTAAAAACACTGTTCATCCACAAAACCCTTAAAACTTAAGCTCCGGAGAGCTTTGAAGCCGTCGTCTTAACATTTACAGCCTCCAAGCTTAAAATTGGATACTTCTTAAATTAAAAATCAAGCTAACTTTTTAATTTTGGTAAGAAGCTACTAACGTTTGAACAGTGGTGGTTAATTTTTAGGGCCTTCTTCCACTGTGCGTACGTGTTTGTGACTTCGAAGTTCATTACTGCATTTAATTTACTGTGTTAATGATAGTGACACACTACCTACCTATTGTAAAAGCAATGCACTTCAAACCAACTTCATAAGTGTGATGACAAGACAGTCTTAAAACGAATGATAAACACATACCTCCATTGCGTCGCGCAGTTGGGTAAATGGGTGGGTATGGAATTTTTTGTCGAATGAATCAATAATTATTTCAGATACGTTAAAATTTTTAACTTCTCTAATTATGTCAATCAGTTTTAAATGAACTTTACGATAAATAATTAATGTTTGGGGCATCACAGGATTACGAAGCTGGAACTGGTTAGGTATGAACAAGCTTTTGCCAGCGACTTCGTCTGCCTTCTGTAAAAAATTATGTATCCTATGTTAATCCAAATCATATACTATCTGTGTAGCAAATTTCACCCAAATCCATTCAGTGATTGAGACATCATTACAAACATTTCATTCTTTCATATTTTTCATTCAATTTTAGATTTATAAGGATTTACAAACACAACAAAAGCAGTTCCTAACCTGCATGCTTCAATTTCGAGGCATGTATTGTACCCACTGTCCACTATAAGTGGCGACCGGCTCACCCCCCGTCACACTGGACAGAGTTTCGGTACTACTGGTGAAACGTGGATGTTCTGAGGATTCAAAATATCTCTGATTACCCCCTCGGGGAATATAGTCGTGAGCATATGCTTACAAAAGCAGTTTATAAGTTTTTTTCATGTTGTTGTTAAATTGTTTTCAAAGCTTTTATACGTCGAATTTTATTACAATTATGTTAATTATTTTTTGACTAAAGGTAACATTTAATTTGTAAGGCGTATTTTAGCTTGAACGGACTACAAAACTACGAAATATTTTAAGAGCTTTTCGTAAAATTAAGTACCACTTTCAATGAACTAAATTATGAATGTATTTGAATTTACGAAAGTCTAAAAAACATGAAATACAATGTTTAATAAACCACAGCCTTTGAACTCTAAAGGGTTAAAGCTGCGCAAAATAACAAATCAAAATTAATTTCCGCTCATCAACACCATGAAACCTTACAAACGAAAACGCGCAAAACACGCGTTTTAAATGAATAAATAATCGAGTTTTCGAATTTGGGCCAAATCTTCGCGTAACGAGTTGAGAAAACAAATAAAAGCCGGCCGGGGGTTCGGTGAAACTTATTATACTCGGCAATAAATAATAAAGCGGGTTGAGTAACTCCTGCGGGAGGCGGGAACTTTTAATACGAATGTTGTGTTGTGACGACAGAGTTTGTTGATGCAAATTCGGCATAGGTGAGCGGGCACTGCTTTGGTGCAATACGATTTTTATCGCATTCTGGTGTTTACGTTTTTATGAACTGAAATAATTTAAATTTTCAAGAATGTAGGTTACAAAGAGATTTTGTAAAATAAAAATTATTTTACAGATTCCAATACATTCTGTCGTGCTATGCTATGATTTTTATTTAAGTTTTAAGTATTTGAAATTGAGTCGAAAGGTCGAAATGGACGATTTACTGACAGCTATTTGAAATTTAGTTCAACCTTCCTCGATGCATGATGAAATAATAATTCAGGCTAAAAAGAAAAAAAAAGTTGGCCGTCACGGGACGCCCGGCAGATTGTGAAAAAAAGGTTGCGGAACAGAATTTCAAATCCGTATAAGAAATTTCATACTTCAAAAAGAATGTCAACGAGTCTGAGGCATCCGTGGACGTTTCCATGTTTACCCTTGTTATTTAAAAATTCCATGTTTTACAGGTTACAACCAATAAACTTTTTTTTTAGTTTTATTTTACTCAACACGAATTGCTAAGTTTCATGTATGTACGTTCGTCTGAAAGACTGAGGCCCGAAAAAGAGTCGCATCTGCCATTCTTCTTTACACTACTGTATCAGACATGAGATGTTTTCAATCTTTAATTTGCATGCTTCAATTTCGAAGCATGTATTGTACCCACTGTCCATTACATGTGGCGACGGGCTCACCCCCCGTCACACTGGACAGAGTTTCGGTACTACTGGTGAAACGTGGATGTTCTGAGGTTCAGAATACCTCTGACTATCCCCTCGGGGAATATAGTCGTGAGCATATGCTGTAATTTGATTCGAAATAGCACACCATGGCTGTAAAATGTTTATAATCAACAATATTTGAAATTGTATCAGATAAAATTAAACTCTCTTATATTCTATCAATGAATATAATACAAATAATTCCATTAAATTTAATTGAAATGCGAAAGTTATATTTGTTAAGCTCGCAACTCATTTCAACTTAATTTACTCACCCATTCAGTAATCGACTATTATTCGATCAACAAACATTTAAACAAAGTTATTAATTAAACAATACTGTTGAATGCGTCCAAACACAAAGTAACATTGTAAATTTACAAAAATTAATCAATTTTCGAACGAGTATGTAGATAAATGGAATATTTTCATTATGAAGAGTTGCCGTGGGCGTTTATATTTAAGCTGAAATTAATTTTCGATCGTGGTTCGTATTCGGTTTTCTTTTATTTCCCATGATGATTAAGTTTACTTGAGGTGACGTAAAATCATAATCAGAAGCCGAGGAAAGAGTCCGACGCACACATAAGCAAGGTAAATGGCCTTTTATCTCCCTTATTACCCTTACAAATTAGATAAAAAAGAGCTAGGACGCCATAGTGATTGTCGTGCTGCTAGGGTACACCATCAGATCACGCACCCGGCTTATTCATCATCTACACGTCCTATTGCAGGGAACAGGCCTACTATCAGGGACAGTATGGGACTTAGACCACCACGCGTCTGGCATATTACACAGAAAAAAAATTTACGATTGTTTTTGAAGTGAAACTTTTTATTGGAGGGCTTTGAATTTCGGATCCGCAACCTTTTCGTGCGACGGAAGTTCGAAATTTAATTTAACAGCTGCGGAAGTTTCACTTCTTCCGGGCGTCCCATAACTGCAAACTTTTTTTTAATGTGTGCTGTAAGGCTTATGTTTGATCTCAACTTCATCTGAATTGCTCAAGACCTAGAGACATGTTATTTCAAAATTGAAAATTCTATTTTAAATGTTGTCTTTCAATACAATGTCAGTAAACCTTCATTCAAAACCACATAATAGGGATGCACAGATTCACAATTTTACAGCCAGTCGACTATTTACATGTAAATTTTAACTTCTTTTTAAAGCAACCCCATGCCCCATCTCTGTTCATACGTTAACGCGCTCTCGCAATTAATTTTTAATTTCGCTTTCACGAGGTTTTTGATGGTGAAATTTTTTATTTATTTTTATTTCCCGTGTAGCATATTTCAGATTTCACAGTGATGTTTTCACTGCAGTATGTACGTGTCACGTTGAGAACTTCAATAAAATACATACATACCTACAGTATGGTCTTTCTTGAAATTTAAAATATATCAAATTTTTATCTCTATTTCCTATTATTATTATTATTATATTGTTGGCTGGGCTATTGCAAGCAAGGGTCATTATGTAACACTGCGACCATTGCTGGTCTATTGTGTTCGCCCCAAGTTCACTCATATTTTACACATACATCCGAACTATTTTTGTAATATTCTCGGGTATGCAGGTTTCTTCACGATGTTTTCCTTCACCGCCGAACTAGTGATAATGATAAATACAACCGTACATAAATTCCGTAGAACTTAGTGGTACACGCCAGGAATCGAACCGCCGCCTCGTGATTGAGTCGCTAGCTCTCTTCCGTATGGACTATCATCGCTCTCTGAATCTCTATTAATACAAACTCAGTAAATATAAACTCATAATTAGGTTTGCTTATTTTAAAAAGACATCAAATGCAAACAAAAAAATCTTTGTATCATGATTTTTGAATAGTTTTCAACGTTGTAATTAGAGGTCCTGAGAGAATGGTTTGAAGCTTTTAGCTGATGAAAGTTTATTTTTATCCACACAATACGAGTTGGATAGTTTAATAAGCTAATGTAAACTTAAGCTTCTTATGCAGTGTATATGAGTAGCATACGTAACTGTGTTTTATAAAAATTTGATTCTAAAATATATTCGGATCTACCCAAGTCAGATATAAACTGAGCAACTTGAAAAGGATTTTGACCCAGAGTTTCGGAACTCTATTTTAAACAATTGATTTTGAAATATATTCGGAACTACCTAAATCAGATAAACCGACCAACTTGAAAAGGATTTTGACCCTGAGTTTCGGAACTCGATTTTTATGTTTTTTTTTTGTGTCTGAGCAAAATGGCATCTGCTTTCATTCAGGCGGTTATTTCAGCATACTCGTTTCTTACGCATATTATCATCCATTGCAAAATCCTTGTCTTTTCTTCGATCTTCCTCTCCTCAAGGACCATCAACATTCTTAATACTCTTCTTTTTATTAATAATATGATATTACATCCTACTTACCACGATAAGCAATTATTCCGCAGATTTTTAGTTACAAGCACTACTTTCAGACTTCAATTACTATGACTACGTACGATAGGTTTATTTATTGCTCTTATGACGCGAACTACAGAGAACTAAAAATCAGCCTCCAGGCTCCAGGCGCGTTCGTTTCGACACATTCAATATGCGAGTACATGCTGATATTTTTCGCATTTCACTGCGCGACATTTTTCATTTTATAACGAGTGCGCCCGGGTACGGTCGGCAGCGAAAGTTGAACACTTCTGAACCTTATTTTCATAGAAATAAAGTTGAAAAATGTTATCACCTCTCGTTGCCTGCTGTACCTATCCAGGATATTGAACAGCGTGCCGATATATCCGATCAAGTGACATGCGAGTTTGTAGACGTTTTTTTTTCTACAATGTGTGAAATAAGAAAAAGGTTGAGTGATTTACGACTTTAAGTGTATGTAGATAGTAACTTTGTAGCGTGTATGTGCATTTGTTCTTTATTTTTGTGGCCTCAATGTAAATGTGATTCTTTTGCACATGTGGGCAAAGGTGCAGCCTCACCTGGCAGTTAAAACAATCTGTATTCATATTTTTTACGTGGAATAACTGTCGACCTCAGAACAAGGAAATAACTTGTTTGTGGTTTCCATGACGGTAGAAAAGGAAGATAATGATATTATTGTCAAAGAAAAATATAACGTATTACTTTTAGAACAAAAACCTAAACGGTGTCGGAACATACTAGAGAACTAGTGAACATAATAGAGAAATAGTGAGTATACTAGAGAAATATTGAACATACTAGAGAACTAGTGAACACACCCGAGAACTAGTGGACATACTACACGGTGTTAGGGTAAACAGTTGCATTACTTTAAGGGGTAATTGTACCCATGATACTGAACAACTTTCCCGGAGAAACATATAGGAAATTCCCAAAAAAAAAATCGGACTTTCCATACTAAATGCAATCAGCTGATTGGACGTTTGTATCAAAAGTCGGAAAAAAAATCTTTCATAGGTTTCTTAGGGAAAGTTATTCAGTATCATGGGTACAATCACCCCTTTAAGTACTGCAACTGTTTATCCTAACACCCTATATAGAGAATTGTGTCTCGTTCACACACTGTGATACTATCATTCGTCTCGATACAACAACCAAACTTTTATCACAAGGATTTCAAGTCAAGATGACTTTCACAGGGCAAGACTAAACCGTAACTTTTCAATAAAATTAATTAAAATAACACTCAAGAATTATAAATGTATCTAATTAGTCCCTCCTGCCGCAATTTCAAATCACGTTACGTCAGTAACTGCGTAAACGCAAACTCTATATAAAGCCACCGAAGCTCGAAGTCAAGCGAACTTAAAATTCCATTACCACTTAGTTTACTTCATTACTTTAAAAGCATACTTAGACACTAATAACATTACACTTCCAGCGAATATTTAAGCATAAGAAGCTACTATTAAGGCCATTCTGAAGCGAACCGCAAAATTCCGCATTCACTAAAATCCTCTCGAAAATGGCTTAATACGCTATAGTTGTAAATTCGTCGTAGGTAAACCGCTGCATGTTGTTACCGCGAAGTGACAGATGATATATTGTGACAACGGTACCATATGTGTACAACTATAAGTATACGTAGGTAACTATACGATGCGTTATTATTGTTTAATGGCGGACAATTAATAATGCAGATACGGGATAATTGAACGGTGGTTGTTAAGCTGATTCAGTACAACATTGTTTGGTAATCTAACGAACTATTCGTAACCAAACATCGAATATCTTCGTCTGATTTCTGTGAAACGTTTACTGTTTGACAATACTGTTGTATTTCCCAAGAATGTACCTCATTACTTTTGGTAGTTACATCTATTTTTCATTCCCTTATAACTGCCTTAAAAAACTGAACTCAAAAACAAAAACTATGAGATTACAATTTACTTCTGATACGTTCCTAGTATTTTTTATGGTGTGAGGTGTAGTTTTATGGAAAATGTTTGTCATCAGTTTTCAAAAACTTTCACGTAACTTATCGCAAGCCATTAGAAATTAAAACGTAGAGTTAGGTATAGATTTTTTAATTAAAAGAAAATTATACGACCTCATATTCTTCAAGTCATGAATTCCTAGGCGTCACTTATCATGTTATCATTAATTTCTTAAACAACTACGTCATCATCATCACCTCAATAGTTTATAACATACTTAGAATTTTGTTTGACTTACCTTCCGAAGCATCTCCTCAAGCGAGTCCATGTCGGCGGAGGCGGGCTCGCCGCCCGCGCTGCCGTTCACACCGTTGTTGTTATTCGTCATAGGTGAGCCGCACCCCACCAATCGCCACCACACGGACACATGTATTACCACTTAATCATCCACTAACAGGAGCGAATGTTCGTCACTTTTTATCACATTTATTTTCGATAAATTCGTCGTTTATTACTCGCACTTTTCTTTAATACCTGGTTAGAACTTGACTAGATCCGTTGGTTTAATTGTATAAAAGTTTTTACACTATTTAATCGACTAGAATTATTACGGAAGACTGAAATATTTCGTTACCTGGAAGGAAATGAGAGTTGAAAATAAAACTGAAAACAGCAAAGTATTCTTGTACCCAGAATAATTTGATATTTTCAGAGTATCTTCAGAGCGGAAACGTAGAAACAAAGTCGAAAGGAGCCGGGACGCTGTACAAACGAAATAAAAATTTAACGATCTTTATATATGAAGGGAATACGAGAAAATGTCTAGTATAACAATTCGTGACAAACGTCGCGAATCCAGACAATGTGAAGAAAATAGTAAGTCGGAAAAATAGGCGACGAGACTACGCTTTCCATACAAATGAACAACTTACGAGAATTCAGTGATATAATGATGTAGAGTCGGTCTCACAGCCTGACATTATTTCAATAAAAAACTATCTGTTTAGCGATAAGACCACCTGATTTTTCCAATATGGGTTTTTTGTTTTTTATCGTGATTGGTGTGAATAAAGTTTGTACAGTCGCCAACAGATATTTCGTAGCTTACAAGGTGGTCAAATATTTCTGAACAGTGCTAATTTTCAATAAATTCTTTACAGTAAATGTTACCAATTATTTCCAAACGTGTACTGTGTCATAAATATCTGAACAGCGAATTTTCAATAATTTCTATACAATTTAATTTAAAAATGTAAATGTTAGTAACGGAATAAGGTATTTTTTCCTAAACTGCTCGGATATTTATGATCACCCGACTGCGTAAATATATTTGATGTTCTAGGCTTTCAGCTATTTTTGATTGGTTTTGTGGAAAGAAATTATTGAAAAGAGGAACTGCTTAGAAATATTTCACCACTTTGTTTGCTATGATATATCTGATGGCGACTTTACATAGTTATGTACACTCACTTACACTCCATTCATTCTTTCAAATGAAAGAAAGAATGAAGAAATGAAAAATGAATGAATGTGTCTTCCTTCTTTCTTTCTTTCATCTAGGTGTACTTCCGATGCCAGCGGCCGATGCGACTGACGCGCGCGTCTGACGCGTAGTTCTGTCATATGCCATATGTCTATCGCATCGGCCGCGCGCGTCTGAAGCACGCGTCAGTCGCTGGCATCGGAAGCGGCGCCATACGTTTTCATAGTAACTAGTATTGTCGCATCGGCCGTCGGCCACGAGCCGCGCGCGTCAGTCGCATCGGCCGCTGGCATCGGAAGTGCACTGGTTTTTAAGGGGATGATCAGAACATCAAACTGACCCGAATCAAGACAAATATGATAACCTACTATTTCGATAAGATTAAGTCCGGTTGTCCAGTTTAATGGTCATCATCATCACCATCATCCCTATAAAAAACCGTCAGCATATTAAGAAAGACCCTATATGAGTTAAATATGATCAAATTATGGAGTAATTACATCTATGACACGCGAAACGATTTCTTTCAATATTGTATCAGGGTCCATAATTCAGATGCTACTTGGCAACATCACTTAAGAACTCCTCTAACAGACCTTATTTCAATGCCACGAGTGCGAAAAAGCTTCGATTCGCGAGCCTTTGTATGTAAAATAGAACAAAGTTATGCATTGAGCTGGGCAAACAGAGATAGCAAGGGGACACCATAGCGAGGCGGTAGGGGGCGCTAGTTGTGACTCTGCATACATTTACTGATTTATCCACTTCCATATATTAAGGGTGGGTGTTTGGGATTCATTCTTGCAATGATTATAGCTCGTTCAGAATAGCATAGCATAGCATATGCGGTAGGGTAGTCAGAGATATTCTGAAGCCACAGAACATCCACGTTTCACTAGCTGATAGACAAATATTATTAGTTTACTAATGAATAAACAGTTGCACTTTTAAAAGTAGTTAGTTAGATGTAGTTGTTATTCTTCTATCTTAGATATGCAAATTCATGTTACCGGCAATCTGTATAATTCAGGTATTCTATACAATACCTAGTCAATGTATAGAATACCTGAGGCGTCCAGGAAATGTAAGGAATATTATTAATATTATTGTCCATTATATACTTTACCTAGGTAATGTTTACAATACCCAGGAATTGTATAGATTACCGGCTGGTCCACCGGCAATGTGTAAAGTAAATACTCGTAGAAGCCCGCGAAGGGATTGCGGGAAGTGGATACCCCCTGCCTGAGAAAACCAAACCGTGTTGTTAAAATTCTAGGTTGGGTTGGAATATGTATCACGCTTATTGGGGCTTGCATGCTGCATGCTTGCTCGCTTGCAGCTTACATGCTTGCTTGCTACATGCTTGCTTGTTATTCTCTCTTTTCACACATTTACGACTGCGCATTCGGTATTGTATAGAGTACCTAGGCAAAGAATAAATAAAATAATATTTCTTACGTTACCTCTATGTTTTAGGTATTCTATTAAATGTCTAGGTATTGCATAGAATACCGGATTATACAGATTGCTGGTAACACATACATATAAAAAAAACCTTTCTTCATGTAAGCATGACGGAATGTTTTTTTGATATTCAAAGACAAGCATTTCAATGCGCTAGAGAAAACCATGGAGTTTTATTTCTATTAAAGTATTTGTTAAATCAGGACAGTTACTTATTTACAAGGAATGGTAAATTACAACAAGTAAATTTATTACAAAAATTACTTCTGTAAAAACATGGGTGTGAAAGCTATCCAACCCAAACTTAAACGAATCGAGCAAACAAAATTTTAATTAAATCAAGAACAGCCCTTCGCGTTGATCGAAGTAGACAAACATAATTTTCTCGAAAATTGGTCGACAAAGATTGATGAGTTTTGTTTCATACCTATGTAAACTTTGCTTACCATATGTAGATAACTGGATAGATTTAACTCTTTGTTTAATTATTGTAAGGGTTTCGGAAATATAATTTGCACCGATTCGTACACCGTCTTGCATGCATGCATGCATGCATATGCTCACGACTATATTCCCCGAGGGGTTAGTCAGAGATATTCTGAAGCCTCAGAACATCCACGTTTCACCAGTAGTACCGAAACTCTGTCCAGTGTGACGGGGGGTGAGCCCATCGCCACATAATGGACAGTGGGTACAATACATGCCTAAAAATTGAAGCATGCAAGGTTCCTCATGATGTTTTCCTTCACCGAAAAGCCACGTGTTACAAATCGTACATAAATTCCGAAAAACTCATTGGTACGAGTCGGTCTGGACGGGGCCTCGAACCATCGCCTCCTGCACGGCAGGCAAGGTTACTCGCCACTGGACCACCACGGCTTTGTAAGCGAATAACCTATTTCCTAAACTATCTATCTACAGGGTGAAATTGATATCATTAGCATCCGTTTAAACTAAGACCCGTCAAACTGAACAACTTTTAGTATGGGAGCAATCCGATCGGAGCAAAAAAAATCAGCTGTTGCATACATTTGAGTCGAGTAGGCATTGCAGTTTAGTATTGAACAGCTGATGTTTTTTCCCCGATTGATTTGCTCTTATAGTAAAGTAAAAGTTGTTTAGTTTGATGGGTAGACTCTTACTTTAAAAGGATGCTAATTTCACCCTACTAGATACGTACGGTACGCTGTTTACGTAAACTTATGACGAATTGTTAGAAAACCCTAAATCGATAGATTTCAATAAAAAGCAAAGGCCACGTTGACCTTCTGTTGTTGTATTAGACCGCTGTTTTTGTACCAAGCTTAGGCTTTTTAGTGTTCCGGATCGAAATAAGAAAATCAGAACATTTTGGAGTACGTTTTTTCGTTCATCATACGCGGTTTTTCTCCGAAATAATTCGATGTAGAAAGTTGAAATGGGAAAAAAAAAATAAGAGTATGAAAATTGCCACGAGGCATACCTACCACTAGTATCTTTAATATAGTTTAGTTGTTTTGAGGTTGGTACTACATGCACCAGTTCGACTTGTTCTTGGCCGGTTTTTAATAAAATACTATACAGGGTCCAACTTAATATGCTGACAGTTTTTTAAGAGGATGATCAGACTATCAAACTAAACAACTTTATCGGAACAACATAGAAATCACGAAAAAAAATCAGCTGTTCCATACAAAACTGCAAACCTGCTCTAGCCAAATGTATGAGACAGGTGTTTTTTCTCGCGAGTTTGATTTTGGTCCCATAGAGAAAGTTGTTCAGTTTGATGGTCTGATTATCCCCTTATAAAAGTGTCAGCATATTAAGAATGACCCTGTATAGGGTGTAAATTTAAATGCGTTACGTATCGACCATCAAACTGAACAACTATCACTACAGAGCTAACATCGAAACAGTGAAAAAAATCTACTGTTCCATAGAAAATATCAATACAATAGCTACATGACCAAAATATAATGAAACAGCCGATTTCTTTTTCGCGATTTAAAATTTGGTTCCGTAGTGAAAATAGTTCAGTACGGAAATCTGAATCACCCCTTCAGTTTGTAGCACATTGAAGTTTACACCGTGTAGTTTAAAACGTAAGAGAAAACTGCTTATAAAACGCACCAATGTAAGTTACTCCCAATATTTCACTAAGAGCTAATGAACGTAAGCTAAAGATTAACAGCTCGTGTTAATAGCGGCTACAACACAAGCTGTTAGCTTAGAGAAGCTTCACCCACTTGAGTAACGAGAAGATAGCGTGGGTAGTGATTGTTGAGGGACTTGATTGTCCTATAGTTAGAAGTACTGTATCTTCTCTACAGCGACAACACGTTCCGACGCGGTGGTAGCTTTAAAAGATTTGACGTTTGATAAATGTGCTGCAAGCTCCTATATTGAATAAATTATATTGACTCTGACTTTGACTGGACGTAGTGTCCGCTAAAAAGTGTCCTAACCAAAATAGTAACAAATCGCATAAAGAGTAACAATTACGCGCCAGTCTTTGTTTGATCGACCGACTACGCGCACGTCTATAATGTCGTGACGCGGTTTGTTAGAATTTTTAAAATCTATGCAAGAAAATTCATACCTGTTTCAATGTTTTTAGTTTGTTTATATTACTAACACTGTGATAGTTAGTCTCGGACACTTTTTTCGAGAACTTTGTACCAGAACCGACGTCCATTAGTTGGTAATGGCGTCAATGGTTAGAAGTAATTATTTCAGTTAGACCCTTTTACTCATACAAACTAAATAACACAAAAACTGTAAAACTTTTTTTTTTCAAACCAAGATATAATTTTTTTGTCTTATAAGTACCAACTCCAAGGACCAACCCTTCGCTGTCCTGAGCAGTCTGTTTTCAGCCATTAACTGCGTACATACACACAGGGGGTCTGAATTAACCATCAAATTGGGAAAAATAATCAGCTGTTCCATACCTTTGGGACGAGTAGCCGTTGACGTTTTCTAAGGAACGGCAGTTTTTTTTGTTTGCAACTTCGTTTATTGGTCCTTAGGGAAAGTTGTTCTGTTTGATGGTCTGAAATACTAAATTGAAAAATTCTCAGGTAGAGATTCATTATCATCATCATCATCTCAGCCGATGGAATTCCACTGTTGGACATAGGCCTCTCCCAAGGATCGCCAGAACCACTGGTCCTGCGCTGCTCTCATCCAACAGGTTTCCGCCGCCTTCACCAGGTCGTCGGTCCACCTGTGTGGGCCTACCCACGCTGCGCTTTCCAGTACGCGGTCGCCACTCGAGAACTCTTCGGCCCCATCGGCCATCGGTTCTGCGAGCAATGTGCCCCGCCTACTGCCACTTAAGTTTAGTAATTCTTTCGGCTATGTCGGTTACTCTGGTTCTTTTGCGGATCTCTTCATTTCTGATTCGATCTCGCAGAGAAACTCCGAGCATAGCTCTCATTGCCCTTTGGGTGACTTTCCGCTTTTCTATAAGGCCTAGCGTGAGCGACCTCGTCTCTTTTCCATATGTCATCACTGGAAACACACACTGGTCAAAGACTTTCGTTTTAAGACGCTGCGGTGTCTGGGAAGTGATGATACCACGTAGCTTCCTGAACGCTGCCCCGCCGAGTTGGATTCGACGATAGAGATAGGCAAAGGTTAGCTGTGAGGTATTAAGCAGGTAATTCGTAATACTTACTCAACATCGATGTTCACTCAAGGAAAACAAATAACAATCGCATTGATACCTTATTTCATTGTTCACAAAGCCGTAAACAGTTTCAGAAGAAACCTCAATTTTTACCAGAAAATGCGGCAAATTGTTCCAGAAATATCAACTTTTACCTTTAGAAGAATCTCTTTGTTGATACTAGATAATTGTATTTACTTTAGCAAGCCGAGTGTGCCAAAGGGTTGTTTGTTTTATACAAAATGGGCGGGGAAAAGAGTTTTGCGAGGAAAGTGGTTCATTCCTGTTAGTGTATTATATTTGCATCACAATTCTCTGGTTATGTTGCTTTAAATAAGGATTTTTTAAGAGAACTTTTCATAGATAAGATCAAAAAAGATGATTTATGATTGTGTATCATAAAACAGCGGTATTCAGGGTCCATCTTATCATTGTTGTCATGGCTTTTTAAGGACCATCAAACTAAATCACTTTCTCTATGTGTAGAGGTATGGACACTCAATTATAAGGTACGGACTCGAATCCGTAAAAACCCTGGCAAAAACTACATCTATTATACCAATTCGTTTTTCAAACTTATGTACGTAATACCGACTGCTCTCAAACGGTGAAGGAAAACATCGTGAGACTAAGGCCCATACAACCACCTTGAGGGTAGGTCTGTGCAGAGCAGTGGGACGTATATAGTCTGATGTTGATATATAAAGCTGAAAGTTGTTCAGTTTGATGGTCTGATGCACCCCTTTAAAACATGACCACACATTTCAATAGCACTTTGTATCTTAAACTATTATAAAACTGTAATAGAAGTGTGTCTGTACATTGAAGATATTTACAAGAAAAAGATTACAATATGGGTTTTATTTTTAGGTATCCCTGACTCCAAATCAACCTTTTTAGAATTAGTGTATGTCCGTTTATAACAGCATCACGCAAAAACTACTGAACCAATTTTGATGAAACTTTTTTTGTTTGATACCTTATGATCTGACATAAAATCCGGTACCTATATAATTTGTGCTGACGAACTCGCGGGTAAATTCTCGTACTAACATAATTTATGTCATGTAACTAACAGTTTTATACAGTGAGTTTATGTTTGTATACTAAATGCCAAAGCTATCTTCAACATGTATTACAAGGCTGTATAACAAACAAATTGTGTTTTGAGACAAGGAGCCTCGCTCTCTACGGCTTTGGAATAACCAACATCAGTGTATTCTGTACCTGTAAGCAACCTTATATTTGTTCAATATTCTGACTTAGATAGAACAAACTTTACGTCTATTTACTACATTTTATTTCCGAGCAATCACTGTAACTCTTTTCACCAGGATAAACAGCGAAAACCATTCTCAATGTAATCCAGAGAGGAAGGGGAAATATTTTAAACTGCCTTGGAGTGTCCCTCTTGTAATGTAAGTACTTTTTCCGTGGAACAACGTCACTACGCTACGTGCAAAGTCATTGACCTACGGCATACATACATACCAAGTATCGTTCTAATTTCAAAGGTTCAATGTTAGAATATAGAATAGAGTGACCATATTGTACTGTCAAGATTTTGCAGTTTGGGATATTACTAGAATGTAATCTGTGTAAGTGTCATTGACCTATTACATGGGTACCTACATTGCATAGCACTAAGCTAGTTTCGCTTGTAATTCAAAGCTCGTTTAATGATAGTCTTGGGTATTTTTAGTGTCCCTCTTGTTTAGCGTCTATTACCAAAACAAGTCATCCAATTTGTCATTGACACAATGTTAATCTACTGCAGTTTAAACTACATGGCTAGTGTCGACTGAATGAATTCCAGCCTGGAGTCACTCTCAGGAAACGCGAAAAAAAAATCACCTGCTCCATACAAAACAGCTGTACTGACTCGACTAAAATGTAAGAGAGGAAATGATTTTTTTCGCATTTCCTGAAGGTGGCTCCAGTAGTGAAAGTTGTTCAGATTGATGGTCGGAATTCACCATTTCAGTATTTGCTAGGCTGTCACTTACACCCTGTATATTAGTCTTAATTGGATGAGTGACCCTTCTGTACTTTCAGTATCAATAAAGAGAAGAGCTTAAACGTAAATGAGAGGTTCATTATTAGTCGTAATAAATGGAGTGTCCACCTTGTACTGTTAGTATTTAGCGACAGAATGTCGTCAGCGGTACAATGTCATCCCGTGCCAAGTGTCATTGACCCTGTGCTGCATCGACTGCAGTTCATAGTATCGTATAGTGCATTCCACATAGGTAGTCCCCTAATAGAACTGTTATGGCTACGAAATAAGAACGAAAATTTAATGATTCACGAGGCATTATAGCACGAAGGCGGATGAAATTGATATCATTAGCATCCTTTTAAACTAAGAGTCTACCCACCAAACTGAACAATTTTTACTATGGGAGCAAACGGATCGGAGCAAAAAAATATATCTGTTGTTGCATGCAGTTGAGTCGAGCAGGCATTATAGTTTAGTATGGAAAGCATTTTTTTTCCGATCGGTTTGCTCCCTTAGTAAAAACTGTTCAATTTGATGGGTAGACTCTTAGTTTAACAGGATGCTAATGATCAGTTTCACCCTCTAGAGTATAGTAGGTCTATGAAAATCATGCATTAGAAGGTATAAAAAACATTAACCTCCTTCTGACGCAGTCGGGAAAACAGATGTTAGATTTCAACCAAAGTTCGATCGATCGGCAGATCCGCATTTTTGAATGGGAGGTTCAAACAATTTGCTCGAATTTCAACCCAACATGGGTTAGTTTTTATTACCCGACTGCGCAACGCAAAGGAAGAGTAATGTTTTATTTAGGAAAATTTGTTTAGTTGCATTATCTGAATACACCCTGAAAATTTGTATGGAATTTAAAAAAGAGATTTGCTGATAATCGCCATGCGCAAAAATAATGTCGAGGAATGTTAAAAAAAATAGCTAAAAATTAAATGTGCAGACGCCATTTCGAAATTAAAAAACGTTCTACAGAGTGCCGGACCTATGGTCTATATTGAAGTTTTCTAGCTACTGTGTTTATTTAAAAAGTAAAATTAAATCCTTATTATTACCTTTAGAATATCGTAATAAAACCTACATAGAAGAAAACTACTGAACCGATTTGAATGGAGTTTTCACAAAAGCTAGGGCTGGCTTAGTTTAGGTTTACATTTAGGGTTTATTTAATTGCAATCGGTCTATTCAATCAAAAGTTTTAATTAAGAGTTATTCCCGACCGAACGACCATGACCCTTTCAGAGCCGCCTCACCTCTACTGAACAAAATCATTTTAGTAGGTATACCTATTTTTGACTGGTTTGTCCTTCATTATGTCACTGTGGTGCCTTCCAATCCAAGGAAATCAAATTCGAAAATCATAAGAATTCGCACCGAATTTATAATTTATCTAATAAACGAACGAAATTTTCAATCTATTGCGTCTTAAGGGGACGTGATTTTAATTTGATTCGTAATAGCACAACTAGCGACTCGACCCAAATGTATCGACTGGTGATTTATTTTCGCGATTTTTATGTTGGCCCCGTAGTAAAGTTGTTTAGTTTGATGGTCTGAAGCACACACCCCCTTAAGTATCAACCTGTAGAGCATATTTAAACAGCTATTCGTTCGTCAGAAACATGCATTCTACTGTTCAATTATCTAATGAAGATAATAATACAAGAAGAAAAAGATAATTAAAGAATAGCTATTGACAAATACCTTGACCTTAGAAATAATAAGCAAACTTATGTCACAATAGCATCCCGCGCACTGTGCTTTTTAAAGAAACACACAAACACACCTACATTCACAAAAGCATTCATTCATCAACACCTACTATTAATCACGAGCTCAATGCGCGAGGTCACGTATTGAAATGGAAAAACAACAGAAAGTATAGTAACAATAAAAAATTGTTAAAAAAATGAATATACAAAGTGAAACAAACTGAACAACAATATCAAACCGAACAACTTTCACTATGGAGCCAACATAGCCCATAACCATATTGCATAGTACCTATCTGTATTAGACGCCTTAAATACCTACGGAGCGATGTTTTTACTTGTGAGGTGTATGCAAAATAAGAAAATAAAAAATGCATAAAAATTGGACCAATACTGTCGAGAATGCATGTATGAATTAAATATTTCAAACGATTTTTAATCATTACAAAACAGTTTTTAGTAATTAGTAGAAAATAGGCAGAAAAAAAGGTATGTTAGTTGCGATTTAAGGACAAAATATTTCATGATCTATTAACTCGTATGAGTGCGTATGTAGATGGATTGCCATAAAATGTTGTGCGTTACAATTGTACCTTCTATCCTTTATATTTGGCATTTAAAAGTAGTGTTCTCTTTTGTTACTTTTTGATTCAATGTCAGGTTAGTTGACTGCTTCAATATAAATATTTTGAATGGAGTAGACCTTCTGTCATGTATATACTTGGCATAGATTACAATTCCTCAGTCGTACGACACACGTCTAGTTTTAGTGTTGTGCAACAGTAGCATAATGTAAACACGTTCTGTTTTGTTACTAGTTGATTTTGTAACCGGTCCAGTGACTCCTTAAATTGTAGTATCAATATACAACGTGTTAATGAATTAACGCAAAACTAGAAAGTAGTTTGTTTAGAATCGAGAGCAGAATCGAATTATCATGGTTTCAACATATAATATTTTTCAAAATATTAAATATTTTGTTAGTAAAATTTAAAATTTATTGAACTCGATCTCCACCCACCGCTCGGGCACACTCACCCTACTTACCACCAAAACAAGATTCTTAAAATGTATACATGAGCATGTTAGTGCTTTCATTCATTGCTGAAATGATAACAAAACATTTTAGCCTCAAAACTTAAAATGCGAATAACTTTACATTTGAACTATCAAAATAATGAAATTATTGTTTCAATCTAATTATTTTGTTATAAATCAGTAAGGGTGTATGAGGTTTTGCGCTTATTCATTAACACGTTGTATATGTATAATTTTACTTCTGAATAATCTTACTAAACCACAATCATGTTTTATGTCTGTTTGTTACGGCTTTACAATTAAACAGAAAAGCAGATTTTAATATAATTTTTATTTAATTGCAATCGGTTTATTCAATCAAAAGTTTCAATTAAGAGTTATTCCCGACCGAACCATGACCCTTTCAGAGCCACCTCACCTCTACTGAACATTATTTTAGTAGGTATACCTATTTTTGACTGGTTTGTCCTTCATTATGTCACTGTGGTGCCTTCCAATCCAAGGAAATCAAATTCGAAAATCATAAGAATTCGCACCGAATTTATAATTTATCTAATAAACGAACGAAATTTTCAATCTGTTGCGTCTTAAGGGGACGTGATTTTAATTTGATTCGAAATAGCACAACTAGCGACTCGACCCAAATGTATCGAAAATTTTAAACAAAACCACCAATGATGGACAGGAAACTGAAGAAGAAATAATAACCCAAATTAAAGATTTAAAAATTTGTCTTGGTCGTGACTTCAACCCTTGAGGGTTGAAGGCAGAGTGTTGGCAGGGTGACCCTGCCAGGTTACGGGTGCGGTGCTTTCGTCCAATTAAACTCCCGAGCCATTACGTCAGAGGTCTAAATTTTTCAACATTCGTCTATCAAGGATGTTAAAATGGACGAAAAAAATAACTATCAAAGTTTCTATTGCAATTATTAAAGGTAGCACAATAGTTATGTATGAACATTATTATCGACATTGAGGCATCTTTTCAGCATTTTTGTCTGCAAGGTGTTACAAAAGTAAAAATAAATATTTAAAACTTTTAAGGTTGGGGTTTACGGGGGTTGTTTAGACCATCAAACTGAACAACTTTCACTATGGGACCAACATCGAAATCGCGAAAATAAATATCAGCTGTCCCATACATTTAGCTCGAGTAGATTTGTAGTTTAGTATGGAACATCAGATTTTTTTTCGCGATTTCGATATTGGTCCCATAGTAAAAGTTGTTCAGTTTGATGGTCTAAACCACGCCCTTAAATGTATTTTTGTAACACCTTGTATAACGGCCGTACGAATTTGGATAATATTTGGCAAACAGATAGAATAATTGTTCTGGGTTAAGACGTAACATAAATGATCATTTTCGAACCGACGGTTAAAATCTAGTTAATTATAAACAAGACTGCTACTAAATTGATTGTCAATTGCAGCATAAAGTGATATTAGATCCGATACCCAGCAAGGCTACTATGATCAAACAGTCTAGGCGTCTATCACAGTTAACTATAGCTCTCATATCTCATAGTAGTATTAATTATAAAGCACACGGTCGCGAATCGTAACACGACTGCTAATCAATCGGTATATAGTCAATTACAAATGTTTAGTAGTCAGAACCGACAGGATATTACACCTCGTGTCCGGTTGTGTGAAGCGAATTGATAATGTCCGTCCACTTAGTTACCTTGAGTTTTTATTGTTAATTTGTATGACAGATTTTTTATGGTGTTGGTCTCGTTTGATTTAGTATAGTACAGGGTGAAATTGATATCATTAGCATCCTTTTAGTCTAAGAGTCTACCCATCAAACTAAACGGTTTGCTCCCATGGTAAAAATTGTTCAGTTTGATGGGTAGACTCTTAGACTAAAAGGATGCTAATGATATCAATGATTTCTATTTTACTTTAAAGTTAATGGTTTGGGAAATAACAATGTGTAAATTCAGAGTCAAAGTCAAAGTCAATATAATTTATTCAATATAGGAGTTTGCAGCACACTTATCAAACGTCAAATCTTTTTTAAAGCTACCACCGCGTCGGAACGTGTTGTCGATTTAGAGAAGATGCGGCCAGAAACTCTACAACATAACACGACTTAATAACTATTACAACATAAATTCTTAAGCTAAAGTTATGTATACAATAATACTTAGTCTTCTTCTTCAGATTCTCATATCTACAAATTTCGTGAAGAAATTCGAGAAAAAATAAAAGATGCCTATGAGTTATTAGAGATAAACGTATTTACATGCAATACCAATATACAATAACAATGGTCGTAAATCACTAGGCGCACAGTCTCATGCGAAATCTTGTCAGAATTGACATGTTTATACTATCAGCGATACTTAAAGTGGTCTTCTGATATTTTAGGGCATTTTTAATGTTGCCATTTTTGGAGCGTTGATTCGTTCATTTCTAGTTTTTGATAGTGATCAAAGTCAATAATTACAAAACCATTTGACGTTACGGTTAAGCCTTTACTTGAGATTATTGCTTTCTCTGAAACATTTTGAAGTTTAAATTTTCAAGCAACCCTTTATCATAATCTACACAACATTTAGGTTTCTTAAACACCTAATAAACTACCCTAATTAAGAATCGGAACAAAAAGATAAAAAAACCTTTTAGTATCTTGAATCTCCCTGGAAATTCATGAAATAGAGAAGTAAAGAAAGATACTTTATCAAACTAACTGCGAACCAGAAACTTGCGTTCCACATTGCTGTCGAACCCCAAACTTTTACATTCATTAAATGCCAATTCAGCAACTTTCATAAATAAACCGACCTAACTACGTGAAGAATAAAGTTCAAAATCGTCTCCTTCATACAATAAATATGTTGCAAAGTTTTGTGCAAGCGCAACTTTCTTGCAGTGCAATTAATGTTAGCTAGCGACGTAGAGAAGTTCCTTGCCTGTTAGGGCCCTACTTCACCTGTTACTCTGTTAAATAATACAAACTTGAAACTAGTATACTTCTTGTGTTAAATTTTGATGGTAAACTTGCTTTGTCGTGCAGTCTTTATTGTTAAGGGGATATAATTCGGAGCGCCCTCCATACAAACGTACTATGGTGATATTTTCACTACTAACCAATTAAACTCAATGAAATTTTGTTGAAACAATCTTGAAACAAATATCTATGCTTGTATGGAGTCAAATTTTCGTTAAAATATACAGTTTTAATGCTAGGATTAATTTAAGATTTGTACGGAAATCTTTAAAACTTTAAAACTATACATTCCAACGAAAATGTGACTCTATACAAGCATAGAAATTTGTTTTTAGATTGATTCTGAAAAATTGCATTGAGTTTAATTGGTTAGTATTGAAGATATCACCATAGTACGTTTGTATGGAGCGCGCTCCGAATTATATCCTCTTAATGCGACAAAGCTAAATTCAACGTCTTTTTAAATAACAGTAGACGAATATAATACGAGTACTAAGTAACTTTTAGATAATAGTAACCATTAAGATAATTTGTGTTCCTTTACATTGTTTTTTAAAATAGAACAAAAACAAAAAACAGTTGTTTTGAAATAGTCGCTACTTTGCCGTAGTCGCTAGAAAATAAACCTAGCAAATATATAACGACTATCACCAGTAAACTTCGAGCTTCAGTATTAGGAAAAGAAGCGCTCGTTGGCATTGGAAACGATCACCGAAGTTAAGCAACGTCAGACTGGTCAGTCTTTGGATGGGTGACCGTTTAGTGGCATTTCATCTCGAGCGTTTCCGTACTTCGGAAAGCACGTTAAGCAGTTGGTCTCGGATAGTTCCGTCAGATGGCGTTGTAACTATTCGTTAAGTCAGGTCAGAGGCCTATTAAGGCTTGAAAATTCTCTGACAGCAGGTTGACCACTAACTTGCCTCCACCAACCCGCACTGGGCCCGCGTGGTGGAGTATGGCCTACTTCTTCTCACTCTTATTCGTGAGAGGAGGTCTTTGCCCTGCAGTGGGATTCTACAGGCTATAACTTACTTTACCAGTAAACACTCGTAGTGTTAAGCCGCTTCACAAATGCTACATAGACTCCTACTTCACTGTACTACCCTTATTCTTTTTGTACTAAGAAAGAAAGACGCCCGGAGATAAGTACTGACTGTCCCAATTTCAAACTAATTTTTCATTCGTTACCCAACTCCGTTGACGGTTTTTCCCGCTACGGAAAATCGGTAGAAAAACCGGTTACGTAAGAAATGGACGGTGTTAGGTAACGGAGGGGAAAGGTGCATTTTCAGGTAGAAAAATAAGGTAACAGTACAGTTACAATGTAGGAGCTTTTGTTTACTTGCTAGTAACAGCTGAGGTAAAGATTGTAGAAATACCAAAATAGTTTCTAACATGAAAGTAAATAGAATTTAAATTCAAAATTTATTTGTGAACCTCTGTCATAATTTTTAGTTCGTGTTCCACGGGCCTATTTTATAAACATGAAAATAGTATTTACAATGACAATTCAGGTTACATTGCTGGTTACTTATGAATAGCCAACATGTGTCCTAACATTCTCAGTAATGTATCTCAAATTTTCATTTTAGATATGTCATGTTTATGAAATAGGCCTTCTGGATACAAAAGAGAGCAGTAAACGAAAGTTCATACATGTAATTAGCGTGGTAGTTAATAAGGTAAATGCATAATCTATATTTTAAAGCTTACTATCCTAGATGTGATAGTGGCGAGACGAAATTGATGGTTTCCTTAAGGACTGGCCTGTCGAAGCTCGGAACAGAGACTCTTGCAGCTAAAGGAGCGAGGCCTTTGCTCAACAGTGGGACATCAATGGCTGATAATAATAATATCCTAGATAAGTTTACGTGAGTGCAAAACTAGAGCAAAGACTTTATATAAAGCCATCAGTGAAAAGAGTTTAGATAAAGATATACAACGTGTTAATGAATTAATGCAAAACTAGAAAGTAGTTTGTTTAGAATCGAAAGCAGAATTGTGTTTTCATGGTTTCAACATAGGTATTTTTTTTCAAAATATTAATTAATTTGTTTGTAAAATTTTAAATTTACTGAACTCGTTCTCAACCCACCGCTCGGGCACTCTCACCCTAATTACTACCAAAACAAGATTCTTAAAATGTATCCACGAGCACGATAGCACTTTCATTCATTGCTGAAATGATAACAAATCATTATTGACTCAAAACTTAAAATGCGAATAACTTTACATTTGAACTATCAAAATAATGTAATTATTGTTTCAATCTAATTATTTTGTTATACATCAATTGGGGTGTATGAGGTTTTTCGCTTATTCATTAACACGTTGTATGTAGGTATATCAAACATTAATCTTTGTTGTAACTGTCTTAACAGTTTCTTTCCAAACACCAATTACTTTAAACCACGTAATGTTTCAAAGAATCCATTATTACGAAACTGTAGAACCGAAAACTTCCATCGTAAAACAGATCTTTCGAGAAATAACCCTTTGTTCAGTAAGCAACTCAACAACAACTTTTAAGTGATTTTTTTACACTAATTATTTTAGTCTGGTAAGTTTCTACCGCGCAAATTTATAAAGAAGACTATAATTAATGGCCGGGAAGCGATCAGAACAGAAGTTTGCTGTTTCTTCTCTGCGATAGTTCGTTTGTTATCTTGAAAAAAAACCGACTGCATAAAAAAATTTTAATTGAAAAGAGAAAAACAAGCTCTAAAAACATTAATCAGCTATACCAACTTTGTATGAGCAAATGTAATTTAAATGTTATTAGGTAGGTATCGCAAACGGGGACAAAGGAAAATTACAAAATATACCTATTTGTTGGTTATTGGTTTGTCCTCCCGCAATACTTTTCAGTAAAAATCTGTCAGGTTTTTTGTTTATCATAATAATTTATTTTATTTCATAATTTTTAGTCTTGTGTAACATAAAAGTACCAATATATATTTTTTTGGAATCTGCTCTTCACTAGCTTTCATTTTATACCGATATCGTAAATTTTCACCAAAAAAAAAATTATCCATACAAATCAATCAAAAAGCTACAAGAATATAAAAGTGGGATTTATTTATTTAGAATTAGAATATACAGGGTCCAACTTAATATGCTGACGGTTTTTTTAATAGGATGATCAGACCATCAAACTTAACATTCTACAACGTGTTAATGAATTAACGCAAAACTAGAAAGTAGTTTGTTTAAAATCGAGAACAGAATCAAATTATCATGGTTTCAACATAGGTATTTTATTTTTCATAATATTAAATAATTGGTATGTAAAATTTAAAATTTACTGAACTCGATCTCAACCCACCGCTCGGGCACTCTCACCCTACTTACTACCAAAACAAGATTCTTAAAATGTATCCATGAGCACGTTAGATCTTTCATTCATTGCTGAAATGATAAAAAATAATGTTTGCCTCAAAACTTAAAATGCGAATAACTTTCAATTTTAAGTGTCAAAATAATGAAATTATTGTTTCAATCGAATTATTTTGTCATAAAACAGTTGGGGTGTATGAGGTTTTACGCTTATTCATTAACACATTGTATATGGGACCAAGATCGTGATCGATCGATGAAACTGCAAAACTTTTGGCGATTTCGAATTTGGCACAACAGAGAAAGTTGTTCAGTTTAATGGTCTGATCATCCCCTTAAAAACCATCAGCATATTAAGAATGAACCTACATGCATTGTGCAGTAATTACAGCGATTTCTGTTACAACGTTTCTTCAATGTGTGAATGTCCCCCTCCCCCTGAACCAAAAGTCTGGATACGTAATTGACCAGAAGCATTCATTGCGAACAGAAAAAACTGTATTCAATCATCATCATCATCATCAACTCGGTAAACACCACTTCTAAGCCTATTCATTTTCGCGCCAACTAAAACGGTCCTACGATTATCTCATCTACTGTTATGCTCGATTTCAAATGCTTTTATAGAGCATTATCCTTAAAGCTACGAGAGAGAGTAAAATGCTTTCAACTTGCATATTATTAAGCAGAAATATGTAAATAAGAGAATACATTAATGTGTCGCCATATTGCCAACATTAAACATCATAATAAATTTACGGTGCCATAGGTAAAGCCTCTCACGAATTTACTTCGAGTATTTCGAATTTTAAGGAAATGAAATAGAGTTACTTTGACGGAATTACTTTCATAGCTTTACAATACAAAGTGAATATTATAGAAGTCACGCACTTCATCAAGGGAGGCACACGGAAAAAAAGATATTTATTTTAGCAGACTTTACTAGAAAACTTATAGTTATAAGTAGATTTTAGTAAACTACCAGCAATGGATTTATGACGAAAAATTTTCTAGTAAAGTCTGCTTAAACCATTGATATCTTATATACAGAACAGAACCAGATTCACAATCAACGATCCAAAATTGGCAGAACCAAAAGATTCCATACAAATCTTAAATTAATTATAGCACTAAAACTGTATATTTTTTGGTCATACAGAAGAAAGGAGGTCCGTGGGTAGACCACCGATGCGATGGTCAGACGGCATTGTAAGGGTTGCGGGTCGTGCCATGGATCAGATTGGCACAGGACCGTGAGGAGTGGCGCAATAAAAAGGAGGCCTATGCCCAGCCGTGGGTTTATGTGGGCTGATTTGATTGATTATTGTGTATTTTAACGAAAATCTGACTTCATACAAACAGTGATTAGATACTAGATTGTTTCTGAAATATTTCAGTGTCTTTAATTGGCTAGTATTGAAAATATAACCAGGCTTCGTTTGTACGCAGCGCGCATTTACGCATTCGGAATAAACTTATCTTAAGCGGTTTAAAAACGTAAGAGACAAACAGAGACATTCGCATTAATAATGTTAAGTATGAATTACAAAATAATTGCCAATTTCGTTAACAGGGTCAGAACCAATATAACTGCTGGCATCAGAGTCAACCGAATACCATACGTACTCATCCGTTACAAGTGACCTTTCATCTCAAATTTCCATTTTTCAGACCATATTTTTCTCTTTTATCTATTAAACACAATGATAAAACGTCCGTTAGGCATATTTCAATCGTATTTTTTCCAGAGGTTTTTTTGCTAAACAAAAGCCGACCACGACAAAAGGGCCTTGCAATTATCGTAATAAAAGGACGAGCTCAAATTTTCGTCAAACGAAATACTCGGTTGTTTTCAAAGAAATTTTGCAAACAAAGGCTCTCGTAGACTCTTTGACTCTGATGGTTGCCATGGTCGCTAATACATTCATTGGAATCTTGAAACCTTAGTAATCTTCTATCGGAATTGATTGAATCGGAATGATTAAAGATCGGAAGTCTAATGAGTTTCCTTAGTTAATATGTGTAGGTAAATGTATATTTAGAAAGTGTAGAGTTAAGGTTCAAATTAAATTATCGACCTATAAAGAAATGAGATATCTAACTCTGTGCATTGCTGATTGATGACCACTAATAGAACATTGGACCATGTTCTGTATTCAACAAGAAATATAACTAAGACGAGTTGATGCATAAAACCATTAACAGTTACTAAGAAAGTAGATTATACATTAACAAGACCATTATTTTCCTTTCAGTTTTCACTAAAACTGAGAAGAAAAATATAATAATATTGAATGAAGTCATATTGCATGAAATCTTTTCAAAGTGAGACTTTTAAACAGAATGCAAGACAGCCAGTAAATGTAGCCTTATTTCTGACCACATCGAAAGGGATAATGGTCGCAAATTTATGTCAATTACATAAAATTTTTAATTAAACTGTAAATCAACTTTTATATAATGTTTTATTTATTCGCGTAGGTAAATCAACCATGTATTTATTCCCGCAAACAAAAGTTACACAGCCTGGAGAAAGAAAGAAATCAGTTAAACGACGTGAAAACATGGTCTAAAAAGTAATGTTAGGACAAGGTCAAACAAGATTGGATATTATATATATGGACTTCATTTATTTCGACATCAGACGCCTACTTGTCTAGACCTAAGTAGTATTTAGCATTAAATGTATTATTTATTGTTTGAAAGGTCTATGTAATTTACATTAAAATAATTAAGTATGTTATTATTGTTTTGAAGGATGTTTGGATGCGAAAGTTACATACAAGGTTACTCAGTATGTAAACTGAAATTAAGCTTCAACTATTATTGAGTATAAACATGTTACAGCCATGTTGTGCTATATCCCATTTCGCTACCGAGCCCACTAGCCAGAGAACGAAATTTTCAATCTATTGCATCTTAAGAGGACGGGGGGGGCGATGGGGGGGGGGGGGGGGGGGTTAGATGGCGCTTACGTGAAGAGTGCGGGATCAAGTCCCGCCCGAGAAAATTTTTTCAATCTTTGATTTGAAATTAAGCTGTCGTTTAGTAAGTACTTTTCCCAATTATGTAATATATACCGTCTGAACTAAATTATCATTAAGTTAAATTAGTCAGGGAAGAACGAGTTTATTATGGTATTGTATTAACAAAGTATCGAAAGCAACGATTGCTTTACGGTCCGGCTGACTACTAAGGGGGTGTTTCAGACTATCAAACTAAGCACGATAAAAATTGATACGAAATTTATCATCTCATCTCATCGCCTTATGAAACGCCTGCATGACAACATCTCCGACTTCAACTGCACTTTCCTACTAATATTATAAACGCGAAAGTTTGTAATTATGGATGGATGTTTGTTACTCTTTCACGTAAAAACTACTGAATGGATTTTAATAAAATTTGGCACACAAATAGAATATGATATGGATAATAACACATAGGATACTTTTTTTAAGGTCTACACAGACGGAGTCGCGGGCAACAGCTAGTAGGAAATAAGGGTTAGCCATATCACAATTTAAACATATAAATCTGCTCTTCCATTAATAAATTGATATGTTTCTAAACAAACAGCCAATTTCATTGACACATTCGATGCATTGTTACACGAAATCTAGCCACAGAAATTTCATTATTATTCTTAACGTAATAGCCACAATACCAAAACAAATTAATTACGATATTTTATCACCTATTCTATTCCACTGATGGGTGGAATCCCCCCCCCTTGCATCTCTGTTTTGGGCATCGAAAGCACCGAATATAAAAGAGAAAACTATCATATAATATTCACCTAAATCTTGAATGAACATTCATTGCATAAATAACGAAAGCAAATCAATGCTAATGTGATGTAATTACTCACTTTATCGACAAAATCACAAACTTCGAAAAGACCCAAACATTTTAATCACCACAAACAAACCATTCATAAACTATTATATATTCAAACCCTATCATAAAGTCAAAGTGCACACTAACACACACAAGCACGAAAATTCGCGACAAAATTAAAAAATAATAACGTAAACATAGAAATCTCGACTAAAGGGCACAATTTTCACATTCCACCAACGTCGTCACCATTCCGACTTAAAAAAACACGTCGCATTAATTAGAATACCGCTTTTAGGAAAATAGTAACAAAATGGAAAATACGCGAAAATGCATTCGCTGGGAACGTGGATTCGTAGCACGCGTCTACGCGGTACGCGGCCGCGGCAAAGACTGGTCCGGTCTCGTTACTATAGCACCCGACTACGCCGTAGCTACGTGCTACGATAGCTACGACGTATGGATATTATGATTTGAGTTGCGACCGTGTGAATTCATGTTTCGTATAAAGTGGATATCGTTTTATGAGGACTCTACACTGTTAATATAAATGGGACATTTTCGCGAGCTTTCATGAATAATATCTAATGCGTTTTATATGCAATCTGATGTCACAATTCGTGAGTTGAATTTACAACATGCAAATATGTTATTTATGAGCATGTTCATTTTTTACAATAAAAGGTCGAAAACATTTCATTTCAGAACAACACAATAATGTGTAATTTTGGTTCTGTAATGTGTTATGCGTAAAACAATTATAAATAAATAAATATCTTGGACATTGTCACACAAATTATCTAGTCACATTTAAAGTACCAGAATCTAGCCTGGACTTGTATTATGATGACTAGACAACGATATAGAATAAATATATAGATACAAACGTCCATGACTCGGGTACAAATATTCATATTCATCATACAAATATTTGTCCCTTACGGGATTCGAACCCGCAACCCTCGGCACAGCAGGCAGGTTCACTACAGACTGTGCGTCGGGCCGTCAAATTAGAATGAGGTATAAAGCATTAAACAAAATAACACATAAACACACCTTGAGAGGTAGACCTGTGCGTATAATAGGCTGATGATGATGAAACGAACAATAATTTTCGTGCTATAAATATTAAGAAAAAAATTACAAAATCATCACAAAACTTAATTTCGTGGTAAAGTTAATTTTTATGTGTTTATGCCATTTCACAGCTCTGCCAATACAATTTTGTGTGTAGAGACGTTTTCGTGGTTTATAACAAAATGGATTTAAAAAAGCTTCATCGGCTGAAACACATACATTTCAAAAAAGAAAAAGTTTTGAATATAGATTTTGTGTTGAATACAATTAACTTGTTTTTTACTCAGTAAAGGTTTTTAGATTTTAAGAGAAGTTTAAATGCAAAACGAAATGAATGCGAAATGCGAATGCGTTGAGAATGCGTAAATGCGCGCTGCATACAAACTAAGTCTGGTGATATTTTCAATACTAACCAATTAATGTCAATGACATGTTTCAGAAACAATCTAGAAACAAATATCTATGCTTGTATGAAGTCAGATTTTCGTTAAAATATACAGTTTTAATGCTAGGATTAATTTAAGATTTGTATGGAAATCTTTGAGGCACTGTAATTTTCAATTTTAGCGAAAATCTGACTTCATACAAGCATGGAGATTAGTTTCTAGATTGTTTTAGACAAATTTAATTAGTTAGTATTTAAAATATCACCTAACTTCGTTTGTACGGAGCACGCTCCGAATTATATCCCCTTAACACTTTTTACCAAACCGATATATCATCCCATAGAACTTGGTCCAAACATTTCCATTTATGTTATTAGCATACAGAAACATCTATTATTATCTATTATGCATAGATAAATAAATATCTTGAACACATCACACAGTTTATCTAGCCCAAATTGAAGTTACAGAACCTAGTCTAGACTAGACTTGTATTATGAATTAATGATTTATAGATAACGAATTGGAATAGATATCCATTCATCATCATCATCTCAGCCGATATACGTCCACTGCTGAACATATTCCTCCCCCAACGACCGGTACAACGCTGCCTACAATTTCAAGTGGTTTGAGGAAGTATCTATCCGATCTCGAGGATTGTTTTTGAGTAAGAACACAACTGAGAAGGATTGCGGAGCCTCGTGGCAGGCTGAGACGCGAACCGCGCGAACACCGCGTGAAAGACAAGAGTTCGGGGCAAACCCTGCAACGTGACTCCGCTGCCTACTATAGTTCATCCAAGATAGATGTTTTCTTTCATCGAAAAGCCAGTGGTGTTACAAATCGTACATAAATTCCGAAAAACTCATTGGTACGAGCCGGCCTGGACGGGGATCGAACCATCGCCTCCTGCACAGCAGGCAAGGTTACTCGCCACTGGACCACCACGACTTTTTGCAAGTGCAATTTTTGATGCGCTCTAAACATATTTAGAATATCTCTGATTACCCTGCTCTGAAAGAATAGTCGTGAGCAGTAGGATTCGAACCCACGACCTTCGCAAAGTCACTAGATCTAGAGTCGTCGGTATTTTATACTTGCAAATCCGTCCTGTAAAATCAGTATCATCTCATCACTTGTGCATAAACCATGAGATCTTAAGAACTCGATATTTGACCGTCCTTACGCATTAGCAGGGTAGCCAGTAATGGAAACAGATTCCCCTTTCAAATTCATTAGCGATTGAAAGGGATGAATAGGGAGGGTAGTTTTCGGTTTTGTGAATAGCGAACACCTTTGCGGCTGAAAGGCTGGGAATAGATCTGCAAAGTTGTAGTGTTTTGAGTGACTTTGTACTTTATTGTACAACGTGTAAATGAATAAACGCAAAACTAGAAAATAGTTGTTTGGAATCGAGAGCAGAATGAATTATCAAGGTTTCAACATTTGTTACATTTTTTCAAAATATTAAATAATTTGTTCGTATAATAAGTTAAAATTACTGAACTCGATGCCAAACCACACCGGCACACTGCCCTACTTACTACGAAAACAACATTCTTAAAATCTATCCATGAGCATGCTAGCGCTTTCATTCATTGCTGAAATAATAACTAATTATTTTTGCGTGAAAATTTAAAATGCGAATAACTTTCAATTTTAACTAATAAAATAATGAAATTACTGTTTCAATGTAATTATTTCGTTATAAATCAGTTAGGGTGTATGAGATTTTGAGCATATTTATTAACACGTTGTGTAAATATCTTATGAATTCGTTTTTGCCCGTGACTTCTTCTGCAACGGCTCCCGTCATCGTATCGACACAAAATTTGTACCATAAGTCTAAAGTTTCATCATAATCAGTCCAGTCGTAATCGTTTGCGTAATGCTCGAACAAATAATAAAACAGACAAAACTGAAAAAAATTGTGTAACCTTTTTTTGTAATATATCTTCAATTCACAGACATACTTCTCTTAAATAAGATGATGATGATAGCGTAAAGCAGGGGTTAGTAAACTCTAAAATTTCACGACGCTCTTTCATAATATTTACAAAACGTCTTCGATTCTTGTTATAACTAGAATATTATTCTCTTTGCTAGATAATTTATATTGAATTTTAAATTAAGTTTCATTCATAATCATGAGACAAGGTCGATAACCTTGGATAAAATTGACTAAAGTTAACAGTAGGTATACAGGGTGTAAAAAAAGAATTGTTTTATTTAAAGGGGTGACATTGACCATCACACTGGTTAACTCTCACTATGGAGCCAGCATGAAAATAAAATCTAAAAAAACTGCTGTTTCATATAAAACTGTAGTACCAACTCAACTCCAATATACGGAACAGTAGATTTTTTTAAAAATGAATTTCGGTGTGGGCTCTACAAGGTGTTAGGGTAAACAGTTGCATTATTTTAAGGGGTGATTGTATCCGTGATACTGAACCACTTTCTCCAAGAGAGGCTCTTGCACCCCGCCCTGCAGTGTACTTTTTGTGTAACAATGTAGTGTAGAGTGAGCTATAATGGGTGTTTCTCTGAGAGATCACATCAGAAATGAAGTGATACGTCAAAACTAAAGTGTTTGATATAGCTCATAAAAATTAGCTAGCTGAAGTGGCAATGAGCTGGTCATATCTGCCGAAGAACTGACAACCGATGGGGAGTCAAATTGCTAGATTGACCATGAAATACGTAGTGTGGGACCCGCTACCCGCTGGACCGACGTAAGAAAGGTAGCGGGGAGGGACTGAATGAGGAAGGCCGAGGATAGCTCAGTGGCGTGCTTCGGGAGAGGCATATGTTCAGCAGCGGACGATGATAGGCTGATGCCTATAGGCATCAGATTATGATGTATTGTATACTCTAAATTCACTGAGCTAAATCCCAAATCACCTTGCAACTATACTCTATTCAAAATACCAACGAAATTTTAAGGCTATTTTGCATTACACAAACAGAGATTTGTAACACTTATTTTTAGAACAGCTTTAGTCGCATCCAAGATACGTCAGTTAGTGTATGTATCCAATAAATTAATTACATTTGGTAATCAGAATTGGCCAGAAAGCTAAATAGGAATCGGAAAATCTCGTCGTCCTTATTTGGAATGAAGTATAGACTGAGACTCTAACCAATCCTACTATGGACTCTAAGGTTGCTTTCACAGACTTTATCAATTAAAAAAATATGTGTGTAAATAAAGAACAGCTGCTTTCGTAACTAACTAATAACTATACACATGTGATCTACAGAACATTGCGCGAGGTTTTATTACTAGGTCGACTGACTCACAAGTCGTCTATCGCCCACTTTACTATTATCCAATCCTACATTCTTAATCCCACTCACCCTTGCCCCTAACAAACAACTCTAAAATCATTGCACCAAAGCCCAAATCACCTTGCAACTAGTGTTGCTGAACTATCGATCGAACTACTATCGATAGTTTTCATCTGAAAAAAGCCACAGTATCGATAGGCCTATCGATACTATCGATACTGTCGATAGTATCGATACTATCGATAGCTCAGAACATGGCAATACTATCGAATGAGAGCGATACTATCGATACTATCGATAGTATTGTTGCTGGTAAATAACAAACTATCGATAGTATCGATACTATCGATACTATCGAAGTTCTTCGTAACAATACTATCGATAGTATCGATAGTATCGATAGTATCGATTGTTTAAGAATATCGATAATTCGCCAATTTGCAATAGTATTGGGTATGTTTTAATATCAATGTAATTTGTTCTAATATCCTTATTGTTGTGACTATTGACTATTATACCTTGAAGTTGTAAACAATACTATTGCAAATTGGCAAACTATCGATAGTCCAAAACTATCGATAGTATCGATAGTATCGATACTATCGATAGTATTGTTATTAAGAACGTCGATAGTATCGATAGTATCGATACTATCGATAGTTTGATATTTACGAGCAACAATACTATCGATAGTATTGCACTCAGTCGATAGTATTGCCTCGTTCTGGGCTATCGATAGTATCGATACTATCGATAGTATCGATACTATCGATATTACTATCGATAGTCTTGCTATCGGTCTGCTATCGATAGACTATCGATTAACCATCGATAGTCGACTATCGATCGGCAACACTACTTGCAACTAAACTGAGACTGTAACCAATCTTACTATCGACTCTAAAGTTGCTGTAACAGAGTTTAAGTTACACTGTAAAGAGCGTATAAAGTCTATGAATGAACTGTGCATTACGTTGCGCCTACGCAAACCGGTAAATGGTCAAAGGCCTTGAGTAAATCAGTTGTTTCGTTTGATAGAGACAAGTCGTGTGACAATATTAAGATAGGGGTCATAGATGTTGTTTAGTTTTGCAAAGTGCTTTGTTTATTACCTAAATTGGGAAAGAGATTTGAGGTACCCAGTTTTTGTTTCCTGTGCAATGTATTTTATGTTTTGTATAAAGTATATCTCGTTCATTCATTCATCCATTTCATATAAAAATGTTCTGCTTTCGTCTACTGCTGAACGTAGGCCTCAAGGGTATATTACTGTTGGCGCGCTCCTTACAAACGAAGTCTGGTGATATTTTCAATACTAACCTACTCACATATTCATCATTTTTATCTTCACTACAACGGAACACCTTCCAACGCGGTGGTAGAGTCAAAAATGACATCTGAAAGCTATCCATGTGACCTTTGAATAAAACATTTTGAGTTTGAATATAGTTTACATAGTGAAGTCTTTTTAATCAGAAGTACGGCACACGCATGCACTTTTCGGAGAGCTGGGCATTCGCGTTTCTCATAGAAAATACTCACTTGAACCTATGGCCCCTTAATCATAAAAAAAAACACATTTTGTTTGAAGAAGAGAGAACGAGTAACTGACTCGTATTACGGGAATTAGTTATATAGGTACAAAATAATTAAGAGAGAGATGGAATATTAAAGAAAGATGTTATGATGTTCAAATTCAAAGAAAACTACACAATAGAAAGAGGATCCAGACAATAGACAGGGTTATTGCCAAGTCTGCGGGACAGACCAATGACATCTTCTGTTCTGAACAAAATGAGCATCAAAATAGTTGCACTACAATGCTATTTCACAAATGTACCACAACTGTTGCGGTTTTCCGTTATACTTCATCAATTAATTTTAATGAATATCGTTATTTCTCTACTGTACGAATTATTTCGTTTGTTACGAGTCGAGCGCGCGATATTGCAAACATTGTTGTTTAACACAAAAACGGACTTTAAACTTTTAAAATAAGGTTTGTATTAGGTTGTAAGGGAAAGGCAGTGTTTATGAATGCAGCGGTTGGCCACTTACCAAAAACAGTTGCGAAAGGTTTTTCCAGTCAGATGCAATTAAGTTGAAAAACAGCTGAACATCAGGACGCTATAGTTATAGTAAACTGCTGTTATATTTTCACACTCTTATTCATATAAAGAAGCCTATTCTGTTCTGGTTGTCCACATTTTAGAGAATTCGGTATGTCAAGTTTTTTTTTGGTCTTCATTTATATTTTTTACGGATAGAAGACATAATTTTAAGAAACCAATTTACCATCTCGAAATGGTTTTCGATTCAGCCCTCCAAAAAAAAACTTGACATGCAATTCTAGTAGTAAGTATAGCAACGAATTGTACAGTAAAGTTTTGTTCAGCAGGTCTTATAAAGTACCTAATATCAAATTAAACATTTTACGTATGCCTAAATATCGAAAATAATCAGTTTCTAGCACATACGCTTTATACAGGGCACAAAGAAAAGTATCATTAACCTTTAAACCACTAAACTGAACAACTTTTAGCATGAGAACAAATATGTCAGCGCATAAAACTGCAGCACTTACTAGACTCAAATGTATGAGACATCAGAATTTTTTTTTGTTATGACAGGTTTGCTCCCATAATAAAATTTGTTCAGTTTAATGTGAAGATTATGTGGTTTAAAGTATAATGATACTTTTCATTACATCCTGTATACCCGTAACTACACTGGGCAGGACATAAACTAACTAATACACTTAATAATTCTTAAAACGTTCACGTATTAAGATATTCACACTCTGGACTCTTTGCTCCTTTTTATTTCAGTGCAATAAGAGTTGAAATAAAGCTCGAATAACTCTAAAGTTTTTGAGTTGACCCGTTGACCCCATAAACTTAAAACGCTAGTAATATTAAGTTTATGGTTGACCCCTATTTTTATTTACTAGAAAACATTTTGTATTCAGATATAAATGTGCTGATCAGCCAATCGATTTTCTATGGGAAGTCCAAAAATTGTTCTCGTTTTTCGACCCATCGTCGGCGTCCTGTACAAACCTCGTAAGTGCATGAGACCAAATTTTGCAGGTGAAACCAAAAACGTTTGGTAATTTTTGTTAAATGAAGCCTCTTCTAACATTGGATTGTTTTTGATATGAATAGAGTTTCGGAATCTTAACTATTACAAAACTGTCACAGAAGTCTGTCTATAGAGAAGATATTTACATGAAAAAGATTACAATATAGTTTTTAGGTATCCCGGACTCCAAATCAACCTTTTTTAGAATTCGTGTCTGTCTGTTTGCCGGTTTGTCTGTTTGTTTATTTGTATGTTTGTAACAGCATCACGCAAAAACTACCGATTTTGATGAATTTTTTGTTTGTTTGATAGCTTATGATCTGACTTAAATTCTGGTATATAATTCTAGTGTATCTCTAAAGCGGAGCTCTAAGATTTCGGAGTATTCGTTACCTAATAAAATGTACAGTAAAAGTTTTATGTTACTTGAGATAATTTTTGGTACTTGCGAGGTTTTCACGTGACGCCGACGCCATGTTCCTTAGGAAAAGTTGCTTAGTTTCATTATCTGAACACAATCTTAAAATTTTTCTAGTAATTAAAAAAATGGTGGTGTGTTATGTCGTATATTTTATCAAAGCAGATAAGTCATAAAGGCAACAGACAGATTGGAGCGATCGTCCCGTAAGCCGATCCATCGGGTTCCGGCTAAATCCGTTCACGTGAGAATTACGTACGAACCGCAACGTATAGCCTGATCGACCTAGATTACATCTAGAACGATAAAACGAACTGGATATTTCTAATTCTTTCTAGGTCGTACTCATATACTTTTAGTTTTGATTAAAAATAACATAGGAAGATAGGTGACGTTCTTACATTACATACTCGAAAATGGACCTGCTGTTCATGTATCTTACGAGTGAAAAGTAATGCCGTGTGATTTGTTTTTCTTTTTGAATGTTTTGTACGACGAGTAAATGCGCACGAAGGCATTGTGGTACCTTTATTCCGACTAAAATAAAAAAAGTAACTCAATCACGCAATGCCGCTCGTATTGCAACTAAGGAAATTAGGCGACGGGGGCTCAGTTTATGCAGTCCATACGCTGTAGGCCAGTCACCTATCTTTCTGTTTTAGTTTAGTCAAAGACTTTTAGGCACTAGGATTACTTTTGCGAATTGCTAACGGGGCTTATCCTACTTATACAGGGTGTTAGGGTAAACAGTTGCATTACTTTGGATAATTGTACTCATGATACTGAACAACTATCTCTAAGAAGCATAGGAAATAGGCAAAAAATTTCGGACTTTCCATACTAAATGCAATCAGCTGATCGAACATTTGTATGAAAAGTAAAAAATATGTTGCGAATTTCCTTTTGATTTCTTAGTGAAAGTTTTAGTATCATGGGTACAATCACCCTTTAAAGTAATGCAACTGTTTACCCTAACACCCTGTATCATTAATGTGTCAGTTTTGTGATGATATGTTTGGACGATGGTGACCCAATCACGCGTAAACGGCTGAACAGATTTGGATGAAATTTGACAAACAGATTATGTTTTGGACACATAGGATTGGGACTTTTATCAAATCAACGCAGATGAAGTAACAGGGAAAAGCTAGTTCTGGACAACTAGCTTTTACTCGCGATAATGAAAGAAGAAAGAAAAAATTATGAAAGCTTTTTAGGGTTCCGTACCCAAAGGGTGAAAACGGGACCCTGTATAAGTTAGAAAAACTCATTGGTACATATCGTCCGTGCGGATTCGAACCGGGACCTCAAGATTGACTATCCATAGCTCTCTACAACGCGCCAACAACGCTCCTAGGAAACCAATGACGTAAACAAAATGCAATTTACCAAGCTTTGTCACCAAAATCCTATCAAAAAATGCGTGAACGGATCAATGGCATTAGATAATGTATATTGCCCTATGAACATCTACATTGCCACGTCAAAAGGTTGCTAAGCGACGGCACGCGCAGTAAATTTTCTAATTTCACCCTTTGCCAAGGATTACAAACAACCAATCTTACAAGACCTATCTACATCTTTGAAACTGTATGTAAAATGTTTAGGGTAGATAGATCTGAGTAGAGTGGGCGGTAAGATGTTGTAATTCTCTTCGTTCGTACATTGAGAATTAAGGTGGGTAGTGTCAGCGTCAGTAACTTGTGTATAGATTTGTGGTTTCGTGCATTGATGTTAAGATAATATAATTCTGAGCTCCTTACAAACGAAGTCTGTTGATATTTTCAATACTAACCAATTAAAGCCAATGAAATTTTTCTGAAACTATCTAGAAACTAATCTCTATGTTTGTATGAAGTCAGATTTTCGTTAAAATGTATCGATATATGTTTTTTTTTGCTCCGATTGGTTTGCTCCCATAGTAAAAGTTGTTCAATTTGATGGGTTGACTCTTAGTTTAAAAGGATGCTATGCAATTTTATCCTGTATATTCAGAATATAAATTTTTATTGAGTTATTATGTCGTTTTACCTTAAAGGAGACAAAATTAACTGAAAGGGTTCTCACTAACCAGATTAATGCGGTATTCATTAACAAAATTTAACCTAACAGTAGGCTAGAGTACCTACTACCTAACACTCTGACTCAAATTGTTATTAAAAGCATGCATAGCATAGCATATGCTAACGACTATATTCCCCAAGGGTAGTCAGAGATATTCTGAAACACCAGAACATCCACGTTTTACTAGAAGTACCGAAACTCTGTTCAGTGTGACGGAGAGTCATTAAAACCATTGAGTTAATATGTACTACGTACTAGATGAGACGCTACACATCATTAAACTGTCCCATTCAATGTTCCGATATCTCCACACATTCACACATCACTTAGTAAATAGCTAACGTAACTCTCTGACCCAAATTGTCATTAAAAGCATGCATAGCATAGTATATGCTCACGAATATATTCCCCAAGGGTAGTCAGAGATATTATGAAACCTCAGAACATCCACGTTTTACTAGAAGTATCGAAACTCTGTCCAGTGTGACGCGGATACATTAAAACCATTGAGTTAATATGTACTACGTACTAGATGAGACACGGCACTTCATTAAGCTGACCCATAAAGGGACGAATGGGACTCCCATTCGATGTGCCGATATCACCACACATTCACACATCACTTAGTAAATGGCTATTACTATCTTATGGACGCTGCCGACGCCGGTAGTGATATCCGTGTGGCAAAATACTGAATTGGAAAAAATATAAAAAATGACATGTCATCGACTCGATGGCAGAAGATCGCTGTCTCTTTCACCCGCCCGCGCTTCTCTTACCGGTCTGTGGCGCATGCCGTTAGTCAGTTGTGTCTCTCTAGTAATATGTATATTTTTTTATTTTTAATAATGGACTCTTGCTTGTGCGTTAGCACTGCATTTCCGCAAATGTCAAGAAGTTTGTGGGAGTATCTATCCCAATCTCCGGGATTGTTATTGATCAAGAATAAGAAGAGATTGAGGATTGCGGAGCCTCGTGGCAGGCAAAAACCACGGCAGAGACAAGTCCTCGGGTCAGAACTTGCAACGTGACTCCATGTATATTTTAACTCAATGTGTCTTTCAGTGTCAGTCATTCGATATGTCGAAATATTGATATTAAACTTGTGCTACCAACATGTTATATTATATTACCTAATATAATATTATTTTTCGGGATGTAATAGTTGTACTGTACATTAAAAATACGTTATTAAAAACCAAAACTAGTAACTTATTATTAATCTGTGCCAGAACTTGAAATTATCACACGAGTATTATTTGAATGTAACAAGATTCGTTGTTTCCAACCCCTAGTTTCTAGAAATAACTCCTAAATATATCATAAATAAGTATACAAATTGTATAATAAATTCAAATTAATTTTGCACCTCAACCCCTAAAGAGCTAAAGATAGCAAGCAACCAGTGCATTTCACTGCATCTAGGACGCTTTGCTATAATAAAAGTTATAGGCGCTAAGCGGGTTTCATTTTAAAATAGATATTGTTTTTAAAATAGTTACTGTTTTTAAATTACTATTTATAAAATGAAAGATGAAATGAAATAAAAAAATGCTAAAAAAAAAGAACGTCGAAAATATATGTATGATTTGTCACATTGTGTTATTTTAATGTTCTTTATATTATTAGACGTTATTGAAGAGTGTTGAAAACTTCAGAGCTGACAACAAAATGCTTCTTAATATGTTGACACTTTTGTTCTTAATATTTTCTAATAATCATAATCTTAGATATACAGGGTCCTTCTTATTATAATCATTAGAAAATTGTCGGACTATAGGCTGATAAAAGATTGCTTGGTCAAGGAGGAACATGAATATGATGGACATCCTGTCTTGGAAAATGTATGTGCCAAAAAACGTAAAGTAGTACCTAAGGGGAAAGGAGAAAATAAATACATCTTAAAAAGTAAGACTTACTGCTATTATAGGTAGTAGTTGGAATATAATCGATTACTTAAGTAGTATCTTATGAGCCGTTGTTCTTAAGTTTACCTGAAACAACAAATTTTATCATTAAGGTTTTTATCATAATCAATTCATTCACAGTCGGTTGATTACTTTATTTATACCTACCAATCCTACCAAGCAAACTAATTGGTAATGTAATGAATAACAACTTTTTACAGGAAAACTTATAAAATCGCACTAACCTACTTGTACAACATAACTCTTTGAAATTCGATTTCAATGTTTCGGATTTTAACATATGCCATATGCTCACGACTATATTCCCCGAGGGGGTAGTCAGAGATATTCTGAAACCTCAGAACATCCACGTTTCACTAGTAGTACCGAAACTCTGTCCAGTGTGACGGAGGGTGAGCCCGTCGCCACTTATAATGGACAGTGGGTACAATACATGCCTCGAAATTGAAGCATGTATAGGTTTCCTCACGATGTTTTCCTTCAGCGAAAAGCCTGTGGTGTTACAAATCGTTCATAAATTCCGAAAAACTCATTGGTGCGAGTTGGTGTTTTGGCACGTACAAACATTGTATTAATTTATGATGTAGGCATTCATTATTCATTTAAGTGGATATAATTCGGAGCGCGCTCCATACAAACGTACTATGGTGATATTTTCAATACTAACCAATTAAAGTCAGTGAAATTTTTCAGAATTAATCTAAAAACAAATTTCTATGCTTGTATAGAGTCCGATTTTCGTTAAAATGTATAATTTTAAAGTTACAGTGCCTCAAAGATTTCCATACAAATCTTAAATTAATCCTAGCATTGAAACTGAATATTTTAACGAAAATCGGACTCCATACAAGCATAGATATTTGTTTCAAGATTGTTTAAGAAAAATTTCATTGACTTTAATTGGTTAGTATTGAAAATATCACCATAGTACGTTTGTATGGAGAGCACTCCGAATTATATCCCCTTAAATCATAGGCCCTTGCGCCTTGGTTGTAAAAAAGTCAAAATAAAATGTAATTAGTGTACTCTGTGCTAATACGCGTGTCACCCGAATTTGGACCAAAACAAAAGGATTAGGCATCTTCGGCGTGCAATATTTTAAACTTGCTAACACTAACGGCTTATAAAGAAGCCCAATTAGCTACTCTAGAAGCTGTTAAGCCATTTACCTGCTTCATTTGCTGAGGGCACGCTAAAATACTGTGATGGTCTTTTAATTGCTCCCCTCTTAGAAGTTTACTTTAGCTAAAATAAAATATTTTAGCGAACTTACAGTTCGAATAAAATACAAATTATAAACATAAATATTAGTTTCTTTGATATTAAAATGTTATTGGACAATCAAAAAGCAAAAATATATAAATAAAAAAAACAAAAATTGTTTTTAGCAGAGCGTGGTTTCGATCCACGGACCTCTGGGTTATGGGCCCAGCACGCTTCCACTGCGCCACTCTGCTCTTGTCGATTGCGACGAAATTACCCTACCCTAGACGTGGACGTGAATCTCAGCGCGCATGCGTGTGACGTCACGAGGGCATTGGATTGCGTCAGCCGTATCTTGAGTTATTAGGAGCTGTTGATATCATTTTTTTTCCCTTTTGTGATTCATAGCTATTTATAGTTCATCGATCGTGAACATTTTCTATGATCGTGGTAAACATGATTTTAATTTTTGTCGCCTCCAATCTCGATTTTTAATTTTCTATTGCAAATGCAACGATCCCAATATTTGAGATCCTTTTCTCTACTTAAAAATGATACCTACATTTTAAATTGCAACTTTGAAATACGGAAATACTGACATCGTGGGTACAGTCACCATCAGATATATCGTTGCATACAAGGTGTGGCATATTTCTGAGCAGTGCTAATTTTCAATAAATTTACAGTAAATGTTACCAATTAAATCTAAACATGTATTTTGTCATAAATATCTGAACCTACTTAAGGAAACGCGAAAAAAAATCAACTGTCCCATACATTTGAGTCGGGTAGGTAGGTAAAGCAGTTTTGTATGGGACAGCTGATTTTTTTTCGCGTTTCCTGAGGTAGGCTCCATAGTGAAAGTTGTTCAGTTTGATGCTGTGAGTGTGAACTCAGTATTTGCTAGGCTATCACTTACACCCTGTATAGTAAATGCAGAAGGCTCTTTCCTACGAGTCTACCCATCAATCTGAATGACTTTTACTATGGGTCCATAGTAAAAGTTGTTCAGTTTAAAAGGATGCTAATGATATCAATTTCATCCTGTAGATACAGCTTGAACCCAGAGGAAGGAAGAAGAAAGCCATAAAATTCCACATAGCCGAAGTCGCGGGAAACAGCTAGTGCAATATAAATTTTCAGTCTCAAATAAAAGCTTGTAAATAATTTAGCCGTGCCTACTAACATTTGTGCAAAGCATCACGGGTAAAGTAAGTATTTGGTAGAAAATGCGCTGGTTTACAGAATTAAAATGGGAAATAAGGGTTAAACAGGACGCCATGACACGTTTTTTTGGCGCGAAAGCTGGACCTGCTTACGCCGCCATATTTGTACGGACAGCTTTATGCATTTGTGAACCAAGTTTTAAAAATCATTTCGTAAAGTAAAACTGACTTATCTAGATTTTTCGGATTTTACTATCCTTTCATTCGCAAATTTTTCAAGGAAAAGTTTTTGAAGTTAGGTAAGTATTAAATAAGTAATTTGTATGAAATTACCTAGTAGGACCATTTATTCTTTCTTTTCTAATCGAATTTTGTAATTACATAGCAGAATAAAAAAGGTGAACAGAAAACACACTTATTAGGTAAAACGACTGCATAATACGTACATACTTCATGAGATTTAGGTGTCTTAGGCCTAAAATGAATAATAATAAGTTTTTAAATTTCTAAACTGATGATTAAATTAATGTCATGGTATAAAAAAACGTAAATGAAAATAAATTTAAAAATCAGCAAAAAACATAACCCTCCTTCTGGCGCAGTCGGGTAAAAAAGAATATCAGATATATTCGAAATTACCTATCTAGCCAGTGCCCAATCAGAGCATTGACATTTTAATAGTTTTGTCCAGTGTGAAAGGTAGAGAGAACGCCGGTCGCAATTCGATACTACGTCCATGTAGAACAGTCCGATCGATTATTAGACTGATCGGACCATGGCAGTTCGGCAGACTAAGTTTTCGGAGAAACGTCCGTCGATGCACCGTCTTTCGCTGCAAGTTAATTCGATGCTACGTCCATGTCGGATAATGGTGAGTCGGAAAAAAATTCTTTGGGACTTCATTCATTTGTGTAAATCGGACCCAGCAAATACAGGGTGATTTTGCAATTTTTTTAGGGATGGCTCATACCATAAAACTGATTCAACTTTTATTATGGCAGGATAAATAAATCGAAAAAAAATCGGACTTCCATACTAAACTGCAATGCCTTCGTACTCAACTCAAATGTATGAAACAGCTTTTTTTTTTTTCGTTTTCATCTTTGCTCCCATAGTAGAAGTTGTTCAGTTTGATGGTCTGAACCACCCCTGAAAGTTCGGAAACTGTTTAAAAATTACATAGTATAACTGACTTGGTTTTTACAAGAATTAAAGGCTTGGTCCTCTTCAACATTATCACAACCGTCGCCGCAGGATCCATGTACCGAAGTAATGTATCCAAAATTAAAGTGGCCGCCCAATTTCCGGGGTAAAAATAACACCTGTCCCTGCCCGCCCCCGGCGTGTAATGGCGTGAAGATTTATCTCTTGTTACATGGAATTTTAATGTAAATCGCTCGTATAAGCCAAATGTGGACTGAAAAAAATACAGCTATTTGTTATGCTTGTTTTGTTGTTTAGTATAGATTTTGAAAGAATAAATAATCCTTTTTTGTGGAAAAAAAGAATTTCTAGGTTTGGTTTTGTAGGAACATATCTCAGAGGAAGGATCTCCATAGAGTCCGCATAAATTTACGATTGTAGTTAGTCTCTTTTGTCTTATGACGTATCTTTAATAGTAGAAGGAGATGGAACTATAGATATATATATATATATTATATAGATATAGATATTGTTTATGCGGCTGTTCACTTTTTTTTGAGCTAGTGTGTGTGAAAAGTGACCGTAAACATAAGGCCATATGTCACTTGGTCCTCTTTTGTCCATACTACTTGACACCACACACTCAAACCTATACGTCAAAAAAAGTGGACACTTTACAATTGGTATGGCTCACTCTATGCCTTTAGGTATAATCTCTTTGGAACATATATTTTGATACGTGATAACAATTATTTAAAAGGTTGTATTGTAATACAGGCTGTACAACTGCTTCAGACCAGCTTCGATTATGAAGCCAACATCGAAAACACAAGGAACTAATAAGGAGCCGTGGTGGTCCAGTGGCGAGTAACCTTGCCTGCCGTGCAGGAGGCGATGGTTCGATCCCCGTCCAAACCGACTCGTACCAATGAGTTTTTCGGAATTTATGTACGATTTGTAACACCACTGGGTTTTCGGTGAAGGAAAACATCGTGAGGAAACCTGCATGCTTAAATTTCGAGGCATGTATTGTACCCACTGTCCATTATAAGTGGCGACGGGCGCACCCCCCGTCACGTGGATGTTCTAAGGTTTCAGAATATCTCTGACTACCCCTTCGGGGAATATAGTAGTGAGCATATGTATGTATGTATGTAGCCAACATCGAAAACACAAAACAAATGTTTGCTGTTCCATAGAAATCGACAGTAGCTAATCGACACAAATGTAGGTATGAAACAATAGATGTTTTTTCTCGATTTCGATGTTGGCTCCTTAGTAAAAGTTGATCAGTTTGGTGGTCGGAATCCCCCCATTTCATATGTAACGCATTTAAGTTTACACCCTATACAGTATGTAAACTAACTAAAGGCAAACCTTTTAAACCATGTACTCTACCCATCAACCTGAACAAAAAATAAACTAAAGCAGATTTTTTTTTTGCGCTGACAGGTTTGCTCCCAGTAAATGTTTTTTAGGTTGATGGTTAGTTTACATACTATACCAGGGTCCTTCTGAATATGCTGACACTTTTTAAGGGGATGACCAGACAATCAAACCGAACAACTTTCTCTATGGCACCAACATCGAACTCGCGAAACAAAACTGTAAACCTACCAAGCTAAATGTATGGGACAGATGATTTTTTTTCGCGATTTCTATGTTGGTCCAATAGAGAAAGTCGTTCAGTTTGATGGTCTGGTCATCCCGTTAAAAAAGTGTCAGCATATTAAGAAGGATCCTGTCTAAGTACCTATCATAATATTTTAAACCAGTCAACATTCATCAACATATCCACATGAATGCTTATCATGCAGGTATTGACTATTGCGAATGACAGCTCCAGCCTCCAATACCAGTACCCTGTCACTTCCACTTCATTTCTCCCGCCATTTACAGCCATGGGCGAAACATCAACGACCAGTCAAACCAGACCCCCCGAGTCCATAACACTCCCTTAACAATCTAAACTAATCTAGAGGAGACGGAGCTCTTAATAAACTGAACGTTCCAGTAAATGACCAGTACACCATGACCCTCGAGTAACTAAGATTCTTGTATTGTAGAAATTGAGCTTGGAGTTCTTTTTAGAATGGACATGTGTGGCCAGTGGTTCAGAAACTGGTGATAGATAATATTGTTGAATTATGGAACGTTTTGCGTTTGGAATTAATTTATTTGAGCTAACTAATGTAGTTTTATCCTTACGGTCTACTACGCGATTACTGAAAGAGCTGAATAAATGTGAAAGGAAAAGATTAATAGAGGAGGATGAAAAGAATAGACCCTTGGTCAGTAGGCGGTAGGTTGGTTAGGAAATTGCAGGCTGAATCACCTGATTGTCTGAAAAGAAAGATGATTACGTGCTTCGGATGGCACGCTAAGCCGTTGGTCCCGGCTACTATCTCTGGTGGTAGTAGTCGTTACATGAAATCCACGTCATCGGCCGTAAGGCAGTCTGAAAAAACTCTGACACCAGGGCTTGCTGCCCACACGATAAGTAGTAGTAGGCGACGAAATAAACATTTTTATTATACTAAATGGAAGAGAAAACATCGTTAGGAAACCTGTATAAGCTGAAGAAGATGTTCTGATGTGTATTTATGAGAAGTTCAATCTGAATTGGGCACGCGTGTTGGACTTACGCCTATAAACGCTCTCCCTAAGCTGCCATAAATAGGTACCTAATCTACAGCAAAAATCATTGACTAGACTACAACAAACTCGACCAATTATTGAGAAAAATTGCAGCACACAACCACCCAGTATCCTCATACCCCATACCCATTATCACCTTCTCCGAGGTCTCCAATTCGTCGTGGGTAAACTTGAAAACCACACCATAGTATTTCACATAATTTTACGAACACCCTCCAATTTTGCACCAGCTGAACACCCCAACGGTTAACCGAAAGGCTAAATTTACATAACTCTCAATTACATTTGGATTTTAAACGGTCAAAACGGTGGCACGTGCGCAGAAATAGACCAAAAAATATTACATTGCAGCGGAGAGTGGAATGGAAAATAAAGTTTTATGATTTTTGCAAAAAAAATTTTTTACAGCAGATGCTTTTTATGCTTTTTTACGGAACTCGAATGTGGATTTGTGTGATTTTGTTAGTGTTTTTCAGAATGAAAGTACTAAAAATCCTTTTCAAATTATCATTTATAAATTGATCACAGTTTCCGTGGTACCTACTCATTCTCAACAGTAGGTAGTTCAAATAAGAATCTTTGAATAAATAGTTTTCATCAAAATAACTGAAACTTGTGAGTTAAAAGGGTTGATATACGGACGTTGGAAGCACTGTTTGCATGTTCATGAATGCATCGCATTTAAAGACCGTAAATTTCTACAACAAAACACAGGACATGCTTCCGCATTGACACTGTCGACCCCACATCAGTAAACGCATAGTAGGTACCCTGTAGCAATCTTTGGTTATAGGTACAAGCCGTAGGACAAAAATATAGGTTAATTTTCTCCACAGCGATTTTTCAGTAGTCTATTTCCTATTGGCCTATGCTATGCTCAGGTACACCTAAACTCTATTCCTTCAGCGAAAATAATAAAATCTGCACTAATGATCCTAATGGCTGTCAAACAATAACCAATATCATAAACTTTGATTCACGAAAATCAGACCCTTAAGCATCGCTCAAACCTATACGACCAAAGCGACTGCCAAGCAGGAGCGTACACCGCGCGGCGGTCGCTGCCCATGTTATCTTATGGCGTCCCGCCGCGCCACTCAAACCGGCGCAACCACGACGCGGGACGGCAGCGTCAGCGGAGCGGTATGCGATTATAATATTACGAGAGTATACAAAATAAAATAAAAATTTAAAGTTCAGTACATTTTGGGCAGACATCGCCAGCGTCGAAGAGATGTTTCGTTTGGCGAGAGATAGACAGGGATATGCAGAGCTGACTGCCAACCTTCAATAATGGAGAGGAACCCGTAGATGAAGAAGTACATTTTGGTTCATTTTTGTAGATTTGGGTCGTTTTTCCTAGATTATTGAAATTTTTGGTTCTTTTGGTAGTTTTTGGTAATTTCTGATAAATTTTTGTAGCAAAAACTCAGAAACTACCAAAAACTAAAAAACTTACAAAAACAAAAGAACTGGGTAGTTTCTAGAAACTACCAAAAAGCAAAAAACTACCAAAGCGTACCAAAGTACTCTGTATGTTCAATTTAGTAAGACTACAATGTTAAAACAAAAATGACATAACCACATCAATAGTTAAAGAAGTGTTGCATCAATGAGTATTCATAAACAAATGAAGTTCACGTTCCGCGTCACAGTCGCGCAGGTTTGGAGGCTGAGTTTCGCGTCGTAGGTAGACGCTCCCGCTTCGCGTCCCGCGTCCTTCGTCGCAGACGCCCAGGTTCGAGCGTACCATTACGCTACGCTGCAAACTGTTAATGCTGGAACTACTGACATAACAGAGCCCCTTAGGGTAGGGCTAACGAAATTAGCATATTGATTGTTTACAAGCTGGCTCCGGACACGTTTGTGCTGACCCTAGAGGCTAGGCTAGGAGAGGTTTGTTCCTGATTACGTGTTATGACAGTATCTGGGATCATAGCTGATGAACTTTTTGAGCAACACATACGTATCTAAGTCTGTAGGTGGAAACTGTTACACCTAGTGATATGCCACTTTTTGCATTTTCCTTAGTTGGTTAGGACATTGCAAGCTGAATCACTTGATTTTCTGAAAAGAAAGATGATTTCAGTTCGGATGGCACGTTAAGCTGTTGGTCCCGGCTACTATCTCCCGTGGTAGTAGTCTGACACCAGGGCTTGCCCACACGATAAGAAGAAGTCAATTCAATTCAAAGCTGCAACTTTAAATCGCAAGATTTTTCCAACTTTTAATAACAGCATACAATAATGTTAAAGTATCAATGAAAACTAAAAGATCCACTCAACCTTGGCTAGCACTTACAGCGTGGATGACATTATTCGAGAGTGTAACATGACACGACCATTAGCACTACTTGTAATAGACGATGCTTAAAATGCTACCAGACTTAAGTCTGAAGGCATAAATTCACTAGGGTGATATGCTAGTGACTGGTTTAAACTTTATTTACATCTACTATGTGATTTTTATCCATATTTTCAGAGGTGCTTCAAACTTCACAACTTTTACTATTTCATACATTTGAGTCGAGCAAGCGTTGCAGCCCTCACGCATGGTGCAGATGGAAATTACTTTTAACCACAAATATATTTCTAATCTAGTAAATCGATCCCTTAAAGATTGTCTAATGAGTTCAACGTATAAATTAACTTTACAGTGCATTCTATGTTATACAAGGAGTTACAAAAGTAGAAATAAATATTTAAAACTTTTAAGGGTGTTGTTAAGACCATCAAACTGAACAACTTTCTCTATGGGACCAACATCGAAATCGCGAAAAAAAAATCTGCTGTCTCATACATTTAGCTCGATTCGATTTTTGTAGTTTAGTATGGCATATTCGATATTTTTTTTTCGTGATTTCGTAATTGGTCTCATTCTGAAAGATGTTCGGTTTGATGGTCTAAACCACCCCCTTAAATGTTTATTTGTATTTTTGTAACACCTTGTATACCTTTCCTTCCAGGTCCTTCTTAATATGCTCACAATTTTTTAAGGGAATGATCACTAAATAAATCTACACTGAACCGTGATTGGACCACGTGCGAAGCGAACTTTATACACATTTGGTATCGCGCTAATCATTTGACAGCCGTTTCACAGATTGCTCAGACGTTTCAGCTGTCAATTACATAGTAAAAAATAAGTCAAGTTTAGCCAAAACACAGTTGAACAGTAACTGGATTGCAATGTGATCATAACTGAAATTGAATAAGTATTGAACTTCGTCGTTTTAAATTAACACGATCCGGGTCCAGACCATCAAACTGAACAACTTTCTCTATGGGACCAAGATCTAATTGAGAAAAAAAAATCTGCTGTGCCATATACATAATGGCTCAAGTAGGTTTGCAGCTTTGTATGGAACAGCTGATTCAATCGAAAACTTTTTTTCTTTCGCGTTTTGATGTTGATGCCATCAAAGAGATTATACCTAATAGAGTGAGCCATACCAATTGTAAAGTGTCCACTTTTTTTGACGTTTAGGTTTAAGTGTGTGGTGTTAAGTAGTATGGACAAAAGGCACCAAGTGATATATGGCCTTATGTTTACGGTCACTTTTCACACACACTAGCTCAAAAAAAAGTGGACAGCCGCATAAACAAATATCTATAGTTCCATCTCCTTCTACTATTAAAGGTACGTCATAAGACAAAAGAGACTAACTACAATCGTAAATTTATGCGGACTCTATGGAGATCCTTCCTCTTGGGATGCCATAGAGAAAGTTTTTCAGTTTGGTGGTCTGATCATATTTACGTAGTAAATTAATATTTCTATGGATCATCCCCTTAAAAAAGTGTCAGCATAATATGACACTGACACTTTTTAATACAGCTTTTTTAGTCTTTCCGGGTGTCTGCATTCTCTTGCGCCAACAACGATCCATACATTAGCATTCAAACAGCCGCGTATTTCAGCCAACTATTATAGGTTTTATTCATAAAGCCTGATATACGGGGTGAGTGCTATCACCTAACGCTAATTGCATTTCTACGGCTGAATTATAGCCGCACCCGTGACCAGACAATAAGCTGGTCTGGACGTTGGATTGTTTATGTACGATGGCGGTTGGAGTTAGAGGCGATTATGCAATATGAAATCATGGGTTGATTGCATAAACAAGTGATAAGTAGAGATGTAGAATTCGAAACATTCTTACAAAATAGACATTACAGAATATTTGAGGTGGTCATAAACATTATTACAAGGAACCAACTATACTTTATTGTAACAAGGAACCTTTATTCTTTCGTCCATTTTGTCTGTCTATATGCTCCGCCCCAATTACTTCCAAATTTTTGCTCCTCAGAAGTTAGACCGACGAACGTTCGAAACAGAGTTTTTTACTCTGCCGAACGTTCGTCGGTCGTGCAAAGTAGAAATTATTTGGAGGGCAGGTTGTATTGCATAACGTAATACAACTTTGTCTACTAGGTATTTAGAAGCGTAGGTCTCGAAACAATCGTGTCACCTACCTGTTAGTCATGGATTTCCGCAAATTAACGCCTGATTCAATTAAGAAATATGGTAGTTAAGAAGAACCAACATTATATTGACCCGTCTCATACATATCATGGGCGAAACCGACACGCTCTTGGCAGGTTTTTTTAGCGTGCGCTTTGTTTAAGCGTGCACGAGCGCGTGAGCGTAACTCAATTTTAGCATATCAAGGTTTCACAATTGAATAACGTGTCAGGTGACAAGTGGTGATTGGTAGCTAATGGCCTTTCGCTAATAAAAACACAGCATAAGAAATACTGATAATTTATAAATTTATAAGTTACCTATATTACTAAAGTCTCTGCAATGAAGGAGGCGTGAAGTTATAGATAGATATACATATATTTATTTTAATCGTTATTTGGTTCCTTACCTTACAGTTATAAGTTTATAAGGCCATCGTTTCCTCTGTATCCTCAAGCATTTATTCGGTGCTTGTTTTCTATCGATAGCAAGGCAACTGAAATCAATGTCGTACATACGTAACTATCACGATAAAGCAGCTTCATTTCCATCGTACACGAATCCTCGAAAGCGATATTCGTCGCATAAAGCGCACTTTTTACTACCGTTCTAACGATGCAACATTTTGTGCATTTCCAAATTGCTATTTTATCGTCGGTCGCGATCAAATACGTATTCTAGTTTGTGATTTATATGTGAGCTCGTATTTTCTTCTCGCTGACATCTGGTGGAATAACTTTGTTTAATTTCTATAGGATTCGCTTGCATGTGTAACGAACGATAAGTTGATTTTGCTCTAGTGCGCTTTTTATTCGCAAACAGAAAGAGAGGTAAGGCGTGGCTTTTCTATGTCGCGCTGTCATGCTAGCCCCAGAGCAACAAATAAAGCCGCGCCTTAGTGCTCTCTCGTTAGGCGAGGGTGAGAAGTTGTCGCGCGCATCATAATAGATTATGGCACCGCGAAATAGCACTGCTTCGCCTTAGCTTTTTATCTTTTTGCGAAATAAAAAGTGTGACAGGACCATTATCTTCAAAGTAGACCAAACCAACAACCTTAGGAAAGGGAAGAAAATAAATAAAAACAAAAAAGTTACAAACAAAATGCCACCATATTCATAAATTCAACAATAAATATTTCATTCAAATTACTAACAAATTAGTAACATCCAAACAAAAATAAATAATTAAAGAATGTCGTGTCGTACTACACTTAGAAGTACGTACATACCATAGCACCTATTGTAGTGGAATATGATAGAGAATGTACGGTCTGCATTATTGCATCTTGGCATGCACTAAACAATATGCACAATGTATTCTGAGCCTAGTCTGTGTTGTGGTTTGGCCGAGGGCTGGCAGTTTATTATATCATAGGCTGTTATGTTTGTATAGGCCTTAAATATGAGCTGGTAGGTGTCTGTTCACCAGCACGGCTAGCATGCCACCCACAACAAAGTGACAAAACGAGAAAAACGTCATGCGTGCTCTATTGATGGAGGCACATATCTACTTTTATCGTTTTTTCGTAGGTGGCATTTGAGGCCTACTGAGTTACTGTTCTAGGCAGGGAGACATTATTATATTAGCAATGGATGTCCTGGTACTGTTTGGCAAAGGAATCCAAGAGTCTTTGGAGAGAACAGAGGAACTTTTGGACAAGAGTCTCTGTTCTGCGCTTCAATAGGCCAACTCTTAAGGAAGCTATCATTTTCGTCCTGCCACCTTCGTCTAGTTTTTCTTCGACGCCGAATTCGTTTCATTGGGGACCAGTTTTGACAAGCGAGACGTTGCGGGATAAAACATATTTAAGTATAGAATTCTATCGCGTAATAAAGAAGTGATTCTATCGGTTGATTTTTTCCTCATAGTTCCGCCTGCTGGATAGTAGACTCATATTATCGGAGGGCATGTATAATAAACATTGTTTTGCCTCGTCCAATGTTCCTGAGGTTGGTTATCGTTAGAAATATTCCAATCATGTATCAGAGACTACAGTCCTGCAGCAAACAATGTTCATATTGAACCTTTCACATAAGCTAGGAAGTTTTTCTTTCAATACATAGGTAAATTATTCAATGTCTTCTACCAAAAATTTATGTTTAAAAGACTTTTATGAAAATCACATCATAAAACTGTAAATGTTTAGCTTTAACTTAAAAGTACTGCTTTCAAAGGTATGCATTTCAATCTTAAAGATAAAAAGAGAATACTTTTCCCTCCAACATGATAGTACCTACATAGATATAGATCGGTAGATATTCAACTTAACGAAAAACTATACTCCTTTCAAAATAGCACCGAAATTTTAAGGCTATTTTGCATTACAGAAATAGAGATTTGAAACACTTCCTCTCACTTATTCTTAGAACAGCTTTAGTAACGTTCAAGATATGTCGGATAGTATATGTATCCAATAAATTAATTACATTTGGGAACCAGAATTGACTAGAAAGCTAAATAGGAATCGGAAAATCTCGTCGTCCTCATTTGGAATGAAGTATAGGAGCAAATTAAAAGGAAATGAAACAAAACACTTTAATCAAGACAAAAATAACAACTCATAAAATCATTTCGCGCTACACAATTAATATTGCAACAATGCACTAACTAACCAAACAGTATTGCCATCTTCGATCACACAGAAACGCATTAACTATCACCAATTATCACTCAATATTCTACTAAAACTCTATAGACAGACAGCACAGAATCCCTTGTAAACTCAACAGGTGATTACGTGTCTAATTTAAAGAGTACTCGTATTGTATGGAGTAGGAATCACGGGCGGGTAGTTTTCAATTGATAGCACAGTTTGTGGTCTGAAGTGGCGATGTTTAGGTGTAGAGGTATTATGTTGTAGGGGATCGAACCTCTTTGTTTGAAAGCTTTTGTTTGTTTTGTTTGAGACTTGTCGTGACATGTTATACGATATGTTGCTGCTGATACGCTGATACATTGAAATTCATAAATCTCTGTACAGGGTGTAAATTTAAATTCATTACATACAGGGTCCTTCTTAATAAGCTGACACTTTTACTACACAGGCCAACCCCGTTTACTATACAGGGTCCTTCTTAATATGCTGACACTTTTTTAAGGGAATGATCAGACCCTCAAACTGAACAACTTTCTCTATGGGACCAACATAGAAATTGCGAAATCAAATCAGCTGTCCCATACAAAACTGCAAACCTACTCGAGCCAAATGTAGGGAAGAGCTGATTTTTTTTCGCGATTTCGATGTTGGTGCCATAGAGAATTTGTTCAGTTTGACGGTCTGATCATCGCCTTTGCAGTTTTGTATGGGACAGTTGATTTGATTTCGCAATTTCGATGTTGGTCCCATAGAGAAAGTTCTTCAGTTTGACGGTCTGATCATTCCCTTAAAAAGTGTCAGCATATTAAGAAGGACCTGCATAGTAAACGGGGTTGGCTCTATTTGATGGTCTGAAGCACCTCCCTCAATATGTAACGCATTTACTTTTACGCCCTGCATATCTAAGTATTCAATTCATCAATAGAATGTATGGGAAGCTTATTTTTAGCAACAAAATATGTGCAAGTGCAAGACATTGTAAGCAGATAAAACCATCAAACCATTTCTTGAGAAACGAGCTCTACAACTGGGCCCCATTGAAGTATACGATTTTTCATACAAATCTGCCAAATATCAACCTAATGACGTTAAAAGTTATGTAGTTAAATTGTTTTCGAATTTTGCGTTAAATGCTTTCGAACAATGTAACCACTAAAGTAACCAATAAATCTAAATACTTATATGCGAGCGTTATCAATTAGATATATCGTTGAGAAAATGCATCAGAAAAACAATCTTATTCAACAGTTACTTAGATGAACCCTTACCTCATGAAGCGAGGTTATCTATCTCAGTACACTAGGGTTGTCAGGTTTCAGAAAATATATAAAAAGCAAAGAAAATAAACAGGTACATTTAATTTTGTATTTCTTAAAGTTTTTATGTTCTTGGCTGTAAAAACTTTATTGTCCAATAAGGGTGGACGCGTATCTATCCACGGTGAAGAAGGCAACGGAACGAATTTACTTTTAATTCTTCTGACGTTTCGCCGCGGATAAGTGTGCGAGGTGTCATAGAATTTCATACAAAGAATTCTAAAATTCTATTCTTAAGCCTCCTTCGGCTCGTTCGCCGCAGATAAATATGTGTTCACCTTAAATGTCCATTAAGATAAAAGATACTTCATTATTCTTCATCGAAGATCAGTCGAAAATATTTTTTTATTTTTGAACGTCGCTCACAGATTAGCTTCGGAAAAACATATTGAATTCTATTTATGCGAAAGAACAACGCATAGCAATGTAAAAATAAGGTGATATACGTTATGCTACCATAGGTGGCAACCCTAGAGCGCACACCTGTGGTGCTATTGTGTAATTTTGACGATTACGATTGATCGAACCATTTTGACAGTTCAATAAGAGTTCGGCTGCCAAACGAACATTTTTGTATTGTGTAACCGAACACGACCGATCGACCGATCCCACTCGGATGAATGAATGATTTCCCTGGTTTTTCCCTTCATAAGTACCAATATTTGTATTTTATAACTCATCGTGTAGATTGGAAACGTCAAATGATTACGGCAAGTCAAGAGCTACCGCAATCGGAATCAAACTGTGATATTCGATGTTAATTAAACATTTTTTACAAAAGTTAACTAACAAAATACAAATAAAGCAGTGAATATATAACTAAAACTCTACAATTTGTTTGTACATCCATAGGAAAAATGTGATACAAGCGTTTTTACGTGTAAATAAGCAAGAAGAAAATTGTGTTGGAAATTGGCTAGTTACTTACAATTTAGACTTAAACTGTCTGAAAAGAGTACACCAGCGTGAATTCTAGAACTACCAAGACCCTGCGAGGGAGCTAAAGAAACCAACTCGTAAGAGAGTAATAAGAAAATTAAAGAAATCTAAACCTGCCAAGTAAATCGGCTGGTTATCTATTATTTACGTCGAAACTGTCTAAAAAGAGTACTCCAGTGTGATTTCTAGAAGTACTAAGACCCTGCGAGGGTGCTAAAGAAGCCATTCTTACAAGCAGTAAGGAACTTCAAGGAATCTAGAACTACCTAAATCTAGCAAGAAAATGGTACTGGAAATTAGCTGGTTATCTATTATTTACATAAAAACAATCTAGAAAGAGTACTGCAGTGTGTTTTCTAGAAGTGCTAAGACCCTGCGAGGAGCTAAGCAAGCCATTCTTACAAGTAGAAGGTAGTAAAAAATCTAAAATTAGCAAGAAAATTCCCAAATATTTCAATATTGCTAGCAGAGACTGCCATGGGACTATTTTTGGCTGGCTAATCTTTACAACCAATGAGCAATCAATGATACAATCACACAATGATCTGTAGCTCATGCTGCAGCGGAGAAGAGACTGACAACAGTTGTTATATTATGTGAATATGCCCCTGACATCATCACAGCACATAGCTAAGGTAGGTAGGTACCTATTATCAGAGTTAAGTCCAATATGTTAAAAATAGGTAAATAATCTTCCTACAAGTTGAATAAGCCCTGGTGGTCCAGTGGGGAGTAACCGGGCAGGAAGCGATGGTATGATCCCCGGCCAGACCGACTCGTACCAATGAGTTTTTCGGAATTTATCTTCGATTTGTAACACCACTGGCTTTTCGGTGAAGGAAAACATAGTGAGGAAACCTGCATGCTTCAATTTCGAGGCATGTATTGTACCCACTGTCCATTATGTGGCGACGGGCTCACCCCCCGTCACACTGGACAGAGTTTTGGTACTACTGGTGAAACGTGGATGTTCTGAGGTTTCAGAATATCTTTGACTACCCCCTCGGGAAATATATTCGTGAGCATATGCTTATGTAAGTTGAATAAGGTTATATGAGAACTATCATAACATAGATTCGAAATAATATTATTTTTGGGCTCGTTCTTCCCACACTGGTGGGATAAAGGTCTCTCTATGAGTCACCGGCACCAACTCTTCCTGAGTATCTTAGTTATCTTGGGAAATTATGAACATTATTTAAATTTATCCATGTGTAAAATATCGTGACATACAATATTTATGCACCATGTATAACTATTAAACTTTACAAGAAATAAATCAATATTAAATCGATAAACCTTTCATCATTCATTTGATATAATCTCGCACTAGAAAATTCTTCAAATCCAAACTCTATCCAGTGTAGGTAACTGTTAGTGAGCCCATTGTAAACTGATACTGAAGTTACATTTCATCATCATCATCATTATTTGTGTGACAATGCCCAAGAAAAAAGTATTATAGTAGCCTGCCATCCCCTCCAGGAAATATTAGAATAAAATAAAAATACATAATGTGGTAAAGTATAATGTTTTATTTACAGATTTTACATACACTGTTGACTTGAAAGATATCATGGGTCACAGTACAACAAGACTAGACGTGCGGTGCGAGGGGCAGGTGCACAAGACCGCGGCCCGTGCTGCATCCCGTTGGTCCAATTGGAATCTGTTATTTCCTTACTAGTTGTACATACTTTATTTTAGATATATTTAGCTTAAGTTTTTACAATAAATTATTCACTCCTACAAAAGCAACTGAGTCTTACTCTACACACCGAACTCGCTAAAAATACATAATAGGACTTTTTATTATGGAAACCATACAACAAAACAAACATATCATCCATGACCATACCGCGATTCCGTTTTCAGTCCGGCATGGTAACCATTATACCAACAGTATAGGAAAGAGTACTAATACCTACATACTTCTCTTCCTCATACCAATTTAACCTCACCCCCTCGGATGTACAGAAGGTGAATGACAGTAGTGTATTCCTGTCTCACCCGCACTCACTCAGCTTACAAGTGCGAGCCCATATGTATGATATACTCTTGTTTGCTGTTTATGTGGTTTTGTTATGAATATCAGCAATTTTTGGGTAAGTTTGATGTAGCTCGTCTGAAAAGTTATAAAAATAAAGTTAAATCGGTGTCCAGTATAATTAGTGTCACATTATGCTGGAGAGCTCGGTGGCGCATTGCGGAGAGGTATGGACTCCTAGAGTGGTATGCCTGTGCCCTGCAGGGGAACGTATATAGGCCGATGATGATGATACTGTAATAAGAGCGTTTGTGGCGCGTTGCGGAGAGCTATGGAAACTCTATCTTGAGGACCGGGTTTGAATCCGCACGGAAAACATGCCATGTACCAATGAGTTTTTCTAACGTATGTACGTAATACTGACTACTCTCAAACGGTGAAGGACAACATTGTGAGGAAACCTGCATACGCTGAAGAAGAAATTCCGATTGGGCACACTTGGTGGACTAACCCCCATACACCCTCACTGAAGGTAGGCCTGTGCCCTGCAGTGGGAAGTATATAGGCTGTGATGATGATGATACTGGAATTGAGTGGAGTTGTATTATCACGCCGTACACCACTACCTACTCCACTCCGCCTATCTCTGCTTTGATTCCGCCATACAATTATGAGAAATCTCTTCTCCGCTCCCCTTGAACCATAGAGAATTTAAGATTTGAACCCGGCCAGAAATTCGAGCCCGTTTCCAGTCCGGCATGGCAACCATTATACCAACAGTATAGGAAAGAGTAATAATACCTACATACTTTACTTCTCTTCCTCATACCAATTTGACCTCACCCCCTCGCCTACTTTTTAAACAACCTATACAATGAAATATCATACAAATACTTAAATGTTGATCAAAGTAGCTACCGGACCTTGATATTTTAAATTAGTGCTCATTTTTAGCTGCTGATTGATGTTGCCAAAGACTTCTGGAAGCGACTTCAGCTCTTCTCTTGTTTGCTGTTTCTGTGGTTTTGTTATGACTCTCAGCAATTTTTGGCTTAGTTAGATGTAGCTTATCTGAAAAGTTATAAAAACAAATTTAAATTGGTATACTGGAATTGAGTGGAGATGTATGGTCACGCCGCATACCGCTGATAACGGTTAGGGTGTCGCAGAGGGTGAAAATTTTTACGCTAATTTTATATGGAGCTGGGACTTAGAAAAATTTTGATCGAAATTGTATGAACCATCGACTTAGTCGAATTTTCGGTTGAAATTTGTATGGGGGCTGGACTTGTAAAATTTTCAAAAATATTTTTTTTTTTTCATTTTTGCATGTGGAAGGGTGGGTTTACGGGTACCCCAGGGGTTCGAAAAATTAGCTATTTTTTTGCTAGGATTCACAGTTATCGAGATAGCTCTTCATTACTCAGTTAGGTTAGCGAGGAGCGAAGCGACGAGCATGTTAGTTATCTTGTGACCCACAGCAACAGAACCGAATTGCTACTATTTACCTAGTCTACCCAAAAACATTCCCTTTAATATCGTCCAATTTTGTATGGGACCCTCTTTGCCCTGACCCTGACAACTCCACTCCGCCTATCTCTGCTTTGATAACGCCACACAAATATGAGAAATTTCTTCTCCGCTCCCCTTGAACAATATCCACTAACGTAGAACGGAGAGCAGATGGATAAATAACGAAATCATATTAATTATTGTTCACAACACAGACTCCTGTTTGTTTTTTGTTGAATTTTTAACATGATGAGTTGACGGGCAATAGAAAACCTCATTTTGTTTGATTGACTCAGACTCAACTCTCTTTTTTGTAGAGTCAACCTAATTACTACCAAATGTATTGTACTAGCGGTGACTGTTATATGTGTAGATTTGACATGGATAGCTTTGGCAGAATTTTCTGAATAAATACTTTAATTGTGTGTTCGTTAGTGTTAGCCAGAAATTGATAAAATTTCAACTTACTTTGGGACAGTTTATCCGTGACAAAGTTGTGGTTTTTCCGGTCAGAGTGTCGTCTTAGGGGTCCAAGAACAACTTTTCACTTTATTATTAGGTATATCAGCCATTGCTGTCCTACTGTTGGGCCGTGCTTCCCGGTTTTGCTGCCAATTTTCTTTTCATGTGGAATCGTCATCATCTCATCTTCCTTCATTTGGGCTAGATAACTCTGTCTAGGTCTTCCTCTGCCTCTCTTCCCTTCCAGTATGGTATGGTAATTGTCATTTCGTATCAATAATATAACGATTGTAAAATTTATTACAATACAATTTTACGTTATGACATTGTCGTTTTGAATATCATACATTTTTTCGAAATAGCACCAAAGGTGTGTGCAAACGAAACAGCGATAGTGTTCAATCTATGGCGTTTTCTCATTCTTTCATGTCTCATATCGTTGTAATAAAAAAAAATAAAGACATTTGAAGCGCCATCTAGTATCGAGTAGCAGAACTTGAAAAACCATAGAGAATTAAAAATGTTGCCACTGGTTTGCGTTTTGTTCGTATAGTTGCATTCTAAATAAAAATTTGTATATTTATTGGTAAGATTCCGTTTATTTTGAAAAAAAAAAAGGTTTTATGTCTCAAAATTGAAAATTCTTCGTTTTTAGTGTAAGTTTGAAGCTGCAAATCCGTGTTTTACTTAATTTTAATTGGCCTTTTTATTTCTTCAAATTCTTGACAAAGCAAAAACCAGACGCGAAATTTGTGTGAAAATCATTCTATTTACATTCATTTCATGCCGATTCGAGGAAATTTTTTTACACAATACGAAATTTTAACCACGATCGATCCGTATTCGTGTATTGTATCGTAATCGTAAAGAGTTACACAATAGCACCTCTGAGTCGAAATATTGTTATCGTTCAGCTAAATGTGCTTGTTCTGTACACATCACCTATCACTCGTTCCCAGAGTAACGTCGAATGCAGAGTTTAACATAATTCGTGCTAGCAGGTGTGGTGGGAGATTGTCATTTGTTTAATGTAGGTTAAACTAACGACATTGTTCTAAGAGTTAGTACGCTGTGGCTGTGGAGATCTATTACAGAACTATCCCCCTAGACAAAGTGACATTCTATTGGCGTTGACGCTACTAGAAAATGCCAGAATGTATGGATTTGACATTAGCAATCATCAAAATGTTTCGATCGCTAATGTCAAATCCATACATTCTGTCATTTTCTAGTAGCGTCACTCTGTCTAGGGGGGCTGGGCCCCTAGACAAAGTATCTTTCGATTAGCGTTAACGACAGTAGAAAACATAAAAATGTATGGATTTGACGTATGGTGACGAAACCAAACGTCAAAATGTTTCGATCGCTAATGTCAAATCCATAAATTCTGTCATTTTCTACTAGCGTCAACTTCAATAGAATGTCACGAGTCGCGTTGCAATTCTGGCGGAGTACGGACGCTTGCGTATCGACGCGTCGGGATTGCACGTGGCTCCACCATTTTGTGAACTCTTTTGTGTTTTAACCTTAAAACAATCACTTGAGATTATAACCTACTTACATTGGCAAAACTGCCACTCTAGACTTAATAAATACCACTGATCATTTTCCTTCATATAATATCCACATAACGAGACATTGGCTGAATTGTGATAACGCATCGGATGCCACTAAACAAAAATTGAATTGAATTGAATTGAATTAGAATGTCACTTTGTCTTGGGGGGCTGAACACCGTTTTGGAGTAGAAAAGTCTGGTTTAGAGTCAGCCTTTGGATAAAAGTTGGGGCAGTTGAGCTATTGTTCCAAAATCGAGAACAGGTTTTGCGAATTTTGAAAAGTTGCATATTATTCTAATATCGATTACGCATGTGATTGGGTTTTTTAGGTTTGACGGCCATTTTAATACCACCCTTTTTTGAACTAAAATACCTAAATACTTTTTTATACATATTTTTTTTATTCAAGATGTACTGAAGGAGACTGCCCAGCAGAAGAAAGATTATAAACAAGGATAAATTTTATTAAATTAGTTTCTTCGTAAAATACACGATAAACAAGTCTCAAACCCTTTATTGTCCCTCCAGCAATCGATCATTCAAATTCAAATCTGTCTATTGAAACTGTCGAGAAACCTCTAAGAAAGTATTAAAAAGACATTATGAGAAAACTTATCCGAAACTCATCATCGGATGTAGGAACACTAAGTGAATAGAAGAGACACTCAGTTTAATGCTTGTTATCGATACATACACATACATAAACTCACGCCTTTTCTCCCAGAGGGGTAGGCAGAAACTATAGATCACCACTTTGGGCGGTTCTGACACACCTCTCTTGCTTCCTTGAGTTCTAGGTAGTAGTAGTTAATTTAATTAATCTATGTAACTTTATTCAGTTATCCTATTTTTTGACCATGTAAGAGCGTCAATGGCGCGTTGCGGAGAGCTTTGGAAACTTAATCTTGAGATCCATGTTCGAATCCGCACGGATGACATGCCATGTACCAATGAGTTTATCTAACTTAAGTACGTAATACCGACTGCTCTCACACGGTGAAGGAGAACATCGTGAGGAAACCTGCATACGCTAAAGAAGAAATATCGATGCGTATGTGAAGACTACCAATCCGCAGTGGGCACGCGTGATGGATTAACACCCATACACCCTCCCTGAGGGTTGGCCTGTGCCCTACAGTGGGACGTATATAGGCTGTGATAATGATGATGATGATTTCGTTTGATCGACTTTTACTGCTGACTGTACTACATACAGTACGGACACTCCCTGCCTAATTTTTACCTCATTTACCCCCTCGTGGAAGACAACGGTAGGCAATGGTGTAGTGCTCTCTCACTCGCACTCACTCAGTGTCGCACATGCTTTTTGTCAGTGTTTCCCCTTTGCATGAAATGAAACTAAATTTTCCAGGGTTTTGAGCCTTGGATTTGTGTATGGCAGGTCTATGCAATCTATATTCCTTATTCTATATCTCGCCTCTGAGTTGCTAACTCCCCTACCATGCACACGCTGTAGATAAGCTGAGAACGTAAATATACGAGGAAAGCCCTTGAATGCAACTAACGATCCGTACTGAAAGAGTATTGAAAATTTATTCTAAGTACGAGGGCGTTTGATGCTTAGTTATGTTATTGCTTACGCTTTACTCCACCATCATAACTTGACCTATTTTATGTCAACTATTTTTATAAATATTGGGCCAAAATTGTTCTAGATAGGAGGGAGGGGAAGCTCGCAATAAAATGGCGGTATGTTTATAAAAGTGGTTCGCGGAATAAAAATGGAAGTTTGCGTATATTTTTTGGATTGCAAACAAGAGTTTATTTTAGTGGTGTTAACATGAATTGTGAACAGAATATAGTAAAACAGCATGAACGATGTTTTCGTTTTGTTTTTGGGGTTCTCAGGAGGAAACAGGTAATTTTGTATGTTGATAACACGAATAAAATGTGTCACCCATATCTACGATTTATTTGAGAGTCATGTTTCTTTTATGTCTTATCTCTGTCGGCCCTAAAAACCTGGAAACTTTATTTATATTATCAAACTCAAAAATCGTAGAGGCTAATTTAAATGACATGGTTGGAAATTATTTTACAATTTTAATAAGTAATGTGTTTCTCTGTTTTCCTGAAAGGAAAAAATAAAATTTTGCTCTTATAGGTGATCTCCTCATACCCAATGCGGGAGTATTTTTCCTGAAATATTTTTAATTAACAGTCATTTTACAAGTTTCCAATAAGTTAGTATTGATTATTATTTGGTTTGGCAGGACATATTAATATCATGTTGCAAAGTGTCCAGTTTTTGGGTTAGTTTCTAGTTTCCGTCTTAACACTTTCTTATTGGAATAGGGTATATGTCTAGCGGAGCAATTCCGTCAGCGGGGTAATCACGTCAAATGGCTATATCTTTTGTTCTATAATCTCTTAGTTAGCAGCGCGAGTGAGAAGAAATACGCTTCGTCTCAACCTACTGTATGAGAGCTTATAGCCATCTGACGCAATTACCCCGCTGCTGACGGAATTACCCCGCTGCTGACGGAATTGCCCCGCTCGACTATACTAAACCCTCAGAACTATTATAACTAAGCCTACTCAAAACTGTAACTCTCCTCAAGCTAATATCCGATCGTTTAAGGATAACAGGTCACTGGCGAATTGATTTGAAGCAATTCAAAAATTCCTCCCCAGGGCGGGATTCGGTCCGCTCGGTCCAGCATTCTGCAGTGATTTATGACGAACGAACGCCGGCGCCGCCCCCTGACCGTCGACACATTTTTCGCATTACTTGAGTGAAGGGAATAGTGATGTAATGCCGTGGTGCGTGATGATTGTGAGATTGTGAAAAGTCATGCGGATTTTGTGGAATGTGAAATGTTTTCAGTCATTTTTGTTTTGTTCTTTTCGAAGTTTTTTAACGTTAGGTTTTTAATTTATTAGAGAAAACTATTTTTTTTCAACCCTCTTTTCTTTTTATGAGAAAAAAATTTGAATTTTCTTAACATCCATTTTTTTGAGGTTACTGTTATCTGTCTTCATACCAAACTTCGATTCAAAGGTTGCAAAATGGAATGAGCGAGTAATTAAGGGGCATACAGAAGGACAGAATGGTCGAATGTATTCGAGTAGTCGAGTATTTAGAGATATTATGAAACCTCAAAACATCCACGTTTCACCAGTAGTACCGAAACTATGTCCAGTGTGACGGGGGGTGAGCCCGTTGCCACATAATGGACAGTAGGTACCATATCATGCCTTGAAATTGAATCATGCAGGTTTCCTAACGATTTTTTCCTTCACCGAAAAGCTGTTGAAATACTTTTTTATAAATTTAAAAAAATGTATCTGTGGTAATGTAAAAGATTGTATGTGTATCGGAGATCCAAATAAATAAATATTTTTTCTTTCTTTCTTTCTTTTAGTAATCATTGATATTATACCTACTTATACTAGCCTGTTAACTAAACATTTGTACGCCATAAAAGGCATATTTCTGTTCGCCTTTGTAATAACTAAAACCTTAACATCAGTAATGAATCCCCGAAGCAACAGCATATCACAGTATCGAAGTATCGGTGAATAGTCATCGATGTATCAATTTTCGTACAATCGAGTTTCGAAATCAAGTAGGTAACCCCTAAAAATCTTACGAACAAATAAATTGCATTTCATTCCATTTTAGCCAAAAAGTAAGGTCCCAGAATGGAAAAAAGCGTCAAGTTCACCGCTTCTTTCATTAACAAACTGCAAAAGATTTAAATATCTTATTAGAACAACTGACATACATTAGGTATCTCCACGTACTATAAGTATGTATGTATATGTATATGCTCACGACTATATTCCCCGAGGGGGTAGTCAGAGATGTTCTGAAATCTCAGAGCATCCACGTTTCACCAGTAGTACCGAAACTCTGTCCAGTGTGACGGGGGGTGAGCCCGTCGCCACTTATAATGGACAGTGGGTACAATACATGCCTCGAAATTGAAGTATGCAGGTTTCCTCACGATGTTTTCCTTCACCGAAAAGCCAGCGGTGTTACAAATCGTACATAAATTCCGAAAAACTCATTGGTACGAGTCGGCCTGGACGGGGATTGAACCATCACCTCCTGCACGGCAGGCAAGGTTACTCGCCACTGGACCACCACGGCTGTTTTATTGCACGGCTGTACTATAAGTAATAATAAAGAATTTCGAAATACATCAAATAGTAACGAATGTGTCAATTCTTCAGACTATAAAATTCTCAAAGGAAGGATCTCCGTAGAGTCCGCATAAATTTACAATTGTAGTTGGTCTCTTTTGTCTTATGACATACCTTTATTAGTAGAAGGAGATGGAACTATAGATATTTGTTTATGCGGCTGTCCACTTTTTTTTGAGCTAGTGTGTGTGAAAAGTGAGCGTAAACATAAGGCCATATGTCACTTGGTGCCTTTTGTCCACACTACTTGACACCACACATTCAAACCTAAACGTCAATAAAAGTGGACACTTTACAATTGGTATGGCTCACTCAATTAGGTATAATCTCTTTGATAAAATTATAGTCTCTCTCTGCTATTTGACAGCTACGCGCGTAGCAAAACGTTACGCCGTAGGAGATGTAGCGCTACACTCAATGAATAAAGATTAAAATCGCTTAGCTCTTCAATAATATACACTAAAGTATTTTAAATTATGAAATGAAATGAAATAAATACAAATTACATAAGTATTTAATTAAAAATACACGACATCACAAAAGTTTGTCTTGTGGCGCCCATAATCTCTTTCCATAGCGCCCTGGACAACTGCCTACTTTGAGAACCTGGTCTAATAAAAGGAACTGGTCATGTGCAAATTTTTATTAAAGCTTCACATTTTCTGAGCCTAGTATGTTTTTATCCAGCTCTTTTTTCAAACGAGATTGCATATTGCAAAAGTTGGATACAAAACGAACATATTCCAACAATCCATGACAACGATGCTTTTGAATCCTCTATCGACGTTTTATTAAACCTATCTTTGTATTTTCAATTTGTACTTTCATTGCTGGGGATAACGTTGAAATTCAAACGGGCGGAGAACCTTTTTAGCTCTATTGAAATACTGAATTAGAGTTTGGTCGACCGACCAGGTTCCAATGGTCCCCGATCGCCGTTTAGTAATAACAATTAAAATGCCTAAAAGCAGGTTTTAAAAGTTACGCGGCCACTATTCGAATCAAACTGTTCTTAACCTCCGACACAAAAAGTGGGGTTTTATGAGTTTGACACGTCTGTCTTTGCGTCTTTCTATCTGTATCCAATCTAGCACCGAAACGAGTGGATCAATTTCGATGAAATTTTTTGGATCAAGTTGAAAAAGGAATAGAAATCATTTATGTGCAATAATGTTGTTACATTTTGGTCTTATGCTAGGGTAAGTTAGGCAGGCTTATGGATGGAAGCGATGTTTCGTGGCAATCGGTCGTGCCGTTTTCAAGGTAATCAGTTTTATACAAGGTGTAAATTTAAATGCTTCATACATTGCTTTACTTTTGCTTTGTGCTTCAGACCATCAATATGAACAATTATGGAGCCAACATAAAAAAATGCGAAAAAAATATTGTTGTTCCATAGAAAAAGTAAATAGCCAATCTACCCAAATGTATGGAACAACATTTTTTTTTTTTCGATCTCTATGTGATGTCGATGTTGACGAAACTGAAAAAATTTCACTATAAGTAAATATAAAAGGTTAAAATCAATAACAAACAGTGCTTAAAGTCAACTTACTTAATTAACTCCACTTGAAGTAGATCTGAGACAGGAAAAGAATAAAAGTTAACCAAGCGAGCTATAGTGCGAAAAGTAAGCAAGTTATAACAAATGCTGTTCGTACAACGTAAGAGGTCACCGTAAGAACTCTTGTACTCATGGTTTAAGTATCAAAATTGATCGATTCGCGGGATTTCGTAAGTAGGACGAGAAACGCTGTTCGTACATCATAAGAGGTCACCTCAGGAACTCTTATACCCATGGTTTAACTATCGAAATTGATAGTTTCGCGGGATTTTGTTAGTGGAACGTACATTAAGTAACGGAAGTCGGTTAACTTGCCAACAGAAGTTAGTAATGAGATATCCCCTACAGCTAAGGATTTACTGACCCGCTGTTTATGTATACAATACACCCTGTTTGTTGTATACAGGAGGTTTTAAAATCTGACTGGAGGCATTAATCGTTTTTGTTTCAATCTGAAACTATTTGATTTCATTTATCATATTTTGTACGAAAAATATGTCAAAAAATCTGTCAAATTAGTTATCAAGATAAATAAATACATGATAGGCCACATGTTAAAATTTAAACTTTTAATTACAGCTTAAGTAGGTACTATATAATATACTTCTAAATAATTTACAAGCTTATCTGACAGATCGTTTCGTTTATAAAAGATAATGTCCAACGATCCGTCAGATAAGCTATTCAGAGCTTAATCAGAGAAGTGGTTAAACAGGTTTAAAATAAATTAAAACAAATCAACATTATACTTAAACAGGTGACTATATGGCTCTTTTGTAGACCTTAATCAGTTTTCAAGTTCTTCATAATGAACGCTTTGTTACCAATTCGTATAACAAACTTACTCCAGAATCTTTCCAAAATCAAAAGAATGAATCTGATGAGATGCAAGATTCGCCCCTGAGCTCTAATGACAAACAACCTCTTCCCCTAAACGAACAAAATACTCCTCCAAGGGATAAAAACAATAACCATGAAACACCTTGTATAACAGTTCCCTTTAGGGGTTAAATCTCTGTTCTGATTAAGTAGGTATTCCTTGTGATGTATTAGCGGGGTAAGGGGAACTAACGACTGGGGGACTAAAATTCTAAAACTGGTATTTTTTACCCGATCTCTGGGAAAATGAAAGGATCATGCAGCTTCCCGGAAGCTAAATGAATTTAGATATCCTAAAAAAGCCGCGGTGGTCCAATGGCGAGTAACATTGCCTGTCGTGCAGGAGGCGATGGTTAGATTCCCGTCCAGGCCGACTCGTACCAATGAGTTTTTCGGAATTTATGTACGATTTGTAACACCACTGGCTTTTCGGTGAAGGAAAACATCGTGAGGAAACCTGCATTCGAGGCATGTATTGTACCCAATGTCCATTTAAAGTGGAGAAGTACTCACTCCCCGTCACACTGGACAGAGTTTCGGTACTACTAGTGAAACGTGGATGTACTGAGGTTTCAGAATATCTCTGAGTACCTCCTCGGGGAATATAGTATAGCATATCCTTATGCTATCTGACTGCTTTCTCTACATTTGAAATCACATGCGGTGCGGCCCCATAGATTAAAACTAAAAGGTCTTTTCATTTATTTATTCGTATGGCTTTCAGAAAATGTCAATTACTTATAATATTAACGAAACGTGTAGGATTAGAACCATTGTCTTTTGATAGGTAACGTGATAAGCTTCACATCGAACGGGTCGGAGACATCGTACCTTGTATTATGACAGCTGCTGCTGCTTTAGAAAGGTCATTCATCAAATACTGGCGAAGTGTGAGATGGGCCAGCAAAGTTCCGTAGGAACCTTGTTCACAAATTGCAAACCACAAAGCTGATTTTGCATAAATCAAAAGCGGCTTAAACTGACGCAGGACAAGACATACTGACATAATTATACATTTCAATTAATACCGAAGAACTCGAGGCCTTCCCAAATATCAGCGAGACAAAAGCACACACACCACTTCCCTTGGCATGATCACATACATATACCATACATATAGGTACACAATACACATCATATATGACACATAAAACATAACAAAAAAAACATTGGTAAGAGAACAAAACTTTATCTTATCTTAAAGAATGGGTGAGGATTGGCGGTCAGTAGAGCATCAGTAGAGTAGACATGTCAGGATATGGTACGTATGGTTGATGCCAGACTTCCTAAAGCAGTGTTTTACTCGGAGCTTCGGGATGGAAAACGAAAGACTGGTGGTCAGTACCTGCATTATAAAGATGTCCTGATTCAGCACCTGACAGCATGCAACATACCGATCAAGGACTGGGAGCAACGTGCGCTAATGAGACCAGAATGGCTCTTCAATGTAAGAAAGCGAACTGAGGAGTTCGATGAAATGCGTCAAGCAGATCTTGACGCTAAGGGCCAAATTAGGAAGACCCAGCCAAAGCCAAGCTATAACTACACTTACGAGTATAACGACAGCGGAGAACTTTATTGTTTTACGTTCGATCAGACCTTTAGGTCGAAATTTGGGTTCGGTAGTCACATCCGAGCCCACTTTACTACGTGAAGCCGGGTGTCGCCGTTGACGGATATCACGGAGGACATCATCATATCTGGGTCTATCTACTGAACGACATCCAGTGGGTCGTCCCAGGTATCGCTGGAGCGACGTAGTTTAGGCTGCTCTAGGTACGTGAGCTTCAAGACAGCCTCTGGCGAGAGGTTGCGCTGGATCAGGAAAAGTGACGCTCGTTAAGACCCAATTTGGGTCGCTAAGTTAGGGTAATTATCAAGCATTATCATGAAAAAAATGGATGATAATTTGCAGAAAGGCTCGCAATTTTTTAAAGACTAGTTTGTTATAATAATTTTTACGGTTGCAATTTTATAAAACAGTTCCGTGACGAATGACAGCAAAAGCTAGTAATTATAACTCCTATAATCGAGTGAAATTGCCGTACACGAGGAAGAAGGTACACAGATGTAACGATACTCTATGGGCGCTTTCTTTGACTTCGGAACCCTAAAAGCTAAAACGTTTTCTATAGAGACGATTCAGAGTTATTTGCGTATTTCAATTTGAATACAATAATAGAAGTTGGAGTGAATTCTCTCTATGATTGATATCAATTTCTTTATTGAAAGTTATTTATTCTCTCTGCCAACCAAAGCGAACGATTGCATTTTATATTCTGTTTGAATTGTTTTAAAGTCAGTGTTCGTGATATTTCGACATTTATTTTTGCGAAAATATTTGTAAGGGAGTTTTGTTACAATACGATTAGAATGAATTTTGTAAAAAACTAAACTTTTGTGAATTCGTAACCTTTTGTGCACAAGTAAAATACATTTATCTGATCGAACATCTTCTATGGAACAACCAATTATTTTTCACCAATTTAATATTGGTTCCATTCCCATGGTAAAAGTTATTCCTTTTCATGGTCAGAAGCACCCTCTATGTTTAAATTAATTAGCACCAAAATACCCTGGAAAATTTTTGTAACAACATGAAGACAATAAACGATTAAGTAGGTACGTATGTGCGTATCTAGACTCATGTCACTTTGTGCGTTTTTTCCCATTTGGTTAGAACATTGCAGTCTCACCTGATTTTCTGAAAAGAAAGATGATTCCGTGCTTCGGATGGCACGTTAAGCCGTTGGACCCGGCTACTATCTCTAATAGTAGTTAAAAAACGACGTTAGATGCCGTAAGCCGGTTTGAAAAATCTGACAACAGGGCATGCTGCCCACCCGATTAGAAGAAGCTAAATACAAAACTAAGCATGTCAAAAACGTATACATCTCATTCTAAGCTCTACCTAATTCCGTTTCTGCCAAAATTCATTTTAACAAGTAGGGTAACGCCATTAGTTAGTGTCGACCCCGCGCCCCGCTACGAGATATTGATATTTGTGCGCTATGATAAATGATGTTACAAACTCTTCGCTCTGCCCCGAGCGGACACTGCGTAAATACGACCAATATAATGTAAACGACGTCAATATTTTCACAACACTCTTCCCCGGGTGTGATATTTTGTCGCGGATGTTACGCCACATATTTCTTGCGAGCCTAAATTGGCCGATTTACCCTACGCTTTCGTTGTGATTGCAAAAATATTGACTTCGTATAAAAAGTCGGATTCACGATCATCACGTAGGTACGTACATACGTGTACGTATTGTGTTCGTGTTTTCACGGAATTTTACTCAAAACGTAACAAAAGTCATCATGTATTTATGCTCATGTCATGACTTTATTCCCCTAGGGGATAGACAGATATTCTAAAAACTCCGAATATCGACGTTTCACTAGTAGTACCGAAACTCTATCCTGTATGAAGAGGAGTGAGCCCTTATACACTTAAACAGGGTGTAAAAATTAATGCGTTACATATCAAAGAAGGTGCTAGAAGGTGCACCAAGATCTAAATCGCGAAAAAAAAACCAGCTATTCCATAGAAAACTCTACTTGAATGTATGCAACAGCAGATTTTTTTTCGCCATTTTGATGTTGGCTCCGTACTGAAAGTTGTTCAGTTTGATGGCCTGTAGCACCCCGTTCAATATGTAATGCATTTAATTTTACTCCTTGGTAGGTACAATACCTCTAAATAGAAGCAAGGTTTCCTCACATCACGATGTTTTCACCGAAAAGCCAGTGTTACAAATCGTCATCAAGTATTTGTAAATTGTAACCACATTCAAACATTGAGAGTTAAATTCACAAAACTGTCGTTAGACAAGTCGTAATCTTGAACCCCACTTACTTAACCCTTTAATGCAAAATAATGTCAAGAAGTATCACTGGAATGTTCACAAAGTGGCACTTTGCGCCTCTTCCGCGATGTAATTGGATATTCGCATTACCCTTTGACAGGTTGAGGCGTCAATTATGTGACGCTTTGTGTTAGAGCCACAGTTTGACTCTGAGAGGCGAGGCTGATGTAGGCTCCAAATGACACTTTTATTGCTCTTTTTTGTTTGCGAATCTACAGGGGGAAATTGATACCATTAGCATCCTTTTAAACTACGAGTCTACCCATCAATTTGAACAACTTATACTATGGGAGCAAACTAATCGGAGCAAAAAATAAATCAGCTGTTCCATATACTTAACTGCAGTGCCTACTCGACTCAAATGTGTGCAACATCTGTTTTTTTTTGCTACGTTTGGTTTGCTCCCATTGCAAAAGTTCAGTTTGATGGGTAGACTCTTAGTTCAAAAGGATGCTCATGAAATAAATTTCACCATGTATACTACTTATATTGTTATATAGGGTGTAAGGAAAAGTATCATTAACCTTTAAACCACATACTCTCCCCATCAAACTTAACAACTTTTACTATGGGAGCAAACCTGTCAGAGCAAAAAAAATATCAGCTGTCTCATACATTTTAGTCGAGTAGGTATTGAACAGGTGATTTTTTTTTGCTCTGACAGGTTTGCTCCCATCGTAAAAGTTGTTCAGTTTGGTGGGTAGAGTATGTGGTTAAAAGGTTAAAAATACTTTTCCTTACACCCTGTACATACACATACACAGCTTTATGTCACTGTCCATCCACCCGTCTGTCTGTCTGTATGTCCTACCTTTAATGTTTAAAGGTAGGACAGACATCGAAGATACAGGACGGGCTGTATCTTTTGAACCGTAATAGACGGATTTCCTAACAAATAATAACCTATAATTCCTATAATAAGAACGTTTTTTATTTTACTTTATCGTATAAACGGTAATACATAAAAGCTTCAAACTTGGCGTGAATATTTAGTGCAAACCCTGTATTAAAATAACACATAGTAAAAACCGGCCAAGTGTGAGTTGAGCTAGCTCTAAGGATCCCTAAATGAACGAAGGGAAAAGTATATTTTGTGTGCGATGCGCGAGTCCCACAAGCATTTGGCTGGTTTTTTGTCTTTGGAAGATCGCGTGTGGAATTACGCATTTGTGTAAAAGTGTTTGAGTTGTGTGTCACATTATGTTACCAGATATGACAGCATTTTATATTACGAGTACTGTTCCACTGGCAAAAAGAGAATTCCTAGCAAGAAAGTCACTGTCTATTAATTTTCTCAACTTCGTAATAAGTTTAATATTGCCACCATTGACGTAGAATACTATGGACGGGTCTAGTAAAAAATACTCGAATAAAGTGTCCGAGACTAAAATACACAAACCTATACGTATAGTAACATAAACCAACTAAAAAAATTGAAAATGCTGAAATTTTTTTCAGTCCCACTCCCCCATTGTGCGCGCCCATGCGTGCGCGTAGTTGGCCGATCAAACGAAGACTGTTGCGTAATTCGTTCTCTTTTTTGCGTTTTCGTTCTCTTTTTATTATTCGGACACTTTTGAGCGCGGATCCTACGTCCAGTAATTGCCACATTCAAAATACGCATCTATTAACAACAGTACCTACATAGTTTAGATTCGATCACACATTGTTAGAGGGCGTAGTGTTTACAATTGGCTGAACTAGACTTTGTTAATGTATAAAAGTTCGTTTCATATACGAAGTCACGAAAATCAAGCCGTTTTTAAACTTATTTGGTGTAAATTACAGTTACGTTAGGGGACAAACGCAGTATAAAGTTGGCACTGGACTGGACTGCAGTTTGCTTATTTAGCCACTATTCGGTTTGTTGCTCGTATTAACATCTAAATAGAGTTCAGAACAGATGCGGTAGAAACGGGAAATGGACTCTGTTTATGTTGTTTGTTGGTTTATTATCTAATAACTTTAGTTTATGTTAGGATTCTGCATTGAAAGCATCTACTACTCGAAGTAGGACCATGTTTTAGATATTTGAAATATCAAAATGGCAATTCGAGAATATACAATTCTTATAAATTGCAGAGGGTACTTCAGACCATCAAACTGAGCAACTTTTATTATAGGGTCAACATTGAAATCATGAAAACCAATAATTTGTTGTATGGCTGTCCCAAACACTTGGACCGCCATTGAAATTTTCTAACATTGAATCAGAATTTCTTCATCAGCGAATGCAGATTTCCTCACGACGTATGACTTCACCGTTTAGGAGCAGTCTGTTTTACGTACATAAGTCTGAAAACTCATTGGTACATGGCATGTCGACACTAAGAATTTGAACCTGGACCCTCATGATTGCATGTCCAAACCTCTCCGCAACGTGCCACCGACGTTCTCAGGGAATATAGGAATGATTAAATCCAGCTTTAGTTAAATAGTCCATATACAACCTTAAGCCAGGGTTTATACAGAAGAGACGTGTGGCGGTGGCGGATAATCTAAGTAAGACAATTAAAACCTTATAGTACGTAGCATAGCGTTGTTTTTGTCGTCAAGGAGAATCGCGCGAATCGTAATTCTCCAAACGACGCTATGTTACAGTATGTTATGTACTATAAGGTTTAAAATTGTGTTACTTTAACTATCCGCCACCGCCACGCGGATCTTCTGTATAAACCACGCCTTAGGATTAAAAACTGTTCACTCCTTTACGATGTTACCGTGTTCAAATCTATTTATTCAGTGTTGCCACAATAACACGTAGCGGCTATAAAAGGCTAGTGAGCATTGAGCAGTGTTTCCATATAACGGACTGTTTGGTCGTTCTCAAGTTACCAGATATTCCGATATGGCGGCGTTAAACTTGCCTTGTTACTGCTACCTGCTCTTTTGAAACAAAGATCTCAGATTATATGGAAGAGACTTTACTACAAACATATATTCAATATACTCACTCCTGTGTCCCTTTGGAGCAGGCAGACACAATAGGGTATTTGACAGGTTTTTAAAAACTGTTCTACGTTAATCACTGATGTCTAGGGACTTTATAGAAAATGCACATATAGTGCAAGAAAAAACGAAAACAAAAATCATTATTTAAATATCCCGCGAAAACGCTTTTCCTGACAATATACGTGTCTACAAGCAGGTGACGTCACGGTGACGTAAACTTTGTACGACACTCACACTATACACGCAACTGTTTACAAGCAGTTGACTTCATCAAACATTCGGCCAATCACAGTCGTGTACGATCACGTGACTAAAGTAGACAAAAAGATATTTTCGAGATTTTCGATTTTCTCTTAAAACATCCAATATTTTTCTTAACTGACTAAATAGTTGGTTTCCAAAATCCATACGGTATTCAATACGGATGCCATCAATAGATCCTATATTTTACATGTTGTCAAATACCCTATTGATCACCATCTGCTAGGATCATGGCATTGTCGTTTCATATATACGCTCGTCGGTTTCGAGTACATTTGATCTGTACGCTGCCGCTGCCAATTTGGTCCGCAAACGTACATCATATATTTCATAGTCGGTCTTCTCACTCCGTCCGTGGCGACAGGCTCACTTTCTGTCACAATGGAGTTTGACATAGTTTGGGTTTGCTTGTGAAACACAGATATTTTAAATTAAGAATATCTCTCATTTTGTTACTCTCTTCTCGGGATACATAGTTATATAGGGAATATAGTTAGGATTTGTTTTTGTTCGTTTACCAAGGAAAGTGGCGTTTTCTCGTTTCGCAAGGTTCGTCTTAGAAACCTATTTGGGGTGCTTAGCCCGAGCAGTTAGTAACCTATTTGTTTTTTAAAAGGAAATTCGACTTTACGTCTCAAGATCTCAATATTCGATTGCCGTATAAGGTTTCATAAAAGACTACCATTGGGTAGTGATTCTTTTGCAGTATTTATGTGGGGGAAAAGTAATAGCTATCTATCACCACTTGACACTTCACCAGAACATCCTGCAAAACCCAAATGTGCCAAATTTTAATATTTGATCACCGAGAAGGATATTTAATACTATGGTAAATTGGTGTATATTCAGATAGTTTTAAAACATTTTCTGGCTACCCCAAAAGATTACGATTGTTTTTTAATGATATATTAAGTATTGCTCAGGGAGCAGTTACTGCTTGTTACTGCGGACTATGTAGTATAAGAGATAAGAGGAATTTTGGTAACCATCAGCTGCAAGGCTGATTCAGTATTCATAGGGCGTAGAACATCTCTGTGATGGGGATGGACCAGGTCTGCCTGCATAACTCCAGTCGGTTTAGGAGTTGCAGCCGTTCAAAGGTCTGTATCAAGTGAACGATCAGCTGCAAGGCTGATCATAGATCATAGGTAGATATTATTGTAATATGCACTGTAGCTCTGTGTACAGTACAAAAACTGTCATGTTCTGTCAGTCGGTTTAGGAGATGCAGCCATTCAATAGACCATATCAGTTTTTGTACTGTTCACATAGTTACAGGGTATATTACAATAATATCCTATGATCAGCTTTGCAGCTGATCGTTCACTTGATACAGACCTTTGAAGGGCAGTAACTCCTAAACCGACTGGAGTTATACAGGCAGACCTGGTCCATCCCCATCACAGAGATGCTCTACGCCCTATGAATACTGAATCAGCCTTGCAGCTGATGGTTACCAAAATTCCTCTTATTTCTTATACTAATGGGGGGACCACACCAGTGACGGCGAAGCGCCCGGGTCATAGCGCGTAGGTCTACCGAACCAGTGAATGAACTTAAGCCCCAATTGGCACCCCTAAGGGGTACGGACCTTGGCAATGAGCGTTGCTGGGGCTACGCGGCGGATTGGGTAGTTGGGATCGTTGAGAGGGCGATTACGATGGTGAGCAAAGTTGTTAAGGCATATCCAGCACCTCAAACTCCTGGATCACTATCCAGTCTGCGTTATTCGAGAACTTTCTCCGCCTAGTTTCATATTATCTTTTTACAAGATTCCTTTTACATTGCTCTAAAGCAAATATACTTCTTGCAATTTGCTTTTGTTTTACTCTTTAGCTGTTCCTCGTATATTTGTTGGAAAAACTCGCCGTGATAAAGTTAAGAAGCCAATTTGCGATTTGGAAAGTCCCCGCTCTGGCTTTTGTTAAGCAAAAATATACCCTTTTTGTAGAGATATTGCTTCATTAAATAAAACTAGTTTTTAGGGTTCCGTAGTCAACAAGGAACCCTTATAGTTTCGCCAAGTCCGTTCGTCTGTCCGTCTGTCCGCGGCTTAGCTCCGAGACGCTTAGTACTACAAAGCAGTAATTTGACATGGGTATACATATTTATCATGCCGACAAAGTGGTAAAATAAAATTGTTTCTGGATACCCGAAAAAAATCACGGCAATAGTGAATATAACGAATTTAAAAGGAAAACTATCACCGCTATGACATTTACAAGTTAACGAGTATTAGTCGACCAACTTATAAAATGTACTTTTTAGACTTTATTAGCCGATAAACCGTAGCATAAAACAAAAAGACCCGTTCAAATATATTGTGACGGGCAACTACGGAACCCTACCCTGCGCGTGGCCCGACACGCACTTGGCCGGTTTGTTTTTAGTCTATACTATAGGAACCAACTGCAGGGCAAAATGTTTCCATTGATTATTGTAAAGACCTGAAAGGGCGTAGTTTACACTGCATCAGTGAAGTTAGGCTGAGCTCTTACACGGAGAAAAATATCTACTACCTAGTATATGTGACAACTGTTTATATTAGCAGATTTTTTTTTTTAATTTCTTTAACGGCTCTGGATACTAGTCCTTTTGAGCCATTCGTTATTTTTTTTCTTTATATTCTTTATTTTTTGATGAGGGGATGATAGATGACGATAAATCTATGGTCGATTTCGAAAGCTCGCGCGTTGCCGCCAAAATGACCATGTACGAGTTAACTTGAACCAAAACTTATTTTCTGTTATCGTATTTATTTGAGATTCCTGTTACGTCGGTCGCTTTACGCAACTGTTTGGTACACAATCCGCACGAAATTATGTCACAAATATCACTAAAACCAATTTTTTTACGAATTTCAAATAACACGAAACACAACAAGAGCAATGGCGCCAAGCAAACTCTATATTAGCAGACCTTACTAGATGTTGTCATAAGTCAATTTTAGTTAAATCTACCAGGATTCGATTTATAACTAATTATTTTCCAGTAAAGTTTAAAAACTAATAAAGTCTGCTAAATTAATATCACATATAGGTACTACTACTTGATATTTTTCTCCGTGTAAACTAATACACCACTATTTTTTAATTCCTATAAAAATTGTAAGGGTGTGTTCAGATAATGAATCTAAACAACTTTTCCCGAGGAAAATGTTTGCACCTTCCATATCGATGTTCGGATCTGCCGATCTACTCTCTACGGGAGAATAAAAAAAAATGTTTTTATTGACCCATGTTCCTTAGGAAAAATTGTTTAAAATCATCTGTAGTCTTAGATTTTCATTATCAGAATACACCCTTAAAATGTTTGTAGGTTTGGATGTATACATTGACTGACCAATTACAGGACGTAGGGACCGCGCTCAAAAGTGTCCGAACCAAAAGAGCACCAAAACGTAAAAAGAGAACCAACTACGCCAAAAGTGTCCGAATAAAAAGAGAACGAAATCGCAAAAAAGAGAACGAATTACGCAACAGTTTTCGTTTGGTCGGCCGACTACGCGCACGCGAGGTCGCGCGGCACGCGCCGAGCCCCGGTGGGGGAGTGGGATGGAAAATAATTTCAGCATTTTCGATGTTTTTAGTTGGTTTATATTACTGCACGTACTTAGGTTTGTGTAGTTTAGTCTCGGAAACTGGATGTATACTTAGGTACCTACCTATATGTATAGTTTATTGATTTATCTAAATGCGAGGAAGGCCTGTGAAATACAAGAACTGCTCGACCGAAACAAATATGATACGTCTAACTTTCGTCTGACGTCCAAAGTTTTAGTCTTGTCCCGTCGCCACGGCAACGCCGTCTTTCCTTTAATTTTGTTCAACAAAGGCACTGTCCTCGTCCCGCCTGTTATTATACATCATGCTCCAATTATTGTCGTCCCGGAAGAATAGAACGCCCTGTGGCGTACAACTTCACAAGACGAGTCTAGCCTTTCTGAGATTTTCACTATTCTCTACGAAGCTCGAGCGTATACATACATATAAACTTCGATTATATTCTATCTATAAAACTTCATAATAATATAAACTGATTAAAAACTTATTTTTAAATAATTAATGTTTAAAAAACTGGCAGTATTATGTTTAAAAAATATTTATGAATGCCATAAAATTTTAAAAACAAAATGTTTATTTTTTTGTAATTTATTACGACTGCAATAGTTTTTTCTTAGCAAAAATGGTTAGCAACTTGTGTTTGAAGAAGAATGAAATCTTTTTGGTGTAAACTCCTTTTCGCACTGCATGGAATATTCATGTGATGGTATTTTTAAAATGAAGAAATTTTAAGCGTCGCTTTTCTGCGTTTTCAGCTTATAGCTAGAAAATGGCGTGTTGCATGCCATCGTTGCCTTAAAATACTGTGAATAGTACATTTTAACAAAACGAGAAATAAACATTAAAGATTTATGTAGATGTCGGCAGTTGAAACTAAAGGAAATAGTGGCTGGATACAATTTATTTTTCCGTGTGTTTAAGTGGAAGTAATTCTGCTTTTAAGTGTTAATAATGTTGTCATAAAACGAGAAAATTATTGTTATTTTGTAATTCTATCGTCGTGTTTAAGTAACATTAATTTCTGTTAATTAGAAAATTATTTTTAGCTTTGTTTATGGAGGCGTTAGATTTTATGGTTATTACGATGGTATCAAGGCCAGAGTTCCGACTATAGAAAGTGAAAATATCTTAAAGTCTAACTTCCACCGTCCCATCAGATTTAGGATGGAAGACGCAACGATTGCAAAATTACTTACATATAGTCCCAATATGTAAGTAATTTTGCAATTACATCACGAAATAAATGAATACTTGCTTTGCAGCTTTGCTTTGAATCTTTCAATTCGAGAAAAGGCGTAGGCTATCGTAGAAAAGAATAATTAAAATCAAAATAGTAGACAAGTTAAAGTGTAAAGAATAATAGTTAAATGTAAAGAATAATAAGAATATAGTATGATGATGACTGTATCGAACTAATAAGGTTTTCTTTAGCATTATACAGGTTATAAGGAAAAGTATCATTAACCATTAACCGCATACTCTACCCATCAAACTGCACATCGTTTACTATGGAAGCAAACCTGTCAGCGCAAAAAAAACCAGCTGTTCCATACTAAACTGCAATGCCCTACTCGACTAAAATGTATGAAACAACAGTTTTTTTTTGTTCTGACAGGTTTGCTGGTTTAAAGGTTAGTGATACTGTTCCTTACACCCTAACTCACCTATTGGTTTCAGAGGAAGACAGAAACTATGTTACGTAGATGATTTATTTTACCTGCAACAAAAAAAAACAAATAAGATGAATACATAATCACTAAATAAAGTAAAAAAGTGTATAAAACTGGCAAAATCAAAAATATAAACAATGAAAATTATCAAAACTCAAACTCAAAACTCAAAATGTTGTATTCAGAATAATATCACATGGATAGCTTTCTGACGTCATTTTTAGTGACTACCACTGCCTCGGAAGGAGTTCCGTTGTAGAGAATATGCAGCCAGAAACTCTTCAAAACACATCTTTTAAAAAATACAAAAAATACAAAGTACAAATTACAAATACAATATTGAATTCCATAGTGTAACATTGTCATAGTATTACATAGTGTATCTAAATACAAATCTATCTATCCATAACGTTACGCCTCTTTTCCATTGTGCCTACCACAATGGAAAAGAGAGCCGCGCCATTCACTACGATCCTTACATACATCTTTCGCTAGATATAAAGTTAATCTAAATTATTATAAAGTATTGAAAAAGAAGTCAGAATCATTAGCCCAATATCCTTATATCCCTCAATATCCAATCCATAATTCGCCTCCCTTGGATCTAGAGTTACCAGATGGAATATTGAAAAATCCTGACAAAAAGCCTGATTTCCATAGAAAGGTCCTGAGATTTGATCGGAAATCTAATTAACAACTATGTGGAAAAAATTAAATTATTGGTTTTGTGCACTAGGGTGAGCTAAAATGTGGTCTGTTTTAAATAATGTATATGTTAATTACTTTGATTATTGAAAGGAGATTATGTTTTGTTTATGTTGATTGTAATGTAACTTTCCAATAAAAAAATATAAATCTATTGTATTTTATTGAAAAATCTGCGCTTTTCAAAATCCGGCCGCAATTCAGTCAGGAGTCTGAAAATCCTGAAATCCTATGGTATATGGTAACCCTACTCGTATCCATCTTTTAATCAAACCTAACAATTGTTGCACCTTGCAAGCAATTCATAACAAATGTCAAACGTTAATAGCAGAACTTGGGAAGAAAGCTCTCGCTCCACCGGTGGGGTCGCTCGATAATTGGTTTTCCCTGGCTCCCTTGTTCTATGATTCCCTGGTACTTTTGTTCTCTAGGTTCCCTGGATATGAGGGTTAATTGTGTCGGTAATGGTTTTTATTTTGTTGTTTTCATGTTTATAAGGAATTTTGGTGATCCATTTAAGACATGTAATGACTTGAACAGACGTTTGCAAATGTGAAATTTTCAATAATGTTAAACTCAAGAGATAAACATAAAACCTTCCAAGGTACGACCTATTTTTGACTTTGAGCGCAGATATCTCGAGACAGAAGCATTATAACGATTTAGTTTCTATGGGAGTTATGAAACCCATTTTATTAAATAAAACGAATTTTTTCCAACCCCTCTTTCGTCGTATGGGATCTGGAGATCGAAAAAAAATTGTTTCTTTAAAATTACAGGATTTTAATTTGAGGTTACTGTTATCTGTCTTCATGCCAAATTTCGATTCAATAGGTGCAAAATGTGTAATATAATGTATAGGTGGTTATTTATGCGGGGCATACATACATACAGACAGAATGGAGGAAAGTATAAGAGTTCCTTGTCTGACTACGGAACCCTAAAAAATGATTTCTTGTAATCCTGGTGGTCCTGGTACGTCCCCAAGTAAACAATCTAAAAATGTATACCCAGCTGGTCTGGACCACTCTGTATACGCATAAGAAAGGAGGATCTGTACGAAACAAAAATTTGGCACTAACATAAACTGACCAAAGGCCTTTACAAAATGTAGAACACACATTTTAGACCTACAGCTTCCGGAGTTTCATTGTCCAAGTATTTCCAGCGAATTCCTTGGACCTAATGGGTCACAGTTTAACAGAAAATAAAACTGGGCCTTTACACATTCTAGGAACACAGTTGTGTTTAGAATAGAAGATAATGCTTCTACAAAGTAATTGCTATTGCTGTTATAATTGAAGTATTTTCCATTCACATTGACATATTCATTCATTTCATTCATTCACAGTGTGATCTGTTGTCGAAAGAGGCGACTTATTCCTTCAGGCGTCTTACACATCTTAACGCCCAAACAGTGGCTGCCGCTTACAGCCACTGCATCTGAACACAACTGGCATACCACCTACCTACAATAATGTCTCTACGAACAGTCCATTGCTGAGAATGAACAGGTCGTATAATAAGGTTTGCAATCGCCTGGACATATTCTGTGATAGCTCTATTTCGTTTAAAAAAATCTATGCACCAATGTTCGGATATGATTTAGTGTGTTTATCTGTTTGTCATTCTTTGTGATGAAAATTTGTATTCTCTTCTTTTGATGTGTACCTTGCGCCTGTTGTTGTCTAAATGTGTATAAAAGTTTTAGCCATCTATTTCTATTTTTGGCTGTCTGTTAATATCATACTCATATAAGTGTAATCCTTTTTAAACTGTGTATGTATATATGAAGCATTAAGTAAGCTGTGTACAGTTTTAATTGGGCTTCAGATTAAATACTGTCTGTTCATTTATACTGTAAATTTTTATTGTTGTAATCTGTTGCCTGTTACTGCACCTAATAAATAAATAAAATAGAATAAACTCTGATCGTATCTGTTTCCCATTCCATCAGACATAGGAGGGGCGAGAGAATGCATCTGTGTTTATCGATTACACTGCATTTTAAAATATTCTGCGTAACTGACAGCTTTTCTACACCGTGGAATCGAGGTCGTTTTGAACAGGGTGCTTCAGACCATAAAACTGAACAACTTTTGCTATGGTACTTGGAAATCTCGAATAAAAAATCGGCTGTTGCATACTATGTTGTCGAGAAGCTATATTGACATGTTCTATAGCTATATTGAGAAACTTGAGATTTCAAAGTTGGTCCCATAGTGAAAGTTGTTCAGTATAGTCGCCCCATGAAGTATGAAAAGCATTTAAGTTTACACCCCGTATAGTCTTCAAGGCTGGATAGATTCCACCCTCAGCTTAGGATGCTGTCAGCCATTTTCTACGAGGTTTTGGCTTTTAGGGAAATTATGGCATGCTTTTCCAATGCAGACGTCGTTTTGTAAAGTATATGAACATTAATATTTTTCAGCTATTTTTAATGTTACCTTTATTTGTTTTATATTAATGCACATTTTTAACCTACTATTAGATGTTTATGGTAAGATTGAAGTTTTCCGGGAAATCCTCAAGAAACCGATCACCGTTTAAATTTGTTCCTCGTTTTAGCTGCTATTATCTTTTTTTTCAGTTTAACAATTTTTTTTACCAAATAATTTTGATGCCCTATGAAACGTCTAAAATTTAATATTGTTATAGGTGTACATAATTCAATAATAGTCCTTTTTTAGCATTTTAGACTAATTTACGAGGTTTAATAGTTTAACAGGCAAAGTACGAGATTTTTTCTTGCTTTTGTACGAGGAAAAATTTTCTACATCTGGCAACCATCACTCATCATCATCATCAGGCTGACAACACTTCTAATAATGAATACAATACATTTCCATCCAACTTTCAATCCAAAACACATCAACAATACAAACAGAAATTTCAAGCTATGTCCAAAGTTTGATACGAAACTTTGCACCGGTCAATGCACACACTGCCCAATGGCCAAGCCACGCTACATCAGTTCGCAATTATCAGCAAGTTTCGCGCCAGGAAGCAGTTGCACCGGAAGTGGAGCGCGCCAGCGATATACCGGAAACTGTCGGCCATATTGCCTATTTATGACGCGACCGGAGCGCCACCAAGCGCCCGTCGCGAGAATTATTACAACTTTTATTCATACTATAAAGTAGCTTGTATTTTGCATTTTACATTAAGTTATGTCCACTTTATACACGTGTTAAATATAAACGGGAGAATTATTTAATACAATTTTGGAATACGCTTTGACTCCAACTTCTCTGAACAACACACCCAAATTTCACTACCCGGCAAACAACATGACCAACGGGGAGGGGGTGAGGGGAGTGCACAGTAGCGCTTTAGCCTACAATATTTGATCTGCACAGTCAAGGTTTTTGCCAAGTTGTTTGCCGGCTATTCTAACATTAGGAGCCTCTATTAGGAGCTTCGAAATTGGAAACATTCACCGAAGTTAAGCAACGTCAGGTCCGGTCAGTCTTTGGATGGGTGACCGTTTAGTGGTATTTCATCTCAAGCGTTTCCGTACTTCAGAAGGCACGTCAAGCAGTTGGTCTCGGATAGTTCCGTCAGATGGCGTTGTAACTATTCGTTAAGCAAGGTCAGAGGCCTTTTAAGGCGGCTTGAAAATCTTCTGACAGCAGGTTGACCACTAACTTGCCTCCATCAACCAGCACTGTGCCCGCGTGGTGGAGTATGGCCCACTCCTTCTCACCCTTATTCGTGAGAGGTATTTGTCCAGCAGTGGGATTCTACAGGCTATAACTTATCGCTAGAAGCTTCTATCACCTTCTGTTTAGTAAATTCAAAGAAATCGATTACGTGTCCGAATATGGACAATAGTATTGCAATAGTATGGACAGTAGTATTGTAATGGTACTGCAATGCAAGCTTGAGAGTTGCAATGAAAGTTAAAACACTATACCCACCCACGAAGTCATTTTTAAAGATCTGTACTTC